>CM029494.1:18181793-19381793 GCA_017140595.1 Eucalyptus curtisii
CATTGACACTGGTCACACTGAGGGGGGATAGAATAAATACAGGCAATTGTTTATTCATTTACAGTTCTTAAATAAATCCTCTGATTGGAAGAAGTTAGGAAGCCTTGCGCTTTGTAATGTAATCATGGCTGCCGTCACTGATTTGAGATTGTGAGCATTTTGGGATTGTGATAAGTAGTATCCAGGTTTCAAGTAATATGGAAAGGGCTATTCCAAGTAATTCATGAAGTAGAATATCATTTACTATGCAGAATCTAATCAATCCAGAATGACAAGGTATGATCATTATGACTGGACAAACAACACTACCTCAAACCATCCATCACCGCTCTTGCTCACTTGGAACTCAAAATTAGTGTGGAAGTGTTTGTTCTCTTTCATTTGCAAGTTAACCTAAATATTAATGCAAATCATTGAGAGTAATGATTCATTCTGGCTTCGTGCAGATATGCCCAGTTTGGCGATGTCTCTCCTAAAGTCGATGTACGCTTTCGGCGTGGTCCTTTATGAACTTATTTCTGCCAAGGAGGCTATAGTCAAGGCAAATGGTTATATTGCTGAGTCAAGGGGCCTCGTTGCTTTGGTTATTCTCTTTCTTTTGTTCTATTTTACAGCTAGTTAATGGTAATCAGAAACTTTTGCTCCAAAATGTTCAATATAGGTTTAGAACTTTATCTTTAGCTTGAACAAGCAAATTATATCTGGAATCTATTATTTTAACTTTTACTTTGCTGCCAGTTTCATGTGAATTAGCGAGGAGCTTTTTCTATACTTGTGGACACATATCATGATCGTGATTTGCCTCCTTGCATGCTTTTGCAACTCATGGACTGCTTCTGGCAAAATTATCATAATTGATTGCTGTAATCTCGTCATCTGCAGTTTGAAGAGGTTCTTAACCAACCCGATCCCAGAGAGGACATTCGCAAGCTTGTTGACCCTAGGCTTGGAGATAATTATCCGCTTGATTCCGTCTGGAAGGTGGGGGGTCCTGAGAGAATCATTCTGCCATTTACGTTTTCCTTTCTCGGCAAATCGACATCATTAACTGCCGAGTTTTCCACGTGCTCAGGTGGCCCAGCTAGCGAAAGCTTGCACACAAGAGAATCCTCAACTGCGCCCCAGCATGAGATCTATTGGGGTGAACCTGAAGACGCTTTCATCTTCGACGGAGGATTGGGATGTTGGCTCCTTCTACGAAAACCACGCTCTGGTGAATCTAATGTCCGGAAGGTAGAAAATCCCCCCTTTTTGCCGGAATCAGGCAATCACATTTTTCGAGCTTTTCCTTCGTATGTTGTATGTTTATATTCTATGAGAAATTAAACCAAATTCATAAATGCTGTCGATGTCAAGACTAACAATCAACTACTAAGTTGTCAATGGTGATGGAGAAGTTGTCGATGTTAATGGTTGTCGATATTCCAAAATTGTTGTCCATGACTGTTCGCTGCACAAGTTAAATGTAATCTTTATTGCGGCATTGCTTTTGAGAAGATTGTCCATATTTCTATGTCATGACTGTTCATGTTTTTAGATGTAATTAATGTTTTGTAAGTTCCTAAGATTTTATCTCCTCTGAACACTAACTATATCTATGAGTCATTAAGTGTAAGAGTCATGTGTCAAGCCTATAAAAGGCGTGTCTTGTAATTGTTTCTGATACGAGTGATAAGGTGAAATAAAGAGAAAGCCTATCTATTTCCTTCTCTTCTTTGTGTGAGTTGTGAGTGTTATTAATAAAAGTGTTTAACCTTCAATTTATCCCATCAAATTGGTATCAGAGTTGCGCCTCTGACATTCAACATATCCATGTAGTTGGTCATGGACGATTTGTAAATTACTCTTGAGTCTTCTCTTTTCCCTAGAAACAAAATTCCCGTGGAGCTGTTTCAATGCACATTAGTTTTATGTACGTTCTATAGTGTACATACATACAAACTAAGACCCTGTCGTGCCACAACAAACAACATGATCGGATGATTTAATAGAAAACCTCCGAAGTAGCGAAACCCGTGATCTGCAGTGTCCATGGCATTGATTTGCTATTGCTCACCCCCATAATTTTCCACGTTAGAGGGATAAAAGGTAAGGGAAAAAGGAAAAGACAGTGAAGTTCGATAACTACTGACTGACCCGGGGAATGATCCTTATTACTATCGATGGCGCTAATAATTGTCTTCTTGATCCATCTTCTTGGACCTGTTGACTGTGCTCGAAAAACTTATATGTCGAAGCTATTCTGTCACGATTTCATCATCAATCAGATAAAACTGGTAAAGAGTAATCAAGTCTTACATATGTTGAGTTTTGAGGCTCTTGTTAACACCTGTGTTATATCCAATGTTACAGATTCCAATCCTGAAATTGTTTCGATAAAATAAATAGCTATATTGAACGGTTATAAACTTATTGCACATATGCCATTTCAGTTCTAAACTTTTCAATTTTACTAATTTAATTCTAAGCCTTTGTACGGAATTCTAATAGTCATATTAGTCAATTTTCATCAGAAAACACCAAAGCAACAATGTAGTCATTACCTTCTGTCCCATTGACGCATTCAACAATTTCAAATGAAAATTGGTTAGAATGACTGCATTAGAAATTTATGGAAAAGTTTAGGACTAAATTGCCAAAAATGAAAAGTTTATTACTGAATTATCATTTATATAATAGGTTTAGAATTGATTGGATAGTTTTTCCTCGAATAATTGTATTAAGTCTTGTTAATCTCCTACAAATCACTATCAAGTGCTACTCTCCTTGAAACATTGGAATAATGACACTACAAGTGTAATAACTTTTGTACGACGCTAATTTCATTCTCATAATTATTATTTTTTTTCGATTACTTGAGTGTCATAATTTATATACACGTCAATTGAGCGCTATAACTTTTTTGCGATCACTTGTGAATGCTATATAACTTGTCAATTGATTACTCGATGCCATAACTTTTAACAATGTTCATCACAAGTGCTCTACTTTATCAGAATTTCGGCACTTGAATGAATATTTTTTAAAATGTAATGGCAATTAAGTGATTAATTATAGGTTATAACACTCAAACAAAGGTTTTTAAGAAGTTGCAGTGTTCAAATAATTGAAAAAAAAGGTTATCTCACTCAAATGGAAAGTTATAACACTTATAATGTTTTTTCTAGAAACTTTCATATGACAAAAAATAGATAGTCTTTTTGCCAAATTGAATGGCAAACTTACATTACTAGCCGTAGACTTCAGACACTTTTCTACCGAATGCATCAATTCCAAATAGTCTTTCATCTCCTATCTATTCTCGACCGTCTCGAAAGAGGATGCTTGCCCTTTGAAATGAGATCGTCACATATTACATGTTGATGGCCTTTACATTCTAATATGAAAAGTCATTGATAAAATATGTCATTTC
The DNA here is from genome assembly GCA_017140595.1 of Eucalyptus curtisii. Lineage (NCBI taxonomy): Eukaryota > Viridiplantae > Streptophyta > Magnoliopsida > Myrtales > Myrtaceae > Eucalyptus > Eucalyptus curtisii. The sequence continues at coordinate 18,185,206 of CM029494.1, forward strand.
CAGGATCCTAACAATTCAAAGGAGAATACAATATACAATTAAGCACGCACTTGCCAAGTTGATTGATCCTTCATATATACCCTTCAGATTAACCTTTTATCAATATCTACTTCTATATTCAAAACTATCTTTGTTGAAAAGATCGGCATGTTTCTTCCTCGAATTGTTATGCTCATTAGATTTTTTGGTTCATTGGATATCTTCGTTATGTCCCCGTCTTTGATCTTGATCCTTGGATGGACTTGATTGAAATGAACAAAAAAAAAAAAAATGATGCAATTTCTATTGCCGTCCCAATTTTATTTAAGAAAATAATAAATCGAAAAGCCGGGAGGATCACTAAAATATATCTTTTTATTTCATGATACGAAAGCATGCGCACCGTTATTTAAAGGTTTGTGTGAAATCACATTAACTTTCTTTTGGTGATTCCTTTTTCTTTGTTTGTTGTTGGAAACTCTTTAATTATTCAATCAATTATTACTAATGTGTCAATCTTCCCATTACAGGAACGATTTCCCGGAACTTCCCATATGCTCTGAAGCCCCTCCAATTGTTCCATGCAATAAATTAATCTCTTCTATCTCTTGGAGTTGTTATCGTCATTTCTTTGGGAGCCTTTGTGTCGTATCGACACTCGACACGTGTCCAACACTCTTTGACACTTGATCAGCACGTGTCTGAAAATCCAACACCTAGTCAACTCTCTCGACACTCGAGTCAAGAATTCCAATAAGTGAGTTCGGAACTCTAACACGTGATTTTGACATGCATAGATTAATTTAAAAAATTTCTATAAAACAATAATAACTTGGGAAAGAAAAAAAAAACTAGTATTCTCTTTTTTTCTAACCCTCACTTCCCGTGACACACATTTTATCTCCTAAATTTGTTTTTTTCTCTTCTCTTCCTACATGCTTTAACATGCGAGTTCAGAATGTGGATTGTTAGTTTTTCCATCCAAATTTTATGGATTATTGGAACGGAATATCCAAATTTTGATGCCTAATACTCCATAGACCGTTCGGACTCCATCAGTCGGTTCGGACCTCCACTTAGTTTCACCCAAGCTTACCAGGGATAAGAAATATAATTAAAAGAAAAGACGAAATTACTAAGATAACTTTTAGAAAATCATGTATTCTTTGATTAACTACTAGTTTAATTCAAATTTTAAAATAAAAATGTGTACTCGTTCTTTTCTTTTCCTTTTGAGTTTGACCAACTAATAAATTTGAATGATGAATGATATTAACAAATAATGAATTGATGTTTTTAGTATGAATTCATTTTAGGCTCTTTTTTATTATTTATTTATCTATGAATTTGAATCAAATCAATTTGATTGAAATAATTATAAAAAATGATAATTTATCATATATATATAAAAAATAAATCCCAACATATCGGAATTCTCTATTTGGGGACCATCCCCAACTCTCACAATAGGAGGCTCTTGCTACTTTGTAATCTTTATGGATGATCATTCTCGTTATACATAACTTTATCTTATGAAAAATCAATCTAAATTTACTTGTATCTACCATGATTTTCTTGCCCTGATAAAAACACAATTTTCTCAAGATATCAAGGTTTTCATACTTTGGTAATGCCATGGAATATCAAGACACCGAATTTCTTAAAATTCTCTCCAAAATGGTACTATTGTTCATTATTCTTGTCCAAGGACTTCCTAGGAAAATGGTCGAGCAGAACGTAACTGTAGGCATATTTTAGATATTACTCGTACTCTTCTAGTCTCTCGCTTCTTGTCCAGAATTATCTTGGGGAGAGACCTTGTCTCACTACCGTATACACCATTAATCGTACTCCGTCACCTATAATAGGTAACATTTTTTCCTTATGAGCGTTTGTATGGAAGTGTACCCAACTACAATCTTCTTTGAATCTTTGGTAGTGCTTGCTTTGTTCATCTTCTCCCACATGAAGACACAAAGTTAGAGCCTCGTGCTCAATTATGTTGCTTCCTTGGGTATCGTCTTCGTGTGTCTCGTCATGTTACCATTTGAAAACACAAGATATTCTCTTCTCTTCATCCCTTTTAAGTCATCGGCTTATATTCCTTTCTTCACTAATACTTGCATGGTTTTATTTCCAGAAGGCCCCACATCTCCCTTCATTCGTGAATCCTCCTCTTCTACCTGCCCATCCTTCTTCTAATATTGATGCAGGTTCTACCGGCGATACCACCTCGGCAGCTTTTGACATGTCTGCTTTATCCACAGATTCTCCACCAGCTAACATTCCATCATTCTCCGTCCGTCACTCCACCGAGTAAGTCAACTTTCTATTCGACTTCATGATTATCACAACGCTATTCTACCATTGCTTCCCTTTTTGAACCTCATAAATATAGAGAAGCCAACATTAATCCTCTATGGCAACAAGCAATGAAAAATGAGTTGCGCAGGCCTTAGATAATTTTCGTACATGAGATTTGGTTGATTTGCCTCCCGGTAACTCCACTATAGGTTGTAAATGGGTATATAAGATTAAAACAAAGGCAGATGGTACTGTGGATCGTTACAAAACTCAACTAGTGGCGAAAGGCCATACTTAAGAATATGGAGTTGACTATGAAGAGACCTTTGCTCCTATTGCAAGTCTTACTTATGTCCGTAGTCTTCTTGCTATTGTTGTAGTTAAGCATTGGTCTCCATTCAAGATGGATGTTAAAAATGCATTCTTGAATGCTGATCTTACTGAAGAAGTATTTATGGTGCCTCCTCTTGGATATACTCATTCTTCTGACAAAGTGTGCCGATCACGCAAAGCATTATATAGTTTGAAACAAGCTCCTCGTGCATGGTATTCCAAATTTATCTCTACCATGGAATCTCTCGGCTTCAAATCCAGTCCTTATGATCATGCTTTTTTGTTCAACGCACATCTCTTGGGTATATTATGTTGCTTTTATATGTGGACGATGTGATTATTACTAGCAATGATTTTATTGGCATTTCAAAGCTCAAGCAATCTTAGTCAACAATTTGATATGAAAAATCTCGAGCAACTTAGTTACTTTTTAGGCTTGGAGGTTCATTTAAATTGCTTTGGTTATTATCTTTCACAAGACATATATGCCATTGATCTGATCTCTCGAGCTGGGTTCACTGATAACAGGATCACTACCACTCCTATTGAGACTAATGCCAAATTTGATGCCAAAGATGGGGTTCCTCTTTCAACTCCTACACTTTATCGACAGCTTGTTGGCAGTCTTATCTATCTCACTTTCGTCCCTCGACTCGACATTGCCTATGATGTGCATATTGTTAGTCAGTACATGATCACACCTCGCACAACACATTTTGCTACCGTATTTCGAATTCTTTGCTACATCAAGAGTACGTTATTTCATGGCTTTCACTATTCTTCTCAATCTAGCTTGGAATTGAAGGCTTATTCTGATGCTAATTGGGCTAGTAACCCTCAAGATCGTCGCTCCACTACGGGCTACTGTTTTTTTTTTTTGGCACTTCACTTATCTCTTGGCGTAGCAAGAAATAGACTACTGTTGCTCGATCTAGTATAGAAGCAGAATATCGATCTCTTGCTAATACAACATCAGAGTTACTATGGTTGTGCTGGCTACTAGAAGACATGGGAATGCGTCAACAGAGTAGAACGGCAATTCATTGCACCAACCAAAATTCTATCCAAATAGCACATAATGATGTTTTCCATGAATGAATCAAGTATATTGAGATAAACTGTCATCTGTTGATGTCTTTACCAAGATACATCTAGCTGGGCGTTTTCTAGATCTCTTCGATGTTAAAGATATGAATGCATTTAGGAGATATATCTTAATTGATTCTTATTTGATTTTTTTTTATATAATTGATATTTCATTACCTAATTTAGTTAAGCTCTAAAGTCATATATATAAGCTCATGTATTATTCATCAGAGATGTATAAAAGACTACATTTTTCTATCAATACATCTCTCAACTACAATGTCAAGAAAAAAAGAAAACAAGACCAAACCCGAACAAAGGAAATTGTTAGAAATCGAGAAGCGCTCACTTTTGAAATCGGACATTGTTGGAAGGAATAATTAAAAAATCGGTCTTGTACGGCAACATGTGCAGTGAACAGCGATGAATAAAGGGCTTCTTTTTTCTTGTCTTAGGGGGCACAGAATTTCCCACCACCTTAGGAAATTCGAAGCTCCAAGCTCCATTTTTGTCAAATCATGAATCATTACCGAAGGAAAGAGAGAGATGGAGAGCGAGAGAGAATCGGAGGTGGTGCCCGTTCCACTTTCGACAGACCCGTTACAAGAAGAACGAGGGCGGGTTCTAACGGTGTCGCCTCTTGGTGGAACTAGAAGAACGTGGGGACCAGGCCGACACCCAATTCTTTTTTTTTTTTTTTTTTTCCATTTGTTTCGAAATTAAAAGGGTATTGCGCAAGTTGAGTTAGAGAAGAATGTTTCCATTCTCGACATGTTTAAACTTGACATCACACCAACTAGCACCGAGCATTTCAACCTATGAGACGTTACAAAGCTCTTCTCCTTCAACAACATACTCATGTTGATCCTGGCAGCAAAAGTTGTACCGTAAAATTTGGCAAGATTTTTCTTATATGTTAATCGGATCGCTAAGTGAGTGACTCAAGAGTACTCTCACAATGCTCAGTTTTGACCAATTCAATTACGTTTGCCCTCAAAGAAAATTGCCAATAAAAGGGGAAAAACGAAGAGAGATAGATAATCTAACACAACTCGGACACTTATTATGTTTGCAAGATCAATTTTTTTTTTTCCGTTCATTAGTATAATCGGAATTCATATGTAAGTGGAGACCAAAACATACGCACATCTCAAGACCTACTGAAAATTCTTTGAATAAACGAATTACTCGAACATCAATAGTAGTTGCAAATAAGAGGGTGAAAGAAATATATAATCACACTACAGAAGGCGAAAATGTATCAAACGAATTAACCATGCCGCTTTTGTCAATTACACGTGGTGCAACAATTCAATTGATATTTATTTAATTTCACAATGGACAAAAATTTTCACATTAGATAAAAAGAAAAGGGATTGAATTTGAAATATTCCATGGTAAGCAATACAATCATGACATATAATAGTGGATGGTCGAAGGGCGACGGAACACAAGACGGGAGAAGAGGACAAGGATTGGCCCTGGCAAGCCAATGATTCGATCACATAAGTCCATCTGCAACTACATAAGATCCTTAAAAATTCCCCGACGTGACGTTAAAAGCTTTTTGACATTCTCTGCCTCTCTCTCTCTCTCACTTGTAACCCAAACCCACCACACTAGCAAAACCAAGCAATTATTTCCTCCCCACCTTTTTTCTTGCCAACGCGTCAAATCCTCTCGAACACTCCCAATCGTGGTGACGTTCACGGGAGATCTCGATCGTGTTATTGGAATTTCAATTTTATTCATTCAAGGAACCATCATTAATCACCCATCTATAGAAAAATTAAACTCGCGCACTATGAAAATAATAGACTTCACTAATTTATTCGTGCTTTCACATCCGAATATTGCAATTATAAGTATCAAAATTGATTGAAAACCCATTTATTTACCCATACACAATGAGTTGGTTAAAATTTGCTAAATGAGTTGATATGAGTTTGAGTAATATAATGTAATAAAATGTGGATTTCTAATGGATCTAAAGCTCACCTCACCTTCAATCCCTCTATACTTGTCTTCAAGCTCAGGTTGGGGGTTTTCGAGTGGAGCAACTTATTTTCTAATTTTATCATCTTCTACTTACAATCTACTTTATTTATAGTTTTCAAAATTGATAACTAGTAAAAGATTTATCTTTCAAGTTTTAGAAAATTGTGAAAATTAGAATATATATATATATATATATATATATATATATATTGAATTATTAAGTTTAAGAGATGTTGGATACTTCCTTGTGAAGCTTGAATAATTTGCAATAAAGAAAAAGTTGCAAACAAGTTAAGAATCTTATTGAGAACCTTATAAAACTATCATAAATTTTATTGTTTGCACACTATGCGCTTAGCATAAAAGTTCATATTTTTAAATATCTATGTATTTTAGCAATGTGGGTTGAGTCAAGTATGAGCATAGGTCACTGAATTTATATTGTATATAAGTGAGTCAAAATGGCTTAATTGGGTTGATTTGAGTAGAACCATTTTTCGACTCGATCCAAACCCGACATGCCAATTTGACGGCCCTACTCACGGTCAAATGTAGTCTCATCTACCATGATTGAGGGGGTTGATTAGTTTCTCTTTTCTAGTGAATTAAGTGTACAATAGAAGTATATGGAGTCTCAATTTTGGCGAAGACCGCCTAATTTTTCACTGATGTTAAAAGCATCCGATCCTTAATAAAATATCTCACGAAAAGCAAATTCAATAGAGAAATCGATGCTCCGGAACTGCTTTCTCTCTCTAATTTTGTAGCGTACGCGGGGAGTTTCCATGAACTGTAACCAAAATATGCATCTTTCCAAACTTGTGTTAAAGGCCGTCGGTCTCGATTCAAACCTCGTTCGGTTTCATTAGGTGTGGATGGAGAAATGGGCTTTGATTTCCCATGAGGACATTGGCATCAAGCGGATTAGAATTTTTTTTTTTTTTTTTTTTTATCGAAAAGAAAATTTCATCCATTTACCATAATCAATAGGAGAGGAACATTAAAAACTTTCAAGCAAAACAAATCCTAAAAAGACTTTAAAACAAAACAAAACATATAAACCAAAACGTTACAGTCTGTGATTATAAATAGGCTCTTGTCCTAGAGGCTAGATCTGTCACAATTTCAAATACCAACCGATGGCCCATTACTAAAACCGTCAGTGATAGGTATACAACAAGATCTTCCCCTATAGAAATAATAGCTTGTGGTGTGCGCTTAGATTGAAAGTTCTCAACACCATCACCTTATGAAGATAATAAGAATAACATATTAAACCATCACAAATTGAACATATTCAAGAAACTCTTAAATCTAGATTTAAATTGAAAGAGAAAAGCTCTCAAATTCAAATCTACACCTAAATTGGGAGAGAAGAGCCTTCGCCGAATCTCAAAAAAGTCATAAAATCATGTCTCGAAAATCCTACCGGCTGGATTGGCGACGAAGTTCTCATAAATTTTTCAGCGGGAAAATTGTCCAAAAAATCCTAAACCTATTACACTTTTGCCAATTCAGTTCAAAACCTTTTAACTTTGTCAATTCAGTCATGAACATTTTCACTTCTTGCCAATTAAGTTATTCCCACCAATTTTGGCCGGAAAATGTTGACATCGACGCCGGTGGTGCCATGTAGGACCGCTAGTGCGACGTGGACAATTTTTAATAATTTTTTAATATTTTTAAATTTTTAATATTTTTTCTTTTTTTTCCTTTTTTTTTTTTTCTTTCTTCTCTTTTTGGCTTTCTTCTTTGCCTTTTCCGATGGTCGCCGGTCACAACCAGCTAGTTGGCCTCGCCCGCCACAAGTAAGGCCCGACTAGGCAAGGGGAGCCCTCGCCTAGGTGTGGCTTAGCAAGGGTCGCCTAAGCGAAGCCGACTCGCGCCCGGCCCGTGGCGGCCTCGCTTGGCCTCGCCGGATCTAGCGAGGCAAGCCCCGACGAGGGCTCCCCTCACCTAGCGTCACCGTCGGCCGACCGACGCTCGGCAAGGCCTCCCCGGCCGGGCAAGGGCCGGCCTTGCCGGATCTGGTTTGGGCAAGGGCAAGCCTCAGCGAGGGCTCTCCTTGCCAAATTTGGCAAGGTTGGCCCTCGCCTAAGTTAGGATGGCCTTGCCCAGCATCGTCGTCGCCTGGTAGATGCCCGGCGAGGCCGTCCTGGCCTAGGCGCAAGTCGGCCTCGCCCAAGCGACCTTTGCTCAGCCACGCTTGGGTAAGGGCTCCCTCGCCGAGGCTAGCCCTCGCCCGCCAAGCCTTGCTTGTGGCGGGCGAGGCCCCGGCCGGCTATGGTCGATGGTCGGCCGTCGCTGTGGCGGCGCCAAACACCGGAAAAGGCAAAGAAGAAAGCCAAAAAGAAAAGAAAGAAAAGAAAGAAAAAAGAAGAAGGAAAAAATATAAAAAATATAAAAATTCAAAAAATTATTAAAAATTATTAAAAATTATTAAAAATTATCAACGTCGGCTGCCGGTCTTATGTGGTACCGCCGGTGTCCACGTTAGCATTTTCTGGCAAAAATTGATCGGATGGATTCAATTGGTAAGAAGTGAAAATATTTATAATTGAATTTGTAAAGTTAAAAGGGTTTATGATTGAATTAGCAAAAGTGCAATAGGTTTAGGATTTTTTGGACAATTTTCCCAATTTTTAGCTGTAAGCAAATTTATTCACCATAACAAGCGAAGAAAAGCAACAACAAGTGAAAGAAGATGTTAAACGAGGCGAAAGAAGACCCCTAATTTAGGTTAGAAGAGAAGAGGAAAAAAAAAGAAAAAGAAAAAAGAAATCAAGGCCTAGAAAAGAAAAGCATAGCAAAGCAGGCTCTAGAGCTTCCGGGTGAAATTTTTTTGTGAGGAAATTCTTTCTGGAACAGAGAGGGTTGCTGACAGAGTGAAAAGGAATTGACGACCTATAAGCAGATTAGATCTGAATGGTATCTCACCATGCTCGATTTGTCTACAACGTTAATCGAGTGAGAACTTGACGTGCTCGATAGACATGGACGTACTGTGTCCTATAAGTAGAAATTAGCACCTCTGCTCAATCCAATTTTCAGAGATTAAAACTGGTCAAGCCACTAGGAAAATGCTGTTCCCCTCCCCTTTTTCCTGATGTGGGGATGGGATATGCTCTATTGGGACCATACGCATTGCAAAAATACGACATTCGTTGCCGACTCTATGTCCGTAATTTATATTCTTTGCTATCGTATCCTCTGGATTTTGTATATGAAATGACATCCTTGTGAGGTTAGTCGACAAGACGGTCCGAGCTAAAAAGGACTACCGGACCTTTGCAATAGGAGAACAGGGAAAAGCCAAACAATATAGGAAAGACGATAGTGAGGTATAGATATGCCAATGAGATGAGGCAATATTTAAATTGGCTAGGGATGGTTAGAGAGTTGCGGCCAGACTGGTTTGTCAGGGGAATGGAATCTCGATGATTAGGGTTTTGGGGAAGACGCGGGAAGGATATTGAATTGTGGTCACAAAGGGGCAAATGAACTTATATCGACGAATTTAGGGTTTCGGTTGGCGATTGATTTGGGAGTAACGGCATGAGGGAAAAGAAGTGGTTTGGAGATTTTTGGTTTGGGCGATGCAACCAAGGAGGTGGAGACTAGGGGTGAGCATGATCTGGGTTGGGCCGATCCACTCCCTAATCCTAAGACCAATCCGCACAGTATTGGTCCTCAATTTTTGGGACCAATGACCGACCTTATTGAGCTTGAGACAGAGGACCGGAGCAGGTCCGATTCCTGGGTCAACCCGACCAACCAATAATTTTTCATTTCATTTTTTGTACTTCTTAAAAAAGTGATTGAGAATCGGATTGACCCATGGGTTCGGTCCGGTTTCAAAGTCAACAAGACCAACCAATAATTTTTTATTTCATTTTTTGTACTCCTTGAAAGGGCAACCGAGACCGTACCAACCCAATGGGTTCGATGATGAGCGAGATCACCGAGAAAGGCAAGCGGTGAGGATCAAGTGAGATGAGCGTCGAATAGAATGAGCATCGAATGTCGAGCAAGGAGCAACAGCCTAAGCGAGCATCGAGCGACGAGCGGCACGAGTGACCCAAAACGAGTGAGGCGAGTGTCGAGTGATAGCAAGGAGAAGTTGTTTCTTTCAATTTTGGCAAATTGAAGACTAAGAGGACAAATAAGATGAATAGAACGAATACTAGAGGAGGATGCCATAAGGTGTTGTTTTTATGCATTTTTGGACGCCGTGAGGACTTCTCACAAAAATATTTTCCTCATTCGTAAATTATGACTATTGACCTCGTAAAAAACATAAAAAATCTAAGTTATTAAAGAACAATGTAAAATTACTTGACATCCTCACTAAATAGCTGTTTAATATTGTTGACGTCGTTTATTTTAAAGTTTTCTCTATATAAAAAATTATAAATAATATATTAGTCGGGGTTGGTCGGGTTGGGACCAAGGAACTCGGGACCGAAACCAACCGTACATGCAGTCTTTGGCCTCAGGAATTCGAGGACAAGGACAACCCGTCTCCCAGGACCAGATCAAGACCGCAGCAAGTTTGGCCGGTCCAGGTCGGCCTCCAAGGTCAACCCTGGACTGATGCTCACCCCTAGTGGAGACAGGGGTCGAAGAGGTCAGAGAAAGTTTACGTGAAGAGAAAGGGGATGTTAAGGAAGATTGCTGTGGGTGTTGCGATTCAAGTCAGCTTCGGTGCTACGGAACCGAAAGGGAACTACCATGCAGTAGGGAAGAACCCAGATCGCCTGAGAGAAGCACCATGGGGCGTTTTTCCATTTCTTTTTGAGATATTCAAAAGGTCCTGTTATTTCTATCTTGGATACAAAACATTAGGTTTGTTCGGCCCATGACCGGTCGCACCTAAGAGTACAGACGTGGAGATATTCTTTCATGCAACGCATGCACCATGCGACGTGCTAATTGGTGTTGTACATGCATAAATCAAATACTATTAAGGCATTTGCCTTCGTAATTACACATTTTTTATGTGGGCTATGCATACTAACACGGGTCTAGTAACGTTGATGAGTGACATTGTAAGGAAACTGCAACCGGGTTTTTTTAAGCAAGTGGATCATCATGATCAGTATCTAAATCCGCCACTATTCATCTGGTTAGTTTTGGTCACTTATTGGGCCTGGGCTTTTAGCCCATTTATCCTTCAAGCACATCCTTTTTTATGTGTCTCCTCTTTTTTGTGTAGTTTAAAATAGGGAAAATAACACAAATGATCTATAAATTTTGTCTCAATGTATAATGTGATGTAATTCCTGAACTAAATCTCAATGCGCGATATTATCCCTAAACTTTGAAATTATTCAATATAATTTTTGAACTATTGTTATATATGTTTAATTTAATCCCTGAACTATATGGGAATGTTAATTGTGGTCCTCGAATCTAAATTAATGGAAAAATAACATCGAACATTTTCATATTGCTTAAGGACTATATTAAATATGTATCAAAAGTTTAAGGATCATATTGAACAAATTAAAAATTTAAAAATCATACTACATATTGGGCTAAAACTCAAGAATCATGTTGAACAAATTAAAAGTTCAAGCATTATATTGTACATTAGGGGTAAAGGTTAGAGACTATTTGTGTTATTATTCTTTCAAAATATATATAACGAGAATGAGAACTTATTATATGTATTATTTACTCTTTCGAGGTGGTTACAAAAGGATTGCTGACGGTGCGACTTTTGATCCTGGAGAAGATTCGATTAATACGATCGTGAACTTACCTTCTTCCCATCGGGTCAAAGGTCCGGTTCAAAACCGAAATGGACCACCGCCACGTTCCGTGCCCGTCAAGTTGGGCAGGTCAGCATATGGTGCCAAAAAGAGTCCCAATTCAATGCCTGGGACATCGGCCATTGCTGCTATCGGAATCACTGACCTAGTCCAAACGCGCATAAGAAGATCAGTTGCGTCTTCCATTTTGCCGAAGGGAAACGACAATAATATAATCGTCGGTCTGATGACCATATTGATAATGAAATTTTCAATTATTATTTTTTTTTTTAATGGGGGTGGAAGTATCAGATACATCGTGAGCACTCGATTAATTCATGTCGGGAACGAGCGACTGAGTGTCTTTTCCCTCACGATGCATAAGGAGTGATCATCGAAATTCGCCTGTGAATAGTTATGCCGCGAGTTACTTGCTCCGTCTTGTACTAGTAGAAATAATCAATAAGGATCTTGAGCGGATGAAAAGATTTATATATTTAGAGTATGTTTATCTTGAAGAAAATATTTCATTTCTAGAAAATATTTTTTTTAAAATATTTTTTCAAGAAAAATGACTATTTTTTCGCTTTTGGCCGAAATCTGAAAAGGAACTTGAAAATATTTTCCGTTGTTTGGAAATGAAAATTTGATTTGATTTTCCTATATACATATACACAATTCAGGTACTAGGGAGTTATGCATGGGCACCAAAATCTCGAGTCCAATTTGGATGGACCTTGACCGAGGCACTAGCTACCAAAGCAAGGCCACTCGAGCGTAGGCATTGATCCTACATCCACAGAACCTAAAATCGAGAACCTAGTGCCCTTCCTCTACTCCTTGGTGCCCTAACATGGGTCCATAGAGGCGTGCTCAAGCCCTAGTGCCCGTGCTTGAATCTCTTGCACTCAAGCCTAGGTTTACAATGGTTGAGCACGTGTCCCCAACAATTGAGCCCTAGTCTATTAGCCCAAGGTTGTTGCTGCCTGTGCTTGGGTCTCCAAAAACTCAGCTCAAGTCCTTAGCACTTAGGCTCGAGTCTATTGAGGTTGGGCTTAAGACTTGGTCATCGATACCTAGGCTCGGCATTAGTGGACATGGACACAGGCTTGGGTGCCAGGGACCCAGGTATGGGCTTTGAGGTCCTAGGCCTTGGATTTGATGGACCCAACTCAGGTGCGAGGGATCCAAGCTTAGGCAGTAAGGATCAAAGTACTACACTTGGGGATTTGGGCTTGGGTGCGGAGGATATCTAGGCATGGTATCGTGGTCTTGCACTTGGCCTTTATGGACCTAGCCTAGTGCCAGGGCATTGCGCATGGGTGTTAAGGCCTTGAGCCCAGTTCCTATGGATCTAGGTCTAAGCTTTGGAGACACGGGCATCGACATAGAGTTCTTAAACTTAGCCTTGATGAGCTTGGCCTTAATGACCCAATCCTAGATGTTGAGAACCCAGAAAATGAGCGTTAGCGTTCTCATGCCCAAATATAGAGTTTCCGATCTAAGTGCAAATATCTAGTAATATTCTTAAAAAATAATTTTCAATTTTTAAAAAAGAAAATCATTTTTTTCTGAATTTAAACATGGGTTTTTTGTTAAACAAAAAAAAAACAATTTTCATTAACTCGTTAAGTAATTGAATCGCTGAAAAATAAGGAAAATATTTTCCGTGAAAAAAATAGAGACTTAGACAATACTTTATGACCCATCAATTAAGGGTTTGCATGGTAACGTTGCTATTTCTCCCGATTTTTGTTCTTTTGTTCCCCAAAACAAAAAAGTAATAGAAATCATTTTGGTAACGTCAACTAATTTTTCTATTCCTCGGAATAGAAAAGTAGCCGGAGAATAGATTTGAAACAAAAACAAGAAGTAGAAAAAAATAACTTCTTATTCCCAAGAACAATTTTTAGAAATAAGCCATTTTTTCTTTTCAATTTTCTTCCTTGCTGCGACTGTTGCCCTTGGATTTGCTGCTGCTCGGGGCCATTATCGACTGCCGTCAGACTGCCGACAACCTGCCCTTGCCCACCGCTGTCCGCCGCCCGACCCTTCGCCTTCCGCCTCCTGTCGACCGTTGTGGGTCGCCCATTGCCGCTCAACCGTAGCCCACCGACTGCCGATTGCCTACACCGAACCACCACCCACTAGCCACGCCCACCAACCGCCCGGCAACTCGCAATGGTTGGCAATCAGCATTCGATGATCAACGAGCAAGAAGAAAAAACAAAGAAATACAAAAATTTATGAATCGTACCAAACATATTCCTATTCTTTTTCTATTTTGAGAATAAAAATTTTATATAGTTACTAAACATGTTATTTTACTAAAAAATTATCGTAGGAAGTAAAAATAAAAAAGAAGTGTTTCTCAAAAAAAATTATTCTCAGAAATTGAAATGTTATGCTCTCTTGCTTAACACTTCCTCACATACTGACATTGTTGGTTCATTGACTCCAATCGGGAGTGTCTTTTGACGGACGGGCTGATTCCGTTGTGTAATTATTTATTATATATTACAATAAGTAATGCATAAAGGCGATGGAATCGGTTCATGAACGACTGAGAATCGGGAATTTGAGTGACAATTCGATTTTCGAATAGATCTTTGAAATCAATGGGTGATTTCTGATTTCAATTTTTTTGAATCAATTTTTAATGGGTGGTTCCCGAAGATAGGATGGGAAGCGTCCATCCGAACCATTCCCATCTCTACCTCCGACCATTAACGACCCGTAGAAGAGCTTCGGCCAACGAGCGTGCGCCTAGACTCGCGTCCTCCAAGCGCACCTCCTTCCCATGCGCGCCAGCTTCGATGGGGTTGGGTCGGATTCAGCTCAGACCGAGACCGAGAGTACGACAAATTGAAGCTTTGTTTCATGCTTTTAAAGCTCCAACAATGGCCGTACCAACGACCCCCTCGTCTTCGGAGAGCCTTTTTTCCAACTTCGCCAGCTGATCCGAGCTCCGTCCGTGCCGTTCCCTCGATCAGATGAAGCCGCGGTTATGGACGATCGGCTTGTTGGCGACGGTGATGATCTCGGCCTGCTGCAGAGTCGAAGCGCAGTGTAGCAAAGGCTGCGACTTAGCCCTGGCCTCGTACTACATCTGGCCTAGATCGAATTTGACCTTCATAAGCGAGGTCTTGTCGGCGTCGATGGCGGATATCCTCAGATACAACAAGGATAAGATCCCGAACCAGGACAGCGTCCACGCGGGGATCAGGGTCAACGTCCCCTTCAGCTGCGCCTGCATCGACGGCAAGTTCCTAGGGCACAAGTTCAATTACTCGTTGGGCCATGGCGACATCTACGATACGGTCGCGATGAAGTACTTCTCGAACTTGACGACCGTGGAGTGGTTGCAGGCGTTCAACCATTATCCCCCGACCAACATACCGGACTCCGCCGTTTTGGATGTGGTCGTTAATTGTTCGTGCGGGAACCGCGCTGTCTCGAAGGAGTATGGATTGTTCATCACGTATCCGCTGAGGCCGGAGGACACTCTCGAGTCGGTCGCGGCGGACGTGAATTTGAACACCACTTTGCTGCAGAGGTATAATCCTGGTGTGGATTTTAGCCGAGGGAGTGGTCTGGTGTATATTCCGGGGAAAGGTGAGTTTTTTTATTTATTTAAAACTTCCCTTGAGGACACGCTTATCTGGTTTCGCTAATTTTCCATCGGAGCAATAAAATTCTCAGCGACCAGACGATTACGAAGGAATCTTAACGTTTAAAATGACTGTCTAGACTGGGTTTAGATGCATCTCCCCCTGTGTTTGAATGAGTTCGCGGACCTCTGTATCGTCCCAATTACGTCTGATGTTTCTGAAGAGACAAATGAGGTGGGACTGTTCTTCATCAGATGTGAGAGTTATTTAAGAAAGCTAGCTTGTTTGTTCTGCATGAAGTGCGGCTCGTCTGTCCAATCCTGATGGTGATTATTCAACATAATATCGATCTAATTGTGTCTAGTACGACCAGATTAATGTGGCGTATGGAGCAAAGTAGCAGCAGATGCAATTGCCCTATTTAGATGTTGCTGACCATTTAAAAGCTATTGTGCTATGTTTTACTGATTAGGCATTTCATTTTAGTTCTTGTTGTAGCACGGATGAGCTGCTTCTTTATGATTAGGTTTCTCTGGGTGTTTATTTGTTTTGGCTGGCCAAACATGTTTTTTTGGAGTACATAGTCTCTAAATAGAATCTGCTAATATGGTCAATGTAAAAAAAAGCCATGTTTGTGACATTGCCCATCATTCCTTTGTCTAGATATCATAGCGGTGGTGAAGTATCGGGTACTAGAAATCTTGTACCTGGCCTAAGCATTGAGGTTTGACTACACGATGACAGAAGTTGCAATAGCAGTTTTGACTTAAATCTCCCTTTTCTTACAGATGCAAATGGAAACTATCTACCTCTGAAGTCAAGGTAGCTTGTAGCAGTCTGCTCATCAGAATGAAGTTTGCTTAGCATTCCATCCTTGTTTCAATTGTCTAACTTATCCTTTCGATTTTTCCTCTTTCCAGCACAGGTGGGGTGTCCCTCTCCGCATGATCGCAATTTCATTTCGATATCCTAATGGGTGATGGTGGGCCATAACTATACTAAAGGAATTCAGGCTTATCTTTGAATTTTTCATAGCAGGACTATCGGTTGGGGCAATCGTTGGCATATCTATTGCAGCAATGGCAGTGTTGTCCTTTTTGGCATTTTGTATATACTCTGGGATATGCCGAAAGAAGAAAGTGAAGGAGGCGATCCTGCTCTCAGGATCTCATAAATTATCGGCTCAAGCAGGGAATGGTAGTTTTGTTGCTGATACTAATTCCTCACTTTTCATTTGTTTGTCTACATTACACACCCACACACACACACACACACACACACACACACACACACATATGTATGTATGTATGTATGTATGTATGTATGTATGAACTAAGGATTTACTAGTTTGTACGTTCTTGAACACAGTGACTGTAGCAAAAAAACTCATTCCAAATGAAGCACGAGCAGATATAAATTACACTTCTGCATATTTCCATTGACTATCTTGATGAAATCATTCCAATCTATATGTCTTTGGTGTATGCACATTATGTCAGTCACACTGCGGATTAGACTTGATGCTGCTTAAGATACTTATTTAGCCAGTGTTCTAGATATGGAGTTACTGGAGAATACTTTGTGTCTCAACAGGGGATATGTGGTCCATATGTTTTTTTATTCATCGTACCTTCCTAAATTTTATTGTTATCACAGTGTTCTCTCTTTGGCAAGCAGTTATAGTTCTTGTCTACTGAAGAAAGAAGATTTGTTTTGTCTCCTAACTTTTCTAGAGAGTAGAGAGTACCCTGACTGGTGTTTTCCCCATCTTGGTCAAGTTCTGGGAAGCGACCCAGCTAAACCTTCAGAATCAACTGGCCCAGTTGATGGTGCTTCAACAGGTCTTAAAGGAATCACTGTGGACAAGTCAGTGGAGTTTTCATATGAAGAATTGGCCAAAGCTACGGAGAATTTTAGCCTGGCTAATAAAATTGGGGAAGGTGGCTTTGGAGCTGTCTATTATGCTGAGTTGAGAGGCGAGGTTCGTTGAAAAATAGCTTTTGCACTTAATGTATGGCTAATATTGTCGGTTAAGGCAGTGTAAGTTCATGAGAAGGTTGATAATGAGGGAGAACTCATTGAAATTCAATCTGGACAGCACCGCCACATTTGATTCTACCAGACTCTAGAGCTGACTCCAGTTGCTTACATGCTGCTTAGCTCACTATAATTCTCCAGCAGTATTCTATCGGATTCAGTAATTAAAAATAGGATGAAGGAATTCTGTATTCAGTTGAAAACCGACGTTGTGCTTCTTTATGCTACAATTATTTGTGAGAACAATTTTGTATTATTACTCTCACAGAACTTTCTTCTTGGAAACCATGCAGAAGGCTGCAATTAAGAAGATGGATATGCAAGCTTCAAAAGAATTTCTCGCTGAATTGAAGGTTCTAACGCGTGTTAATCACCTTAACCTGGTAAATCCATACACCTTTCCATGTTCAGTCAATCCTATGCATTTCCTACAGTTCATGTGGGGATGTGGAAATTTTGGATCACGTGTGGTAGTGACATTCGTGTGTCCAGATGTAGTGCTTTCATGTGCTGTTTGTTCATGATTAATATTTGGTGCGTCTGTTTCCATTTCTCTTTGACTTACCAAATTTAGAATGCGGATCATCTGGATATGTCCACTATAAAATCTGTCGTTGAGAAGCTGCCCTTATTGCTGCAAAAATCCTGAAGTGCAGCTAAATTCATGTCATTACTCTCTACCGGTCATCATATAAAGACATTTATTGCTGCAAAAATCCTGAACTGCAGCTAAATTCATGTCATTACTCTCTACCGGTCATCATATAAAGACATATCTCAATGGTTGATTCAGGTGCGTCTGATTGGATACTGTGTTGAGGGTTCTCTTTTCCTTGTCTATGAGTATATCGAGAATGGAAACTTAAGTCAACATTTGCGTCGCTCGGGTGAGATTGGGCACATTTTGAGGATATTATTTGGCGAGTTTTGTACATTAATCTCTGACCGGTGATGATTTGTACATTTCATCAATCTTCAGATAGGGAACCACTTCCATGGTCTACCAGGGTTCAGATTGCCCTTGATTCTGCAAGAGGTCTTGAATATATCCATGAGCATACGGTACCAGTATACATCCATCGAGACATTAAATCGGCAAATATATTGATAGACAAGAACTTCCATGGAAAGGTTATTCTCTGTTGAATTTTGCTCCAGGATGGACCCTTTGGTTCTTGGACTAACAACGTAGCGTACGACAGGTGGCAGATTTTGGTTTGACAAAATTGACTGAGGTTGGAGGCGCGTCTCTGACGACACGACTTGTAGGGACATTTGGATACATGCCACCCGAGTATGATTCTCTCTCTCTCTCTCTCTCTCTCTCTCTCTGATATCTATGTAGAAGGGCATTGACACTGGTCACACTGAGGGGGATAGAATAAATACAGGCAATTGTTTATTCATTTACAGTTCTTAAATAAATCCTCTGATTGGAAGAAGTTAGGAAGCCTTGCGCTTTGTAATGTAATCATGGCTGCCATCACTGATTTGAGATTGGGAGCATTTTTGGGATCGTGATAAGTAGTATCCAGGTTTCAAGTAATATGGAAAGGGCTATTCCAAGTAATTCATGAAGTAGAATATCATTTACTATGCAGAATCTAATCAATCCAGAATGACAAGGTATGATCATTATGACTGGACAAACAACACTACCTCAACCATCCATCACCGCTCTTGCTCAGTTGGAACTCGAAATTAGTGTGGAAGTGTTTATTCTCTTTCATTTGCAAGTTAACCTAAACATTAATGCAAATCATTGAGAGTAATGATTCATTCTGGCTTCGTGCAGATATGCCCAGTGTGGCGATGTCTCTCCTAAAGTCGATGTGTACGCTTTCGGAGTGGTCCTTTATGAACTTATTTCTGCCAAGGAGGCTATACTCAAGGCAAATGGTTCTAGTGCTGAATCAAAGGGCCTCGTTGCTTTGGTTATTCTCTTTCCCTTGTTCTATTTATAGCTACTCAATAGTAATTAGAAACCCGGAGTTTCCCACAAAATGTTCAATATAGGTTTAGAACTTATCGCTAGCTTGAACAGGCAAATTATATCTGGGATCTACTATTTTGACTTTTTCTTTGCTGCCAGTGTTATGTGAATTAGCGAGGAGCTTTTTCTATACTTGTGGACGCATATCATGATTGTGATTTGCCTCCTTGTATGCTTTTGCAACTCATGGACTGCTTCTGGCAAAATTATCATAATTGATTGCTGTAATCTCATCATCTGCAGTTTGAAGAGGTTCTTAACCAACCCGATCCCAGAGAGGACCTTCGCAAGCTTGTTGACCCTAGGCTTGGAGATGATTATCCGCTTGATTCCGTCTGGAAGGTGGGGGGGTGTCCCGAGAGAATCATTCTGCCATTTACGTTTTCCTTTCTCGGTAAATCGACATTATAACTGCCGAGTTTTCCACGTGCACAGGTGGCCCAGCTAGCGAAAGCTTGCACACAAGAGAATCCTCAACTGCGCCCCAGCATGAGATCTATTGCGGTGGCCCTGATGACGCTTTCATCTTCGACAGAGGATTGGGGTGTTGGCACCTTCTACGAAAACCACGCTCTGGTGAATCTAATGTCCGGAAGGTAGAAAATCCCCCCTTTTTGCCGGAATCAGGCAATCGCATTTTTCGAGCTTTTTCTTCCTATGTTGTATGTGTATATTCTATGAGAAATTAAACCAAATTCAAAATGCCGCTGATGTCGAGACTAATTGTCGATGTTAATGGCTGTCAATATTCCAAAATTGATGTTGACAGTGCACAAGTTAAATGTAATCTTTATTGCAGCATTGCTTTTGAGAAGACTGTCCATATTTTATGTCATGATTGTTCATGTTTTTAGGTGTACTTAATGTTTTGTAAGTTCCTAGATTTTATCTCCTTCGAACGCTAACTATATTTATGAGTCATTAAGTGTGAGAGTCATGTGTCAAGCCTATAAAAGGCGTGTCTTGTAATTGTTTCCAATACGGGCCATAAGGTGAAATAAACAGAAAGCCTATCTATCTCCTTCTCTTCTTTGTGGGAGTTAAGTGTTATTAATCAGAGTGTTCAACCTTCAAATTATCCCATCAAATTGGTATCTGAGCTGCGCTTCTGATATTCAACATATCCATGTAGTTGGTTATGGACGATTTGTAAATTACTCGAGTCTTCTCTTTTCCTTAGAAAGAAAATTCCCGTGGAGCTGTTTCAATGCGCATTAGTTTTATATACGTTCTGTAGTGTATGTGCATACAAACTAAGACCCTGTCGTGCCGCAACAAACAGCATGATCGGATGATTTAATAGAAAACCTCCGAAGTAGCCGAAACCCGTTGCTATTGCTCACCCCCATAATTTTCCACGTTAGAGGGATAAAAGATAAGGGAAAAAGGGAAAAGACAGTGAAGTTCGATAACTGCTGAATAACCGGGGGAATTATCCTTATTACTATCGATGGCGCTAGTAATTGTCTTCTTGATCCATCTTCTTGGACTTGTTGACTGTGCTCGAAAAACTTATATGTCGAAGCTATTCTGTCACGATTTCATCATCAATCAGATAAAACTGGTAAAGAGTAATCCAGTCTTTCAGATGTTGAGTTTTGAGGCTCTTGTTAACACCTGTGTTGTATCCAATGTTACAGATTCCAATCCTGAAATTGTTTCGATAAAATAAATAGCTATATTGAACGGTTATAAACTTATTGCACATATGCTATTTCAATCCTAAACTTTTTTAATTTTGCTAATTTAATTCTAAACCTTTGCACTAAATTCTAATATATTTATTTTAGTCAATTTTCGTCAGAAATCACTGAAGCCACAATGTAGTCATTGGCTTCCGTCCATCATTTATTTACAAGCAACTTGCCTTCTTTTATTAGATCCTTCGACATGGCATGATACATATCCGTTCTTTCGTCCGGTCCAGGGGCGTCCCAGCTCCCCGAAATGAATGTTCTCTTCTACTTGATTATCGTCGCGCATTCAATGATTTCAAATGAAAATTGGTCTGAATGACCGCATTAGAAATTTATGTAAAATTTTAGGACTAAATTGCCAAGATTGAAAAGTTTATTATTGAATTAGCATCTATATAATAGGTTTAGAATTGATTGGGTAGCTTTTCCTTGAACAACTGTATTAAGTCTTGTTAATCTCCTACAAATCACTATTTGGTTGGATTGATTAACAAGTGCGAGTTGCCACATAACGTGCTACTCTCCTTGAAACTTTGGAATAATGACATTATAAGTGTTATTACTTTTGTACGACGCTAATTTCATTCTCATTATTATTATTTTTTTTGATTACTTAAGTGTCATAATTTATATACACGTCAACTGAGCACTATAACTTTTTTGCGATCACTTGTGAATGCTATATAACTTGTCAATCGATTAATTGAGTGTCGTAACTTTTAACGACGTTCATAACAAGTGCTCTACCACATCAGAATTTCGACATTTGAATGAATATTTCTTAAAATATAATGGCAATTAGCTGATTAATTATAGGTTATAACACTCAAACAAAAGTTTTTTTTATAAGTTATGGTGTTCAGATAATTGAAAAAAAAAAAGGTTATGTCGCTCAAATGAGTATCATATGAAAGTTATAACAATCATAATATTTTTCTAGAAGCTTTTGTATGACAAAAAATAGATAGTCTTTTTGCCAAATTAAACAACAAAGTTACTTTACTCGGCTAATTACATTATTAGCCGTAGACTTCAGACACTTTTCTACCGAGTGCATCAATTCCAAATAGTCTTTCATCTCCTATGTATTCTCGACCGTCTCGAAAGGGGGTGCCTGCCATTTGAAATGAGATAGTCACAGATGACATGTTGATTGCCTTTACATTCTAATATGAGAAGTAAATGACGAAATATGTCATTTCGAGGATCCTAACAATTCGAAGGAGAATACAATATACAATTAAGCACGCACTTGCCAAGTCGATTGATCCTTCATATATACCCTTTTATTAATATCTACTTCTATATTAAAGACTATCTCTGTTGAATAGATCAGCATGTTTCTTCCTCGAATTGTTATGCTCATTAGCTTTTCCTGTTCACCGGATATCTTTGTTATGTCCCCGTCTTTGATCTTGATCCTTGGGTGGACCTTGATTGAAGTGAACAAAAAAAAAAAAATGATGCAATTTCAATTGCCGTCCCAATTTTTTCTAGAAAATAATAAATTGGAAAGCCGGAGGATCATTAAAATATATCTTTCCATTTCATGATACGAAAGCATGCGCACCGTTATTTTAAGGTTTGTGTGAAATCACATTATCTTTCTTTTGGTGATTCCTTTTTCTTTTGTTTGTTGTTGGAAACTCTTTAATTATTCGATCAATTATTACTAACGTGTCGATCTTCCCGTTACACGAACAATTTCCCGGAACTTCCCATATGCTCTCAAGACCCTCAAATTGTTCAATGCTGTAAATTAATCTCTTCTATCACTTAGAGTTGATCTTTGTTATGAAGCATCGACACTCTTTGGAAGTCTTCGTGTCACATCAAACACTCCGACACGTGTCCAACGCTCTTCGACACTCGATCAACACATGTCCAAAAATCCAATACCTAATCAACACTCGAGTTCGGAACTCTAACACATGATTTTGACATGCACAGGATTAATTTAAAAATTTGTCAATAAATGAAAAAATAATAACTTGAGGAAGAAAAAAACCTAGTTTTCTTTTTTATTCTGACTCTCACTTCCTAAAGTGACACACAATATATCTCCCAAGTTTGTTTTTTTTTTTTTTTTTTTATTCTCTTCCTACATGCTTTAACATGTGAGTTCAGAATGTGGATTGCTAATTTTTTTCATCCAAGTTTTATGGATTATTGGAATGGAATTGAGTTTGTCAAATTGAAATAATTAATGATATTAATAAATGATGAATGAATGTTTTTAGTGTAAATTCATCTTAGGCTCTTTTTATTTATTTATTTATTTATAAATTTGAATCAAATTTATTTGATTGAAATAATTATAAAAAATAATAATTTATCATGTATATATAAAATATATTTAATATATAATGAGTCTCAACGTGTCGGGATTCTCTATTTTTTAATAAATAATATGCCGACGAGTCGTGTCGTGTATCGCATCATGTCATGTGTTGCGTGTTGGTGTCGGTATCGATGCTACTTAGATTCTCTGTCCCAACATATAGGAGAGGAAAAGGTACATCATTGAAATCACCAAACCATTTTCTTCCTTTTACTTTTTCCTAATGACCCAAGGGAAAATTGCATTTTGCCCTCAAAGATTTTGGAATTATAGCAAGCCTCTGCGTTTCAATTTTTACAATTTGCCCCTCGATATTTTGGAGTATTGTGGTGATGGGTTCCCTAACCGTTGACTCCATCCAAAATTTTCTCACATATTTGATCGCATGGCTAATTATGGAATGCAACTTGGTCATATACAATGTGCATATGTGAGGAAAAAAATAGGGACTATTAAAAAACTCATTTCAAAATTGTATATCGATGTGCATCTAGCTTTGACTCCAATCAAACTCTCATAAGAACTTTTAGTCACATGCTCTCACACGTAATATATTTCCAAATTCTCCTTGTATCATTTTTATGTGTATACATTTATATGACGAATTTCTCTTTTGGTAATAAGTCGCAGAGGTTCGAGCAAATTTGGGTTAGAGTCGATGCCGAGGGACATATTGCAACCAATTCCCAAAGTCCGTGGGACAAATTGTGAAGAAGATTAAAATGTTGGGAGGCAATTTGCAACAACCCTTAAAATTGCCAGGAAGCAGAGGGAGGCTATCGAGGCAGTCCAGCGATCTCCTGGAAGTGCGGGAAAAGGTACCTTCATTCGCTTGTTGCTCCTTTTGCCATAAGAGGTAGCTTCAAGAAAGAAAAGGCATTGAGGTATACTCGCTCAATACAAGTTTAAAGAACTCTCGAATAGGGGTGTGCAATCGGATCGGGTATACCCGATTTCCGGACCGGCCTATCCAAAAAACAGAGTTGGGAACCGATTCCTAAAATTTGGAACCGATTTAAATCGGTTCGGGAACAAGTTCCGAGTGATTACCCACACGGAAACTAGTTTCTCGGATCGGTTTTGTAAGTAGAAGTCCAAAACCGTTTTTTTTTCTCCCGATTTCTATTCTTACTCCCGCAATCACACGATATTTTTCTTTTTGGCTCTCTTAAACACACACAGCATTTCTCCTTTGTCATTCATCTTCCTCACTTGCTTCCCTCTCTCACCGGCTCTCTCTCGCGACGAATGTGTATCACATGGATTGACTCGCCTAATTTCTCTTTTATAGAAGAAGTTATACTTGTAAAAATGACTAATTTCATGTAATAGTTATGGGAATAAGACTAATTTAGATTCATGTTTATTGTTAATTTTTTGTCTTATAATTTTATTTATTATAATTAGCCTTATGAATTCTTAATTTTTCGTTTAGTCAAAAAAATTCATGTATTAATTTATTATCAGTGCTTAATATTTCAATATAAATTAAGAATATTACGTCATTTTCTCGTTTATTACTTTATTATCGGTTGTGTGGACTCGCGTCCTCGGAGCGCCCTTCTCCCCACGCGCCGCCTCTTTGACTGCAGGACCGCCGCCGGAAACCGCGGGAAATTACCGTTATGTCGATTCGGCGCCGACGGAGAACACGACAAATCCAAGATTTGTTTAATGCGTCTTAAAGCTGTTAACAATGGCCGAACCGACGGCCGTCGTCATCTCTCCCCAGCACAGCAAGCCCGGTCCTTCCCTCGAATTCTTAATTCCGAAAGCGCCCAAAAATCGCCGGTCAACGCCAACAATCGACGAAGAAGAAGAAGAAGAAGCAGCCTCGTCATCGGAGAGTTTTTTTCGGGTCTCTTTTTCCAACTTCCTCCGGCCGATCCGAGCTCCGTCCTCGCCGTTCCCTGCGATACAGATGAAGCCGCGGATATGGGCGATCGGCTTGCTGGCGACGGTGCTGATCTCGGCCTGCAGCAGAGTCCAATCGAAGTGCAGCAGCGGCTGCGACTTGGCCCTGGCCTCGTACTACGTCCAGCAGAGCACCACCCTGTCGTTCATATCCCAGGTCCTGTCGGCGTCGATCGCGGACATCGTCAGCTACAACAAGGACAGCATCTCGAACCCGAACAGCGTCCAGACGGGGATCAGGATCAACGTCCCCTTCAGCTGCGGCTGCATCAACGACGAGTTCCTCGGGCACCAGTTCAATTACACGGTGATCCAGGGCGACACCTACGATAAGGTCGCGACGCAGTACTACTCGAACTTGACGACCGTGGGATGGTTGCAGGCGTTCAACTCTTATCCCGCGACCAATATACAGGTCAACTCCGTTTTGAATGTGGTTGTTAATTGTTCGTGCGGGGACAGCGCTGTTTCCAAGGATTATGGATTGTTCATCACGTATCCGCTGAGGCCGGAGGACACTCTCGAGTCGGTCGCGGCGGAGGTGAATTTGAACACCACTTTGCTGCAGAGCTATAATCCTGGTGTGAATTTTAGCCAAGGGAGTGGTCTGGTGTATATTCCGGGGAAAGGTGAGTTTATTTGAAGTTTCCCTTGAGGACATGCTTATTTTGTTTCGCTAATTTTCTATCCGAGTAATGAAATTCTCAGCGACCAGGTGATTATGAAAGACTCTTAACGTTTAAAGTGACTGTCTAGACTGGGTTTGGATGTATCTCCCCAAGGGTTTGAATGAATTTGTGGATCTCGGTATCGTTCCAATTACGTCTGATGTTTCTGAAGAGACAAGTGATGTGTGGATTGTTCTTTGTGAAATGTGAGAGTTACTTAAGGAAGCTAGCTTGGTTATTCTGCATGAAGTGCTGACTCGTCTGTCTAATCCCCATGGTGATTATTCAACATAATATCGATCTAATTGTGTCTATTATGACCAGATTTATATGGCATATGGAGCAAAGTAGCAGCTGATGCAATGGCACTTTCTAGATGATTCCGATCATTTAGAAGCTATTATGCTATCTTTAACTGATTAGGCATTTTGTTTTAGTTCTTGTTGTAGCACGGATGAGGTGCTTCTTTATGATTAGGTTTCTCCAGGTGTTCTAGCCAAACATGTTTTTTCGGAGTGCATAAACTCTGAATAGAATCTGCTAATGGCCAATATATAAGTGGTCATGTTGGGGACATCGCCTATCATTCCGTTGTCCCAATATCATAGTGGTAGTGAAGTATCGGGCTCTTGAAATCTTGTACCTGGCCTAAGTAGTGAGATTTAACTACATGATGACAGAAGTTGCAACAGCTGTATTGACTTAAATCTCCCTTTTCTTACAGATGCAAATGGAAACTATCCAGCTCTGAGCCCAAGGTAGCTTGTAGTAGTCTGCTCATCAAATGGAAGTTGGCTTAGCATTCCATCCTTGTTTCAGTTGTCCAACTTATCCTTCTGTTTTTTCCTCTTTCCAGCACAGGTGGGATGTCCCTCTCCACATGTTGATTTTCTGATCACAACTTCATTTCGATATCCTAATCGGTGATGGCAGGCCATAAATATACTTAAGGAATTCAGACTTGTCTTTAACATTTTCATAGAAGGACTATCAGTTGGAGCAATTGTCGGCATATCTATCGCAGCAATAGCAGTGTTGTCATTTTTAGCATTTTGTATATACGCTGGAATGTACCAAAAGAAGAAAGAGGAGGCAATCTTGCTCTCGGGAGCTCATGAATTATCAGATCGAGCAGGGAATGGTAGTTTTGCTGCTGATATTAATCCTTCACTTTTTCATCTGTTTTATATGTCTGAACTAAGGATTTACTAGTTTGTACATTCTTGAATACTGTGGACGTGGCAAAAGAACTGATGCCAAATGAAAAGCACGAGCAGATAAATTTATGCTTCTAGATATATCAATTCACTATATTAATGAAGTCATTCCAATCTATACGTCTTTGGTTACCAACAGTGCATGCACGTTATGTCGGTCACACTGCAGATGAGACTTGGTGCTGCTTAAGATACTTATTTAGCCAGTGTTCTAGATATACTAGAGAATACTTTGCGTCTCAACAGGGATATGTGGTTCATATGTTTTTCTTATTCATCATACCTTCCTTAATTTTATTGGTCGGTGTTCTCTCTTTGGCAAGTAGTTTTAGCTCTTGTCTACAGAATACAGAAGATTTGTTAGTCTCCCTAACTTTCCTAGAGAATAAAAGGGTACCCTGACTGATATTTCCCCCATCTTCTTGGTCTATTTCCAGGAAGTGACCCAGCAAAACCTTCTGAATCAACTGGCCCAGCAGCAGGTATTATAGGAATCACTGTGGACAAGTCATTGGAGTTTTCATATGAAGAATTGGCCGAGGCTACTGAAAATTTCAGCCTGGCTAATAAAATTGGGCAAGGTGGCTTCGGAGCTGTCTATTATGCTGTATTGAGAGGCGAGGTTTGTCAAAAAATAGCTTTTGCACTTAATGTATGGCTAATATCATTAGTTAAGGTGGTGTGAGTTCATGAGAAGCATGGTAATGAGGGAGAACTTATTGAAATTCAATCTGGGCAGCACCGTCGGATTTGATTCTACAGACTCTAGAGTTGACTCCAGTCGCTTACATGCTGCTTAGCTCGCAATAATTCTCCAGTAATATTCTATCTGGCTCAATAATAGAAAATAAGATGAGGGGATTCTGTATTCAGTTGAAACCGCTGTTATGCTCTACCATGCTGCAATTACTTGTCGGTACAGTTTCGTATTATTACACTCACAGAACTTTCTTCTTGGAAACCATGCAGAAGGCTGCAATTAAGAAGATGGATATGCAAGCTACAAAAGAATTTCTTGCTGAATTGAAGGTTCTAACGCATGTTCATCACCTTAACCTGGTAAATCCATGATTTCCAGCCAATAGTAGTTTGTTCTTTATGAAGGAAACACCTTTCCACGTCAGTCAATCTTATGCGTTTCCTACAGTTTATGTGGGGATGTATAAATTTTGGACCATGTGTGGCTGTGATATTCATGCACCCAGACGTAGTGCTTTCACGTGCTGTTTGTTCATGATTAATATTCATTGCATCTGTTTCCATTTCTCTGAATTTCAAAATTCAGTGATGCGTATCATCTGGATATGTCCACTATAAAAATCTTTTGTTGAGAAGCTCCCCTTGTTGCTGCAAAAATCGTGAACTGCATCTAAATTCATGTCATTACTCTCTACTAGTTATCAAATAAAGACTTGTCTTAATGGTTGATTCAGGTTCGTTTGATTGGATACTGTGTTGAGGGTTCTCTTTTCCTTGTCTACGAGTATATCGAGAATGGAAACTTAAGCGAACATTTGCGTCGCTCGGGTGAGATTGGGCACATTTTGAGGACATTATTTGTTGAGTATTGTATATATTCTCCGACCAGTGCCAATTTCTCCATTCCATCGATTTTCAGATAAGGAGCCGCTTCCATGGTCTACCAGGGTTCAGATTGCCCTGGATTCTGCAAGAGGTCTTGAATATATCCATGAGCATACAGTACCAGTATATATCCATCGAGACATTAAATCGGCAAATATATTGATAGACAAGAACTTCCATGGAAAGGTTATTCCCTGTTGAATCTTGCACCAGGATGGACCCTTCAGTTCTTGGATTAACAAGGTAGTGTATGACAGGTGGCAGATTTTGGTTTGACAAAGTTGACTGAGGTTGGCACATCTATCCTCACACGACTTGTAGGGACATTTGGATACATGCCGCCTGAGTATGATTCTCTCTCTTTCTCAATGCGATATCTATGTAGGAGGGCATTGACACTGGTCACGCTGACGGGATAGAATAAACACAAGCAATTGTTTATTCATTTACAGTGTTAAAGAAATCCTCTGTTTGGAAGAAGTTAGGAAGCCAAGTTCTTTGTAATGCAATTTCTGCCATCGCTGATTTGAGATTGTGAACATTTTTGGGATCGTGATAGGTAGCATCCAGGTTTCAAGTTAAAAGGAAAGGGGCTATTCTAAGAAAAACTGTTATTCATGAAGTACAATATCATTTGCTGTGCAGAATCTAATCAAATTATGACAAGATATGATCATTATGACTAAAGAAACAACACTACTCAACTATCCATCACCGCTGTTGCTCAGTTGAGCTCAAAACAAGTGGAAGAGTTATGCTTTTTTCCTTTGCAAGTTAACCCAAACATTAACGCAAATCATTGAGAGTAATGATTCACTCTGGCTTTGGATAATACACAAACAACGTAATTAACTTTTCCTTGTCTGTGCAGATATGCCCAGTATGGCGATGTCTCTCCTAAAGTTGATGTGTACGCTTTCGGTGTGGTCCTTTATGAACTTATTTCTGCCAAGGAGGCTGTAGTCAAGGCAAATGGTTCTATTGCTGAGTCAAGGGGCCTCGTTGCTTTGGTTATTCTCTTTCCCTTGTTCTATTTTACAGCTAGTTAATAGTAATCAGAAACTTTTGCTCCAAAATGTTCAATATAGGTTTAGAACTTTATCTTTAGCTTGAACAAGCAAATTATATCTGGAATCTATTATTTAACTTTTACTTTGCTGCCAGTTTCATGTGAATTAGCGAGGAGCTTTTTCTACACTTTTGTGGACACATATCATAATTGTGATTTGCCTCCTTGTATGCTTTTGCAATTCATGGACTGCTTCTGGCAATATTATCATAATTGATTGCTGTAATCTCATCATCTGTAGTTTGAAGAGGTTTTTAACCAACCCGATCCCAGAGAGGACCTTTGCAAACTTGTTGACCCTAGGCTTGGAGATAATTATCCGCTTGATTCCATCCGGAAGGTGGGGGGGTCTTGAGAGAATCATTCTGCCATTTATGTTTTACTTTCTGGGTAAATTGACATTATAACTGCGGAGTTTTCTACGTGCACAGATGGCCCAGCTTGCGAAAGCTTGCACACAAGAGAATCCTCAACTGCGCCCCAGCATGAGATCTATTGTGGTGGCCCTGATGACGCTTTCATCTTCGACGGAGGATTGGGATGTTGGCTCCTTCTCCGAGAACCACGCTCTGGTGAATCTAATGTCTGGAAGGTAGAAATCCCCCTTTTTGCCGGAATCAGGCAATCACATTTTTCGAGCTTTTCCTTCCTATGTTGTATGTGTATATTATGTGAGTAATTAAACCAAATTCATAAATGCTGTCAATGTCGAGACTAAAAATCAATTACTGAGTGTGCTTTTTGAGTGAGTTTTTGGCGCCGGTCTTTTGTATAGTTGGATTTTCCTCTTTCTATTCTATTATTACCTTTACCAAAAAAAAAAAAAAATCAACTACCGAGTTGTCAATGTTGATGGAGAAGTTGTCGATGTTAATAGTTGTCGATATTCCAGAATTGATGTCAATGACTATTCGGTGCACAAGTTAAATGTAATCTTTATTGCAGCATTGCTTTTGAGAAGACTGCTCATATTTCTATGTCATGATTGTTCATGTTTTTAGGTGTTATGTGTGATTGTTCATGTTTTTAGAGAGTTGCGGACAACTGGAGTGCCAAAACTTGACATGGAGGGACACTTAAGTGCCAAAATCGAAGCAAAATGGATCACTTAAGTCAAAATGCTGACGTGGCGATTTTCCGGCGAGATAAGTGCAAAACGACGTTGTTTTGCACGCTGATGTGGCTAAAAAAATGCAAAAACGACGTCATTTAGCCTCTAACGTGGTAAAAATTTAATATAACAATTAATTAAATTAAATTTAAAACTAAATTTATTTAAAACATTTAAAAATACAAATTCAAATAATTAAAAAATAATAATAATAAGAATAATAATAATTATTATTATTTTTTTTTTTAAAAAAAGGAGGGGGAGGGAGACGGCCGAGCCCTTGCCGCCGCCGCCGCCGCCGGGCGAGAAGGGGCGACGACGGAGGAGGAGGGTCGGCCGGGGTCGCCGCCCCCTAGGCGAGGGCTCGAGGGCCCTCATCGCCGGGCCGGTCGGGGACCGGCGACCTCGGCCAACCCTCCCCCCCTCCGTCGCCGGTTCTTCCGGCAACGGCGGGAGGCGGCGAGGGCCGCGAGCCCTTGCCGAGGGCCGATCGGCCGGGGGCCGGCGACCCCGACCGACCCTCCCCCCACCGTCGCCGGCCCTTCCGGCGACGGTGGGGGGGGGCGGCGAGGGCTCGGCCCTCGGCCCGCCGCCTCCTCTCCCCATCTTTTTTTTTTTTAAAATTTATTTTATTTTATAATAATAATATTATTATTAATATTAATATTAATTTATGTTTATAATTTAATTCAATTAATTTTTATATTAACATTTGAATCCGCTTAAAAACAACGTCGTTTTTTATTTTTTTATTTTGTTCTCGAGAATAATTTCTAAGCATTTTAAGCCGTTTTGAATCGTCCAAAATTTCTAATTTCGGAATAGAATTGCATTTGGTATGGTGCTATTCTGTTCAAAATCAATTTCGTTTAACTATTTTTTTTTTCTTTTCTTTTTTTCCTTTCTCTCTCATATTCTTATTCTTCAAGTGGCCGGTAGCTGGTCTAGCAATTGACCAGACGAGGGCCGGCGACCTCACTGGAGCGACGCCAACCCTCGTCGGCCAAGCCTCGTCGGTAGTTGGGCGAGGCTCCCCCAGCCTTGCCGGTGGCTAGGTAGGCCTTGCCAGTGGCTAGGCAGGCTTTGCCGGGGCTGGGCGAGGCCCGCTTGGCCACCAGCGAGGCTTGCCCAGCCCCGCCGAGGCTTGGCCTCGCCAAATCGCGAGGCCGAGCCTGGCTAGTGGCTAGGCTTGCCTTTGGCGAGCTCGCCAGACCGGTTGCCGGCAACTAGCGGCAAACAGTGGCGGACGACGACGGGCGGCGGTGGGCGGCGAACGGCAACCATGAGATGGCGGTAGATGAAGAAGAAGAAAAGAGAAGAAGAAGAGAAATATGATTTTGATTCTTAGATTTGTTCCCGGGAACAAGAAATAACTTTTTTTTTATTATTATTCTTGATTCTGCTCCACATCTACTTTCGAGAACAAAAAAGTAGAAATTTGTTCCCGGGAACAAAAATTTTACCAAATGCGATTCTATTTCCAAATTGCTCCCGGGAATAAAAAATCATAATCGAGCACTATTTAGATGGTTATCAAACAGGCTCTTAGTGTAAGAGTCATGTGTCAAGCCTATAAAAGGCGTGTCTTGTAATTATTTCCGATGTGGGCGATAAGGTGAAATAAACAAAAAGCTTATCTATATCCTTCTCTTCTTTGTGGGAGTTGGGAGTGTTATTAATCAGAGTGTTTAACCTTCAAATTATCCCATCAAATTGGTATCAGAGCTGTGCCTCTGACATTCAACATATCCATGTAGTTGGTCATGGAGGGAAAATTACCAAAAAAGTCCTAAACATATTACAATTGTGCCGATTCAGTCATAAACTTTTTTTTTGGCCAATTTAGCCCTAAACCTTTTGCTTTTGTTTCAGTTCAGTCCATTCGGCCAAAATTGGCATGCCGGCGAGCTTTTTTAATAACATTTTATTTTTTAATTTTTTTATTAAATTTTTTTCCTTTTTCCTTTTTTTTTTCCCTCCTCCTTCCTTTGGCTCTAGGCCGGCCGATCGCGACCGAGGCGATCTAGCGGGTGAGCCCCCTCGCTAGATCTAGCGAGGGCTCGCCTCGCGGTCGCCGGCGAGGCGAGCCCTCACTAGATCCAGCGAGGAGGCCTTGCTACACGCGACGGCGAGCCCCCTTGCCGGATCTGGCGAGGGCTCGCCTCGCTCGACGACTACGAGCTGAGCTCGCGCCTAGCAACGGCGGGGCGAGCCCCCGCCGGAGCCAAAGGAAGGAGGAGGGAGGAGGGAGGAAGAGGGAGGGGGGGAAAAAAATTAATAAAAAAATTTTAAAAATAAAATATTATTAAAAAAAGCTCGCTGGCGCCGGCCGGCCAATTTTGGCCGGATGGACTAAATTGGAACAAAAGTAAAAGATTTAGGATTAAATTGGCCAAAAAAAAAAAATTTTATGACTGAATTAGCACAATTACGATGGGTTTATTACTTTTTTGATAATTTTCCCTGATCATGGACGATTTGTAAATTACTCTTGGGTCTTCTTTTTTCCCTAGAAAGAGAATTCCCGTGGAGTTGTTTCAATGCACATTAGTTTTATGTACGTTCTATACTACAAACTAAGACCCTGTCGTGCCACAACAAACAGCATGATCGGATGATTTAATAGAAAACCTCCGAAGTAGCCGAAACCCGTGATCTGCAGTGTCCATGGCATTAATTTGCTATTGCTCATCCCAATAATTTTCCACGTTAGAGGGATAAAAGATAAGGGGAAAAAGGAAAAGACAGTGAAGTTCGATAACTACTGAATGACCCGGAGAATGATCCTTATTACTG
This sequence comes from Eucalyptus curtisii, assembly GCA_017140595.1. Classification (NCBI taxonomy): domain Eukaryota; kingdom Viridiplantae; phylum Streptophyta; class Magnoliopsida; order Myrtales; family Myrtaceae; genus Eucalyptus; species Eucalyptus curtisii. The sequence continues at coordinate 18,218,697 of CM029494.1, forward strand.
TCGATGGCGCTAATAATTGTCTTCTTGATCCATCTTCTTGGACCTGTTAACTGTGCTCAAAAAACTTATATGTCGAAGCTATTCTGTCACGTTTTCATGATCATTTAGATAAAACTGGTAAAGAGTAATCCAGTCTTACATATGTTGAGTTTTGAGGCTCTTATTAACACTTGTGTTATATCCAATGTTACAGATTCCAATCCTGAAATTGTTTCAGTAAAATAAATAGCTATATTTAACGGTTATAAACTTATCGCACGGATATCATTTCAGTTCTAAATTTTTCAGTTTTGCTAATTTAATTCTAAATCTTTGCACGAAATTCTAATATAGTTATTTTAGCCAATTTTCGCTTCCGAAGCGACAATGTAGTTAATGCCTTCCGTCCTACGTACATATTCAACGATTTCAAATGAAAATTGGTCCGAATGACCACATTAAAAATTTATGCAAAAATTTAGGACTAAATTGCTAATCAAAAAATTTATTATTGAATTAGCATATGTATAATAGGTTTAGAATTGATTGGGTAATTTTTCCTTGAATAACTGTATTAAGTCTTGTTAATCTCCTACAAATCACTATTTGGTTGGATTGATTAACAAGTGCAAGTTGCCACATCACGTGCCACTCTCCTTGAAACTTTGGAATAATGACATTACAAGTGTCATAACTTTTGTATGACACTAATTTGATTCTCATAATTATTTTTTTTCGATTACTTGAGTGTCATAACTTATGTACACGTCAATTGAGCGCTATAACTTTTTTACGATCACTTGAATGCTACATAACTTGTCAATCAATTACACAAGTGCTATAACTTTTAACAACGTTCATCACAAGTGCTCTACCACATCAGAATTTTGGCACTTGAGTGAATAGTTTTTAAAATGTAATGGCAATTAAGTGATTAATTATAGGTTATAAGACTCAAACAAACGTCTTTTAGAAGTTAAAGTGCTCAAATAATTGAACAAAAATAGTTATGTCGCTCAAATGAGCGTCGTATGAAAGTTTTAACACTCATAATATTTTCCTAGAAACTTTCGTATGACAAAAAATAGATATTCTTTTTGCCAAATTAAACGACAAGGTTACTTTACACGGCTAATTACATTCCTAGCGGTAGACTTCAGACACTTTTCTTCCGAATGCATCAATTCCAAATAGTCTTTCGTTTCCTATCTATTCTTGACCTTCTTCAAAGAGGGTAGGGGTGTAAATGATTCGGTTCGATTCGGTTTTTTTTTAAAAACCGAACTGAACTGAATCGATAAGGATATTTATTAAACTAAACCGAAATTCAATCCAAACCGAAAGACTACTAGGAATTGATTTGGTTCGGTTCGGTTCGGTTTTTGGTGTTTACTTTTGTTTTGTTTTTTTTCCCTCCATGCATCCCTTTCAATCATTTTTTTTTATTTTTTAAAAAATGGATTTTTTTAGTTTTTTTTTTTTTTTTTTTTTCTTTTTCTTCTTCTTCTTCATTGGCCGATCACCAGCCATGGTGGCGGTCGGCGATCAGCCAAAGGCGAGTTGGAGCTTCGCCACAGGCTAATGAGGCTCCGCCTCGCTTGATGCCGGTGAGCTTGAGCCCGCCAAATCTAACGAGCTAGGCGAGGCTCAAGCCTCATTGGAGGTTGCCAAAGCCTCCTTGACGTCTAGTGACCTTCGACAAGGCTCAAGCCCCACCCAGGTGGCCGGATTTGGTGGAGGCTTGAGCTCGCCGGCGTCAGGCGAGCTTAGCCTCGCCACAAGCTAGCGAGGCTCGACTTCGCTAGAATCGGGCGAGCTCGAGCCTCGCTGGCCTATGGCGAGGCTCTAGCTCGCCTTTGGCTGATCGCCGGCTACTAGCGTGGTCGACAACTGGCCAATGAAGAAGAAGAAGAAAAAGACAGAAAGAAAAGAAAAAAATCACAAAAAATATTTTTAAAAAATAAAATAAAAATAAAATGAAATTTTTTTAGATTTTATCGATTTGAATTGGCTAATCAAACTGATAAAAACCAAACCGGTTAAAAAAGTTACGATTTTTAATGAAAACCGAACTGAAAAAAATCAAACTTTTCGGTTCGGTTTTTGACAAGGGGTGCTTGCCATTTGAAATGAGATAGTCATAGATTACATGTTGATGATTGCCTTTACATTCTAATATGAATAATAAATGATGAAATATGTCATTTCGAGGATCCTAACAATTCAAAGGAGAATACGATATACAATTAATACTTGCCAAGTTGATTGATCCTTCATATAGACCCTTCAGATTAACCTTTTCTTAATATCTACTTCTATAGTCAAAACTATCTTTGTTGAATAGATCGGCATGTTTCTTCCTCGAATTGTAATGCTCATTAGCTTTTCTTGTTCACCGGATATCTTTGTTATGTCCCCGTCTTTGATCCTGATCCTTGGATGGACCTTGATTGAAGTGAACGAAAAAAAAAATGATGCAATTTCAGTTGCCGTCGCAATTTTTTTTCGAAAATAATAAATTGGAAAGCCGGGAGGATCACTAAAATATATCTTTCCATTTCATGATACGAAAGCATGCGCACCGTTATTTTAAGGTTTGTGTGAAATCACCTTAACTTTCCTTTGATGATTCCTTTTTCTTTTGTTTGTTGTTGGAAACCCTTTAATTATTCGATCAATTATTACAAATGTGTCGATCTTCCCATTACATGAATAATTTCCCGGAACTTCCCATATGCCCTGAAGCCCCTCAAATTATTCCATGCTCTAAATTAATCTCTTCTATATCCTAGAGTTGATCTCTGTTATGAAGCACCGACACTCTTTGAGAGCTTTCATATCATATCAAACACACCAACACATATCCGACACTTTTTGACACTCGATCAACACGTGTCCGAAAATTCAATACCTAGTCAACACTCGAGTCCGAAATTCCAATAAGCGCGTTTAGAACTCTAACACATGATTCTGACATGCACAAGATTAATTTAAAAAAATTTCAATAAATGGAAAAATAATAACTTAAGAAAGAAAAAAAAAAAATATAATCTTCTCTTTTCTTCTGACTCTCACTTTCCGAAGTGACACACAATTTATCTCCCAAGTTTGTTTTTTCTCTTCTCTTCCTTCATGCTTTAAGATGCAAGTTTAAAATGTGGATTTCTAGTTTTTTTTCATCCAAATTTATGGACTATTGGAATGGAGTTGAACTTGTCAAATTGAAAAAATTAATGATATTAATAAATGATGAATTAATGTTTTAGTGTAAATTCATTTTAGACTCTTTTATTTATTTATTTATTTATTTATGAATTTGAATCAAATTAATTTGATTGAAATAATTATAAAAAATAATAATTTATCGTGTATATATAAAAATATATATTATATATAATGAATCCCAACGTGTCGGAATTTTCTATTTTTTTGAAAAATAACATGTCGACGAATCGTGTTGTGTCATGGATCGCGTGTTGATGTCGGTGTCGGTGCTACTTAGATTCCATGTCCTTACATATAGGAGAAGGAAAGGTACATTGAAATCACCAAACCACTTTCTTCCTTCTATTTTACTTTTTGCTAATGACCCAAGGGAAAATTGCATTTTGCCCTCAAAGATTTTGGAATTATAGGAAGCCTCTGCGTTTCAATTTTTACAATTTGCCCCTCGATATTTTGGAGTATTGTGGTGATGTGCTCCCTAACCGTTGACTCCATCCAAAATTTTCTCACATATTTGATCGCATGGCTAGTTATGGAATGCAACTTGGTCATATACAATGTGCATATGTGAGGAAAAAAATAGGGACTATTGAAAAACGCATTTCAAAATTGTATATTGATGTGCATCTAGCGTTGACTCCGGTCAAACTCTCGTCAGAACTTTTAGTCGCATGCTCTCACACGTATTATATTTCCAAATTCTTCTTGTACTATTTTTATGTGTATACATTTATATGACGAATTTCTCTTTTGGTAATAAGTCGCAGAGGTTCGAGCAAATTTGGGTTAGAGTCGATGCCGAGGGACATATTGCAACCAATTCCCAAAGTCCGTGGGACAAATTGTGAAGAAGATTAGAATGTTAGGAGGCAATTTGCAACAACCCTTAAAATTGCCAGGAAGCAGAGGCAGGCTATCGAGGCAGTCCAACGATCTCCTGGAAGTGCGGGAAAAGGCACCTTTATTCGCTTGTTGCTTCTTCTGCCATAACAGGTAGCTTCAAGAAAGGAAAGGCATTGAAGTATACTCAGTCAATACGAGTCTAAAGAACTCTCAAATAAAATCTAGATAGCTCTTATGTTTCGCGAGCAAGCAACCTTTTTGCCCCTTGAACGCAATGCATGAACATTAAAAAATCGGCTAAATGCCCATTTTAACTAATAAGGTTACTTAACGAATTTAACGACCGACAATCAAATCTTTGAATTCGATTCGATTCGACCCAAATGCACACGGAGAAGTTGAAGTTTGTCAGACTAAGTCTATTTTTTTTTGTTAGACCGAGTCCAACAGGTGAAAGGCAAAAACAAAGCCGTAAAAATTTTACTGGGCCCTCCGACCAACAGCGACCCGGCGAGGGCAATATCGTCAAATAGCTTCGGCCAATGAGCGGCCGTCTCTTTCACCGCGGGACCGCCGCCGGTAACCGCGGGAAATTACCGTTATGTCGATTCGGCGCCGACGTAGAACACGACAAATCCAAGATTTGTTTAATGCTTTTAAAGCTGCCAACAATGGCCGAACCGACGGCCGTCGTCATCTCTCCCCAGCACAGCAGGCCCGGTCCTTCCCTCGAACTCTTAATTCCGAAAGAGCCCAAAAATCGCTGGTCAACGCCAAAAATCGACGAAGAAGAAGAAGCAGTCGCAAAGGAGGAAAAAATCAAACTCGCGTTCGACCATTCAAAGTCCCCCGGAACCGCAGCCTCGTCATAGGAGAGTTTTTTCCGGGTCTCTTTTTCCAACTTCCTCCGGCCGATCCGAGCTCCGTCCTCGCCGTTCCCTGCGATCCAGATGAAACCGCGGATATGGGCGATCGGCTTGCTGGCGACGGTGCTGATCTCGGCCTGCAGCAGAGTCCAATCGAAGTGCAGCAGCGGCTGCGACTTGGCCCTGGCCTCGTACTACGTCTGGCAGGGCTCCAACCTGTCGTTCATAGGCCAGGTCCTGTCGGCGTCGACCGCGGACATCGTCAGCTACAACAAGGACAGCATCTCGAACCCGAACAGCGTCCAGTGGGGGATCAGGATCAACGTCCCCTTCAGCTGCGGCTGCATCAACGACTCGTTCCTCGGGCACCAGTTCAGTTACGCGGTGATCCAGGGCGACACCTACGATAAGGTCGCGACGCAGTACTACTCGAACTTGACGACCGTGGGATGGTTGCAGGCGTTCAACTCTTATCCCGCGACCAATATACAGGTCAACTCCGTTTTGAATGTGGTTGTTAATTGTTCGTGCGGGGACAGCGCTGTTTCCAAGGATTATGGATTGTTCATCACGTATCCGCTGAGGCCGGGGGACACTCTCGAGTCGGTCGCCGCGGAGGTGAATTTGAACACCACTTTGCTGCAGAGCTATAATCCTGGTGTGAATTTTAGCCAAGGGAGTGGTCTGGTGTATATTCCGGGGAAAGGTGAGTTTATTTGAAGTTTCCCTTGAGGGCATGCTTATTTGGTTTTGCTAATTTTCCATCCGAGCAATGAAATTCTCAGCGACCAGATGATTATGAAAGATTCTTAACGTTTAAAGTGACTGTCTAGACTGGGTTTGGATGTATCTCCCCAAGGGTTTGAATGAATTTGTGGATCTCGGTATCGTTCCAATTACGTCTGATGTTTCTGAAGGGACAAATGATGTGTGGATTGTTCTTTGTGAAATGTGAGAGTTACTTAAGGAAGCTAGCTTGGTTATTCTGCATGAAGTGCTGACTCGTCTGTCTAATCCCCATGGTGATTATTCAACATAATATCGATCTAATTGTGTCTATTATGACCAGATTAATATGGCATATGGAGCAAAGTAGCAGCAGATGCAATTGCACTATTTAGATGATGCCGATCGTTTAGAAGCTATTATGCTATCTTTAACTGATTAGGCATTTTGTTTTAGTTCTTGTTGTAGCACAGATGAGGTGCTTCTTTATGATTAGGTTTCTCCGGGTGTTCTAGCCAAACATGTTTTTTTGGAGTGCAAAAACTCTACATAGAATCTGCTAATGGCCAATATATAAGTGGTCATGTTGGGGACATCGCCTATCATTCCCTTGTCCCAATATCATAGCAGCGGTGAAGTATCGGGCTCTAGAAATCTTGTACCTGGCCTAAGTATTGAGCTTTAATTACATGATGACAGAAGTTGCAATAGTGGTATTGATTTAAATCTCCCTTTTCTTACAGATGCAAATGGAAACTATCCAGCTCTGAACCCAAGGTAAGCTTGTAGTAGTCTGCTCATCAAATGGAAGTTGGCTTAGCATTCCATCCTTGTTTCAGTTGTCTAACTTATCCTTTTGTTTTTTCCTCTTTCCAGCACAGGTGGGATGTCCCTCTCCGCATGTTGATTTTCTGATCACAACTTCATTTCGATATCCTAATGGGTGATGGCCGGCCATAAATATATTAGAGGAATTCAGACTTATCTTTGACATTTTCATAACAGGACTATCAGTTGGAGCAATTGTCGGCATATCTATCGCAGCAATAGCAGTGTTGTCGTTTTTAGCATTTTGTATATATGCTGGAATATACCGAAAGAAGAAAGCGAAGGAGGCAATGTTGCTCTCAGGAGCTCATGAATTATCAGATCGAGCAGGGAATGGTAGTGTTGTTGCTGATATTAATCCCTTGCTTTTTCATCTGTTTTATATGTCTGAACTAAGGATTTACTAGTTTGTACGTTCTTGAATACTGTGACTGGCAAAAGAACTGATGCCAAATGAAAAGCACGAGCAGATAAAATTTATGCTTCTAGATATATCCATTCACTATCTTGATGAAATCATTCCAATGTATATGTCTTTGGCCAACAATGCATGCACGTTATGTCGGTCACACTGCAGATGAGACTTGGTGCTGCTTAAGATACTTATTTAGCCAGTGTTCTAGATATACTGGAGAATACTTTGCGTCTCAACAGGGATATGTGGTTCATATCTTTTTCTTATTCATCATACCTTCCTTAATTTTATTGGTGTCACGGTGTTCTCTCTTTGGCAAGCAGTTTTAGCTCTTGTCTACAGAATAAAGAAGATTTGTTAGTCTCCCTAGCTTTCCTAGAGAGTAAAGAGTACCCTGACTGATATTTCCCCCATCTTCTTGGTCTATTTCCAGGAAGTGACCCAACAAAACCTTCTGAATCAACTGGCCCAGCAGCAGGTTTTACAGGAATCACTGTGGACAAGTCATTGGAGTTTTCATATGAAGAATTGGCCGAGGCTACGGAAAATTTTAGCCTGGCCAATAAAATTGGGGAAGGTGGCTTTGGAGCTGTCTATTATGCTGAATTGAGAGGCGAGGTTCGTTGAAAAATAGCTTTTGCACTTAATGTATGGCTGATATTGTTGGTTGAGGCAGTGGAACTTCATGAAAAGGTTGATAATCAGGGAGAACTCATTGAAATTCAATCTGGGCAGCACTGTCGTATTTGATTCTACAGACTCTAGAGCTGACTCCAGTTGCTTACATGCTGCTTGGCTCGCAATAATTCTCCAGTAGTATTCTATCTGGTTCAATAATAGAAAATAAGATGAGGGGATTCTGTATTCGGTTGAAATCGCTGTTATGCTCTACCATGCTGCAATTACTTGTCGGTACAATTTTGTATTATTACACTCACAGAACTTTCTTCTTGGAAACCATGCAGAAGGCTGCAATTAAGAAGATGGATATGCAAGCTACAAAAGAATTTCTTGCTGAATTGAAGGTTCTAACGCATGTTCATCACCTTAACCTGGTAAATCCATGATTTCCAGCCAATAGTAGTTTGTTCTTTATGAAGGAAACACCTTTCCACGTCAGTCAATCTTATGCGTTTCCTACAGTTTATGTGGGGATGTATAAATTTTGGACCATGTGTGGCTGTGATATTCGTGCACCCAGATGTAGTGCTTTCACGTGCTGTTTGTTCATGATTAGTATTCGGTGCATCTGTTTCCATTTCTCTGAATTTCGAAATTCAGTGATGCGTATCATCTGGATATGTCCACTATAAAAATCTGTTGTTGAGAAGCTCCCCTTGTTGCTGCAAAAATCCTGAACTGCATCTAAATTCATGTCATTACTCTCTACTAGTTATCAAATAAAGGCTTATCTTAATGGTTCATTCAGGTGCGTTTGATTGGATACTGTGTCGAGGGTTCTCTTTTCCTTGTCTACGAGTATATCGAGAATGGAAACTTAAGCGAACATTTGCGTCGCTCGGGTGAGATTGGGCACATTTTGAGGACATTATTTGTTGAGTATTGTATATATTCTCTGACCAGTGCCAATTTCTGCATTCCATTGATTTTCAGATAAGGAGCCGCTTCCATGGTCTACCAGGGTTCAGATTGCCCTGGATTCTGCAAGAGGTCTTGAATATATCCATGAACATACAGTACCAGTATACATCCATCGAGACATTAAATCAGCAAATATATTGATAGACAAGAATTTCCATGGAAAGGTTATTCCCCGTTGAATCTTGCACCAGGATGGACCCTTCAGTCCTTGGACTAACAAGGTAGTGTATGACAGGTGGCAGATTTTGGTTTGACAAAGTTGACTGAGGTTGGAAGCACATCTATCCCCACACGACTTGTAGGGACATTTGGATACATGCCGCCCGAGTATGATTCTCTCTCTTTCTCAATGTGATATCTATGTAGGAGGGCATTGACACTGGTCACGCTGACGGGATAGAATAAACACAAGCAATTGTTTATTCATTTACAGTGTTAAAGAAATCCTCTGTTTGGAAGAAGTTAGGAAGCCAAGTTCTTTGTAATGCATTTCTGCCATCGCTGATTTGAGATTGTGAGCATTTTTGGGATCGTGATAGGTAGCATCCAGGTTTCAAGTTAAAAGGAAAGGGGCTATTCCAAGAAAAACTGTTATTCATGAAGTACAATATCATTTGCTGTGCAGAATCAAATCAAAGTATGACAAGATATGATCATTATGACTAAAGAAACAACACTACTCAACTATCCATCACCGCTGTTGCTCAGTTGAGCTCAAAACTAGTGGAAGAGTTATGCTTTTTCCTTTGCAAGTTAACCCAAACATTAATGCAAATCATTGAGAGTATTGATTCATTCTGGCTTTGGATAATACACAAACAACGTAATTAACTTTCCCTTGTCTGTGCAGATATGCCCAGTATGGCGATGTCTCTCCTAAAGTTGATGTGTACGCTTTCGGTGTGGTCCTTTATGAACTTATTTCTGCCAAGGATGCTATAGTCAAGGCAAATGGTTCTATTGCTGAGTCGAGGGGCCTCGTTGCTTTGGTTAATTCTCTTTCCCTTGTTCTATTTTACAGCTAGTTAATAGTAATCAGAAACTTTTGCTCCAAAATGTTCAATATAGGTTTAGAACTTTATCTTTAGCTTGAACAAGCAAATTATATCTGGAATCTACTATTTTAACTTTTACTTTGCTGCCAGTTTCATGTGAATTAGCGAGGAGCTTTTTCTACACTTTTGTGGACACATACCATGATTGTGATTTGCCTCCTTGTATGCTTTTGCAATTCATGGACTGCTTCTGGCAAAATTATCATAATTGATTGCTGTAATCTTATCATTTGCAGTTTGAAGAGGTTCTTAACCTACCCGATCCCAGAGAGGACCTTTGCAAACTTGTTGACCCTAGGCTTGGAGATAATTATCCGCTTGATTCCATCTGGAAGGTGGGGGGTCCTGAGAGAATCATTCTGCCATTTATGTTTTCCTTTCCGGGTGAATTGACATTGTAACTGCTGAGTTTTCTACGTGCACAGATGGCCCAGCTTGCAAAAGCTTGCACTCAAGAGAATCCTCAACTGCGCCCCAGCATGAGATCTATTGTGGTGGCCCTGATGACGCTTTCATCTTCGACGGAGGATTGGGATGTTGGCTCCTTCTACGAGAACCACGCTCTGGTGAATCTAATGTCTGGAAGGTAGAAATCCCCCCTTTTTGCCAGTCATGCAATCACATTTTTCAAGCTTTCCTTCCCATGTTGTATGTGTATATTCGTGCAGTTGGTCACGGACAACTAATAAATTACTGAGTATTTTCTGTTCCCTAGAAAGAAAATTCTTTTGGAGCTATTTCAACACGCATTAGTTTTCTGTATATTCTATAGTGTACACACATACTGAGACCCTGTCATGCTACAACAAACAGCATGATCGGATGATCTAAAAGAAAACCTTTAAAGTAGCAGAAACCTGTGATCTCCTTTGTCGGTTTGACCTGGCCTAGCCTAATTTGGACGCGGTAACTAACGTTGGAGATGCATAATTAGCAGAAAAAAGGGGATGGTTAATCGAGAGAATCAAATGCCAAATGCTTTCCATGGGAGAGTTCTAGCGATGGGCCTCATGTCATCAGATGCAGATGTACCAGGAAAATGTAGGGTACTTATTGTTAATGTCACTGTCATTAAAAACTGAATTTGAGGCATGATGTTTGCGACCAAAAGAACAAGCAGAATGAACCTAGGAAGAGGCGGGTGCATGTGTCATCTGGCAAACCGAGAGTTCTTTCTGGACCAGGAGACCCTGTTTCCTAGATCTCTGTCCAGTTTTCGCAGAATCTTGCATCGTTTGCTACTTGGAATATAGATGCGACAGCCATGAGATCCAATTTAGAAGGGCGAGGTCTGAAGTGCACGCAGCTCACTCAGCAGGAGAAGGTACGGATTAGGAAAGTGTGCAGTGTCGATGGCATTAATTTTGCTATTGCTCATCCCCAGAATTTCCCACGTTACAGAGAAAAAATATAAGGGGCAAAGAGAAAAGGACAATGAACTTCGATAACTACTAAACGACCCGGAGAATGATCGCCAACACTATCCATGGCGCTAATAGTCGTCTTCTTGATCCATCTCCTTGGACCTGTTAGCTGTGCTCGAAAAACTTATGTGTCAAAGCTATTCTGTCACGTTTTCATGATCAATTAAATAAAACTGGTAAAGAGCATTCTAGTCCTATGTATGTTGATTGTTGAGTTTTGAGGCTGTTGTTAAAACGGGCGTTACATGCAATGTTACAGATTCCAATTCTGAAACTGTTTCAACAGAATAAATAGCTACATTGAACTAATGAAGATATTGTCCAATTAGTTATAAACCTATTATACGGATGTCATTTCAGTTCCAAACTTTTTAATTTTGCCAATTTAGTGCGCGAAATTCTAATATAGTCATTTTAGTCGATTTTCGCCGGAAATCGCTTATGCAACAATCTAGTCATTGCCTCCCATCCTACGTGGTGCGCCATCATATCAACAATTTTAGTTGAAAATTGATCGAAATAACTATGTTGAAAGTTTAGGGAAAGACTAAATTGCCAAAATCAAAAATTTTAAAATTGAATTGGCGGGTACAATAAGTTTAGGATTGACCTCGAATAGCTATATTGAGTCTTGTTAATCTCCTATAAATCACTATTCGGTTGCCGCATCATGTGGTACACTCCTTGAAAAATTGGGAAAATGACATTACAAGTGTCATAACTTTTGTACGATACTTATTTAAGGCCCATAAATTTTTTTTTTTCGATTCTTAAATGCCATAACTTATGTATGAGCGCCTTAACTTTTTTGCTATTATTTAAGTGTTATATAACTTGTCGATTGATTACTTAAGTATTATAAGCTTTTAAAAATGTTCACCATGAGTGCTATACTAGATCAAGTTCTAGATGAATATTTAAGGCCCATAATTTTTTTTTTCTATTCTTAATGGTCATAACTTATGTATGAGCGCCTTAACTTTTTTTGCTATTATTTAAGTGTTATATAACTTGTCGATCGATTACTTAAGTATTATAAGCTTTTAAAAACGTTCACCACGAGTGCTATATTAGATCAAGTTCTAGATGAATATTTATAAAATGTTATAGCATTAAAAGTTATGGTGCTCAAGTGAATGTTTTTTAAAATTTATATCACTCGAGTAATTGAAAAAAAAAGTTATAACTCTCGAGTAAGTATCATATAAAAGTTATGACACTTATGGTGTTTTTATTTTATAAAACTTTTATATGATAGAAAATAGATAGTCTTTTTGCCGAATTAAAGGACAAAGTTACTTTACTGTGCTAACTATGTTACTACTCGTAGACTTCTGACACTTTTCTATTGAGCATGTCAATTTCAAATAGTCTTTCATGTCATATCCATTTTCAATCGTTTTGAAAGAGGGCGCTTGCCATTTAGTCCTTTACATTCTAATTCGAGAAATAAATGACGAAATATGTCATTCAGAGGATCCAAACAATTTAAAGGAGAATATGATAAACGATTAAACTGGCCAAGTTGATTGATTCTTCGTGTATACCCTTTAGATTAACTTTTTCTGAATATCTCCTTCTAAATTCAACACCATCTTTGTTGAATAAATCGGCATGTTTCTTCCTCGAATTGTTATGCTCATTGGCTTTTCTCGTTCGCCGGATACCTTTGTTATGTCCCCATCTTTGATCTTGATCCATGGACCTTGATAGAAGTGAACAAAAAAAAATAAAAATACAAATGAAGCAATTTCAATTGCCGTGCCAATTTTTCTTTAGGAAATAACAAATCGGAAAGCCTGGAGAATCACTAAGATACCCCTTTCCATTTCATGATATGAAATTTTTTGGTGATTTCTTTTTATTTTGTTCGGTGTTGGAAACTCTTTAAATATTCTATCAATTCTTACTAATATGTCGATCTTCCAGTCGCACACATGCCGGGATGCACAAGCAATTTCCCGTTGCACACATATGCTCTCAAACCCCTTAAATTGTTCCATGCTCTAAATTAATCTCTTTTATCTCCTAAAGTTGTTCTCTGTCCGTACATATAGGAGAAGTAAAGGTATATCATTGACATTATCAAACCACTTTCTTCCTTTTCTTCTACCTTTTCCTAAATACACGATGGAAAATTGCATTTTGCCCTCAAATGACAAGTTACCTCGCTTTGTTTCAATTTTTACAATTTGCCCCTCAATATTCTATACTATTGTGGTCATGTGCTTCCTAACTATTGATTCCATCCAAAGTTTTCTCACATATTTGACTAAATGGCTAGTTATGGACTGCGACTTAATCATAAATATTGTATGTCTGTGAGGAAAAAGACAGAGAGAGTATTCAACAAAGTATTTTAGAATTGTATATTGATGTGTATTGAGCGTTGACTTTGAAAAAATTCTCCCCAAAACTTTTAGTCACATGCTCACATGTATTATGTTCTCAAATTCTTCTCCTACTATTTTTATATGTATGAATCTATATGACGGACTTTTCCCTTGATAATTAGTCATATGCCATCACATGGCCAGAGCTCCAAACAGATTTAAATCAGAGTCAATGCCGGGGGACATATTGCAACCAATTGGCAAACCCCGTGGGACAAATTGCGAAAGCTGAAACGTTGGGGAGGCAATTTGCAACAACCCTGAGCCAAGGGGGAGCACTATCTTAATTTGCCCAAATGTTTTTTTTTTTTTTGGGTCGAATCTAATTTTGCCCGTAGAGACGACCGTGCCATCGGGCCTCGCTTCACGTTCAAATTTTAATTGGGCCTATTTAGACAAGAAAGGATCTAAGTGGGCCGAAAACGAGAAGACATTAGCCCAAAGTCAGTGTGAGATCCGGAAAGGCCCAGATTGTTCCGGAGTCTCTTCCGTTCGATTTCCCATGGCAAAAGAGAAGACGAAAGCAAACAGAGCAGGAGCAGGAATCCAACTCTCTCTCCATCTCTCTCCTTTCTTACTCGACAAGGAAGGAAAATCGACTTGCAATTCCCGTTCGATCATTCATCGCCTCGATAAAATTCAGTCCAGATCATTCATCGCGTCGCCGGTGCGGAGAAGAAGGAGGGGGCCTTGGGGAGATGGATTTCGAGCTGAGGAGGGCGCGGGAGAAGCTGGAGAAGGAGCAGAAGGAGCGGAAAGCGCAGGCCAAGGCCAGGCTGGAGAGGGAGAGGAAGGCGAAGGAGGAGGCCAGGAAGCAGCGGGAGGCCATCGAGGCGGTCCAGCGATCCCGGAGGCTGGACGCGCTGGAGGCGCAGGAAAAGGTGTACTTCTATTCCCTTTCTCGGCGTTCCGATGGAATGAGGTGATCGAAATTCCGGTCGGTGCTTGCGATTCGTAGTGAGATTAAATTTCTTGTACCCAATTCGAATCGCTTTTGTTGCTCGAGGTATGACTTGAGTTCGAATCCGGCTGTCGGGTTAGGAAAGGTTGATTTTTTGGTGGGGTGGATATTTAGGTGCTTTGATTTAGCCACAATTTGTGGCCTTTAGAAGTGGGTGGTTCCTTATGAACGTGCTCAAGTAGTCTCCCAACTAAAATTTGCTTTCACTGAACGTGTCAATGGGTGATTTCCTACTTATCAAAGCAAAATACCAATTGTGGAATTGGTGTTTGTAGCTCTAGTTTCAGATCATATCTGCACAAAACTTCCACTTGAGGCCATTGGCTTAAAGCTTGATATATTTGTAGTCCATTGTGGATCGAAGAAAGTATTGCCCTCGACCTCATCTTATTGCAGCTGCCACTAATGCCGTGCGTGTGCCGTATAGCCTTGATCGAAGTTCTTGCATGGACTGATGTTGCCATTGTTACGAGACCTCTGGTTGTGTTCTATAATTATCCTCCTAATGAACCATGCTGGATATGTAGGTTGTGCAGTTTTTGAACTTGTGGTAATCCCTGTGGCTTGCTATTGTTCTACCCTTCCGCTTAGTGCTTATTAATATTAGCAGTTAAATGGATAGGGCTATCGTTAGAAAAGATCTGAAACATGTAAGTAAGATCTCGTTTTGAATGATATGCAATGTGGAGCTGAGTCCCAAGTCGATTATGTTCAGGTAACTAATTGAGCGAGGGGTGCAGATGTAGTCATTTTTGCTTTAAGATGTCCCTTCTCATCTTAGGCAACTACTGATTATTATGCTGAATCTGGGTAATACAACTTTCAACTAGCCAGAACCATATTTAAGTTTATAGTCTCATGTGAAGGGTGTTATGGTGGTGATATCATGCATAGGAATTCCTGAGGTTTAAAGTTATGTATTTAATCAATCTAGTTGCTGGAAAAATTAAAAGGAAAAGAAATCAAATTTTACATGCTTTGTTCCTGACTAACATATGACACCCTGTATGTCAAGGTCAGGGCATGCTAGTAATGCTCAATTTAGATTTCAGATGATTGTCTGTACTAGCTAGTTTCACCTCCGGCCATTTTGGAATTTCTTTCAGGAGTAGAACATATATCTTATGCTTTCATTTAAGTGCATGAGCCACGCAGAGTGTTTATCATTTGATGAAGTATGGAACTCTTTGAAAACTTTCAGGAGGTCTTCATGAACAACCTCCCAATTTTCGTGAATTTTTTTTGATAATCACCGTAAATTTATCCAAACCCCGTGCCTTATCTCCATTGCAATACGAGAATGTCCTTCTAATCTCCTCCTCCTCGAAAGGTATTTGCCATTTCAGCCATATCAGGATCAAGAAGTAAAAGTCATCCCCTCCAATTCTGATCTCACGACACACCTCTCCCTATATAAACCAGCATGAATTCAGATAGTTGCACACTCATGGCATCCAATTCAACAACCTCCACCAAAGAGTTCCAACTTATTGAGAAAGTTATATCTTGTACGAGCATTGGACATCTTATGAAAAAATTTGGTGTTTCTATCACCCTCATCAAGCCAAATCCCCCGAGACTTCTGTCTCAGGAGGTTTCTTCCATTTTTGAATCAACAAGGCGAGTTCTTTTTCCCATTCTATTCTCCTAAAGCTTTTCTCCAATAGAGTCACCTGGATCTCCCTATCGTCAAGCTTATCAACTTGTTGAATTGTCTCACTAATTTTATTTCCCAGGTTTCCTACCTTCTTGTGACTCCATTGTTTCAGAACGTATTTTAGCTTCTTGAGCATCAAAGCAAAATCAAAACTGGCATACCCTCCAAAAGAACTATTCTTCCATTAACTAATAACTGCCTCTTTAAAATCTTCTGTTTTGAGCGAATTATTCACACAATGCAAAAGAGTGGGGCCCATCTAATACCTCTCAACTCTAACAGAAAGGATGGTGGCATGAGGTCACACAAGGTAGCATTCAAAAAACAGTTGCCAAATTGGTTGAGTTTATTGCGTGTTATTTCTCCTCGAGATGGTGACTATTAAAATCTTTGACGTGCATTGTAATCAAGCTGCACTTCTGTGATTAGAGTTCTCTGAACTTCCTTCTTGTAGACTCAGGTCCTGTGGTTTTTTGAATAAGTTACAAAGAAAGTGTATCTCTCAGGTTGGAGTCAGTTAAAGTAATGCTAATACTCTTGCACATTACATATGTTCTCTGATCTTTTAGTGGTATGTTCTTTCTTGTTTATGTGACTAGGAGATGCAACCTTTAGCTTAACTCTACATTTACCTAACTGCAGGAGGAGCAGCAAATGAGTGAGAGTTTGCTGACTGGGAAAGGAATTTCATTCTACCGCCTGCTGGAGGCAGTGCCATTTCAGGGCAGTGGCGATAAGATCAAATTGCCTCCTTCCTGTTTCACTGAATTGTCTGATCAAGGCGCCTTTGATAAGGGGCCTATGTACTTTCGGTTGGCAGTGGTTCAACAGGGTAATCCTGTGGATATGAAAACTGACAATGAGGAGAATGGGGCCACCCATTGTGGTGTGTTAGAGTTTACTGCAGAGGAAGGTTCTGTTGGACTTCCACCTCATGTTTGGAGTAACATTTTCCAGTCAGATTCGCCAGCGACTCCATTGGTTGAAGTCCGTTATGTCGGGCTCCCAAAAGGAACTTATGCAAAACTTCAGCCTGATGGGATGGGCTTCTCCGACTTGCCCAATCACAAGGCTATTCTTGAAACGAGCCTGCGGCAGCATGCGACTCTTTCTCAAAATGAGATTCTGACTGTAAATTATGGTGACTTTATATACAGGTTACGTGTACTTGATTTGAAACCTGCTTCAAGTGTGTCAGTTTTAGAAACTGACATTGAGGTTGATATAGTTGGCCCTGATTCTAATCTGGAGGGGACAGATCAGCGCAGGCTCATACCCCTGACACCAGGAAAGTCTGAGTCTGGAATGGTTGACGAAGGCAACTATTTTTATTACAAGTTTTCCATTGAAAATGATGTCTGGGAGAAGATATCTTCTCAAAATGCCATGGTGGAGGTGAAGATAGAAGCAGAAACAGATGAGGGAGACACTGATCTTTACATATCCAGGCATCCCCTTATATTCCCGAACCGACATCAGCATGAATGGTCTTCACATGATGTGGGTTCAAAGACACTGATTCTTAGCTTCAAGGATAAGGGTCTTGGAGCAGGCACTTATAGCGTTGGTGTCTATGGCTTCAAGGGAACAAGTAAATTCGTGGTATCAGTTATTATTAATGATAATATCCAGAGGACAGTGGGTCAACAGGCTGGATCCTCATCTTCACCTGCAGAGATGGATACTGTGGAGTGTAGAAACTGCAAGCGTTTCATACCCAGTAGAACTGTAGCACTGCATGAAGCATATTGCAGCAGACATAACGTAGTTTGTCAGCATGTGGGTTGTGGAATAGTTCTAAGAGTTGAGGAGGCTAAGAACCATGTGCATTGTGACAAATGTGGACAAGCATTTCAGCAAGTAGAAATGGAGAAGCATATGAAAGTGTTCCATGAGCCAATCCAATGTCCTTGCGGAGTTATCCTGGAAAAGGTGCAAATGGTAAGCTACGTGTTCTTGTATTTCTGCTGTTCAAGATATAAACAGCTTTTCCTCCTGCTAAAAATTGCTAAAACATCTTTCACATTAATGTCTTAGATTATTTCCAAGGGCTCTTGTGATTTTTGCTTTCTTCAGTACGCTATCTTGAATCATTGACTGTCATGAATTGGTCAGTGTGTCTGGATGTCCAATATGGATACATGTCTCGAACATGTTGTCGAGATGTGCATATACTTTGTATACCCTAATGGTAGGTTTGGGCTGCACATTGTGGCAAATATGCAGTTAAATATTAGATATGACATTACATCTCTGGGATACCGAGCATTTTGAGAGAAAAATCGAGGCTAGAATATGTCTACTTAATTATTGTACTTATGTTATGTCTTTGTTTGGCAGGTGGAGCACCAAGCTTCAGTTTGCCCCTTGCGCTTGATCGCATGTCGTTTCTGTGGGGACATGGTCCATGCAGGAGACACTGCAGCGGACCTGAGAGACAAATTAAGGGGTCTGTGTGAGCATGAGAGCATCTGTGGATCAAGAACTGCCCCTTGTGATTCATGTGGCCGTACCGTCATGTTGAAGGACATGGACATACACCAAATAGCCGTTCACCAAAAGAACTAGATGAAGAACCTTCTCAATCTTATCGGATCACCCCACTGTATGAATCGATCTATCCGGATGTATCAGCAGATCACTTTCCCAGAATTCCCGTGGTTGAGATTGGTGTGAGACGGTGCCTCCAGTGTCGCTCTTTGTACTTGCATGTAGTATGCTGCTGCTCGGAAATGCTTCTCTCGAAAATGCAGGGCCGTCTTCATCCTGATCATTGGTGTATGCATTCCATTTCTATGTGCCGAACGTCATTCGAGTTACTTTGGATCCTTCTCCATTTAGCAGCAGGTTAAGAAGTGACTCTTCTGCCGGTGTATAGTATGTTTCCCGGGTCATACGAGAAGGATTACTCGGAGAGATCTTATATATTGTATCTTCTTTCGATTTCTCATTGGTTTGGACCGACTGTTTGGAAGGCCTTCAAGTCTTAATTTTTACTCTTCTTGTTTAGTCTGATCTTCAAATCTATGTGAGTATCTGTATACATATGCGCATGTGGTGGGGAAATTTAATTAATTTATCTCGTATGACAATGATCAAAATACAAGTGCATCTACAAGGAAAATACGCACTAGGAGCAAATTTCTTTTATCTTCTCTGGTGAGTTTCTTTTAAAATACATTTTTCACCTTTTTGGGTTTTGGTAAAAAGGTTTAAAATATTTAGATTCTATTTGTTCTGTGAAAATGAATGGTGCAGAAATTATTATTTTAAGAATTATTACATCTCTTATAAAAATAAGCGAATAAAAAAAAAATCATCATTTACGAAATTAATCAGATATAAATCAGTGTCGATGATAAAATATTCATAATTAAATAATTATTAGAAGTGATATTAATAAGTAGTTCGTCGATGCAACTCCAGCCGGGTTCTCACGATCAGACCGCTCATTATGGCACACGTGTCGCCAATCCATCGCTGACTCGACCGTAACAACAGGTACACCCGATCACAGCAAATCGCTCTCCCGTCGTCCCCGCAAGAATTCAAACACCACCGGACGGAGGGAAAAGAGGAAAAACCGAAACCGGATCTATCCGTTCTCTTCTCGCTCTCTCCTTTCCTCCGACGCTCCGTGCTTTCTCCTTCTCTCAACTGCAAACTCCTCCCCCAAATCTCGACGCTCCGGAACCCTAAGGCCCCGCCTCCTCCTCCGCCGCGGGCTTCCATGGCCGAAATCCTCAGCCCTAGGCACCGGCCCATCGCCAACCGGATCCAGTCCCCGACCAGCCCCTTCTTCCTCGGCTCCAACGACGACGACCTCGAGCGGGCCCAGGCCCGCGCCGCCCGCGCCGCCGCCGTCCGCCGGAAGCTCGCCGCCGCCGCCGCCCCCGCCCAGCACGCCCCGCCCGCGGGCGGCGACGCCGACCCCGGCCTCGGGAAGCAGCAGATTTTCGAGCTGTTCCACAATTGCATCAAGCTCGCGAGCGAGAACGTATGCTCGTTTTTTTTTTTTTTTTTTTTTTTTTTTTTTGGCTTCCTGTTTTGGCCTCGGTCGAGTGTGATTGGCCGTGCTCTCGATTCGTCTGGTTACTTTTGAGTGTTGTTGGTGCAGAAAATCAACCAGAAGAACACGTGGGAGCTGGGATTGATAGACCATCTCTATGAGATTATTAAGGTCGAGGAAGAAAATGACACGGAGACGAATTTTCAAAAGGTGAGCTCTTGTGCCTGTAGCTATAATGTCTATGGGTTAGTTGAGGAACAATTGTCCATGGGCTCACATTTTGAACTTCATTTGTTGGGGGAATTGTGAAAGTTTTGAAAGCAGCTAATCGGTTTAAGGTAGTGTAACTGTCTAGATGCAGTAAAAACAAGTTGCTGGTCAATTTCCATAAGCAACTCTTCTAGGAATTTAGAAGAAGGGTTTGAGTGGTCACTGGTTGCGAATCTTTCTGGCAAAATTTTGATGCCCAAATCTCTATGTTGTACTTCTATTGCAAATTTCTCCATGGGAATTTTGATGCCCAAATCTCTATGTTGTACCTTTGCATTTCTCTGTTCAGGCAAGTTGCACGTTGGAAGCTGGAGTTAAGATATACTCCATGAGAGTTGATTCTGTGCATTCAGAGGCCTACAAAGTCCTTGGGGGAATGAACAGAGCAGGTCTAGACAACGAACAAGGTCAGTGGCATTGGTCCTGTTTGCCTATCAATAATAGATACAATATCTTCTGTTAACCTGCAAATGGATTTGTGTGGTAGGGTATAATTCTCTTACATAGAGATGATTCTGGTTCTAAATATACTATAGCTTTCTTGAATTTGCTTCATGTCAATAATCTGATGTAACCGTGGCGTTTTCTTTATAAATCTGTTTCAGATGGTGTCGTAGAGGATCCTAATGGTGATGGTGGACAAGAAGAGTGTCATTCAAAGAAAGATACAGACAAGAAGGTTTTGGTTTTATATAATGAAAATGAAGAACAAATTTATTAGAATTCCAAGTAATCGAATTTCAATCTTTAAGCAAACAGAAGTCTTTGCCTGCAGATATCACCATTATCAACACTTGAACCATCCTTTGAGGCTCTCAATGTGAAGAAATTTGACGGTGACTGCTCATTCAGCCTCATCTTGTATTATTTTGAGATTTAGTGGTCAATTTTTCTAACAATTAGCTTGATCTCTTCCATTCTAGTTGCATTTTTGGTGGATCCTCTATACCATCAGACCTCAGCACAATTTGATGAAGGTGGAGCAAAGGGCTTGTTGTTGAATAATCTTGGAGTATATGGTGGGTGCCGGGTGCTATTTGACTCTTTGGAAGTACCTGGAAAGTGCGTGTCAGACATTCAAAATGATAAATTAGAGACAGTTGATCTTTCATTTGCAAAAGGTTTGTTGCCTTTCTGTTGCTATCAATAAAACAGATAGTATTTTGTCTCTACTTGCTATTGTACTTGAGGCTTTGTCAAAAATTACTGACATTTCACTGGCCTACTTAACAGAATATATTGAACAAATGGTACTGGATGTGCAAACGAAGGATGAAATTACACCAACCTTAAGGATTATAGTTGATCAATTTGATGAAGACAATAGAAGGCCAACGGATCCTGTCTTTCAGAAGCCGGAAGAGCAAACTGATGCTACATGTAGCAGCAGCAATGTGTTTGATGCTCCCGACACATTTGAAAACTCTAGTACCTGGGACCAGGATGATGATTATGGTGATACGAGCGTGGTTGTGGAAGACTTAAATTGTGTGGATCCAACAGTTCCCATGCATACTGAGGTATTTATTGCACATATTCTTATGGTTTCTGCAACCAAATAGAGATTATTATGATTTTCTATTTCTTTATAGTGGATTTGATGAAGTTGTTTCTCATTTACTTCTGGTAACTTTTGCAGGACAACGAATTATTTTCTTATCACGACCGTGATTCAGAAGAAAAGGTAGAGGAAGTCGAAAGCTATCTATTCCTCGGTTTGGGTTTTAACACACAGCACAATGCTTGGGCAGGTCCTGACCATTGGAAGTTCCAGAAACCTAAAGGTATGGTGAATGTGTAGTTGCAGAAGGCATGATCATTCCTGTCACTTTGTGGATAGATAATGTAATTTGAACCTTGATGTAGGAAAGGAAGAGAAGCATGCTGTGGAAAATGGTTCACCAACTACTGCTAAAAAAACTAGATATAAGAAACAAGCAGAAGTTGACATCGATTTCACAAGCTTTCTGGACAAGGATATGCCAGATATATTTGCTCCTCCCAAGAATCCCAAGTCACTGCTGTTGCCTGCAAATAGAGCTCCATGTAACATCAGATTGCCGGAAGATTGCCATTACCAACCAGAGAGTCTTGTGAAATTATTTCTCCTCCCGGATGTAATGGTAAGCTTGTACAAGTGGTGGATATATGTTTTCTTCTTTAATCCTGCCATGCCAATGATATATGCTTCACTTTGCTGCAGTGCCTTGGCAGGAAACAGAAAAAATGGTCAGGTATAGCTATTTCCTATGAATGCATATTCAGGTATATTTGGCAATTTTGGTAATGTTGAAAAGTTTTCCTTCGATCTCAGATGAGCTGAGAGAATCTGATGGTTATGGACCCTCAACCTCTTGGGACCACGAGAGTGTATTTGACCCACAATTCGATGATGGAGATATCCATAGTGATGTGGAAGATGTTGACACACTTGTTTCTCAGCCCCGCCAGGTCGTTTTTCAATTTGTCAATGTTGTGTTAGTTTACCTCTTTAGTCTGTTCATTAAGGTGCAGAGTGCGCTAGGTGCATCTTTTTCACATTTACTTATCATTATAACGGCTTCCTTTTCAGGTAAATAAAATTGAAGTGAAGTATGACAAAACTTCTAAGCAAGTTGATGTCCAAGCACTGAAAGAGACTCTTTGGGACCATATTCTTAAACCTCCTGAAATGTCTATTCAGGTATGCTTAGCTTCTCCCCTTAAATGGCCAACTCTAATTGAAAGGTCTGCTAGTGCATCCTGTCCTAAAATTCAAGATGGTGGACCGTGTCATGCTCTCTTAAAAGTCATAGTCACTACCAGAAAAGCCAATTGTTGTTATTTCTAGCTGAACTATGGCTTTACTGTCGATATAAGAATTTTATTTATTTAAAGATGCTGATGATAACTTTATGCTTGAACTTGATGTCCTTGGTGAGCACATTCTTGCACAGTCCTCTAATTAGTTCTTCAACTTGTCAAATAAATTAAGTGGAAGCACTACTCATCATAATTTCCAGGACTGTAGTTTCCAAATCATCCATATGGGGAGCTTCTATGGATCCCTGAGCAACAGATGCTCTATCGTAATCACGTGTATTTTGTGGCAATACCATTACAGAGTGTAGTAACACACAAATGCTTAAAGGATTTGCCACCAACGTGAGATAGACTCACATTTTCACTCTAACGGCCAAGACATCCTAGAGGATTTTGATCCTTGAGGATTTGTAGAAACCCTCCATCCATACGTGAGTAGGTCTGAGCATTCTCAATTTCCGTCGTGAATGATTCTAGGAAGATTTGAATTATGGTTTTGCATGCCTAGACAGGGACAAGTATTATGTCCAAAACTGCACTCAAGGCCTTTGGACAACCCATCTCTCCCGATTTCCTTTAATGACTCCCGCAATACTCCTATACTTGTCAATTGTCATGTGGTGTATTCTTTATTTTGGATATTGAAATATTATTCATTTCTTAAAATAAAATAAAAAGGTGATATAATCGATTTGCTTTGATTAGAAGGATCCAGAAGAAGCCGTATCTTTCAAGCAGATCTTGGCCGGTTTTCCAGCAAACTGTAGAGCTGCTGCGAGCATCCGCGAGATCTCCCCTCATTTATGCTTCATATGCTTGTTGCACTTGGCAAATGAACACGGGTTGAGCATCCAAGGCTCTATCAACATGGACGACCTCAGCATTCGTGTTCCTGTTCATGACGTGCGTAGAGACTTATAGTGCCATGTGCAGATATGTCCTCGTAATATAAATTTAGAGTTCTAGTTGTGTTTCTCTTGTTGATGTGGCTATGTTTTGCTCCCCGTCCCAGTGGGGCGATGAAATCACTGTAGATCTTTTTTCCAGTCGTAAAGATCATTGTAACAATGGAGGGTTTTCTCCCCTCACGGCGACTGACATGTCAGAATGTAACTTCTCAAATCATTTCTGTACTTCAAAGTCTCAATTCTGTTCCAATCACAGTGGCACGTGCACTAATTGCCATTCACTATTCTTTGGATAGAACTGAGTCGTGCTTTTGTCGACGGTGGTAATCTAACACTCATGCTCACAGGTGCAGCCACCGGGGCATGCAATCAAAGACTTAGCCGTGATATTAAGTGAAGGCTTCTGCGTTACATTCCAGATGCACCCTTCCAAACTATTGGAGCAGAAATCTCCGTAAAAGCACCGTCGAATTGATGTTGTCGCCAACTCACCATTGACCATGGTGTTGGTCCTGTCTTACTGTATCCTGATACTGATAACGTGCGGAGATTCTGAGCCTAACATATGAGAGGAAATAGCGTGCACAAAGTCCTAGACTCTAGCCAGATCAATACAAAGGAGACCAGGTTATGAGAGAATATCATCAACTACTAGCCACAGAAGATTACTACTCATGGAACCATGTTCCTTGCACGTGTTTTTTGAAGTGTCTCCATCATTGTGGAAGACATA
This sequence comes from Eucalyptus curtisii, assembly GCA_017140595.1. Classification (NCBI taxonomy): domain Eukaryota; kingdom Viridiplantae; phylum Streptophyta; class Magnoliopsida; order Myrtales; family Myrtaceae; genus Eucalyptus; species Eucalyptus curtisii. The sequence continues at coordinate 18,243,393 of CM029494.1, forward strand.
TTACCTGACACACGCCATTGAGTCGTAATAGAAACGGAACCCCTACATAATAATTTATTATCCTGCCTGTCAATGACAGAAAATATTCAGAAAAGGACGTACAGAAAATTTGATGCAATAAAATACAGCAATCAGCCATAGTTATCCAAATTGATTCAGGACTTCATGGTTCCCCTAATTCCATCCGTATCCCTACATAACATATCCTAATTACTTATCCCAGCAAAATGGACTTTCATTGTTCACTCTCAAGATCGACAGGGTTCACACAGTAACCTAATAGCCTAAGGTAGTTAAGGGTCTTTTATCTTACGGGAACCGGGGTCATCTGATCTGCTTTGCTTTCTCAGATAGCTCCATAATGCAATGAACTTCTCACTCGATAGAAAATGGCGACAGATATTGACGGTGGCCAGAGATTGAGCTCAGATTGAACCAAACGCCAATCCTGGAAACGAAGAGCACAATTTCCTCTGGTGCCTTTTCAACCGAACATGAGCATTTTGCAACTCCTGATATTCTAAGCCGACTGGACATTTCCCTGAGACTGGGAACGAGTTTTGGCGACTCCTTCCCTCCATCCTCTTTGACGAGCCCTCATTTCCCACATAGCTGTCAATTTCTTTTGCGTTACCAGTACTGCTTCAGCCTTTTCCCTTGCTTCTTCACATGTTTCCATTCCTGAATTGCATTTGTCTGCCTCTTTTTGATACTGTGATGTCAACTTCTTGGCTTCGAGCAGAGCCATGTTGGCATGTTGTTGACTTTCCAAAGCTTCAGTTTCACGCAGCTTCAGTTCCTCTGAAAGAAGTTCCGCAAAATTCTTTTCTGTATCCTCACCGACCTCCGGATCACGTTTTGCACAATCTGTGACGTACATAATAGTTAAAGACAAGTATGTCGTTCTGAGAAGCAACCATTCCAAGGTTAACTATGCCAAGAGAAAAAGGGTAAGAACTAAAAGGCACCCAAGTCACAGGAAAATACTCTCTGGTTATGCCATTGGGTTCCCTAAAATTACAGGTCTCATTCTTGAGAATACAGATCCTGTATGGTAAAAATGTATTTGCATATACACAACACCACATCATTCAAACACTTGTGTTGGATCAAGTGAAAAAAATATGAAATTGAAATTTCGTTATGAATGGAACTGGGTAAGCAGGAACCAATAATTTAACTAGACTGAACTAGTGACTTTCATACTCCATTGGAACTACTACAATTTTCTCCATTTCCAAGCTTCCTACATCTGTCTTTTTAGGAGCAGTGACCATTTCCAAGCTTCCTACATCAGCTGATGGAGTTCTCAATAGCAATGTTCATTTAGGAGGAAGGGCTCAAGAGGAACAAAAATGGGAGGAAAATAAGATTGATTGACGGAGGTGGAAAATAACTACAAAATTCCTTTTCTATAAGGAAAATAGCCACAATATTCATGACCATTTCGTTTTCTTTTTTTTTCCTTAATAAGGACCCAATTAAAGTGGGCAAATAACTACACAATTCTTATGCTAGTCTCCTCACCAACAATTGAAAAGGAAAAACTATACATAGCTTTCTAGAGATAAAATGCCAAAGTCATTCCGGTAGTTTACATTTTAGAATAATCTCTTAACATTCTCAGCATTTTCAGTCTCCTCACTTTGGTCACGTAAAGAAAAGGGATGAAGAATTCTGTTTCTCCCATAATCATTCTCTTGACATCTCCCCAAACTTTTTCTTTCCAAACAAGCCCATAGTGCTTTCTTCAATGAACATAGAACATTTGCATTCTCACTTTCTCATTCCATTCTACTTATGACGGAATTTCTCATTTTGAACTCCATGTCAATGAAGAGTTGACGTCGAATTGTCCATATTGGACGGATGCACTTAACCCGAACTTATGTAGTAGCCACTGAAAGGATTACATTAGATACCGTTGCAAACAGAGAATGCAATGAAGTGGATAAGTAGACTTAACAGAGACAATTTGACCATTGCCTGCCAATTGTCAACTAGCTCCATGCACATGAGAGAGACATGCCAACTTTATGAAAAAATTTCACATTCTTGGATCATTATACAGTTCTATAACAAAGAAGAGACTAACCTGCAAAGGAACCATTGCTGAGTCCTGCAGCCGAATGGGAAAATAAGAAAAGTAAAAGTTAGCCATCAATTAACTGTTCAAAAGTAGAGTCAGAGGATAAATCAACAGATGCACCAGTGAAGAACCAAAAATTTAAGGTACGAGGGAACAGAAACTTAATAAAAGCAGGCCAGACATATCAAAAGTATCAGCAAATTATAAAAGTTTCACATTTACAAGGAGAGCTAAAAACATTATGCCTACAAGAAATTGTCCAGTCCCAGATAGTCCAAGAGTCGACAGAATATGGAATTTCAAACAAGGCTTTATCCAATGGGACAAGAATGGTCCATCAATGGTAGCATGCATCGCACATTGGATGTCAACAAGCAGACAATTGATTTGCTACCCATAAGCCACGCTAGCTTCATCATCAATTGTTTAAGTTTTCAATGCTCAAGTCCACTCTCAGAGTTTTCAGGATACCTAATGGAAGTGACAATGGTGAAACAAATAAATAACACTTAGCTACTACTATGAATTTTGAGAATATAGTGTTGCTCAAAAACAAAATAAGTGTTATCAAATTCTTGAGGATATTTGCATTTAATGCCCTCAAAATACGCAGCCTAGATGCTAGGTTATTACTGTCATGGAAGCCAAAGATCTGATAAAGATCCTACTTGATGAATTCTAGATTCTTTTCAAAGGAGTATCAAACTCTGCATATGTCCTGCCAAATGCCATAGATCTCATTATGATGCACTAACTAAACATGCAACAGGCAAGTAGCAGTTGCATCTATGCCACAAAGGTTATTTTTCAATAAGCATAGCTCACCAAATTCAGAAAGCCATTGCTCATAATCAGAAATTCTAGTATTAGTAATCATCAAGCACAACGCGACATGATCAAGACTATGCCAGAGCATAGTAGACATTCCATATGAGGGTGAATTCAATAAGAAAAGCAGGACAGAAAAGAAATCTAATGCGGTTGCAAAGCTCAAATGCAACTTCAAACCAACTCAAAAAAAAGAAGTAATTCAGCAGAAAGTAAGGAGTTAAAGGATATGGTTCACGAAAGGCCGTAGATTTAGATTAGAACCATGATGAGTTCATTAATTTAAGGCACAAAATGATATTTTTCAGAGGGAAGCAAAACACATAACTGTCCTTTTACGGCAGACTCAACAAGCCATCCAGTAGCTATTACTATCAAATCTGATTTCGACAGACTCAATAAGCTATTCAATTATTGATTAACCTGTTTGAAACAAAGCGGGTAAGAACTCATTCCAAATTTGCACACAACAATCGCAGTTTCTAAATGTGGACGCACTTCCACTAGCATCAGCAGAAGAAAAGAGAGAGAAACGACTTCGCAAGATCGACAACACGGACAGATCCGAACAGATCCGTCGAACTAGAACGGATCCAAGAAGACAACCGGTCACCAGATCCATCGGCGCCGCCGAGCATTACCTTCGGGAATAGAGAGGAGAGGCTGAGAAGAGCAGTCGCAGTCGCAGGGGGGACAGGCGGCAGAGGAGGAGGAGGAGGAGGAGGAGGAGCGGCTGACGGCGGCCAGTCCCTCCACGAAATGCCAGTACAGAGGCGGGCCTAGAATGTAACCGGCGATGCACAGGGCCATGATCCCCAGCCCCAGCTTCAGCAGCGCCGGCGAGCAGGCGCGCGTCTGGTTCAGCGCCATCGGGGCTCGAGGGGCGGGAAGGGCGGCGGCGCTTCGTCCGCCGGCGACGGCGGAGGAGGCGGCGGAGGGACTAACGCGATTCGCGAGCCGGAGGAGGAGGAGGAGGAGGAGGAGCAGCAGGAGACGCGACTGGAGATCCGCGGAGGAGGAGACGAGATCGAGCCTTTCTCCGTTCACAGCGACGACGGCGGCGACGACGGCGACGACGACGAAGAATCCGATCTCATCGTGGTCGCTTTATATATGACTTCGCACCTAAATCTGACCACCGTCTTCTCCGACATCTTTACTGATTCACTCCCCACGTTTGTTTCCAGTTTCGGGTGAAAATTGTACGGCCCGACCACAGCTGCAAAGGCGAAAATTACACCGCGTCGGATGGGGCAGCCTGTTTTGCGGCAATTTTAATTGGAGGAAAAGTCAAATTGCAAAGCGACATGACTTTTTTTTTTTTTTTTTTTTTTTTTAAGCCGAGTATTAAAGCAAGTCCTGAAAAGATTTCATTTGACCCTTAATCCGAACCATGGGATACCTAGATGCAAAACAAACAAAAAAAAAAGTTGCTGAGCATGCAGGCTTTGACACATTAAAATAAAGTACGCGTCCTCGCGGCCCGCTAAGTTATTATACAGACGGAGGAGGCTCTTGTAGAGAGGAATTTCCCTTGCCTAAATAAGAGTATCCATGGACGATTGGGTTATTTTGCAATTGCGAAAATTACACTGAGATGAATGGGTAGCCTATTCGGCACAATTTTAAATGGAGGGAGGATCAAATTGCAAAGCGGCTTAAATTTTTCTTTTCCAAGCCGAGTGTTGCTTTGATTTATCTCGCTACTCGATTTGATATTTACTGTGGACGGACCAAAAGTACGATTATGGTAGACTAGCAAGTCAAAAAAGAAAAAAAATGCCGAACTTCAGGCCCCACTGCGTAAATCCAAACTTTTGCGAGCACCGACACGCAAACACTCTTAATTCCTACAGTTTCATCTTTAGTCCTCCGTTCCCATCCTCTTCTTTTGCATTACTGCTTTGCTCGAGGGTCGGTCGGAGAACCGTATCAAAAGGAGCTCCCAAGGCCCGAGCCGGACGAGCCCCCGACGACATGTCCAAGGAGGCGAGACCGTGGGCGACGGAGTGGCACGATGTTGATGGATCGTGGACGGTAGCCGGTTCGCACGTTGGGGCACATGATAATTATTAATGCCTCGAAGGAACTCTCAAGTACGGTTGTGCAAACTCGAAACTGTCTTACAACAACAGATCAGATGCCAGGCAAGAAAGTATGCCAATGTCACTGGCCAAGGGTTTATGGAGCCAAAGTAAAACACAAGCCAACCGACCGTCCAGCCTGTCTCTTCTAAGCTCAAGGACCCTGCTTTTATATTGCCGACTTCTATAGGGAAACCTTGAGGATGCACGAACGGAAGTTTCACCCTGCAAACTCCACTTGCTCAGCTGGTGGCGCATAATCACTCAGTTCACCCACGTTCCAGGCGGTTTACCTATTGGCCCAAATCGCGAAACTTGCGGTTCCACATGGCGATGTCCACGTCCGCCACCGGTGAGATTGGCAGCTGCCTCTCTTAATATTTCCCTGGCTATTGGTTCTGCCTGCAAAGGTGAAACAGCATGAAAAAAGTCATTGGTTTTTAGTGCACGGAAATAACCCATGTACTTGTCTGGCAAAGTCACGGAAGTGTTCCTTCTTTGATGGTTATCAATGTACATTTCCGAGTAATGAATGGATTGTGAATGTGGATCAGGATCAACAAACTCGCCTACCACAATTCTCGTTAGGTTGAAACTCTTTCAAGACATATAATCAGAGCTGAAAACCTGATCACTAGTATGATGGTTCGGCTTTGTTCTTCAATATTTGGTTACATGAGCTATTTAAGCCACTCTTGTCCAATTAAGTTCCTCAAAACCCAGCTAGAAGACAACTTACTTGAATAAGGTTGGATAAATAGGGATCTCCTAGTCTCATGGGAAGACAATCATGTAGAACCTCCAGTGCCCTGAGATGATATGGAGGAAGAAAGATTTTAAGGATGTTCCTGCAGCACTTGGTCATCAAGGTGTACATCAAGAAACATCATCTAAATTACAGTTGAAGAAACTATGAGCAATGTTACGCAAACCTTGGGTGCTTCGAGAGGCACAAGAAACAACCGGCAATGCGTCTTAGCAGCTGTCTAGAAAGCACAATACTACGCTCTTCAACTGTGAACGTCAGAGCACGGGCTATCATTATGAATTGGCAAATAGGCCTACAACAGCACTTCATCCCCGATTCATTCATCAAGAGCCTTTGGAGAATGAGAGCAGCGACCTGGTTGTCAAATTATGTTTTATGTCATTTGAGAGAAGCACAACCCTGGAGTATTGATATCGATACTCTAGAAAAGCAGAAGTTGTGACGTAGAGAAGTTCTTCACTGATCGAATGTTGTTGTTGAACATGTTTAAGGCCTTAGGGTTACATGGGACACTGTAAAATTGTAAGAAATCAGTTTCTGTTTTCCTTATTAACTTGTGGAAGTTGGTGTATAAACAAACTGACACTGATCGAATGTCATTATTAAACATGTTTAAGGCCATAGGGTTACACGGGACATGGTAAAATTGATCAGACATCAGACAGTCTTTATGTTTTCCTTATCAACTTGTGGAAGTCGGCATAAAAACAAACTAAATGACCAAGTTATTGTAAAAGTCCGAGCTCTGACCTCCTTTGCAGATATGGGGCTCGCCAGGATGGCACGAAGACAGTACAGCACCATGCGAAGCTTCGGCAAGCGCCAGAACAGTCTCTTCATCCCCCTCCTGCTAAGTGAAGGGAAAGAAAAATTGATGGGGGAGAGAAATCATAACTCTCTATTGGCTATAGTGGAAGGAGACTATATTCTGTGGATGTAACTTACTGAGACAATTAGATGCAACAATAATATAGGAACGTCCTGCACAGAGAAGACGGGAGTACCTCTAACAACTTACTGATGACCTCCAAGCTTCGCAGCCTCAGTCTATCATGAGGCTCATCCCTGTGTGTGGTTCTTAATATAGCATACAGATACTCTTGGATTTTAGCTGCAGTGAACGGCAAGTGACATAAGATTCTCAGAGCTGTGGAATCATCTCATCCAAGTTGTTAATATTGACTAAATGCATCCTCGATTGCATATGCAGCAGGTCATATAAAATGCTACATAGATTGACTTCAACAGTGAGGTCTCGTATAAGAAATGCGGAAGCATGTTGATGGTGGAACCAACCTCAAACAACTTAGAGCAGTATCAACTGTCAAGTGTCAAAGTCTTGACTCACAAAAGCAACCACTTTCACGAGGAAACACCACAAGTATGCAGGAAATTCAATAAGTACGTGTATTGATGAACTGGATTACTAAAGAAAATGGAGGGAAAAATGCGCCTTAAGCATTTAGGATGCCCCGAAGCAAATGCAATACCTTAGCCATCTCTGTACGCATGGATTTCAGAATCAAATCACCTTTAATATCGGACACCAGAAGTTACGCAATGCACATGGCAGAAGTTTTCGACTTACCATTGACAAGCAACCTTTTGGCATCACGATGAGAAGCTGCGCACTGTACAAGGAAAAATAAAAGAGAAATCAAAACATGCATTCATCGGGGCGAGATGCGTAACACATGCAACTCCGCCAATCATTTCAATATGCAAAGGTTCAGATCTCTGATAAGTGAAAACAGATATGAGGAAGCAATGAGAGCCATGATGATCATAATAACCTTTATAAGGATGAGAGCATTGGAAGCTCGCTCCGCGGCCGCCATGGTGACAGACTGCACTTTCAGCATGGGATATGCAGAATAGACTTCCTGCGGAAGTGAAGGAAAATTAGAGGGTAGGAAGGTGAAGATAGTTACTGTCAAGTACGAACTGCTCGATCCTTGTGCACATGATGACCCAGAGAAGAGAAGCATGAGCATCGATGTACCTGAATAAGCACAAACACGGTATTGCAGGTGTTCCACAGCATCGGCCCCAATTTCGGGTGATATTCTTGGTGCTGCCGAGCAGACAAGAGTAATGCTAGATATATCAAGATAGTGTTGAAATCTATTCTACAAAGTGCAGCTTTTGTGTGTGATCTTGGCCCGTTGAGTGGGTCATCACTTCAGTTGCTAATGCAACCATCCATACAAACATAAGCTCGCAGTCTAAGCTCGACCTAACCTTTTTTTTTCAGATTTTATTTTCGACATTAAGTGAACTGCCGAAGTGATAGAACACTGAATGAAGTCAATTGGACTTTCCTAGCTGGTATTAAAAACTGAGAGACTTCAGTTAAATGCAACAAAAAGATAATAATAAGAAGAAGAAAGAGAAAGAAACATTGGATTCGCCCTGCTCCACCGTATACAAAACCCACCCCATTTTCATTGTTTAACTACTGAATAATTCTTGGGCCAAAATAATAAAAAAAAAAAAAAAAATGTGCCTAATTCGCATGTCAAATTGGGTCAACTGTCAACAAATAAATGACAGTGACATTGTATAATATGTCTAGGATAAAGAAAAGAACATAAGACAATAGGAAAAATTAGGAGTGACCACATATAGATCCATGATAAATGTTTGGTCTTTTATCCTCGTAATGATCACAATTATTTGATCCTTCCGTACACAAATACACGCCAGCGCATGTAGCAACATGATAAAAAGCAGAACCCACCCGGTTTAACTTCAATGTCTAAGAACAAGATAAATGACATGTCAACATCTATCCCTTAAATGTGAGATATGGTGAATGCCAAATTTTTTCACGTTTGATCGAAAAAAAGTATGAATTTTAAAACAGGACGGTGACTGGGAGAAAATTAGGGAGATATGGCTCTATTTATTTTCCATAAAATAAATTATTTGAAAAATATTTTACAAAAAAATGATTGTTTATGTTGCTTCAAATAATTAACTAATGAATAATATTTTTGTAATAGACAAAAATTTATATCTAAACAATTTTGTGGAGAATAAAAATATTTTTCATTTATTCATTTTTGTAAATGATTTAAATCATCGTTTTTTTAAAAAAATATTTTCCAAATCATTTATTCATTTGTATCAGCAAAATTTGTTATGAAATAGATAATCAAAAGAAAAAAAATATTGCAACCGCCGTCCATCAAAACTCAAACGGATATGCAATGCATGAAGGTGATGATCAAGATGATAATCCACTCCAAACGATCAAAAGCAAAACAGAAAATAAAAATTTGAACGCTTACGGTCGTCGTGTCCACTTCAATAACGCGACAAAAGACAAGCACGAACAGGAAAATACAAGTCAACCTCAAAACCGTCGTCAAAGAGAAGGATCCAAGAGAAGGGCGAATTCTGTACCGCGACAAGGAAACGAAGAGCGTCTCGTCGCGTTTCCCTCCGGTGAAGGGCGAGAATCTGAAGTTCCATTCGGAATCTCATGCCCTGGCCTTCTGCAAAGAAGGCTGCCGCCCTCGACAAGCACGAGCCAGTCAGGTTCGAGGACTCGCCGAAGAACCACTTGCCAAAGTCTTCCATCGATAAAGTCTGCACCAAGCGATGGCAAACAGCGTTAACAGCGTAGATGACGAAGCTAAACAGGAAGGATGCTTTGCGCGATAATGCTTGTACAATAATACGACTGAGAATCTTAATGATGAGAAGAGAAGGGCTTTGAAAAAGGGCTTTGAATTCTTTCTAGAGGTTTAGGAGGCACTAACTTGGGTTTTCCTTTCAGCAACGAAGCGCAGCGAGACCCTCACTGCAACGAGAGACTGTATTTAACCTAATTTCACGAGAGAACTCGCTCGGAATTCAAGTTCTTCACGATTCTGTATCTAGTGAAAAATTTATGCAGCACTTGCTGCTCTATAAAACCAGGGGCACAAGCGGAAAGGCCGCCCTGAAAGAGGAAAAAAAAATCCAACCAAGCAGCCGTGTGATCTCACTTGACTAACATCGCGTTCTTTGAATGCCGTCTAATCGTATGGTGAAGGTGAAATGGAAATGCTTCCGTCACGAAATCAACGGCGAGGAGCTGCTGATTGCACGTAGGCATGCAGAAATGGAAAGATACCACGCGCATGGCTAGAGAATTTGCAGCATAATAATTGTACAGTGACACCAGATGAGCAAAAATGGTATTTGTTAATCACAGAACCAAACTGTGGACATTATGCACGTTAGGATTTGCCAACATACATGCGACTGTGGCGTTGCAATGCAGGCGTGCATGGTTTATCCTGACAAAAATGAAGACAATCCTTTGGCAGGCGATGGTGTGAAGAAAAACGATCACGTTTTGTCCAAATGAGCAGGATCTCGAGCGACAACGAGACTTCTTCGTAGTCCTGAAATACGACATTTGCAGTATAAAAAAGAAACATACATGTCAGCATCGGATCTCATCCTTACACCGTACGACATATATCTTTCTTTTGCCCATTGGACAAGGTTCTAATTTCGTTTAAACCGTATGTATGTATGTATGTCATTAATGCAGTACAGATTATCTGCTAAAGAACATGGCATTTGGTAAACCTTTGCTAGAAAAAGCACCATTCTAGTTAGTTTCTTAATGGTTTTCCATATATGCAACAATGACCAAAAGTAGGCAAATAGAGTACTTGTTTTGAATAGTTGTCATATATAGGTAACTTCTCTTATAAAGGAAGCTGATGTTCTTGACCAAAACTGAACTCCCTTTTGGGTATTTTCCATATGAGAATACTTTCTCTCGATGGAAGCAATCAATTTCATGCCAAAACAAATTTGGTCCACTTTAACTAGTTCACAAGATTTTTCTTGATTTATTGATTTATTAAGAAGTAAGTATATTATTTCCTCAAATGTTGCCTTGTATAATAATACCTTTTCTAAACATTTCTGTTCATTTTTCCATAAAAGGATTAGCATTTTAAAGAAAGAGAATCTGGTTGCTCTGTTTGATCCAATTGTCCACATAGTCGATTTTTGGGGAAAATTCCAAGTCAACCATTTTGTTTTCGAGTAATGGGGAATATTTGGTTTGACTTGACTGACTCGAATAGCTAGGGAAAGAAAGGGAAGCTCATTTATTGAACAAATATCAATTTAGTCATAAACTTTTCAATTATGTCAATATAGTCCTAAAACATTGTGCGAAACTCCAATATAATCTTTCCGGCCAATTGCTGCTAAAAATCATTGTCGTGGCAATCCAATTTTTTTTTAGATCAATATGCCACGTAAAACAGATGATGATGACTGGACATCTCGTTAGCAATTTTTAGTTGGGAGAATTATCCAAAAAGTCCTAAACCTATTGCAATTGTGCCAATTTAGTTCTAAACTTTTTTTTTTTGCCAATTTAGTCCTAAACCTTTTACAATTGTGTCAATTCAGTCCATCGGCCAAAATTGGCCGGCCGGCGATGGCGTGGATGCCGGCCGGCCGGCGAACAACTTTTTATAATTTTTATAAATTTTTTTTTTTTTAAAAAATTATTCTTTTTTTTTCCTATCTTCTTCTTCCTCTGGTCAGCGCCGGTCGGCCGGCCAAAGGCGAGGGCCGGCGAGGCCACTAGCGAAGGCGAGCCTCGCCCTAGCGACGGCGAGGCCGTCGCCGCCCAGCCAAGGCGAGGCTCGGCCTCACCCGGCCATGGCGAGGTCGAGCCTCGCCGGATTTGGCAAGGCCGCCGTCGTTGGGCGAGGCTCGCCCTCGTCGGCTACTAGCGAAGGCAAGCCTCGCCCGGCGACGGCGAGGCCAAGTCTCCAAACCGGGCGAGGCTCGACCTCGCCATGGCTAGGCGAGGTCGAGCCTCGCCTCGGCGGGCGACGGCGGCCTCGCCGTCGCCGGGCAAGGCTCGCCTTTGCTAGTGGCCGACGGGGCGAGCCTCGCCCGGTGGCCGACAAGGCCGACCTCACCGGCCTTTGCCTTTGGCCGGCCGGCCGACGCTAGCCAGAGGAAGAAGAAGATAGGAAAAAAATAAAAAAAAAAATTATTAAAAAATCGTTCGCCGACCGGCCGGTGTCCACGTCAGCGCCGGCCGGCTAATTTTGGCCGGATGGACTGAATTGACACAATTGTAAAAGGTTTAGGATTAAATTGGTAAAAAAAAAAAGTTTATGACTGAATTGGCACAATTGCAATAGGTTTGGGACTTTTTTTGGTAATTCTCCCATTTTTAGTTACAATTGGCCAAAATGACTACATTGGAATTTTCACGCAAATGTTTAGGATTACACTGACAAAATAAAAATGTTTAGGACTAAATTGACATCCATGCAAAAGGTTTAGGATTGATTTGGTGATTATCCCTTGATTTTTGGATAGTTGGAGAACTTAATTTATATGGCATTTTGTTTGGTTGAGGAGCAAGTATAGCATTTATATCTATTCCTCTTCAAAGGGCAGGTGAGGGAGATTTCTTACCCGAAATTGTGGATATCCTAATAAATTCGTCCGGGTAAAAAATACCATTTTCTCTACGTAGCAACCCGTCCCACTACTGACCAGGTGACAATAATCGGTAACCTCTCTTATCACGAATATGTCAACCTTACCCAAAAACAATGAGCAAAAAGAAAAGAAAACTTACCAAAAAAACACATATATTACAATTGACATAAGTTGAAAATCGTTTGAAAAAGTATAATCCCATATTTTTATCCTCTACTTTATGTCAATTGTGCTTGGCTCTGACTAGATTTGCATTCCATCGTTTGCAGCTCGGACTGAGGCCTTGGGTTTGAGGGAAACTTTAAACGATTATAATCATTTAAAGCACGCAATACGACCGAAAAGCAAATAAGATAGTGGACTAAGTTGTCAAAGCCCAACTAAGAAAAGCCTTCTTCTAACTGGATCTTTTATCTCCCTCAAGCCCTTTGAGCTCGGATTTGTTCAAATTCTACATCTATCCATACTCATCCTATCTTAGTGAATGAGAACTATATTTTCTTTTCCGAGTTGTGAAATAGGATCCTTTTGCAATATTAGCATACTCAAAAAAGAGGAAGCATATAAAATGTTTAAGAAATCAAGATTAAATTTCAAATTAATTAGAGGACGGTCAGACTTCTTGTGAATTACCACATAGGTAATTGATTGGAATGATTGTATTGGAATTTAATATAAATATTTATGATAAATTAGTTAAATTAAAATTTTTAAAACTAAATTGCTAACCGTATAATAAATTTAGAATTGAATTGATAACCGTATAATAAATTTAGAAGTAACTTATTTTGTCGCACAATAATTTTTTTTTTGTCAGTCCTATTTTATTCCTATTCTAATTCTCACTCTTAGACTTTTGACATGACCTTTGGTGAGTTGCTTATCCAAGAAGTAATATGAAAACGAGTCTTTTTTTTTTTTTAGTAAAACAGGGAACCTCGATCGCCGCTTCGCGGAGAAAGAAACCCAGGGAACAGGTAGAGTCACCACCACCCTTACTTGCTGGGTAAGTCATGGGTTCTTTTCGCAAGCGCAAACGACGCAGGAATCGACACACTGGGACTTCGTGAAATGAAGCAGGTCTTAACTAACTACACCACCATCATGAGTCTTTCGTCCTCACGCAACCGTCAAATCCGTTTCGAAGTCAAACTCCTCCCCATTCGATCTTTCGGAAATTCGGAGGACAAAACTTTGGAATCTCGGGCACCTACGAATCATCATCGGCGACGAAACCGAAAGGTATTGAATTAAAATAAACCATTAAAAAACAGAAGGAGATGAGTATATTCAACTAATCGAAAGCAGATTCCTCGGGGGATCTTTTCATCTCGTCCGTTCATCGTGCCTCGCCTCGACGTCAATCCGACGGCCCACTTTCCCAATCTCTCTCCAATTTTTATTTTTTTTAATGGACGATATTTCTTATGCTGTTTGCAGGTGGGGACTGGTAGTTGAGACGGGTTCCACCTGGGGGTAATCCGCTGCCCCGCTTTTCTTACACATGGGCGTGGCGGTCTGACCAGCATGCAGCCACTGGCGTTCCGACACGTCACGACGCGCGAGGTCGCTTCTCGGGCCCGGCAGGCCGTCGGATGCGGCATCGACGGCTGATGAGCCGCGAGTGCGCACTAAGAGTTTACGCCATCGCCTCGGGTCTCGGGCCCTCCTCCATCCTCCTCCGTCGCTTCTCCTGGTTTTCTATATATTTTCTCGTCAGGTTTATCCAAAGCCGCTTCCTTCTGCCGGTTGACTCGAATCAATTCTCAGGTACGACGCAACCTCTCTCTCTCTCTTTCTCTCTCTACGTGCTTGCTTGAATTTGGTTTGGAGGATCGGGTGATGGTGGAGGAGTAGTTCTGCGAAGCGAATTCCTTGCTCCGTTGTGGTATGTATGTTTCTTCAATGTTCGAGGGATTTTCGGCTCTGGATTTCGTCCTTTCTTTTTGCCTTTTCCTTCTTTGAGGTTGAAATTAAGCCGAGTCTGTACTTGGATACTTTGCTTTTGTCGAACCGATCGGAGCGAAAACAGCGAATTAGACGCGCGAGTTTTCCGAAGTTGCGGAAACCACCTGGTCCGGAGGCGGAAATTCTTGATTTAGTCTATTTGATTTTTGCATGTAGCGATGAATTTTGGATTGCGAGGGTTCTGGTGGTGAGGATGATATGCTGTAACCCGTTGGTCTCGAAAGCTTATCGGTTGTAGCGTAACTGAGAGACTGAAGTCGATTCTGAAACTTAGGTTTTTTGTTTTTTGGTTGCCCAGCGAAAGTATTTACTACTTCGGAAGTCAAGCGACTAATAAAGTCTTGAGCGTTCTGCCTCACGACCTGATCAGACCGAAACGAACGTGTTTTCTTTTTCATGTTGTGTTTCAAACGGACATGATCGTTTTGAGCTTACATGCTTCCGTTGGTAATTAATTTTCGCGTTGTGGGGTCGTGGAATTTCGCAGTTTGACTATGGCTGCCAAATCTGGAGCTGCTCTGGTTGCTGTCTTCCTTTTGCTGCTACTATCGCCCGCTGTGTTTTCTTCGTCCAACAATGGGCTGATCAGGGTTGGACTGAAGAAGAGGAACCTGGACCAACTCAACCGCGTCGCGGCACAGAGATATTCCAAGGAAAGAGGGACTCTGGGGGGTCTTGAGAGGAAGTACAAGTTCCACGGTTATAACGGTGAGGATGACGACGCTGATATCGTATCGCTGAAGAATTACATGGATGCTCAGTACTTTGGCGAGATTGGGATTGGAACCCCAGCCCAAAAGTTCACTGTGGTATTTGACACAGGGAGCTCTAATCTTTGGGTGCCCTCTTCAAAGTGTTACTTCTCGGTTAGTCTCCTAGTTTTACATCATCTGTCTGGAGAGAACTTAAGTGGGCTATAGGTTTTGTTTGAGTTTGTTGCTAATCCGTCTTGTACTATCTATTTGAAAACTTTTATTGCAGATTGCATGCTATTTGCATTCTAGATACAAGTCAAGTGAATCAAGTTCCTACAAGAAGAACGGTATTTGTTCTCATCCCTAAAATCTGTTTGCTTTGTCTAGAGTGCTAATTTGGCTGTTTTTACTGAAATTCATCAACTTGAAAGTAATGTTATTTGTGGCCTCTTAATCTCTCTCCTCTTATACTTTTCAATAGTACGCCTGCGACCCACTCATAGACGTAGTTCTTAAAGTTCTAAATGAGCACTTCCTATCATTTCATATATAGGCAGTTCATATAGTACTGCAGGATGAGGATATATTTTTTTTTTAATATTGCAGGGAAATCTGCTGATATCCATTATGGATCTGGGGCGATTGCGGGATTCTTTAGCCAGGATAATGTGAAAGTTGGCGATCTTGTCATCAAGAAGCAGGTATTAGTCTCCGCATTTTTTTGTCTTAAATGTAATGTCAAATAGATTGTACTCTGATGCTTTTTCTACTACCACCTTATAGGAATTTATTGAGGCAACCAAAGAGCCCGGCATCACATTTGTGGCTGCAAAGTTTGATGGCATACTGGGTCTTGGCTTTCAAGAGATATCAGTTGGGAATGCAGTTCCAGTCTGGTAAGTCAGCACTTTACAACATTGGGGAAATACACTCGCAAGCTTATTTGAAATCACAGAATTGTATGTAATTTCCTAAGCTTTTGGAGGGAGTATAACACTTACAAGTTATAAGCTTATCTTACATCAGATTTTTATTCTTGATTTCTTTAAATATTCTAACACTTGTGATGCTAAGCTTTCAGAGAGGTTAATAAATTCCACCTTTTCCATCTCTTTCTATCTCTCAGTGCAATATGCTGGATTAAATATATTGTTTTGGGTCAAATTTGCAGGTATAACATGGTCAATCAGGGTCTTGTTCCGGAGCCTGTTTTCTCATTTTGGTTAAACCGAAACACTAAAGGGGATGAAGGTGGCGAGCTTGTGTTTGGTGGGGTTGATTCTAGTCACTACAAGGGCGAGCATACATATGTTCCCGTGACACAGAAAGGCTACTGGCAGGTAGATGTTTAGAAGTCCAACTAATCCTTGTGACAGTTTGCACCCCTTTCTTCTATTGCTTTCTTATAAAGTGCTACATTTAAATTCATTCATGTTTACTTGCTCTTGGCAGTTTGACATGGGGGATGTGCTGATTGATGGTGAAACGACTGGTATTTCCTAGTTGTTTTGCCCCATCTCCTTTATATTACTTTCTTGTTCTCCTCCTTTTAGGGTATTGAGATCGGGGTACTTCCTTTTCAGGATTCTGTGGCAGTGGTTGTTCAGCAATTGCTGATTCAGGAACATCCTTGTTGGCGGGCCCTACGGTATGTACTTCTAACAGCAGAACTTCATATTCCCTTTCTCTCCTAATACCCTTATTGAAATGTTAAGCATCTGAAGAGCAGGTAATCATGGTGAATGAAACTGTGTTTCTTGTGGATTTTCTGCAATATTTTCATTTTTCGGTTGGTTTTGTTCATTTGAGAAAAGAAATGGTTGTAACCTAAGACTGTCAATAAAAAAATTTCTGTCACCCTTGCGTTTGTGCAGCAATCCCACTACGAAGCACTTTTGGTTTTGGATTAATCAAATATGTAAGCTTCATATCATAGAGAACTTCTGTTTCTGGAATTAGTACCTCTCAATAAGTTTTTTGAGTGGTTCATGCCTAGCACAGAGCTATAGCACTACTATAATCAAGTTTTTTGGTTAATCTTCATTAGTACTACGTGGGAGCAGTTTAGTTCCTTGGTTTCTAGGTGCCTTTTTATCTTGTCCTAATAAAAAGTATTACTCCAATTCTAAAGATGCAATGAACAGGATTCACTGATTTTCTCACTTACCCTATACTGTAGTTGATAATATTCAGAAGGTGTACTGGCGAGGGGTTGTAGAACTTTTAAACTTGTCAGTAACATCATACTTTGACAAATTAAAAATATTTATTAATACTTGATGTTTTAGGGGCCTGCTTCATCAAATTTACAATGCAAAAAGTTTCGCTCCTTTTTATCCATGAAACACAAAATATAATCAGGAATAAAGTGTAGAATCTTCTTTTGATCTGTGAATGATGGAGGCCCTCCATGTTATGCTATTCTTTTTTTCTTGTTGAGGTGTGTCTTCAACCAACTGTACCTATTATTGAGCATGGCTTTCTTGTTTTTACTTGTCATTTTTTTTATATGTTAAAGCTGTGTACTTCTGGAAGCACTTCTCTGTTCTGACATTGTGGGATTTCAGACTGTGATAACCCAAATCAACCATGCCATAGGAGCATCTGGTGTGGTAAGCCAAGAGTGCAAGATGGTGGTTGGCCAATATGGTAAAACCATACTGGAGATGTTGTTAACCGAGGTAAAACCCTTTGAACTTCCTTTTAATCAAACTTTTGTTCTGTTTCTGCTTCATGTGCCTCACAGGGTATATTATATGTTCTCGCTGTAATTTTATAGGCACAACCACAGAAAATCTGTTCTCAAGTGGGCTTCTGTACATTTGATGGGACTCATGGTGTTAGGTCAGTTTGCCTTATTTTTCCTCCCCTCCTTGTGGGAAACAACTGGATGAGAAAATAGGAACATATCTTTTTTGATGACTTAGAAAATGGTATTGTTATAGATTCTTTGAGCCACTGTCACTAGAATCACCATGTTTATGCAGGATGGGAATTGAGAGCGTGTTGGACAAGAATGAGCACAAGTCATCAGGTGGTCTGCAGGATGGAATGTGTACTGCTTGTGAAATGGCAGTTGTTTGGATGCAGAATCAGCTCAGGAAAAATCAAACGGAAGAACAAATCTTGGATTACGTCAACCAGGTAATCAGCTTCGACCATGACTATTCCTAGAGAAAGCTGCCCTCACATGAAACTCATCCTTTCAATACAATTCCACTTTGCAGCTATGTGATCGTTTGCCGAGTCCAATGGGAGAATCTGTGGTCGATTGTAGTGAGCTATCTTCTCTGCCCAGTGTTTCTTTCACGATTGGTGGAAAAGTATTTGATCTTGCCCCAGAGGAGGTACATTGTCGAAGCCGACTTTAAAAGCATTTCGTTGTGTATATATCCAGTAGTTTGTAGATGTTGCATCTATAGCTTGTGATGTTCCATTTCCATACCTATGCAATTTACTTGATTTTTATTCGCTCATGTACTTTTGGATGGTGGGTGTCATTGCACCAGTATGTGCTTCAAGTCGGGGAGGGTGTCGCTGCGCAGTGCGTCAGTGGATTCATCGCTCTAGATGTCGCGCCACCTCGTGGACCTCTCTGGTATACTCTTATGCAACTTCAGCATCTTTCAGACAGTTTTCATCTAATTTTTTACCTTGGAAGTCTTTTTAGTGTTAAAAGTTTCAAACAGTCATTCCACATCATGACCAACATTTGGACCGCAAATTCGTTCATTTGGTGTTAAAATTTAGTTTCGTGGGTCACTGCTTATCAAAAGCCCATCAAATATTGCTGCAATTAACAGGGACTAAACTAGTGTCCCGCTTTTCTGATGCAGGATCTTGGGAGATGTTTTCATGGGCCGGTATCACACGGTGTTCGACTATGGGAACATGCAAGTCGGGTTTGCCGAAGCAGCATGAATGGATTGATGCTTTTCCTTGCTGTGCTTCCGCGTCTTATCTCTATACTCGTGTATAAATAGTATATGGTCATGAAATGAGACATCTGCTACACGACTGTTTGGAAAACTGATTGCATGCTAGATTCTGGTCCTTGTATATATACGCATACCCTGAAAGTGATGCCTCTATTTTACTGGAAAAGTAAGAAAGGAGTCCATGTAGGTGGCTTGGATGAGTTTTATCTATATGTTTAGTAATTTGAAATTCCAAAAATTTAGCCAGACTCATCTGTCGGCCGGTTCTTGGCGGAAGGAGAGGACAAGCCCTGACTAGACCGGTGGAGTCGTTCTTCAGCAATGAAAAGCGGAAAGATTCCACTTGGGGAACTTGGTCTTCAAGCATCATAATCAACTGATGCATGGCTTGAAGATCACGAGAGGTTCTCTCGGCTCCACCCGAAAAGAAAACGTTTGGTGTTCATGCTACAAACGTTTCTAGAAGCGTTTTCCGACGACGGTAGGTTAAAAAGCCGCGATGAATCTCTCGCAAACGAACTGCTCGCGATCATGAGATGCGATGCTTGAAACCCAAGTGACGTGCGCATGGTTCTAACTATAGAGGTGGCAAATGGATGGGTTGAATTAAATTAATTTAATTTGTATTTGATCAATTTCAAATATAATTCGTTTTGACTTATATTCTTGTAGTATAATAAGTTATATTCGATCCATACCCGACCCATATTATCGAAATATATTTATATTTAACTTAATTTAGTTACTTAAATAAAAACTTCACACCAAATTTCTGAATAAAATTATCGACCCAAATATATTTATATTTAACTTAATTTAGTTACTTAAATAAAAATTTCACACCAAATTTAAAATGTGAATGAAATAAAAAATGTAAAAAACTTATTTTAATAACTTTTGAAAAAGTTTAATAGTTAATAATTGACATGAAAATAATATTTGTTTAAACATGAAAATAATATTTGTTTAAAACAAATCTTCTTGAATGCAAGAATGCACAGCTTCTTAATTGTAATTGTTTTTAATTTTGGTTGATTTATTGATTTTAGTTCACCAAGTTATTATCTATCTACCAAATATCATTAAAAAAAAATTGACTTTTTTATTATTTTAAATTATTTTTATTATTATTATTATTATTATTCTTTATTTTATTTTCTTCTTTTCTTATTTTTCTTTTCTTTCTTTTTTCCTCCTCCTTCTTCTCCATTATTACTCCGTTGACGGTGAGTGGCCGGCCAAGCCGCAATCCGGTGAGATCAAGGCTTCGCCCGTCCGGGCGAGCCTAACCTGCCGAGCTCCGTCGCGATCGGTGAGCTCGGGGCTCGGCCGATCCAGGCGAGCCTGAGCTCCATCGTGGCCGGCGAGCTTGCGGCTCGCCAGATCCAGGCGACTCCGAGCTCGCCATGGCCGGCGAGCTTGCGGCTCGCTCAATCCGGCGAGCTCGAGCTCTGTCGCGGTCGGCGAGCTTGCGGCTCGCCAGATCCAGTGACCTCGAGCTCGGCCATGGCCGACGAGCTCGCGGCTTGCTCGATCCAGGCGAGCCCGTCGCGGCCGGTGAGCTCACGGATCACCAAATCGAGGCGAGTTCGAGCTCGCCCATGGCTGGCGAGCTTGTGGCTCGCTCGATCCAGGCGAGCCCAAGCTCTATCGCGGCGGCGAGCTCGCGGCTCGCTAGATCCAGGCAAGCTCGAGCTCCATCGAGGCCGGCGAGCTTGCGGCTCGCCCGAGCTCTGTCGAGGCGAGCCGCGGCGGCGAGTGGCGGAGGGGAGCGGCGGAGGTGGGTCAAAAATGGGTCACTGATGAAGCACAACTGTCAGTCGTTGAGGAAGTTCTGTGTTTTTAGGTTTTGAAAATGGATCGAAAATTGGTCAGAACGTGACCCATTTTCAACTTATATAGAATTGAACTTAAAACACTTTGACCCATTTTAGCTGGGCCATTACATCTTGATGACCCATATATGATCTATTAGTGAAAAATATGGGTCTAAAAATGGATTGATGTTCCATTTTGCCACCTCTAGTTCTAACCACGGTTTTGTTCCACGTTTTTCAGCGAGCAATGAATGAACCAGAGAGAGCGGAGAGGAAAGAGCTTAACCAAAAAGTCGATAGGAACTCATCGAAGCGACATTTAAGATCGTTTCTACGGAGTGGTGAGACGGCCGTCGGCTCGAAGCCTTGAGAGACATCAGTGTCAGGAGCTCCACGTTTGTACTTGCGTCGTCAATCTGATCTTTTTTATCTTCAGGGTCCTCCCATGCAGCCAACATTCAATGTCATTTGTCTGGTTCTACCCCGCGCCGGCTAATTACACATCGCACGGCCGTCGGGTTGAAGCATCGAGAGACATCAGCGTCAGCAGCTCCACGTTTCGTACTTGCGTTTTTATCTTCAGGGTTCTCCCGTCCAGCCAACATTCAATGCGATTTGTCTGGTTCTATCCCGCGCCGGCTAATTACATATCGCATGGTTAGTCCGCTTCACAGAAAATTAATATCTCAAAAAATCTATCAATTGATATATTTATAATAAATTTTCTTAAAATTAATTTTTTTGATCACTAAAAAATTCAAACCGACGCATATATAATAAGTTTATCTTAACTTTTTGACTGAAAAAAATCATAAATTAATGCATTAATAATAAATTTATCTTCTGTTTATATCCGTTAACTTAGATTACTATCATGAAAAATCATAAATTTAAATACTTGTGACAAACGGAGTATAAAATCCAAGATTGTACACTCATTAACTATTACGTATCATTGAATTTAATAATTTGACGAAAATTAATGAAGGATAAATTTGTCACAAATATATCAATTTGAAGTTATTTTTAATATAAGTGTGTCGATTTGAGATTTTTTATGATATTAATTTAATAAAAAAATTAGAAAAAAGAAAAGAAGAAAGAGAGAGTTTAATGCTTTTGCATGCGATAAAAACGCGCTTCCTGTCTTGGCTCTCTAAAGACTTCGTGATGCACGTGGTGCCGTAGCCTGACAGGATTGGGTGGGTCGATCGTGGGCCCGACGTACCTTTTGCCTTTAAATACGCAAAAAGGCCCAAATTAAACGAGAAGCGACGGGAGAGTCCACGTTAGATGCGTTTGGTGAAAGCTTTCCCTAATCAATTATCTGTCTTCCAAGGTACGCATCGTACTCCCTAAAACTCAACAATCGCATCTAATTCTCGTCGCCCCGTTTCGTCGGTGCAACTAACGGAACCTAAGATGTCACCGCCCGATGAATGCTGCTGAAATATTGTCCAGTATCTCTGGACAACAGATCTTATATACTTTTTACATACATATAATTTCTCTTTATCTATTTATTTAACCTTTTGATAATCTTTTTTTCACGTAGCATCGGAGATAGTGTTATCTCTTTCGCGTATATGCATCCACCTTTTAATAGCCAAATTTCATGTGTCATACACATGTAGTTTCTCTCTCTCTCTCTCTCTCTCTCTCTCTACATAAACATACAAACAAACAGTTGAGTTAGGGGTGATTGGTTTCTATCCTAGAACTGAAAATTGCCCGCTAAAAATCGGTTAAAAAAATTACAACTGAGAATCGCTCGTTAATTTGGTTGCCGAGTGGGTCCATGAAACTAGTTGAAATGTCCCCACTTTGGAACAGGCGTGAAACTTGAGAGCGAGCAACATGTCAAATTCCGAAGGTGAGCTAGAGCTAGAGGGACAATGGGAGAAGAGGGTGCAAGTTGAGTGAGGCAAGAGACGGAAAGAGACGAAAATGAAATTAGGATTTTGATATGAAAAGGGGAAACATAAAAAATTTAAAAATTATATACATATGTACTTGTTCAGTTTGGGTGGACGGAGCCACACCTATAACCGGAAATCAAATTAATGCTCACCAATTTCAATAAATTGGAATTGGGAACTAGATTGATCATCATAAGAACCGCTAGTTCTGGTCTGGTTCCGAACAGCAAAATAATTTAATTGTGTGTACTAGAGAATTGATCAAGGTATAGAAGCTTCCACTAAGATTGAAAGAATAATTAGAAACCCACCTGTAAGTGGGGTTACAGAGATATGATTAGAAGATTAGAGCCTTGGTTTCAAAGTTTGGGAAGATGAAGCGATTGGGTATGTGCGTAAAATGCACGGACGCGTGTAGGATCGCGATTGCTATGCGCCTCTCCAAGTGACGATGTCAAGTAATGATATTATATCCAGATGGAAGTGGGGAAAAGTGTCGAGCGTCCAATCACTTCGTACCTCGACTAATAACTAGGATCGAGACAACTCTACGCGGGCGAAGGAGAAAATGGGGGTTGCAATTGCTTGGTGCGGAGGATTACTTCAGCCTCACTCGCAGGCAACCAGAAGCACCCGGTGCTCAAGCAACTGAAAACTCGCACGTAACACACAAAGCAGCGCAGCAAACACTTGGCAAATAGCCGATCACTCGCAAATCCTAATCCGTCGCGTATGGCACTGTACTAACTAAGCTTTATACATAAGATACAGGTGCGCTATTATGGTTTTTTTTTTTTCCTCCAATCGGGTATTGCAATCTGCGAGCCGTTCCATGCCAGGTGGGCTATGAAACCGAACGCAAATGGTAGTACTACTAACTTCAGATAAACTTCAAGGACTTTATAATCCAAATTTCCGAAACAGCGACCGGATTCTTGTTATGAGGTAGACCTAACTTCCTGTCCAAGTGGCGGATTTCTGTATTTCCCCCCTCCTAATTGTGCTGACTTTTGACGGGATTCCGATATTCCCTTTTGCAGCCCCCTCTCCACGGCCCAAAGACTTCTGTATCGAGTTCTTTTGACTATTGCATTGATCGCAAAGATGCTCCGAATCAACGCTATTGTTGTCTCTCTTTTTGCGGGTTCAACCCATCTAATACAAACCCCCTTACACGCTACAAGTCTCGCTCTTAGACGATTCGAAGCATCTAAAGCATGCATTATCCATCCCTTCCTCACTTGTTATATCGAACCCGGATATATTTTATATACCGGATTAATTCGGGTAAATTATATGATCATATTAGTGTCACGCAAGTCTCATCTCATCGAACAGTTCATATGAATTAGATCATTATTGTCCCGGGGCCACGCAATACCCGCTTCCCATTGTTCCAACGCTCCCAGCCTTCTTACACGTGTTGCATACCCATTTCGCCATGCCACCGCCGTCCCAATCGGCCAAAAGCTGTCGGCCCAAAACTCGTTTCAACACGTTGAAAAAGCTTCGGTCTTTTCAAAGGCCTCCTATATATATGTATGAACACCGCCGCTCTGTTCGCAATCACTCAACGCGGACCCGCTAAAACCTCTCAGCACGACTCTGTTTCTACCCCTTTTGGAAGCCCGCGATGGAGTGGACCAGAGGCCGCACCGTCGGCCGCGGCTCCACCGCCGTCGTTTCGCTCGCCACCTCGGCCGAGTCCGGCGAGGTCTTCGCCGTGAAGTCCGCCGAGCTGGGGGCGTCGGCGTCCCTCCAGAGGGAGCAGCGAATCCTCTCCTCTCTGGCCTCCCCTCGCGTAGTCGAGTACAGAGGCTTCGGCGTCACCAGAGAGGGCGGCGACGGCAGGCTGACGTACAACCTCTTCATGGAGTTCGTGCCCGGAGGCACCCTCGCCGACCTGACTCGGAAACTCGGGGGCAGACTCAGCCAGCCGGCGATCGCGCGCTACGCCCGCCAGATTCTGGAGGGGCTCGAGCACCTGCACTCGCGAGGCATCGCGCATTGCGACGTGAAGGGCAGCAACATCCTGATGGGCGAAGACGGCCCGAAGCTCGCCGACTTCGGCTGCGCGAGGCGGGTGGACGACCCGGCGGCGGCGGCGGAGGCGCCGTTCGGCGGCACCCCGATGTACATGTCGCCGGAGGTCGCGAGAGGGGAGGAGCAGGGGCGCGCCTGCGACGTGTGGGCACTGGGGTGCACGGTCGTCGAGATGGCCACCGGAGGCGCGCCGTGGAGGGGCGGAGACCCGGCTTCGGTCCTCTACAAGATAGCATACTCCGGCGAGTCGCCGGAGATTCCGGGGTGGCTGTCGGAGGGAGCGAGGGATTTCCTGGGGAAGTGCCTGCGGAGGGACCCGCGAGAGCGGTGGACGCTCCGTCAGCTTCTGGAGCACCCGTTCCTTCTCGGAGAATCCGAATCCGAATTGGACTTCCGCGGCGCGAAGCGAATTCAGGAATGGGAATCGAGCGCTTCGACTTCTCCGACGAGCGTCCTCGACCGAGGGTCCTGGAGTTCGGCGGCAGAGGCGGAGACCAGCGCAGCCGGCCACGACGGCGCATGCGAGGGGGACGAGACAGCGGCCGATAGGATCAGACGGCTGTCGGAGAGCTCGGTGGGGCCCAGGTCGACGTGGGACGGCGACGGCGACGGCGACGAGGAGGATTGGATCGACGTCAGGGGGTGCGTCGACGATGACGTGGGAAACGAGGAACCGGCGGATTCATCAATTGGTTGGTCGGAAGTGGACGCGGTTGGTGGGAAGGTCGGCCGCGAGGTGTTAAGTGGAGCAATGAGTAGAGACGCTTTGCGGGCATGGGATTGCGGGGAAATTGGTTTTGCGATTAGGAACAGTGACCATATGCTTTTGCGGCCCTTAATGACATAATCGCTTTTAATTTCAATCTCCATGTACATTTCCGGCCTACCGCCGTCGGTTTCTTTCTTCTTCTTCATAGAAATCATACCACGCGACGCGTCTCGGGCATAGATGAGCTCATGAGAAATGGTCACTCCATAGGCGCCGTATCGTCATCTGCGTGGGAGGATCCGACCTTACCATAACCGACGAAAGCCATAACATGAATATCGTACATCACGTGAATGATGAGGAGTTTCCGGTGATTGAATGCCCACGAAAGGCCAAAAACAGGTTGCCAGCACTCAAGTGGTGCTCCTGCGGGAATTTGAGATGAAGACAAGAGACATGTCCTTGGGCATTTATTCCTGAAAGTGTCCACAGCAAAGTCCACTGGTGCAACAAGAAGTTGGGAGCGGCGGTCTTGGCCTGGAAAAATAATAATAAACTTATTGCTTTAGTATCAATTTAATCCTAAACTTTTTGACCTAATGTCAATTCAGTTCTTCTAGTTAATTTTGATTGGATATTACCGAAGTGGAGTGTAGATGCTGACAGGCTTATGTTGATAATTTATAATAATAATTTAATAATTTTTTAACTTTAATAATTTTTTATTTTTTATTCTTTTTCTTTCCTTCCTTCTTTCTTTTGCTGGCCATCGGCTATGGCTCGGCAAGCTAGCCTTGTCTGGCCATGGCAAGGCTAAGATTTGGTGAGGGTTAGCCTTGCTTGATTTGGCATGGGCGAGGTTGACCCCCACTTGGGTGAAGGCAACCTCGACGAGTGATCTCTTCACCAAATGCGAGTCCAGCCCTCCCCTAGGCCAACAAGGGCTCTCCTTGCCAAATCTAGTAAGACTAGCCCTCGCCTAGCCCTCACCTAGGCTAAATCAAACGAGCTTGACCCTTGCCATGGTTAGGTGAGGCCAACTTGCTCGGCCATCGCTTATAGCCAATGGTCAGTTATCACCAAAAGGAAGAAGAAGGGAGAAAAAAAGAATAAAAAAAATAAAAATAAAAATATTTAAACTATAATTAAAAACTATCTATATTAGTGTCGACAGTGCTCCATAAGTTAGTTGGTGTCTACGTCAGCAATATACGATCAAAATTAATCAGAAAGACTAAATTAATATCAAATCAAAATATTTATAATTAAATTGATATAATTAAAATATTTATGACTAAATTTACATCAATACAATATGTTTATGACTTTTCTGATACCTTTCCTGTCTTAGTCTCTATCCATTTCGCTAAGAGCACATCGGGTCATCTCACGGTGCATATATGCTGAGTTTGAGCGTCCGGAATATGTGCTATCAACGAGCTGCATGCGCTAACAATGTTCATTACATTGACATTGTCGATGGTAACCGGTAACCTTAACCATTATCTGGCTGATCGCTCACGCATCCATCTATACAAGGAGTCTCTGCACATCATTGTCGAAAGCAATACAGAGCTCATATCGGAGGGCCCATAGCTCCGCAAGAACAGAGGAAGTAGTGCGGATATTGCAGGAGAAATCACCGATCCATTTACCGAGATGATTGTAGAACACACTTCCAGCACCTACAATGCCAGGATTACCTTACACTGAATCATTGATGGTAAGCTTGATCCAACTAGGTCTAGGAGGGAGCCAGTTCTAGGCCTCCCTGCCTTCTTTAAGGCATTGGACTCTGTCAAACAACTCCGCTTCGCTGCAATCTCGCACGGTAGTGTCCTCGGCAAAGGTACCGTCTTTAAGAACTTCACCGTAGTTACTTGGCCAGTGTAAAAGGCACAAGTTGTCTATATGTGTCTTCTGATGATTTACCAGATTTGTCCTCGATAGAAAAATTGAGTTATGTATTGAATTGGGGGAAAATTCTAAATAAGGACCCGAAGTAAATTTATTTTCTCAAATAAGAATCCAAAGTGAACTTTGTGTCATATAAGGACCCGTAATTGACCAATTGTTTTAAACAAGGACTCGAAGTGAATTTTGTGTCAAATAAAGACCCGAAGCGATCAAATTAATCTCTATTGAGGACCTTAGCTCAACGGCAGACATTTTCTGGCGATTAAAACAGGGGCAATTTTGTTATAAATTTGTGATTGGAAAAAAAAGGGAAAATTCTAACTTAATTAAGTTTAGGTTATTCATTTAGATATTTACGTTTTCTTCTTTCTTCTCCCCTGCTGCACCTCAACCAAATTGATGCTCGGTCATTGTCGCGACTCAATTCTCGTTGCTCCTCGCCTTGCTCAACCGACGGAGAGTTTGGGTCTCCGCAAACAAACAAAGAAGCATATGGTTTTCTTCTTGTTTTTGAATTCATGCCTCAATCGGTGGAGAAGTTGGGTCTTTGATTTTGCGAAGGATGGATACAAGGAATGGGGAGAATTTCGGTCTTTGACTTTGCAGAGGATGGGTACAAGGAACGGGGAGACCATAAAAAACCTAGGGTTTTTTTTTTTTTTTTTTTTTTTTTTTTGTGTTAGAATTTGTTAATTTTCCCTATATTTTTTTTTGGACAAAATTGCCCAAACTGTGGTCGTCGAAAATGTCAGATGCTTGATAGCCAGTGAATATTTGGCTAACTAGCAAGCTTAAGTTCTTATTTGGAATTGATTCAACAACTTCGGGTCTTTATTTGAGACAATGGGTCCACCTTAGGTCTTTATCTTATACAAAGTTCATTTCAAGTCCTTATTTAAGAAAATTGGTCAACTTCGGTTCTTTATTTGGAATTTTCCCTTGAATTGATGACCAATAGAACATCAATTACCAAGGTATTGTACTGAACGGCACCAGACCATCTCAGTGGTATATGAAGGTTGGCGGGTCACCTCTAATGAGCATGGATGAGAATGGAGAGAGTGAATATGAGAAAGAGTCATGAGAATGTGGCGGTGGACCGATGGTGACTATTTTAGGAGTTGATATTAGCCGGGAAGTACCAATATTCTTCGGGAGCTGTCGTATAATATCAGATACTTCGACACTCTCGACACTCAGTCAACACGTGTTGGAAAATCCGACATTCGGTCAACTTTATTTACACTTTTAGATACATGAGTCAGGAATTCCGATATGCAAGTTCAAAGTTTCTACACGTTTCTAACACACATGAAGTCAATTTTAAAATTTTTCAATAAATGAAGTGCAAAATGTAAATATATAAGAAAAAAAATAATAAATAGAGAAAAAAGAAAAACTTAACATTCTCTTCTATTCCTACTCTTAGGGGTGATCGGGTCCAGGGTGGGTAGGGTCTAGACCAGGACCTTGTACCCGACCCTATTATAACCGGTTCCTCTTTTATGGACCATATACCCGACCCTGTTTGTATTGGACTCTATACCCAACTCACCTTGTTTTTCCGATTCGGTTCCAGGGTCAACCCTGTTTCCACTAGAATCTGTTTTATATTATCTCGATATCATATACGACTTCGAATTTTATATTAATAAGCGAGAAAATAACGTAATCCTTTTAATTTATATTGAAACATTAAGCATTGGTAATAGATTAATAAATGAACTTTTTGACTAAATGAAAAATTAAGGATCCATAGGGTTAATTATAATAAATAAAATCATAAGGCAAATAATTAGCAACAAACATGAGTCTAATATTAGTCTTATTCACATAACTACTGCATGAAGCTACTCATTTATGCAAGTATATTTCCTCCTACAAAAGAGAAATTAGGCGAGCCAATCCATGTGATACGCGGCGACGAACACCATCTGTCCATCAGACAGTGCGGGAGGGAGTCGGTGAGGGAGGGAAACAAGTGAGGAAGAGGAATGACAAAGGAAGAGTGCCGTGCGTGTTTGAGAGAGCCAAGAGGAAAAATATCGTGTGATTACGGGAGTAAGAATAGAAATCGAGAGAAAAAAAAAAGGTTTTGGACCTCTACTTACAAAATCGGTCTGGGAATCGGTTCCAAAACCGGTCCAGGAATCGATTTTCGAGTGGGTAATCACTCGGAACCTGTTCCCGGACCTGTTTAAACCGGTTCCGAATTTTGGGAACCGGTTCCCGACCCTATTTTTCGGGTGGGCCGGTCCGGGAATTGGGTATATACCCGGTCCAGTTGCACACCCCTACATACTCTCACTTATCATGATATATAATTTACTCCCCAAATTTATTTTTTTCTAGTCTCTTTCAATATGCTCTGACATGCAAGTCCAAAATAGGAATTGCTTATTTTTTCCTCCAAATTTTACGGATTTTTGGAGAGGAGTTGAATTTGTCAAATTGAAACAATAAATGATAATAACAAATGGTGGATTGATATTTTTAATGTAAATTCATTCTATGTCCATTTTTATTATTTATTTATTTATGAATTTGAATCAAATTAATTTGATTAAAATGATCATAAAAACGATAATTTATCACACACACACACACACACACACACATTTAAATGTGTCTCAATGTGTCCGACTTCTTTATTTTTTGAAAAATGACGTGTCGGCATGTCACTTCATATCACGTATCGTGTGTCGGTGTCAATACTACTTAGGATATTGGTGCCACTTGATCAACAAGAAAAGGTGAGCGAGTTGGTGTGCTATTTTTCTTGGCTAAATTGTGGGTTCTCTTTGTCTATTTATACAGGATTGGATTGGATCATGTTTCCATGGTCTATATGTACATTGGACTGGACTGCAAAAGTAGATGCTCGAAGGGTGATTTACTTAAATTCTTTGATTACTCGGTACTATGAAATCTTTAAATTTTCCTCTTTCACTATCCTTATCCATAGGAATATCTAGGGAAGAAGATCGAGTTGGTCTTGCAGAATTAGGAACAGCGAAACTATATCAAAGAAAGTTTTAACTTTTGAAATGAGGCTGCGCGTTATTATTTGATACATTGATTACTAACATTGGCAGATTAGTTAGAGGTAAGGGAAGGGAGGGATTTAAACCCTCGGGCAAAAGAATTGTAGGTGTAAGATATACAAGAGGAAGACAGGCCATCTATTTTTGCCACCTTTCTATTTTTGAATTTTAACGAGCCCAGCTCACTCGTTGAATCTATGATCTGCCATATTTAGTAACCCTAATTCTATAATATATCTATAAGCTTCTAAATTTTGTTTGCGGAGAATTGGCAGTATCAGAAATGACAAAATGGAGGTAACTCTATGAAAATGTCTGTTGGTTGGGTCTAATTATATTTGTTGATAGGCTTGGATTTGAGCTTTCCCTTAGCGATCTCCTCAAGTGAAGGTACCAGGTTTCCATTTCACGCTCTCAACAAATGGTATAAGAGTTTATGGTTAATTAGTAGGTCCTCAGTGTGCATCAATATCTTAGACTCAACAAGTAATCCCGTAGATCTTCGCAGTTGCCATGTGCGATTTGCCATCATGGTTCAGTCCAGGAGGAGACTATGGATGAATGGCGTGTTTGTATTGGTTGAGAATGATTGGAGATTCAAATTGACATAATATTAATGTAGAAGGATACATGAATTAAATGGGGAGCAATTCTAATATCAAGTTCACATGTGAGGGGGAGATTATTTTAGATGACATGTGAGTTTTGTTAAAAAGCCTCACATCGAAGAATTGTTGTAGTATAAGATAGTTAATATATCCTAGTTAGCTTAAAGTTATAGGCCGACTCCTAATGTATGTTGGGCTTCTGCTTTGCAGATGGCTGATAGTGAGTCTTCATGTGCATTGGTATTATGGACTCAATGAGTAATATCATCATGGATTTTTGTAGTTGCTAAGTGTGGTTTGCCATCACTATACTTGTTAAAATGGGTCAGGAACCCATTTTAAACTTATTTACGATGGAATAAGTTGCTATATAGTTTATTATATTTAGTAAATGGGTTATAAATGGGTTTAAATATAATATGGGTGTTATATGAGTGATAAATGAATATATCAATTATCTAAACCCAATCCACCTCTATGACATTTTCTTTACTCTTTCTCGTTCTCACACTCTTATGTCAGTTTAGGTATGCATTTTTCTAGATCGGGTTATAAATGAAAGAGTTTTAGCATTATGGTTTGGGTTGGGTTGGGTTGGGTATTTATTGGATGTGGGCAAGATTGGATATGGGTAATCACATTTGCATTGCATGAAAAATGGGTCAAAACGGGTTAAATGAGTCTATTTGAGTTGGATGATCATTTTTTACTCAACCCAACCCCCTATTTGATGAGTCTAGCTATCACGATCAGGTGAAAGCCATCATGGTTGGGATCTTTGCGTGTTTGCACCTGTCGTTTGAACTGGTTGGCGATGATTGAAGATTCAAGTAGACGTGATGTTGATGTAGAAAGATACTTGAATTAAGAGGAAGTAAACCTGATATTCAGTTCTCACATAAGCACTCACTGTGTGAAACGGTTAATATACCCTAATTGACCTATAACTTTTTGGTTTAAGCTTTTGAGGGAAAGATTTATCTAATTGGATATGTTGATGAGTTTGGACTTAAGCTCCTTCTTGGTTTCTATTGCACGCTTCCAATAAGATCAAACATATTTTTCTAGATACTTCGTATCCTTGAAAATCATTGCGCCATACTCGTGGTCGGTAGATCAGTAGAGTATATTTTCCTACGCAAACACAATTAATCCATTAATCTCATGCTTCATGTGGGATCAAATTACCTGCCACTGGGACATGTTCTTGCGATCCTTGATCAGCGGCCTGAGGGATGTTTGACTCATCTCCTTGCCGTTTCTCTTATCTGTCCATTAGATGCCCAAATTTGTATTAATTTCCCTTGTATCGAACAGATGAAGTCAAACTCCTAGTCTACTTGAGTTGTCAGTACCAAGTTTGTCAAGTAGGGCCAATATCTGTAGCTAAGGGTCCGTTCGTTTCGCGGAAAATGAGCCATTTCCGGAAAATATTTTCCCAGAAGTCATTTTCCAAGAAAATGACAATATTTTCTGGTGTTCGGCTAAAACTTGAAAATGTTTCGGAAAATATTTTCCGGTGTTCAGTAAGGAAAATATTTTCTAAGACTTCACAACTTAGCCATGCATCACTTACCGACTTATAAATCCATCAAATATGAACTTGCATTTAAATCCGGGCAAACTTGCTTCATATCTTTATTCCCTCATTATCGTCAAACGCTCATCTACTCTAAAAAAAATGTTCATATGGATTTAAAAAGATGCAAAAGAGAAAAGAAACAAATCATGTACAGCCCTAATGAGAATCTTCCAATTGAGTGAACTGTTCTCCCCCTACGTCTTTTTTGTTCTAATAAACAAAAGAAAAATAAGCAACGCATGTAGAGCCATTTGCTTGAGCAATGTACAACTGCAAAGTAGAGTAAATAAAGAAAAAGATAAGCAAGAGTGCAGAGCACGAGCTTGAGATTGACGAGCTCGAGGTTTGCCTAGCAACGGCCGACAACTAGCCAAGAAAGAAGAAGATGGGAAACAAAGAAAATAAAAAGAGAAAAAGAAAAAAAGAAAAGAAAAAAAAGAAAAAGGAAATTATTTAAAAAAGAAAATGAAAATTAAAAAATAATTCGAAGAAAAAAAGAAAAGAAGAAGAAGAAATGGGAGGAGGAAGTGAGGATTTGTAAATGTGTGAAATAAGAGAGATCGAATGAGGAAAATATTTTCCACTTTTCAATTTTTCCCCGATTTAGAATATTTTTTTCCTTTCATGGAAAACATTTTTCCCAAGGAATTCATTTTCCATGAAACGAACGCCGGAAAATTCGAAAAGCATTTTCCCGGAAATTATTTTCCACCAAACAAATGGAGCTAAGTTAAATTCATACCTAAACCAGGACCGTCATGGACCTGACTCTACCTATTTTTTCGGCAATATGAACCTAACTCTATCTCACTTATAATTAAAGCCGTCTTCTTTTAGGCGGAGGAGACCACAGGCTGCGAGGTATGCTGTACTGGATCGGGCCATTTTTTTGGCAATGTGTACTTGCTTCATGGAAATTGAAAGCCGGCATTGAGATGACGGGACTGAGTAGTTTAGCCGGCTCTTTCCCAATCTCACAACGTTAGGCAGAGATTTGGAGTTAAGGACCACGAGGACAAGGGCAATACTCTTTAATGACAGAGAGGGTGATTCGGCGAGGAACACGACAAAAGAGCAGTCACTTGGAAAATTACATGAGCAACTTGGTTTTTTGAACTCGATGCGGTCGGATTGGGAGCGATCTGAGCTTCTTTATTAGCATAATCCAACATATAATCTGTGGTCATCAAATTTAGAGTTGGATCATGGATTGATCCCTGCAGAAATCAAGGAGTACACGACTACAAGAAAGGAATAATATTGCGATTTATGCATCCATTGATGCAGACTAGAACACTACACCTGCTCAAGTATGAAGTCACAAAGATCCGTACGAGTAATTATCAAGCAAACCTGCTTGAAGAAAATTGCCGGCATATGCTGCCGCCAATTCACTCAGTGGGTCAGGACATTGTCATTTTCCAGTGCCTGCAAGCGTGTCAATCTTTGTTTCTAATTGAGCCATACTCTTTGTTTAAGTCTCTTGTTCATTTGGTTCCCTCTTGATTGAGGAGAAAATTGCAATAAATCATAAACGGCTTCACTTGTTTAGATTAGTCACCATGGTATGGATCATGCGAAACTGAGTTTCCCATTTGCTGACATGCTATGCTGATTAAGCATATAAGGAATGATCGACGAGCAAATACCTAGTACGACCCTGACTTCCGTCCTAAAGCAAGTTTCCAGAACTCATTGCAAGGTTTTGCTCTTTTCTCTGTACATTCAACACGACAGCCATCCGGTCTTCCACGCTAAAACAACATCAAAAACTCGCCTGCTCAGCAAAACTCTTCATTAAGTGTTCTTGCCATCAGAATTGGACAAAGAGTGGTCAGTAGGCTCCAGCTGACTTCGCCAGCTTTAGTTGTCTGCCAGCAGGTGGTCTTTAGAGCCTTGGCTTCAGCGTCAGCTGTCCTGGCTTCCTTGTCTTTTGTCTCGTATTCATTTTCCAGCTTCTTCACTTTTTACCTCAGGGTGGCACTCTCTTCCTTCAAGCCTCTGACCCCTGCACTGCCATCTTTCCCCTCGTCAATGCCTCAACTCTGTTTCTCACCTGTCCCCATGGTCTTTCTGAGCAAACGAAGTTATAATCTATCAATCACCATTGACAGAAATAGCACAAATCCTGCATGAAGTCAACCACACTGATATCAGATCCAACCCATACCTACAACAATGATAATAAAGTAGAGATTACGAGTAACCTTCCTTCCGAGAAAGGTACAAAATGCATTAATTTGGTATTCGACGTCCGGAATTTTAGCCAAGCACATAATTAGTAAGTCTATGCCCCTGTCATTGTGTCTATACCCTTCTATTAAATTCTCTTTACCAGAGAGAAGGCTGCTAATCACAATTCACTTCCGAAAGATAATGATACAAAGTAAATGGAACATGCACGGTGAGATCCAGAGAGCATTGCTATCCAGGTGAAGCCTTAGTGCAGGAGTGAATGGCAATTTATGGTCAACCCTCGGTGATAAAACAAAACTAAGAGGTCCCCTGGGATTCAGACGGGGGTTTCAAACATAAGAAATATAATGCAAACCGAAGCAAACGCAAAGAGCTTAAAGCATGGGCTCTAACCGGACAACAGTCAAGCTCCAGTAAACCCACCAAGGCAAAACTAAAGAAGGAAGAAATTATCTGAATCAGCCAACGTTATTCAAAGATCAGGCTCCCCCAAGTAACACCACTGATATTAATCTACAGATTTAATCAATAAATTCTTGCGAACAACCGGGTACTCATTTTGTCCTCTGTTACAGTTTATAAATGTTCTAGAAATCGGTAATGATCCAGACCGTAGGGTCATGGAAGCCATGAATGTTAGTTTAGTAATCAAATATCAGGCGCTACTTTTCCCATGCCTTCGTCAGAGAACTCAGAGGTCTAACCTATCCGCCACAAAATTTCCAATACGCAAGAGAATAAACAAATAAGAGTTATATAGTATGGAGTGAATGAACCTAACGCACTAGATTTAGCATTTTAATACTGGGATTGCAACAGACAGTGGCACTTTTAACCTGTAAACTGCTAATTTGCCAGAATTACGTCCCACTGCAGATGCATACAATCTTAGTAAGCCAAAAGATGGAGAATGTCCTCTCTGCTAGTCATGCAAATATCACACAGCAGTCATGAAGAACACGAACGTTCTTGTGGAGGAAAACTTTGGTGGAAACTCTCTTATGGATCCCAAGCCAAATAAAGGTTCGGATTGGAGATACAGTTTTTGACTTGCAAATCCAAGGCCGATTATCTGGAAAAATCTTATAGGGCTCATGGTTGATCGCAAGATCATAGGCATCAGTAGTGCTAAACTCACCATTTCGAGAGAATTTCCAAGCAATGAGGTCCTAGAACCGCGAGCAATAGGAATGGTGCAAATGCATTGGATAAGTTCATCATCCAGTACATGAATATTTAAAAGGTCCCAAACGTCTAAGCCAAAAGTTGTTAACCGTCATTTCCTCTTCGTCTTTATTAAGAGGCCTAATATAATAATTTCTTCAGAGGACCAATTCCCAGCCAGTCATCCAACCAGAAGCTTATCGTTTTGCCACGCCCCAATACATGTCGAATGCCTTCGAGGAGAATGGAGTGGCCCGCTTTTAAGGCCATCCATGTCCGTGACGTTTCGCCCACTATTACAGAAGCTTTTCCGTTTTTAAAAATATTTGGCAGAGATGGTTCTGACCCAAAAGTTTGTCTTCCTCCTTTAAGAAACTCCAATCGAGCCTCGCAAGAGTGGCCTTGCTCTTCTCCCTGGCTCGACAGAGCTGAAGACCACCTCTTCTTTTCCGTTTGATGATGGCGGACCAAACCAGCAAATGAATTTTCCTTCTATTCTCGATAGACCCTCATAATGTTCCTTTAAAATTGGTCAAGACGATCAGAACCTCACTAGGGAGATAAACATTGCATATAATGATCGAGGATCACTTCACTTCCCTTACAGATTGAACAAGCGCATACAACCAGCGAGAGATAGATTCTATCCACCACAATGTCAAACTCACCATTACATCTATTATCGTCGCAAATGGGAAACCCCGGGTACTTCCCCACGAATTTGCTGGCTTTAAAGCCGAGGCAATAGCAAGTTTTTCTTGCATTTCAAAAGGCCGTATGGGGTTTTAGTATTTAAGCAGGTCTCCAAAGAAGTTGGGCCATCTGCATATTCTTTTCAGAAGGTGCGTTTATTACATTGGACATTTGATTTACTAAACGAGTTTTATAAAGTTTCTTTATTTCTGCAACTTTTCTCTCCATAGATTGAGAGAAAGATATTCCTCGATCAAACCTGAATCTGGCTCTCTCAATAAGAGTACTACTTGTGGTTAAAATCCACCTTTTCGCTGGGACTCAGCATTTTCCTTATACCAAGAGCTACAGCCTCATATGGAACTGAACCTCTCTGATATGAGTAGTGTTGTTGAAAAAGTTTCTCATTCATAAGATCAACGAGGTACTTCATGAGCCTGGACTTATTTACTGATTAGGAGGGCCTCTTTGCCATGAAACAAGAACGTTTAGACGACTTTTTTTTTTTTTTTTCCTTTCTCTGTAGGATCAAAAGACATTTTCCACTGTGTCTTTCATTTTTTGCTTACAAATTACCAAGGATAGGTAAGATTTCAGACAATGGAGCTACGAAATTTCTGATCTTATAAATGACATCAGCAAGAAGACAGAGCCTTATAGTAGGCTTTATTACTAGTAGGCCGGACGGACCACGCAAACCTCCGGTCCCATTATTCTAAATCCTCCGGTAATTCTGTCAAACCTGTTGGAAACTCCTCTAGTCAAGACGGATGGTGACGTTGCACTGGATAACCGAGTGAACCTGTGGCATGACCATGGAGATAGTCTCGAATGTTGTGTAGCCTCGCGCGAACTGGAACTTCCCAGTCCCCCCCACCACCGAGTATTCCCTGACCGCCTCAAACTGCTTTCCTGTGCCCTGGATCTCCAGGGTGCTCCCGTTGTAGGCTTGGTTGGTGAACACGATCGAGAACATGATGTGAGTGCTTGACCCGTCCAGCGCCGAGGTCACGTACATGCCCTGTCCCCGTCCAACCATGGGTGAGTCAGGGTCGGGCGTCTCAGTTATGAAGTCGTCAGTGACGAACACCGTCCCGAACTGGCTGAACGACCAGAGCTTCCCGGCAATGCCCGCGACTGGGATGAGAGTGGCGTTGGGCCCGGCAGCAAAATCCTGGAAGTACAACACCATCTCGGTGGTTTGTGGAGGTTTGGTTGCCTGTGATGAATTGCAATGCATGAGAATGGAGAGAGACAGTAAGAGAAAGAGTCCTGAGAATGTTGAGGTGGCTAGTATTCTAGGGGCTGAGATCGGCGCCATTTGATGAAGAAGAGGTGAGGCAAAGGGTGACGCTATTCTTCCTGGCTAAAATGTGGGTTTTCTCTGTCTATTTATATAGCTATGGAACGTGTTAAACGTGTAGATGCCGTTTTTTGAGTCAACGAGCTTGTTTCTCTCTCTCTCTCTCTCTCTCTCTCTCTCTCTCTCTCTCTCTCTCTCCTCTGCCCATAAGAATCCCAAAGAAAGAGGATCAAGTTGGAACCTATATCAAAGAAATTTTTAACTTTTAGAATCAATGTATGTGTTGTTATTTGATGTATTGCGAATAGTAATATTGGTAGATGAGTTAAAGATATGAAAAGAGAGGAATTCGACATGTTAGATATAAAAGAGATAGAAATGCTTTCTTTTCGTCTTCTTCTTCTTTTTTAATCTTTTAATTGTTCACAAAGCCATCTCATTCATTAAATTAATGTGATTGACTATTTCTATTAACCCTTATTTTATTACATGGCATGAGATGTAAAATTGTATAAGAATTGACAAAATGGAGGTCATTCTATGAAAAGGTCAGAAGTGGCTCTATGAAAAGATCAGAAATGTTATTCTATATGCTTTCCATCCTTTAAAATTATCGTTGCGTTCAGTGAAGTGTTTATTTTGCTAAGGCAAACACAATTAATCTATTAATCTTGTGCTTCTTTTTGGAATAAATTTAGCTGCTTTGGGACATGTTCTTGGCGATTCTTGATCAGCGGCTTGAAGGATTTATGACTCATTTACTTGCCGCTTCTCTTAGCTGTCCTTTAGAAACCCAAAATTTCTATAAATTTCCCTTGTGTACAACGAATAAAAGTCAAACTACTAATCTACCCGAGTTGCCAGGACCAAGTTTATCGAAAATGCCAACATCTAGAGCTTCATCATGGACCGAAGACTCTCTTGTTTTTTTGGCAAATATGGACCAAACTCTGTTTCAACTATGGCTGAAGCGTCGCCTTTTGGGCGAGGAGACCGCAGGCTACGGAGCGTGCTATACTGAATTGGGCCATTTTTGCCTCCTGTCAACTTGCTCCAGGGAAATTGAAAGGCCGGGTTTCAGAGAATGGGACTGAGCAGTTGAGTCATCTCTTTCCCAATCTCACAATGCTCTAGGCCGGGATTTGGAGTTAGAGGACCGCAAGTACAGGAAAGATGACGGCGATACTCTCAAGCGACGGAGAGAAGGCGATTCTGCTAGGGACACAACAGAAGAGAGCAACCGCTCGGGGAATTACACATGCAACTTGGTTTTATGAACTCGAGGCGGTCGGAATCAACGGGTGAGTTAAGCGTCTTCATTAGCATGACCAGTATGTGCTCTGCGGTCATCAAATGAATTGTTGGACCATGGATTGATTCCTGGGGAAATCGACGAGAAGGAACAGAAGCGAAGGAGTAATTACTAATTAGTGATACCTCGTATACTAGCTTGTAAGAAAAAGTGCCGGCATATGCTGCCGGCCACTGCACTCGGTAGGTCAGCATATTTCCAGTTTATTGTGCCCGCAAACAGATCATTCTTTGTTTCTAACCAAGTCATGCTCCTTGTTCAAGTCGTCAATTGCGACATTTGACTTGGTCAAATAAAGAGATAAATAAAAGGATTAATACCCTAAAAAATCTCAAACTGATATACCTATAATAATTTTATTCCAAATTAATTTTTTAACCATAAAAAACTTCAAATTGGTACACCTTTAAAAAATTTACGCCAAACAGGTACACTTGTAACAAATTTACCCTCTGTTAGTTTTCGTTAAATTTAACTGTCAAATTACTAAATTAAATAACACGTGACAGTTGACAAATATACCAATTTGAGATTTTACTTCTCGTTTGTCATAGTTTTATAATTTTTGTGATTTTTTGTGGTATTGATCCAATTTAACGGAGGGTATAAATGTATAAATTTAGGATTTTTAACGGTAAATAAATTAGTTTGGGGTAAATTTATTATAAGAATGCAAGTTTGGGGTTTTTTTATGATTAGTTGGGCTAAATTTATCACAGGTGTACCGGTTTGGAGTTTTTCATGGTCAAAAAATTAATTTGTGATAAATTTATCATACGTGTACTAGTTTAGAATTTTCTAGAATATTAATCCTAATTAATAAAAAAAAAGGAAGATTTCTTTTTTGTCAGAAGAAAAAGAAGATTGACTTGGTCAAAAAGAGACCAACGGCCATATGAAGGGAAAAGAAGGGTACGTACAAAGAGGAAAAAGAAGAAAGAAGGAAGAGAAAAAAAGAAAAAGAAAAAGGGGAAAACAAAAGAGAAAGGGGTATGGTCTCCCCAACTCCCTAAGCCGGAGTATTCGAACCATTTGTTTAATTTACGAAGTTAGACCTAATTTATGTTCGGACTAATAATAACAAGGTTGATCCATTCATTAAGGGACTTTCAAGAGGTTTAATAAGCAATACTTTAAAGGAATGAGTCTTAAACCAATTGAAAACTACCAAATAGAGTAAAAACCCAACTTTATAATTTCTAATAAATTATTAAAATTCAATGGGCAATAATAAGTTATTGTATCTTAACAGTGATCAAATATAGGGGCACACGATTAGTATTCATGGAAAGTTGAGAGGATGAGTGTAAGAAAAAACTTTTAAGTTCAAGGTTTTAGCAAGGCGATGCTAAGGGAATAAGTTGAAAACTTCATATGAATATTTTAAGTGGCGCTGCTTCTAATAAAAGTCGGATGAATTTTTGTTATTGTTCATGAATGCAAGAGGTAGCACCAGACCATAAAAGTGCTAAGGCATAGGAAATTTCTAATCAAATGTGTATATTTAAAGTTTTGTCTATCACTAATTTCATTAATGGAATTATTTATACTGATTGAAGGTTCAAGTCTTAACAAATACCTTCTTGTACGTATAAATTTATATAATTTAGTATCGATAACAAACTAAGTGAGTTATTATTGAAATAATTTATTGTTATGAAAAGATGTGACTCTTAATTATGAAAAGAAGCTACTGAAGGCTATGAAAGAAATTATTATTGACATAAAAAGTGATGATGATTCATCATGAAAAGTGATGATAGTTGAGATAAGGTATTCCTTCCCAAAAGATGTGTTTATTGATTGTTGATCAATAGCACCGAATCGTACATTGTTCATCGCAACTAACCAAGATAACAACTTTTTCCAACTTTGATGACACATTTATGATGAAATTTCAAGAGAGAAATTGAGTAGTTGGTGAACTTGTTTTCTTGTGGCTTTGGCGTATATCACTGGAGTATATTTGTTCTCAACTTGACAATAATAATAGTTTAGGCAAATAATACATTAATGATAGTGATCGTCATCATGCATCTAAATACCAAAGATTTATAACTATTGCTCTATTTTCACTAGAAATCGAATTTCCCCAACAAATATTCCTTATTCAAACTTGAATCTAGCTCTCCTAATTAGAGCAATAGTCGGGGTTGACATCCACATTTTTGCTTTAAAGTGGGAATCGGCATTTTTCCTTATACCAAGAGCTAGAGGCTCATATAATAATGTTGTTCGAAAACTTTTTGATTCATAAGAGCAAGATGGTATTTCATGAGCCTGGACTTATCTACTATTTAGGAGGACTTCTTTGTTTGAGCAAAAGTGTTTATACAACTTTCTTTGACCGTTGGATCAAATGGCACTATTGACTCTGTTTTTCATTTCAACTTTCAACTTATCGAACATAGGAAAGATTCTAGGCAATGGAGCTTAGAAAATTGTAATTTTATTAATGACATCTAAAAGAAGATGGAGCCTTATAGAGTACGTTTTATTTATTAGTGCCCCAGACGGAGCACATAATCTCTAATCCCAACATTATTCAATCCATACAGAATTTGTCAAACA
Source organism: Eucalyptus curtisii (assembly GCA_017140595.1). Lineage (NCBI taxonomy): Eukaryota > Viridiplantae > Streptophyta > Magnoliopsida > Myrtales > Myrtaceae > Eucalyptus > Eucalyptus curtisii. The sequence continues at coordinate 18,285,128 of CM029494.1, forward strand.
CATTTGAAATCTCCTCCAATCACAACAAGTGACATTGCACTAAATAACCAAATAACCTCGCCGCACGTCCATGGGGATAGTCTCGAATGTCACATATCCTCGTGCATATTGGAACTTCTGTTGAAAAAAGTATTAGAATGCATAAAATAATAATAATTATTGGAAATACATTATAAAAGATTAGAAAATAAAAAGAAATGTCTGAGGCGTGCAAACACTGTCCTTAAGGATAATTCCGCCCCTCGAAGTACGAAACTCGGTGCGTAAGGCTTCAGCGACTATCATCCCAAGATACAACAAACCTTCCTCTATACTTTGCATTGAATATTAGAAGGGAACAGAACAACTTTTGTGTATAACCCAGCAAAAAGAAAAGGAAAGATGTGAGAACATATTGTATCTATTAAGATTGTCTTATGAGATTTTATTTTTATATTTAGATAAAATAGAGCCGTTGTAGAATAATGAATGATTTATTTGAGAAATAAATTAAACGTTACAAAACGATTGAAAAGCCGTTATATGACTCTTAAGAAACCGTTATGTGACCGTTAAAAATAATGATGGAGTTCAATGCGGTCATAACTTTTATCGAAACTATTAGGGTCTGTTTGTTTATGTTTCTTGTTTTGTTTATGAACAGATTTTTTGTTTTTTTGTTCCCGGGAACAAAAAAAAAGATGTAAACGCGTTTGTTTGCGTTTTTGTTCCAAATCTGTTTTTTCGTTCTCGGGAACAAGAAAAGAACAGAAACAAGAAACAAAAAAAAGTTGTTTCTTGTTTCGGAACAATTTTTTGGAACAGATTTTTCTCTCCTCTCTTTTCTTTTCTTCTTCTTCTTCTTCTTTTCTTCTTTTTTCTTTGGCTGGTCGTCGGCCTCGGCCATGGCCGGCGATCGGCCGTCGAGGGCCGGCGACGATGTCGAGGGCCGGCGACCTCGCTGAGCGTCGCCGGTCCCCGGCGAGGCCGAGCGTCACCGGCCCCCGGCGAGGCTCGGCCTCGCCTTGGCGGGCGAGCTCGGCCTCGCCGGGCCTCGCCCAACCACGGTGAGGCTTGGCCTCGCCGGGGCCGGCGAGCCTCGCCGTGGCCGGGCGAGGCTGCCGGCCCTCGTCGACCGTCGCCGACCATGGCCAAGGCCGGCGACCGGCCAAAAAAGAAAAAAAAAAAGAAAGAAAAAAATAAAAAATAAAATAAAAATATTTAAAAATTAAAAGAAATAAAAAAAGAACACAAATTTACCAAACATGTTTATGTTCTTTTTTTATTCTAGGAACAAGTTTACCAAACGCGTTTTTTTGTTCAAAAATTATTCTAGGAATGAGAAATAGTTTTTTCTATTTCGTTCCTTGGAACAAAAAAAAAGAAAACACAAACAAACGCACCATTATTGTAAATATTTCAAAATATTATTGAAATATCCAACAATCCCCCACATATTTCAAAAGATTTTGAAAATAAAAAAAAATAATAATGATGCTGGGTTATTAGAGTGTAATGCATCGGAACTGGTGCTTGTTAGGCTATGAACCAGCCCTAGAAAAAATGAAATACAATTCACGAAATCATTGGTGAAGTTTGAAACTTCTATGAACCAAGAATTTCTTTTTGTGAATTATAATTTTCACCAATCATATTACACTCCCACAAACTTTGTTGTTCAATTTGATTTTGTGCTAATAGGCCATGCGCATGCTTGGTTTATTCATAAGTGCTTTAGAGATTTTCGCCAAAAATTCTCATAGGAACGGCTCCACTCCACACTTATATAAGTGATTCCATCAAGTGTATATTGTAGATTAATACACCACCAATAACGGCTATGGAATTTCATTAAGAGCTTAGCTCAACCTCTTTTTCCTTGCAATTTTGCACTATTTTCACCTTAGGAGGGACAATAAATTTTTTTTTTTTCAATGCACTAGATCAACAAATGACTTATTATTACTCATATGAACCTAGTTCATGGATCGTCAATCACATAGGTTGGGTTACTATCATTGTTGATTTTCTTCAGTTGGCTTGTCCCATTCCCCTCGATGTATAGTCAGAGGATTGGCCAAAATCCATTTCTGACTTCATATAATTAATTGACATAATTCCATCATTAAGCAGTTGCTTTACCTCGTCATCCTTCAATCAGACGTGTCAATTTTTACCATTAAAAATTTTATCTTTGCATGACTATTGCCTCTTGGCAATCATGATGTATAAACACAAATTGTGTCATTTTCCCAAAGGAATATCTGTCAAGAGTTTCTCAACTACTTAGCCTCATTTTCATATATGAGTTTGAGAAGAATTTTTCTTTTTCTCAAGAACTTGAATAGTTCTCAATTTACCAAAGAATAGTAAATATTCTCTTCGCCTTCATCGATTGGAGCTTAGGAGGATAAGGCATTTTGTTTACACATATATGCCTAGTAGCACTTGAGTCTACCACCCATGATTTCGATTAGCCACAATATTGGCATGGGAATGACTATAGCAATTTTTTAGTCAAATTATCTACTTCAACCAAGTCGACTTTTGGTTAAGTAGGATTGTCATTTCCCCATGATTTCATTTGACTGCTTTTATGTCAAGAACTTCCACCGGGTGAACACATATTCATTAACGGATTTTATTTCATCTGAATCCAAGATCCAGTTAACATCACTGTTTCCTTTTGATACAATGGGAAATGCACTATGTAAAATACAATAAACTTGACAATAGCCACCATTTAACAAAGTATTTAACAAAAGACATCAATCTTATTCAATATAGATCTATGTTGGCTACGGATGCCGAAAAATATAAATTTCATCTCCACAACAATCACTAAAGGAGATTCTCTTTCCCAATGCAATAGCCAATCAAGTCTCTAATTATCATCATGCATGAATGGACATTCAACATAAATTGGCAAAGTAAATATTCTTACAAAGAACTTTTTTTTTTTTTTTACATCATTACTATTGTCAATAGTACATGTTGCTCCAAAAATGTTAACCAAAACTTAGAGGTTAGCAAAAATCCAAAATAAATTAATAATTTCACAAAATAACTGTAAGACTTCCTTTGAGTGTTATATATGAATCACCAAAAATGTCTCAACAATGCATACTCAATACAAAACATGTAATCAATTTAATTACGCAATAAAATACTATTTAATAATTCTATCAAAAGTTATGCGTGAAAAATTCGATCATTGCAAAAGAGACATTATAATCTTTAACCCATAAATTTGTGGCTATTATAAAATATAAACCTCTTTGGTTGTTTCAAACATAAGTGAGAATCTTAATAAATTTAGGAATAGAATCACAACAATTTTGACAAGAAAAATGTTTGGACTAAAACTTTAGTAGTCATAAATATAATGCCAACAATGTTTATACATGTAAAACTCAAAGTAGACTTTAACTCTTTGAGCAACATTTAAATGACTAAAATGTGAAATATAAAAATATCACAAAAGGCATGATGCAAAAGGCATACTCACTAAATTGTTGATTACGCTAATTTAGCTAGAAAAGTAATTAATGGCAAATATTGGGGTGTATCTTTATTAAAATGAATAGTTGTCACCCAATTAGTCTATCAACTTGTGCTTGCTAAATTGGGTCTCCATTCCCTCCTCTTTCTATCAAGCATAATTCCACATCGTCAAGAAGGCAAGAATCTGCCACCATTCTAATGCTAGAGAAGTTCTATATGTGTGTGGACGAAAGAGAATTATCATATCTTCATGTATTTATCAAACATACACATTGTCATGTAGCAAATACCAACACATGTATGAGCATATACATAGATAGAGGCCCACGCTTCACTCCCAAGCAAGCATGAATAAAGACATGCCACCAAATACCAACACAAGCTCGTGTTTACACTTACTAGAGCATATTGGCATGGACATCACCAACTGACTAATGATTGTATGCACTCTAGCATATTCCCAAGAATGACGGGACAACACTGTGAGGAATACTGAAGAATTTTGTTCCAAAGTCAAATGACACATATTTTCAAAATCTATAAGCACAATAATATAAGGTAAAAAGAGTGTAAATTTAATAGTAAAACACAGAAATCCCACATCACAGCATCCATTGTTTCGCTGAAAACAATTATATATAACCTAATCCAACATGGGCAAGCTTGATAAGATTCTGTAGAGATGGAGCCAAAGACAAATTAAATAGCAGATAAAAACAGTTATAAATTGGCTTCATGAATGTACATTAAACCAAAATTTAGCAGGAGAATAGGAAGAATTAAGGACAAATGGAAATTATTTTGAGTAATAGAGGAGCGCCCCAATTTCCAATCCTAAATGGATGATTAATATAATAATCACGAAGTTGAGACCTACACACGTCCGACTTTCTATTGGAAAAACAAGTATAGGTATTGAAGCCCCAAAATAAAAATAAATATATAAAAGAAATATTAGCCCGATTTCTTTCCATTTTTATATGGTTTTCCTTTTCTATTTCTTTTTAAGTAGCCACACGGAATCACTATGCCATTTTTAAAGATTTTCTACATAGGTAATTTTGAAAAACTGTAAGCATCTTCCATAAAAGTATAAGAGCACACATTCATGGAATATGTCTAACAAGATCAAATCAAATCTAAAGAGAACACACAAGCTCGTGACGCCAAATTTCAAATATTAGAATGAAAGGATCTCGACCTATGTGATGATGATTCCTCAAAATGTGGAAATAGCGCGCCAAAATGGCAATTACGCCCTTCAAGCATTAATTTATAGTTTCCAAAAAACGACTTTCCTTGAAACTCAATAACCTTACTAAAACGACTGAAAGCTATTTTGTGTTAATGCTTGATACTGTCCCATGACAAACCACCCAAGAATATGTGATACTTGTCCTTCACCATCTCCAAATCCTTGTTCAATTCCAAGGTTGGTGGAAGCACCAGCAATTTCAATTTTGAAAGCTATAAGGCAATTATCCTTAAGATTGTTGGAAAAAGTATTACAATGCATAAAATAATAGTAATTATTGGAAATACGTTACAAAAGATTAGAAAATAAAAAGAAATGTCTGAGGCGTGCAAACACTGTCCTTAAGGATAATTCCACCCCTTGAAGTACGTACTCGGTGCGTAAAGCTTCAGCAGCTATCCTCCCAAGATACAACAAACTTTCCTCTATACTCCACACTAAATATTAGAATGAAACATAACAACTTTTGTGTATAACCCAGCAAAAAGAAAAGGAAAGATGTGAGAACATATTGTATCTACTAAGATTGTCTTATGAGATTTTATTTTTACATTAAGACAAAATAGAGCCGTTGTAGAATAATGAATGATTTATTTGAGAAATAAATTAAACGTTACAAAACGATTAAAAAGCCGTTATATGACCGTTAAGAAACCGTTATATGATCGTTAAAAATAATGATGGTCTTCAATGCAGTCATACCTTTTATCGAAACTATTATTGTAAATATTTCAAAATATTATTAAAATATCCAACAACTTCCTGGTCCCTGCCACCACCAAGTACTCGAGGACCCTCTCGAGTTGCTTGCCCGTGCCCTAGATCTCCAAGGTGCTTCCATTGTAGGCTTGGCTGGTGAGCATGATCAAAAACATGGCTTGGGCACTCGACCCGTCCAATGCTGATATCACATACACTCCTTGCGCCGCCAAACCATGGCCGAGCTGGGGTCAGGCATCTTAGTTATTAGGTCATTAGCAACGACCACTATCCCAAATTGGCTGAACATCCAGAGCTTCCTGGCAATTGCCACGATCGGAATGACGGTAGTGTTGGGCTCAGCAACGAAGTCCTAGAAATACAACACCATCTCAATGATTTGTGGAGGTTGGAAAGTTGCCTTCTCGGAAGCACCAATACTTTTCGAAAGCTTTCTTATCGTATAAGATATTTTGATACATGTGCGACACTCTCCGACACTCTTTGATACTCGATCAACACATATCGGAAAATCCAACACCTAGTCAACTCTTTTAACACTCTCTGACATATGAGTCGAAATTATGACATACAAGTTCAGAATTTTGATACGTAATTCCAACACACACGGGTCAATTTTAGAAATTTTCAAAATGTATATATATATATATATATATATATATATATATGTAAAAAAAATAATAATAATAAAGGGGTAAAAGAGAAAAATCTAGTCTTCTATTCTATTCTAATTTTCACTTATCATAACACACAATTCAACTCTCAAGTTTATTTTTTCTTTTCTCTTCCAACAAGCCTTGACACGCAAATCCAAAATATGAATGACTTGTTTTTTTCCCTCTAAGTTTTAGAATTTGTCAAATTGAAATAATGAATGATATTAATAAATGATGGATTGATATTTTTAGTGTAAATTCATTCTAAGCTTATTTATTTGTGAATTTGAATCAAATTAATTTGATTAAAATAATCATTAAAATGATAATTTAATATATATATATATAGAAATATTAATATACAAAGTGTCACAATGTGTTGAAATTTGCTATTTTTTTAGAAATGATGTATCGGCATATCTTGTCGTGTCGTGTCCTGTGTTGCGTATTAGTGTCGGTGCTACTTAGATTGCCTCTGATAAATAGTAATGCATGAGAATCGAGTAAGTGGATAAGAGAAAAGGTTGTGAGAACGTTGTGAGAATTGGTGCCATTTGATGAAGAAGAAAAGGTGAGCTAAAGGATGACGCTATTTGTCGTAAATTAAGTCAGATTGCAAACAATCATAGAGAAATTCTAACTATCAGAATCGCGCTATATATGAAACTTAATTAACACAACAGATGAGAGAAAAGAAGAACGACACATCAGAAATTTTTTACGTGGAAAACCTAAGATGGGAAAAGCCATGGGATGCTAATTTAGAAACTCTCCACTATAATCAAAAGATCATAATTAACACTCTAATGGGATTTTTCTCACAATAAATCCTCACAATTATTACAAAACACATACTCTCTTGAAAAACTCGCTCTCAAGAACTCTTGTGTTTACTCACATTGTTGAAGACTCTTATGATTTCTTTAGAGTATTTTTTAGTGCTCTTTAAATCTCGACCTAATCCTTATTTTTATAGTGGTAGACCTCCACCCACATTAGGAATCCTGCATAATGGGTAATCACCTCCCAAATAGAAACTTTCCTGATTTATTGAATTCCTCTAATTTAGGCGGTCACTAGAATCATATCTTGATATTATTCCCAAAAAAGACTAATTCTTATTTCGATTTCTTCATTTTTAGCATCCTACCTTATTAAGACTTCCTTCCTATTATGTAATCTTGATGAGCAATTTTTGGGATATTCCAAAGCGACTCCCGAACACGTTAGGTTGCTCCCAACACTATTTCGCCTGGCTAAAATCTGGGTTCTCTCCGTCTATTCATTTAGGAGAGGATTGGATTATTTAACCATTGTCTGTCTGCAATGTGAACAGAAAATGTAGATTTTGTTGCTTGAGTCATCGAGATTAATGCATTATTCATGATAAATCTATTTTAAAAAGTGGGAAGATGGGTGATTTGCTTAAGTTTTTTGTATTCTTCAATACAGAGAAATCCTCATGTTTCCTGTTTTGCTCTATTCCTGTTCGGTAGGGATTCCTGAGGGAGACGATCAAATTGGCCCTTGCGAAATTGAGGGTGGCGAATCTATATCATTTTTTTTTTTGGAATCAAGTTATGCATTATTATTTGATACATTTTGGTTAATTATATTGGTAAATTAGTCAAAAATGCGGAAAGGAAGGGATTTGAACCCTCGAGAGCAAATATACAATAGATGTAGGATGTGAAAGGTGAAGAAAGGTTTCCTTTTTATGCCTCTTTTTCTATTTTATTGTGAATTGTTAACAAATCCGTCTTATTCGTCTATTTGATCAACTATTTTATTAACCGTAAGTCCTATGACAAAGCATTATATAAACTGGATTTCTTTCTTTTGGTCGACTATAAGCTGGATTTTGTTTGCTGAGATTTGGAAGTTCTAGAAATGACAAAATGGAATGTTAGAAATATTGTTAAAGGTGCCGTGCGAGACCCTTGGCATTGTCTATATACTTCTTATCCTATCATCATGCAAGACTCTTGGTGCATGAATATCGTTTAATATACTTTCCATGCTTCAAAATCATTGCACGAGACTCGCATTCTCGCGATTTAATAGCCATATACTTCTTATCCTCTTATAAATGGATTTAAACATAATATGGGTGCTAAATGAGTAATAAATGTATATATAACTTATCTAAACTCAACCCACCTTTATGACTTTTTCTTCACTCTTTCTCGCTCTTACACTCTCATGTTAGTTTCGATATGCGTTTTTTCTAGATTGGGTTCTATATGAAAGAGTTTTAGCATTATGGGTTGGGTTGGGTATTTATTGGATGTGAGCCAGATCAAATATGGGTAATTACATTTGCATCGCATGAAAAATAGGTTAAAACAGGTTAAATGAATATACTTGAGTCAGATAATCATTTTTTACTCAACCTGACCCCCCTATTTGATGAGTTTAGTCATTACGGTCGGGTGAAATGCCACGATTTGCCATCATGGTTGGGATCTTTGCGTATTTGCACCTGTCGTTTGCACTAGTTGGTGATGATTGAAGATTCAAGTTGATGTGATGTTAATGTAGAAAGATACTTGAATTTTTTTTTTTGGGTTGAAAATACGATTGATATTCATTTACGTAGGGAAGTTTGGAGTGATTACATCAAAAGCATCGGTGCATAATAAATCAATCAAAGCTATCGAAGGGTTGGTTACCCAATTGTGAGGGAGAAGGTTCAGTTGTTGTACTCTTGCAAGCCAGTCAGCAGGTTTGCTTAACTCTCTGCAGCAATGGGCCAGAGACAGGCCCGTGAAGCCTTTTAATTTTTCTTTGATCCGGTCCACATACAGTGCCACTTCCCAACTTGTTTCTGTCATGTGAAGAACTGCCTGCACGAGCTGCAAATAGTCAGACTGTACTTGTAGTCTTCGGTCAGATCTAGTGGAGAGGAAAGTTAGGGTTTCCAAGAGAGTGAGTGCTTCCGCCTGTTCCGCCGAGGAAGTCACCACCATCTTGGAGAAGCCGTCGACCAAGCGACCCCGAGAATCCCGAACGATGCAGGCGATGGCTCCCCTGCTCTCTGCCGCTCCTTTGTTCTCCTTAAGATCTGCTGTCACGCCTTCATTCCAGACAAAGGAGGCGTCGATGTTGATTTTTAGGGTATCCAAGGTCGGGGGTTTGCCGTCTTAGCGTGTGAGTGTCGCTTCTTCTCTCTGCTTTAGATTTGTTCTAGATGGTGAAGTCTTCATATAAGGCTATCGATTTGAACAGGGTTTGGCGCGGGTGCAGGGGAGTATGTCCGAAGATGTACCGGTTCCGTTCCTTCCAGATGCACCACACTGTAGTGGCGATTAGGTCAAATTTTTGCGCACTTCTTGGGTCTTCTTTCCTCTCACACATCCATTCATCGAGTAATGTTAACCCAAGTCTTACGATTTGGATTTGCAGGGGGCTAGCTCTCCATATCTGAGCTGTCCAAGGGCAGAGTAACATAGTATGTTCGATAGTTTTGGCTTCCTATCTGCATATGGGGCATAATGGATCAGGTATTATTCTTCTCCTGTGCAAATTGTCCCGTGTAGGTAGTGCGTTGTGGCATGCATTCCAGAGAAATTGTTTTGCTCTGGGTAGAGTTATAGATTGCCAAATTGTATTTCTAGAGATTTGGCTTTATTTGGTGAGAGGAAGTTGTTGTTGTGGTGTGTGGGTTGACTGCTTGATTTTTAGTGGTGAAGTAGCCGTTTTTCGCTGTATAAGACCCTGATTTTTGTTTATCCATACCGTTTTATTTGCGGTAGTAGGCAATCCAATAGGGGTTGCAAGGATTTCCTCTACTCAGTGGTCATCAAACATCGTCCTTACCAATGTCTCGTTCCATTTTCCATCCCCTTGTTCGATTAATGCACCCACTTTGTCCGGCTCATTTCTTGTCGCTGGTCCTCCAGTAGGCCCACTTTTTAGCCATTTATCTTCTCTAATCGAAATTGACTGTCCATTTCCAACGGACCACATAACTTGTGGAGCTATGTAGTCTCTTCCCAAGATAATACTTTGCCATCCCCATGAAGGTCGTGAACCATTTCCAGCTTTCCAGAAATCGCGTTGTGGATAGTATAGGCCCTTCATCAATTGACTTAGAAGGGACGTAGGTTGTTGTGAAATACGCCACGCTTGCTTTCCTAACATTGCCTTGTTGAAAGTTAGGAAGTCTTTAAACCGAGACCTTCCTCATCCTTTCTAAGTTTCAAATTTTCCCATTTTTTCCAATGGACCCTAGCAGTTTTGTTACCATTCCTCCACCAGAAATTTGCAATTTTCTTCTCAATAGCTTTACAGATTGACACAAGGATTTTGAAAATGGACATTGCATATTGCGGGATAGCCTACACTACTGATTTAATCAAGATCTCCTTGCCTGTTTTTGACAGCAAATTATCCTTCCAACTCTCCAACTTCATATTAACTTTGGCAAGAATCCAGGCAAAAATGTCTTTTTTGGAATCTCCCCAATCCGAGGGAATGCCTAGATACTTCCTTGTTTTCTCTATTTCTGGAACTCTTAGCTCTGCAGCCATATTTCTTCTCAGATTCATTGGGCAGCTCTTGCTGAAATAGATTCCTGATTTATTAAGATTAATAGCCTGCCCTGTAGAGAAACAATATTGATGTAGAATGGCCACCAAATTCTGACGTTCCAATACAATGCCATTGAGAAAGAAGATGGAATCATCCGCAAATAGCAAATATGATAAGGTAGGGCGGCTACTATTAAGCTTAATTCCTCGAAGTGTTCCCTCATCTACTGCTCGTCTCATTAGGTGAGATAGTACATTCGCCACTAAGATAAAGAGATAAGGGGATAACGGATCACCTTGTCGAATTCCTCGTGTGGGCTTGAAAAAAGGTAGAGGATCTCCATTGAAATTTATGCTGAAGGAAACCGTTGAAACACATTGCATCACCCATTGCACCGACTTATCACAGAAACCCATCTTGGTCAAGCATTCTTGAAGGAAGTCCCATTCAATTCGGTCATATGCCTTTTGCATATCAAGCTTTAGGATAGCTTGGAACTTACTTTTCCTCTCCCTTGTTCGCAGCTTATGTAGTACTTCCTGCACAATCAAGATATTATCTTAAATTTGTCTACCCCCCACAAATGCGCTTTGTTCTTCAGCAATAAGGCTTGGTAGCAAAGGTTTTAGTCGATTAGTCATTACTTTGGATATGATCTTATAGAAAAAATTGCACAGACTAATATGTCTGAATTGTTCAAGCTTTTTGGGGTTTGGATTTTGGGAATAAAGGTGATTTGGGTTCTGTTTATATCAGGGTTTAGGTATCCAGTATCAACGAAATTCTGTACTTCTCTGGAAATGTCCTGGCTGATATCTGGCCAATGATTTCGGTAGAACAGCCCATTTAGCCCATCCGGTCCTGGAGCTTTAGTGGCTCCTAATTGTTGCATTGCCGTAGTAATCTCTTCTATTGTAACAGATTCTACTAACCTTTGATTCATCATTTCATGGACTGTGGTTGGTATTTGTTATATGATAGGCTGAAAGTTGCAAGATCCCATTGACTCATATAAATTCTTGAAGAATTTTTCTGTCATCTCCTTCAAAGGCTGCTCCTCCTTTACCCACTCCTCTTGTGCATTCTTCAACAAAGTAATTCTGTTTCTGGTCTTTCTCTGAATAGTTGTTGCATGAAAAAATTTTGTATTTCTATCTCCCCATTTTAACCAGTTGATTCTAGAGCGATTACCCCAATACATCTCCTCTTGCCTCCATAGCTTTTCAATTTCCTGTGTTATCTTCTTTGCTATCTCGCTTTCTTTGCATACTTCATTGTCATTTGTCAGCCTTTATAATTCATTTTTCAACCCATCAATTCTCATCTTTGCAATATAGAATCTGTTTTTGCTCCACTTTACCAGCTATTGAGTTACAATCTGCAACTTTTCCACTATATTTAGCCTTTGGGAATCAATCTCAGCCCATGTGTTCTTTACAAGCTGCACTTCTGACCAGAATGCTTCATATCGAAAAACCCTCCTCCTCCGGTCTTTCCGCTTATAGAAAGATAGTATGAGAGGGCTGTGATCAAACCCTATAGCTGGTAGTGCCACACATTCAGCATTAGGATAAGCTATCCTCCATTCAAAATTACATAATGCTCTATCTAGTCGCTTCTTGACAAAGTTATCTCCTGCTCGATTGTTTGTCTAGGTGAAAGCACATCCCTTGGATTCCAAATCCATCAAGGAGCACTAGGTAAGGAAGTCCCAGAATGCTGTAAGCCGGTAATTTTCTACTCTCTTTTTTCCCACTTTTTCCCAATGATACAAGATTTCATTGAAGTCCCCCAAGCAAAGCCATGGCAGTTGATAGTTTACACTCTCTCTATGAATGGCCTCCCATAATAGTACTCTTTCTTGAAATTCATTAGGGGCATGTAAAAAGGTAACATGCATCCTCTGGTTGGTTTCTTTAACTAGGCATTGAACATTTATATAATTGTTTGAGAATGAGCCGATGGATAACTCTACTTGGTCATCCCATAAAAGTGCCAAACCCCCTGCAATTCCTTCTGGATTCACTAAGAAAATGTTCTGAAATTTCAGCCTGCTCCTTAACCGTTGCACCTTTTGCTCTTGATTTTTAGTCTCCATTAGAAAGATAATACTGGACCTTTCCTAAGTCACTAAGACTCTTAAAGCTTGAATTGTCAAGAGTGTGCCCAACCCCCGACAATTCCAACTCGGTAACTTCATGGATGATCCGGTGGCTTATTAGGGCTAGCCACCAAAGCCCACTAAATTGACTTCTCCGCCACCTTAATAGGGGTTTCCACCAGCTGTGCGTTGTTGAAAACTGGTGTTTTTGAACTTTGAGCACCATATGGACAGAATCTCTTTCCTTTTTTAGCTGTTGATTGCTTGGCGCCTTTGAATTTTTGCCTAATTAGCCCCTTTTTCACCTGCTGGGGCCTCTAACATATCTACTTCCGCTTCCTTTTGTTGTTCTTCATAGAGTACCATGACAGATTCTTCATCTATAAAACAGCTTCCTCTCTTTTGAGGGCCTTTCTTTTCCATGAGTTGTAGTGCTAACTGCTTTTTAGGAAGGCTATTCTCCTGTTGTATTGGCTGGTCAGCATTCTTTGTCCACAAATGGTATTCAAATTCTGATCCTGCAGCTGCTGTTCATTCTCAGGCACTGAATGGACAGGGGTCTCTGGCACACTCTCATCATCTTCCGGTATAATCTCTTGCTTGCCATAGAAAATTTTACCATACAGGCTGAGTTCGTGCACTTCCGCTCTCAGCCATTGCCCAAATCTTCCTAGTAAGTCTTCTGCCAAACCTGAATTTTCATAGGGTATTTCTTTACAGAAAGTAGCATAATGCCCAATCCTACCACATGAGTAACAATAATGCGGAAGTCGCTCATAATTAAACTCTACCCACAATCTCTCTCTCCAGATTAACTATGACTCTAGTCTTGAGAGGATTTTCCAGATTCAGCTTTACTTTTGCCTTGCCAATCCTGTAATGACTGTTACCTTTTGCTTCTAACTTCACCTCTATTACTTCTCCCAATTTTGATGCAATATCCCTGATAACTTCATTAGTAACTCTCCCATATGGGAGGCCATAGAAATGAACCCAAAAAGCACAATGGGTAAATTCGTAACAGATTTCTGGGGTGTCAGGATCGCATTGCTGTAAAACTAGTAAGTTGCTGGAGAAGCACCATGGCCCAGTATCTAATACTCTCTGTTTTTCAGCTTCAGACTAGAATGAAAAGGAGAAATAACCTGGTTCTAACACTATACAGGTAACATTCTCAACCCTCCAAACTCTTTTCATTGTATTAAAGAAGGCTGTAAAATTCACATTCGGTCTAGAGTACAACTTCCCGAACATTGTTTTCTGGCATTTAGTCATTTTTTTCTTCAGAAATGTCCCCTTTTATATCCACAACATCATCTTCGGACCATAGCTTACCTAGACTTTTGCATAGCACCGCTAAACGCCTCTCTTCGTGGAACTGACCTGCCATCACTGAATCTCCAGGATCTGAGTTCAAAGGGGACTTTGATTATCTTCACACAAGCTGGCATGAGAATTTTGGAGCCAATAGGAGAGGAAAGAGTATGCCCAGGTCGATTGAAGGGAGGTCCGAAGCTGTTTATGGTATTAGGGTATGGCGGATGGGGGTTTTGGGGTGTGGGTGTGTCAAAATGGGGGTTTTGGTGTGTGGGTGTGTCAAAAGGATATCGGACAGTGGAATTATCGATCCGTGAACCAAAAATGATTGAAGATCAGTCTACCGCAACAAAATGGAAGGAGAAAGGATGGGCATTAGGGTTTTCCTGAGGGTGGGATTTTCAGCGGGGACTGCGGTTGATCGAAATGGGGTTCTGTATGAGTTGTTTTCGGGTTTTCCATTGAAAGGAATCAAAGCTTACCTTGAAGGAAAGAGAGGACTACCCAGGTGGTAGAGAGGAGCTCGCCATTTCGCGAGAGATTGAGTGGCGTTAAAAAGATACTTGAATTAAGAGGAAGTAAACCTGACACTCGGTTCTCACATGAGCACTCACTATACAAAACAATTAATATATCATGATTGGTCTATAACTTTTTGGTTTAAGCGTTTGAGGGATAGATTGATCCAATTGGATATATCAACGAGTTTGGATTTGAGCTCCTTCTTGGCTTCTATTGTGCACTCCCAATAAGATCAAACATATTGTTTGAGATACTTCCTATCCTTGAAAATCATTGCGCCATACTCGTGGTCGGTAGATCAGTAGAGTATATTTTCCTACACAAACACAATTAATCCATTAGTCTCATGCTTAATGTAGGATCGAATTACCTGCCTCTGGGACATGTTCTTGCGATCCTTGATCGCGGCCTGAAGGATGTTTGACTCATCTCCTTGCCATTTCTCTTGTCTGTCCATCAGATGCCCAAATTTGTATTAATTTCCCCTGTATCGAACAGATGAAGTCAAACTCCTAGTCTACTTCAGTTGTCAGTACCAAGTTTGTCAAGTAAGGCCAATATCTATAGCTGAGTTAATTTCATACCTAAACCAGAGACCGAACTGAATGGTTTGAACAGTCGCATCTAACTACCCCACGTGGCACCCACTAGATCCAATGGCTCAAAACGCTTGGCTTCATCATTGACCGACTCTACCTATTTTTTTGGGAATATGGACCTAAATCTATGTCACTTATAATTAAAGCCGTCTTCTTTTAGGCGGACGAGACCACAGGCTGCGAGGTTTGCTGTACTGGATTGGGCCATTTTTGCCTATGTGTACTTGCTCCATGGAAATTAAAAGCCGGCATTGAGATGACGGGACTGAGTAGTTTAGCCGGCTCTTTCCCAATCTCACAACGTTAGGCAGGAATTTGGAGTTGAGGACCACGAGGACAAGAAAAAAATGGCAATACTCTTTAATGACAGAGAGAGGGTGATTCGGCGAGGAACACGACAGAAGAGCAATCACTTGGAAAATTACATGAGCAACTTGGTTTTTTGAACTTGATGCGGTCGGATTGGAAGGGATCTGAGCTTCTTTATTAGCATAATCCAACATATAATCTGTGGTCATCAAATTTAGAGTTGGATCATGGATTGATCCCTGCAGAAATCAAGGAGTACACGACTACAAGAAAGGAATGGTATTGCGATTTATGCATCCATTGATGCAGACTAAAAACACTACACCTGCTCAAGTATGAAGTCACAAAGATCCGTACGAGTAATTATCAAGCAAACCTGCTGATACTAGCTTGAAGAAAATTGCCGGCATATGCTGCCGCCAATTCACTCAGTGGGTCAGGACATTGTCATTTTCCAGTGCCTGCAAGCGTCAATCTTTGTTTCTAATTGAGCCATACTCTTTGTTTAAGTCTCTTGTTCATTTGGTTCCCTCTTGATTGAGGAGAAAATTGCAATAAATCATAAACGGCTTCACTTGTTTAGATTAGTCACCATGGTATGGATCATGCGAAACTGAGTTTCCCATTTGCTGACATGCTATGCTGATTAAGCATATAAGGAATGATCGACGAGCAAATACCTAGTACGACCCTGACTTCCGTCCTAAAGCAAGTTTCCAGAACTCATTGCAAGGTTTTGCTCTTTTCTCTGTACATTCAACACGACAGCCATCCGGTCTTCCACGCTAAAACAACATCAAAAACTCGCCTGCTCAGCAAAACTCTTCATTAAGTGTTCTTGCCATCAGAATTGGACAAAGAGTGGTCAGTAGGCTCCAGCTGACTTCGCCAGCTTTAGTTGTCTGCCAGCAGGTGGTCTTTAGAACCTTGGCTTCAGCGTCAGCTGTCCTGGCTTCCTTGTCTTTTGTCTCGTATTCATTTTCCAGCTTCTTCACTTTTTACCTCAGGGTGGCACTCTCTTCCTTCAAGCCTCTGACCCCTGCACTGCCATCTTTCCCCTCGTCAATGCCTCAACTCTGTTTCTCACCTGTCCCCATGGTCTTTCTGAGCAAACGAAGTTATAATCTATCAATCACCATTGACAGAAATAGCACAAATCCTGCATGAAGTCAACCACACTGATATCAGATCCAACCCATACCTACAACAATGATAATAAAGTAGAGATTACGAGCAACCTTCCTTCCGAGAAAGGTACAAAATGCATTAATTGGGTCTTCGACGTCCAGAATTTTAGCCAAGCACATAATTAGTAAGTCTATGCCCCTGTCATTGTGTCTATACCCTTCTATTAAATTCTCTTTACCAGAGAGAAGGCTGCTAATCACAATTCACTTCCGAAAGATAATGATACAAAGTAAATGGAACATGCACGGTGAGATCCAGAGAGCATTGCTATCCAGGTGAAGCCTTAGTGCAGGAGTGAATGGCAATTTATGGTCAACCCTCGGTGATAAAACAAAACTAAGAGGTCCCCTGGGATTCAGACAGGGGTTTCAAACATAAGAAATATAATGCAAACTGAAGCAAACGCAAAGAGCTCAAAGCATGGGCTCTGACCGGACAACAGTCAAGCTCCAGTAAACCCACCAAGGCAAAACTAAAGAGGGAAGAAATTATCTGAATCAGCCAATGTTATTCAAAGATCAGGCTCCCCCAAGTAACACCACTGATATTAATCTACAGATTTAATCAATAAATTCTTGCGAACAACCGGGTACTCATTTTGTCCTCTGTTACAGTTTATAAATGTTCTAGAAATCGGTAACGATCCAGACCATGGGGTCATGGAAGCCATGAATGTTAGTTTAGTAATCAAATATCAGGCGCTACTTGTCCCATGCCTTCGTCAGAGAACTCAAAGGTCTAACCTATCCGCCACAAAATTTCCAATACGCAAGAGAATAAACAAATAAGAGTTATTTAGTGTGGAGTGAATGAACCTAACGCACTAGATTTAGCATTTTAATACTGGGATTGCAACAGACAGCAGCACTTTTAACCAGTAAACAGCTAATTTGCCAGAATTACGTCCCACTGCAGATGCATACATACCTTAGTAAGCCAAAAGATGAGAATGCCCTCTCTGCTAGTCATGCAAATATGACAGCAGTCATGAAGAACAAGACCCTTCTTGTGGAGGAAAACTTTGGTGGCAATTCTGTTATGGATCCCAAGCCAAATAAAGGTTCGGATTGGAGGGACAGTTTTTGACTTGCAAATCCAAGGTCAATCATCTGGAACAATCTTATAGGGCTCATGGTTGATCAGAAGATCATAGGCATCGGTAGTGCTAAACTCACCATTTTGAGAGAATTTCCAAGCAATGAGGTCCTAGAACTGCGAGCAAAAGGAATGGTGCAAATGCATTGGATAAGTTCATCATCCAACACATGAAATTTAAAATGTCCCAAACGTCTAAGCCAAAAGTTGTTAACCGTCATTTCCTCTTCGTCTTTATTAAGAGGCCCAATATAATAATTTCTTCAGAGGACCAATTCCCAGCCAGTCATCCAACCAGAAGCTTATCGTTTTGCCACCCCCCAATGCATGTCGAATGCCTTCGAGGAGAATGGAGTGGCCCGCTTTTAAGGCCATCCATGTCCGTGACGTTTTCGCCCGCTATTACAGAAGCTTTTCCGTTTTTAAAAATATTTGGCAGCGATGGTTCTGACCCAAAAGTTTGTCTTCCTCCTTTAAGAAACGCCAATCGAGCCTCGCAAGAGTGGCCTTGCTCTTCTCCCTGGCTCGACAGAGCTGAAGACCTCCTCTTCTTTTCCGTTTGATGATGGCGGACCAAACCAGCAAATGAATTTTCCTTCTATTCTCGATAGACCCTCAGATAATGTTCCTTTCAAATTGGTCAAGACGATGAGAACCTCACTAGGGACATTAACATTGCATATAATGATCGAGGACCACTTCCCTTACAGATTGAACAAGCGCATACAACCAGCGAGAGATAGATTCTTAGCCTTCCAACCGCAGAGTTTCCCTTTGACTCTATCCACCACAATGTCAAACTCACCATTACATCTATTATCATCGCAAATGGGAAACCCCGGGTGCTTTCCCACGAATTCGCTGGCTTTAAAGCTGAGGTAATAGCAAGTTTTCTTGCATTTCAGAAGGCCGTATGGGGTTTTAGTATTTAAGCAGGTCTCCAAAGAAGTTGGGCCATCCGCATATTCTTTTCAGAAGGTGTGTGTATTACATTGGACATTTCTGCAACTTTTCTCTCCATAGATTGAGAGAAAGATATTCCTCGATCAAACCTGAATCGAGCTCTTTCAATAAGAGTAATACTTGTGGTTAACATCCACGTTTTCGCTCGGACTCAGCATTTTCCTTATACCAAGAGCTAGAGCCTCATACTGGAACTGAACCTCTCTGATATGAATAGTGTTGTTCAAAAAGTCTCTCATTCATAAGATCAATGAGGTACTTCATGAGCCTGGACTTATCTACTGATTAGGAGGACTTCTTTGCCATGAAACAAGAACGTTCAGAAGAATTTTTTTTTTTTTTTTTCTTTTGCCGTCGGATCAAAAGACATTTTCCACCGCGCCTTTCATTTTTCGCTTACAATTTATCAAGGATAGGTAAGATTTCAGGCAATGGAGCTACGAAATTTCTGATCTTATAAATGACATCTGCAAGAAGACAGAGCCTTATATTACGCTCTATTTACTAATAGGCCGGACGGACCACGCAAACCTCCGGTCCCATTATTCTAAATCCTCCGGCAATTCGTCAAACCTGTTGGAAACTCCTCTAACCAAGACGGATGGTGA
Source organism: Eucalyptus curtisii (assembly GCA_017140595.1). Classification (NCBI taxonomy): domain Eukaryota; kingdom Viridiplantae; phylum Streptophyta; class Magnoliopsida; order Myrtales; family Myrtaceae; genus Eucalyptus; species Eucalyptus curtisii. Next base: position 18,304,477 of record CM029494.1, read on the forward strand.
TGTTACACTGGATAACCGAGTGAGCCTGCAGCATGTCCACGGAGGTAGTCTCGAATGTCGTGTAGCCTCGTGCGAACCGGAACTTCCCGGTCCCCCCCACCACCGAGTATTCCCTGACTGCCTCAAACTGCTTGGCCGTGCCCTGGATCTCCAGGGTGCTCCCGTTGTAGGCTTGGTTGGTGAACAAGATCGAGAACATGGCATGAGTGCTTGACCCGTCCAGTGCCGAGGTCACGTACATGCCCTGTCCCCGTCCGACCATGGGCGAGTTAGGGTCGGGCGTCTCAGTTATGAAGTCGTCGGTGACGAACACTGTCCCGAACTGGCTGAACGACCAGAGCTTCCCGGCAATGCCCGCGACAGGGATGAGAGTGGCGTTGGGCCCGGCAGCAAAATCCTGGAAGTACAACACCATCTCGGTGGTTTGTGGAGGTTGGGTTGCCTGTGATGAATTGCAATGCATGAAAATGGAGAGAGACAATAAGAGAAAGAGTCTTGAGAATGTTGAGGTGGCTAGTATTCTAGGAGCTGAGATCGGCGCCATTTGATGAAGAAGAGGTGAGGCAATGGGTGACGCTATTCTTCCTGGCTAAAATGTGGGTTTTCTGTGTCTATTTATTTAGCTATGGACCGTGCTAAACGTGTAGATGCGGTTGCTTGAGTCAACGAGCTTGTTTCGTCTCTAGCCCTCTCTCCTCCCAAAGAAAGAGGATCAAGTTAGCCTTGCAAAATTAGGAACGACGAACCTATATCAAAGAAATTTTTAACTTTTAGATTCAAAGTATGTGTTGTTATTTGATGTATTGCTAATAGTAATATTAGTAGATGAGTCAAAGATATGGAAAGAGAAGAATTCAACATGTTTGATATAAAAGATATAGAAATGCTTTCTTTTATGTCTTTTAATTATTCATGAAGCCATCTCATTCATTGAATTAATATGATTGACTATTTCTATTAACCCTTATTTTATTACATGGTATGAGACATAAAGTTGTATAAGAATCGACAAAATAGAGGTGGCTCTATGATTCGATGAAAAGGTCAAAAATGTTGTTCTATATACTTTCCATCCTTCAAAAATATAGTTGCGGTCAATGGAGTGTTTATTTTGCCAAGGCAAACACAATTAATCTATTAATCTCGTGCTTCTTTTTGGATTAAATTTAGCTGCTCTGTGACATGTTCTTGGCTGATCCTCGATCAGCGGCTTGAAGGATTTATGACTCATCTACTTGTCGCTTCTCTTAGCTGTCCATTTTTTGATTGACTCTTAGCTGTCCATTAGAAACCCAAATTTCTGTGAATTTCCCTTGTATCGAACGAATAAAAGTCAAACTACTAATCTACTCTAGTTGCCAGGACCAAGTTTATCGAAAATGCTAACTTCTATAGCTTCATCATGGACCGACGACTCTCTTGCTTTTTGGCAAATATGGACCAAACTATGTTTCAACTATGGCTAAAGCGTCGCCTTTTAGGCGAGGAGACCACAGGCTACGGGGCGCGCTACACTGAATTGGGCCAATTTTTGCCTTCTGTCAACTTGCTCTGGGGAAATTGAAAGGCAGAGAGATTCAGAGAATGGGACTGAGTAGTTCAGTCAGCTCTTTCCCAATCTCACAATGCTGTAGGTCGGGATTTGGAGTTAAGAGGACCGTGAGCACATGAAAGACGATGGTGATACTCTTGAGCGAGGGAGGGAAGGCGATTCCGCGAGGGACACAACAGAAGAGAGCAGTTGCTCGGGGAATTACATGTGCAACTTGGTTTTATGAACTTGAGGCGGTCAGAATCAATGGGCGAGTTAAGCTTCTTCATTAGCATGACCAACATGTGCTCTGCGGTCATCAAATGAATTGTTGGACAGTGGATTGATTCCTGGGGAAATCAAGGAGGAAGGAACAGAAGGGAAGGAGTAATCAGTAATACCTCCGATACTAGATTGAAGAAAAAGTGCCGGCATATGCTGCCGGCCACTTCACTCGATAGGTCAGCACAATTCCCGTTTATTGCGCCCGCAAATAAATAGATCATTCTTTGTTTCTAACCAAGTCATGCTCCTTGTTCAAGTCGTCAATTGCGATATATGACTTGGTCAAATAAAGAGATAAATAAAAAAAGGAATTTTTTTTTTTTTTTGTCGGAAGAAAAGGAAGATTGACTTGGTCAAAAAGGGACCAACGGCTATATAAAGGAAAAGAAGGATACGTACAAAGAGGAAAAAGAAGAAAGAAGGAAAAGAAAAAAAAAAAAAGGAAAAAGAGGAAAATAAAAGAGAATTGGGTACGGTCTCCACAACTCCATAAGCCGGAGTATTCGAACCGTTTGTTTAATTTACGAAATTAGACCTAATTTATGTTCGGACTAATAATAGCAAGGTTGATCCATTTTTCAAGAGGTTTAACAAGCAATACTCTAAAAAAATGGATCTTAAACCAATTGATAATTGTCAAGTATAGTAGAAACCCAACTTTATAATTTCTAATGAAATTATTAAAATTCAATAGGTAATAATAAGTTATTGTGTCTTAACGGTGATCAAATACAAGGGCACAAGGTTAGTACTCATGAAAAGTTGGGAGGATGAGTATAAGAAAATACTTTTAATTAAGTTCAAGGTTTTAGCAAGGCGATGTTAGGATAATAAGTTAAAAACTTCATATGAATATATTAAGTGGTGCCACTTCTAATAAAAGTTGGATGAATTTTTGTTATTGTTCATGAATGTAAGAGGCACCATACCTTAAAAGTGCTAAGGCATATGAAATTTTTAATCAAATGTGTATAGATTTAAAGTTTTATTGATCACTAATTTCATTAATGGAATTTGTTTACACTAATTAAAGGTGAGTCTTAACATATACCTTTTTGTATGTATAAATTTATGTAAATTAGAATAAATAACAAACTAGGTGAGGTATTATTGATATAATTTGTTATTATGAAAAGATGTGACTCTTAATCATGAAAAGAAATAGTGAAGGTTATGAAAGAAAGTTATTATTGACATAAAAAGTGATGATGATTCATCATGAAAAGTGATAATGGTTCAGATAAGGTACTTCTTCCTAAAAGATGTGTTTATTGATTGTTGATCAATAGCACCGAATCATGCATTGTTCATTGCAACTAACCAAGACAATAACTTTTTCTAACTTTGATGACACATTTAAGATGAAATTTCAAGAGAAAAATTGAGTAGTTGGTGAACTTGTTTTCCTGCGGCTTTGGTATATATTATTGGAGTATATTTGTTCTCAACTCGACAATAATAATAGTGTAGGCAAATAGTACCTTAAGAACAGTGATCGTCATCATACATCTAAATATCAAAAACTTATAACTATTGCTCTATTTTCACTAGAAATCGCATTTCCCCAACAAATATTCCTTAATCAAACTTGAACCTAGCTCTCCTAATTAGAGCAATAGTCGGGGTTGACATCCACATTTTTGCTTTAAAGTGGGACTCGGCATTTTTCCTTATACCAATTACCAAGAGCTGGAGGCTCATATAATAATGTTGTTCAGAAACTTTTTGACTCATAAGATCAACGTGGTACTTCATGAGCCTGGACTTATATACTATTTAAGAGGACTTGTCAATCTCGGCAAAAATGTTTATACAATTTTCTTCGACCCTTGGATCGAATGGGACTTTCGACTCTATTTTTCATTTTTACTTTCAAGGGAAAATGTCATAAATGGTCCCTATATTTTTACTTAATGTGCAATCTTGTCCCTGAACTTTTGATTTGCTCAATTTGGTCCCTGAACTATTGTCGCGACCAATTTTTCGGGTGTGAACCACCTATGATTTGGCTAATGGATTACTAAGTCTAAACTTAGCCCGGGCTCTCCCAAGCCCATACCAATTCGCGACTTTGGTTCAAATTCTTAACATGCAAATGATTTTTATCTAGGAGTCGCCACTAATCTATTTTTTGGTGGGTCGATCGAAACCCAAGTAAAGTAACGAGAGTTTTACTTTACTCCTACGAACCAGAGATTATAGGTACGGGGACTTGGTTACACTAGATTTCTCTAATGCCCTTTCGGTACCATTCTTTTATTTTTCGAAAATGCTTTTTAGTGCAGCTTAAATTGATTTTAAATCTATTTCCCTAACATGTGAGACGATCATGCGGGTGCGCAAACCACCAATTTAACACCTAGATAAACACTGAATAAATCGCAAGACTTACCTCAAGGTAACGAAAGCATCTGCAATGTTAAATCGAATTCACATCAACAACCCGGATATGATTTCTAATTAGCATGCAATTTCCTTTTTTTGTTTTCACTTTATTAATGAAAATCATGCAATATGCAATGCAATATTACTAAATGACCTAATTCTAATGACGTGCAATTTCTAATTAAATGGACTAGCACCAATCCCGAATGACATGCATTTCATGAATCTAATCCTATATGACATGCACATGACATTTTTTATTTTTCCTAAAAATGCAATATATCCTAGAGAATGGAACTAATTTATTCTAAGACATTTTTTGTATTTATCAAGAAATTAGAAATTAAGAAAAATGCAAAAATTATCTATCTAGATTAAGATTCTATCCAGCTTATATTAAGGATTAGGTCAGACTAAATCCTAATTTAAACTAAGATATTATCTTAACCTAGTAATCTCTAACTTATGATGCAGCCTATCCAAAAAATCAATCTAAACTTAAATGAAACATGCAATTTATTCTAATATGCCATGACGTGCAAAAATGCCCTAATTCTACATGATATATGCATGATGATTTTTTTGTATTTTTTATAAAATTCGAAATTATAGTTGACACATAATTAAACGTGCAATTTAATGAAAGAAAACTAACATCCCGAATGAACGCATTTTTTATTTTTTATTTAAAAATTCGAAATAAGATTGCAATTCTAAATATGCAAGATAACCCTAAGACTAGGAATATTCTAAAACGAACCTAATCCTAATTCAATTTTTTTTGGATTTTTTCCTTTTACAAAAACAAAACCGACTCAAACGACACAATGACAAATCAGAGCAAGATAAGATTGATATCTAAAAATCGACGAACCATATCTCGCGCATGAGATCGGGTTGGTCAATTTTAAATAAAACCGCGAATCGAATCTCGAGCATGAGATCGGATTGGGAATTTTCCGTGCGATTGCGAGTCGATTTCGGGCATGAAAATCGGACTGTCAATCATATGCACGTTGTGAAATTAGGGATTAATCCCGAATTCATGAGAATTCAAAATATTTTTGGATATGGCAATAACGAACAAATATTCAAAATAAATTGCGATCCCATGGATCGGGTAATAAAATATGAGAAACTCAAATCAATCAAGAATCTTACCTAGCTCTTGATATCGTGCAGATAAATTTTCCAAATTGGGATGGCGACTCGCAACCGGGGACCCAGTGACAAGGGGCTCACGAATGGCGGAGGCTACACGGCTCGCGGTGTGGGCGAGCTCGCGAAGATAGAGCTTGCGGCTAGTGATCTCGAAGGAACGCGGAGGGTGCTTTTATTTGGCCTCATCCACAGCCGATCCCACCGAACTTTGTTCACATACCTCTCTTCTTTTTCGTGCGTTGCCTAAATTCTCATCATCGTTCAATTAATGCGGTTTGACTTTTCATGCAAGTGCGGGGAAACAAGCAATCGGCGGAAGTAAATTAATACACGATCAGGACATGTATAAGCTGACTAAACAGATTCCTTTCACCGCTTAACTATATGCTCATCTTCACGTGAAAGTTCAACCTATTTGAATATTGATTTTGCAAACCTGGACCAACAGACGGTTCCGCTCGGACAGATGGATGGCAATGCTTGGCTCGACTAGGAAACCTGCAAAGAAAGACCAGTATTCGTCGTTGCTGGGGATTCCGCAGATGGCCTAATAGGCCACAGGGATGCGGCTTGCGTCGGGGATGCCTGTAGAGATCTTGAACATTAACTCGTCTTTGAAGCAAAACAGCAGAAAAATATATGCGATCGAGGACTTGTGCGTCAATTCCTTGAGAGAGAAAGGAGATGAAAGTGAGATGTTGATGGAGAATGGGCGTGAATCTCCACAGTAGCAAAAAGAATTTGACTTTGAAGATTTGGTGGGCAACGGGATCTTCAATTGGCCAGGGGCGCGTCTCATTCTTCACGATTTCTCCTTCATGTGCAGAATGTCCGCTCTCTCTCCATTCTTTGCTCGTCTCAGAATTGTGGCCGTCTCTTTAGTATATATTTTTTTTGTGGCCTTAAAATAGAGTAGCCGCTTTTTGCGAATGTTCTCCTAGTGTCCGCGAGAGTGGTGGAGCCGTGTATCCATTGATGAGGGGATGAGATCATGAACGAATATTGGAGGTGAGAGAGAGAGCTCTCCCTCGCGAGCGTGTTCTCTTTTCCTTCGAGTGGCGGCCGTTTGTATCGATTATGTGCCCCCTCCTGCTCTCTCTGGATTGTCTCTTGCAAAGAGAAGGCGCGCCAATCAAAAACGTTCTGATGAAGATGCCCAGGCCAGCAACGTGAGATGCAACCCAATACACGGTCGTGTATCTCCACCGTGTGGTCTCCCTCTTACGAAGTGATAAAAAAGAAGTTCCCCCTAAAGAAAATAAAACCCCTACGAAGTGATGAAAAACAAAACCCACTTTGTGCGGCCGTATCTTCAATGTGTGGCCTCCCGAACCCTATGCGTTTTAATCTATTTATAGGCAATGAATTAGGGTTTCTAATCTTTCAAAATTGATATCCACAAAGATTCTTTTCCGCAAACACAATATTTGCAATATTCGTTTTTTTCCACTTGCCCTATCCGAAAAATCCCATCATATCTCGAAAATTTTCAAATTTTATTTTCTACAAGATAAAAAAAAACTTGTTTCGTGGCCTGATCCATCTAATTTCTCATAGCAAGGCAAACAAAATGCAAATAACAAAATAAATGCAACCTAAATCTATATGCTTTGCAATTAATAAAATTAACCCCTAATTTTCTATGGAATAAATAAATGACTAAATTGTCAAAATTTAGGTGTCAACAACTATTGATAAATGTCTCTCTCTCTCTCTCTTCTGTGGGATGCCTCTCCAGTGCGTGGGCTCAGTGCGGCTCTCTCGTGAGTCCCAAGCCAGCACGGAAGCTTGAGAGTTGGAGAACCTTGTGGAGAAGCGAAGGAAGCTCGGGCCGGCGCTGCCGAACCCAGCCGCCATGGCTGATTCCAAGGTGGAGACGCTGTCGCGGCTCGCCCAGTGGAGGATCGATGGCTTCGGACCTTCCTCTTACCGAAAGTCCGAACCTTTCAAAAATGGGCATCTGGAACTGGCCGGGGGGGGGGGGGGGGGGGGGGTGCTCTCCATCTCTATCGATCGAAGATTCACCAATTCCTGCTGCTCCCCACTTTTTTTTTTTTTTTTGAACGAGCGGCTCGTGCTCATTCGCTCTCTTTCTCTTTCTGGCAAGGCACTTATCGGTGGAGAGGAACCGCTATCTGAACGTGTGCTTGTTCCTCGAGCTCTCAAGGATTTCCAAAGAACAACAATTCCAGATGCCCATTTTGAAAGGTCTGGCGAGGGCGCCCCTCGCCGGATGCCGACGAGGGCGACCCTCGTTGGACGCCAGCTTCCCTCCGCTCCGCCATGGTCAGTATAGGGAAGAGAGAAGAAGAAAAAAACAACAGTAACCGAAGGACTAAATCAGATATTTATCAATAGTTCAGAGATCAAATTAAGCAAATCGAAAGCTCAGGGACTCGATCGGACATTTATCAATAGTTCAAGAACCAAATTGAGCAAATCGAAAGTTCAAGGACGAGATTGCACATTAAGTAAAAGTATAGGGATCATTTGTGACTTTTTCCCTACTTTCAACTTACCAAGGATAGGAAAGATTCTAGGCAATGGAGCTTAGAAAATTGTAATTTTATTAATGACATCTAAAAGAAGACGGATCCTTATAGAGTACGTTTTATTTATTAGTGCCCCAGACAGAGCACACAACATCCTGTCCCAATATTATTCAATCCATACAGAATTTGTCGAATATGTTTGAAATCTCCTCTAATCATGACGGACAGTGACGTTTAACTGGACAACTGCATGACCCTGCGGAAAGGAGATAGTCTCGAACGTCGTGCAGCCTCGTGCAAATCGGAACTTCCCGGTCCCCCCCACCACTGCAAACTCGAGGACCCTCTGGAGCTGCTTGCCTGCGCCCTGGAGCTCTAGGGTGCTCCCGTTGTAGGCTTGGTTGGTGAACACAATCGAGAACACCGTTTGAACATTTGAACCATCCAACGACGCGACCACATACATGCCCTGTGCCCGCCCAACCATGGCTGAGTTGGGGTCCGGCGTCTCGGTTATTGGTTCATCAGCGATGAACACCGTCCCAAACTGGCTGAACGACCAGAGCTTCCCGGGGATGCCCACGACAGGGATGTCATTGGCATTGGGCCCGGCAATGATGTCCTGGAAGTACAACACCAGCTTAGTGGTGTGTGGAGGCTGGACGGTTGCCTCTGATGAATAGGAATGCATGAGAATTGAGTAAGTGGATAGGAGAAGTTGCGAGAACGTCGTGGCCGTGAGCATTTTGGGAGCTGAGATTAGTGCCATTTGATGAAGAAGAAATGGCGAGCTAAAGAAGAGTGATGCTGTTTTTCCTCGCTAAAATGTGGGCTCCCTCTGTCTATTTATTTAGGAAGGGATTGGATCATTTGTCCATTGTCCTATCTGCAATATGAACTGGACCGATGAAAATGCGGAGATGATGTTGCTTGAGTCAACGAGGTTAATGCATTATTTATGACAAACCCTATCTTGGAAAGTGGGAAGAAGAGTGATTTGCTCAATTTTTATTTTTTTTTCGGTGAAGATAATAAATATATTGAGCAAAGACCAAATATACAAAAGGATCATGGTATCGAAACTTACACTCAAGATGAAAAGATCATTATGAGTGATTTGCTCAATTTTTTCTATTCTTCAAAAAAAAAAAAAAAATACAAAGTAATCCTCAAGTTTCCTCTTTCTCTACTCCTATTCGGTAGGGATTCCCAGAAAAGACGATCAAATTGGCCAGCCCTCGCGAAATTAACGGCGACACTCTATATCAAAATTTTTTAAAGTCTTGGAATCAGGTTCTGCCTTCTTATTTGGTACATTTTGGTTACTTATATTGGCCAATAAGTTATAAGTAGGGAAAGGAAGGGATTTGAACCCTTGAGAGCCGACCGGCCAAATTTAAAATAATTAATAAAAATTCGAAAACATAAAATATTATTAAAAAATCATCGGTCAAATGGACTAAATTAGTATAATTATAAAATGTTTAGAATCCAATTGGTCAAAAAAATAAGTTTTGAACTAAATCGATGCAATTGTAACAGGTTTAGAACTTTTTTAGTAATTTTTCTAGAGCAAAAATACATTAGATGTAGGACGTGAAAGATGAAGAAATGTTTCCTTTTCTATCATATATTTATTTTATTGTAAATTATTAATAAACCCACCTCATTCTTAGGATCTATGTGATGTCCTATTTTTGTTAACTGGGAGTTCTATGACAAAGCATTATATAAGCTGGATTTTTTTAGTTCGAAATTTGGCTGGACTTTGTTTGCTAAGATTTGGAATTGCAAGTCTCTTGGTGAGTGAATATTGTTTTATGTACTTTCCATCCTGAAAAGTCACCATGCGAGGCTCGCAATTGGTGCAGTATTGAACCTAGATGCCGATGTTCACGATTTCAATACCCATATCAATGATTTGGAGGAGATCTCTCGAAAGGTATTTAGTGCTCATTTTGGCCAACTTTCCATCATCTTTCATATTATTTTACAAAACAAAAATGTCGTTGATCTCGTAATTCATGTGGGATTAAGCTTAGTTGCATTGGTGCATGGTCCTTCGCTGTTTCTGTTATCTGTCCATTGGGGAACCACTGTAGCCAAGGCAAATTCTCGCCTCAGCCATGGGAATAATCGGATGATTTGAATCGTCGCATATGAATATTCCACTCGGCACCCATTGGATCCAGTAATTCAATGCACTCGGCTTCATCATGGGCCAGTTCTTATCTTTGTCGGGCAAAAAGGAAGTAACTCTATTTCAATTATAACTAAATCCGTCCAATAGGTTGGGTCAATCCAAATAAAAAACTATGTATCTGATTTAAATTGATTCATTTTTATATAATACAATTTTAATGACTCATACCAGATTCGATCGAGACCTAATTCAATCCTATCCGATTCTTAGCAATTTTTCCTCTTGAATACGGATAACAGCATATTGAAAAAATAAAAACTAACCAATTAACAACAAATTAAATGTGAAAATAATTAGCAAATAAGAAATTATTTAAAAAATGACAAATCAAGCTATTAGAACATGTATCTTGTTATTTCTCCTAATATAAGAAATTCGATCTAATTTAACAGAAGAGAACATGCCTGGAAAGATATGTATAACATAAAAACGATGATAAATCCATTTCGAACTCTTATTAAAACTTCAAATAATCCCCATTGTGCCTGATCCATTTGAGATGAGTCAAAATATGGATCCTTGACCTGTTTTATCATCTCAACTTATAACTAACAATCTCCTTACAGGCGAGGAGACCACAGGCCGTGAGGCGTGCTACGCTGGATTGAGCAATTTCTGCCTTTGGTCCCTTGCTCTACGGAAATTGAAAGCCAGGATTCAGATGATGGGACTGAGTAGTTTAGTCAGCTCTTTCCCAATCTCACAATGCTCTAGGCTGGGTTAAGAGGACCGCGAGCACACGAGAGACAAGGGCAACGCTGTTGAGCAACTGAGAGAAGGCGATTCTGCAAGGAACAGAACGGAAAAGTAATCACTCGGTGAATTACATGCGCAACTCGGTTTTGTGAACTTGAGGCGGTCGGAATCGGAGAGCAAGTTAAGCTTCTTCGTTAGCATAACTAACATGTACTGTGGTCATCCATAATTATGGCATGGAATCACCATTTTTGCATTCCATCGATGCAGACTGAACCACTAAACCTGCTCTAGGATGAAACCACATAGATCTATAAGAGGAATTATCAAGCGAAACTGCTGATGCTCGCTCGGTGGGTCAGGATATTTTCAGTTGTGCCTGTAGACAAATCGATCTTCGTTTCTAACCGAGTCATACTCCTTGCTCGAGTCTCCTTATTCATCTGGTTCCTGTTGATTACTTACCGGCTTTGCTTCTTTGAGCTCGGAGTTATTTCGGGTGCGTTTTAACATTTTTCTTTCGGAAAACAATTTCTTTTGAAAAATAATTTTTTTTCTATTTTTATTCCTCAGAATAGTTTCTAAGTAAAAAAATGCATTTAATAACTACACAAAATTTCTAATTTCGGAATAGAAAAAGAACAAGAATGTGTTTGATACAACTCACAAATCTTTTCATGACATAAAATTTCTTTGAATTTTTTAAAATATTTTTAGATTTTTCTCCTTTTTTTTTTTCCTTTTTTCTTCTTCCTCTTGTGTCTGGCGGCGACCAGCCACTGACGGTAGCGGACGGGTGGGCAATGGGGCAATGACCAATGGCGGCAACCGGTTAGAAGAGGAAGAAGAAGAAAGGAAAAAAAAATGACTTATTTCAGAAATTGTTTCCGAGAACAATAAGCAGCTTTTTCTACTTTTTGCTTATATTTTAAATCTATTCATCGGCTACTTTTTTATTATAGGGAATAAAAAAATTAATTAATATTATCAAATAGATTTCTATTCTTTTTTTTTTTATTTCAGGAAACAAAAGAATAGAAATTAATAAGAAGTTGTCAAACAAATTGATCAAAAGGACTCATGTGTCACGCGACAAAGATGTATAGATAACTTCTTTTTGACTAAATCAAAAGGGCAATTTCGATCCTGTCTTCATTTACATAGGATGCAAAGTCGGCACTTTCGCAGCTTTCCATGAATATCTCCTAAACTAATCATTGCATTCCAGCTTGCTTTAGCTGATTTTTCTTAAGAGAATTCTGGGGGTGCCGGGGCAGTCTTCACGCAAGCTGGCAAGTTTCTTGATAACTTGTTGATAGATTTTTCTTTGGAAACTTATGGAAGTAACAACATCTAGAAACATCCAGGAATAGGAGAGAAGCGGTGCTTCTCAAATACTTCCCCTTGCTGATTGATCTCTCTTAGCGCAAACCTTGCAAGCATACCGCATTGCTTTTCGTCAACTATCCTATCATCTTCTTCCTTTAACCTCTGCTACTCCTTGTTGGCTTCAACCACTTCCAGTGTTAGCTGCTGTACCGCACGATAAGAATTGATTGAACACTATCTGCTCTAACTTCAATTGCCTCTGTGGCTGCGACTTTCCACTAGGCTTTGTGAAACCCATATTTTTAGCAATGCCTCTTTTTACTTCATCTCAGTCTCCATACTCATGTGGTTAAGCCACTTATTTGTGATTTTCATTTCGTGCTTTGGTCAATCTAATTCCATCTGTAGCATTTTGATGTCGACAACTTGGTCCTTCTTCTCCGCACTTTTTCCTCGACCCATTCACCTCAGGATATAAGGTGGAGATGGTCTCTTTTTCCCAGGGAAACAGTTTTTTTTTTTTTTTTTTTTTTTCTTTCAGGTGTTCCTTATCTCTCCTAATATGACCGATTGGGAATGTCATAGTGGGCTTGAATTTCTTAAACTTCCTGCATGTTCCTTGAGCTCATTATCCTTCTGCCTCAGCATTTTGGCTCTCTTCTTCAACATCTCTTCCATCTTTGCCCTCTCAACTCTCAGCTTCTTCATCATCCTCCTACATCTCTTGCAGTTGCTTGTCACAACTGATTGCCATTTGCTTCTTTAAGTTTCTACTTGGCTTTGCTCTTCTCCGAGAACGTGACAAAAGTTGTCTCATTATCTGATTTGGTAATAGAGGCGGCTACAAGATCTTCTTGCTCCTCTGTAGCAGAGGCCACCCGGAAATCTCACTCTTCCATGCTGTTGTTCTCCTTAATGGTAAAAGTTGCGGAATTTCCTTCTACCCACCTGAACCAACAAACTCCGGTAAATAACTCGTTTCCTATGGTCTTTGGGAGTAAACACTAGTTGAAAACCTCTACGTTACTTTCTTCACCACTCAATAACATCGACCACTTGATCCTTTACAAGCGACGGAAAGTCGGTCCCAGCTTTCCACCCTATCTAATAGAAATATCTCCTAAACTAATCATTACATTGCAACGCTGATTTTCTTTTTAAGAGAATTCTGAAGGTGGCGTAATAGTCTTCACAGAAGTTGGCAAATTGCTTGAATAACTTTTATTGATTTTTTCTTTGGAAAAATCTGGAGGTGATAACTTGTAGAAACATCTGGGAATAGGAGGGAGAGAGCCCCTTTTTTATTGATGACATTTGCAAGAACATAGTGTGCATTTTGTTTATCAGTACGCAGGACAGAACACACGACCTCCAGTCATATTCAATCTCCGCACAATTTGTCAAAGGCGTTCGAGATCTCCTCTAATCAAGACGGACTGTGACGTTGCACTGGATAACCAAGTACGCCTGCAGCATGTCCATGTGGTTAGTCTCAAACTTCATGTAGCCCCACGCGCACCGGAACTTCCCAGTCCCCGCCACCATGAGTACTCACTGCTGCCTTCCTCGAGCTTGCTTGCCCGTGCCCTGGATATGCAGAGTGCTCCCGTTGTAGGCTCAGTTGGTGAACACGATAGAGAACATGGCGTGATTCTATAATGGATCACTAGCCAATTAAAGAGAAAACTGGATTCCAGGGATAGTTTTTTGACTTCCAAATCCAAGACCAATCATCCGGCAGAACCTTCATCAGGCTTGTTGCTGGTCACAAGATCATAGGCATCAGTACTGCTAAATTCCCCATTTTGTGAGAATTTCCAAGCAATGAGGTCCTCCGAACTCGAACCGCGAGCAATAGGAATGGCGTGAATGCATTGGATAAGTTCATCGTCAAATACTTGGAGATTTAACAGGTCCCAAGCGCCCGGGCTAAGCTGAAAGTTGTTAACAGCCATTTCCTCTTCTGCAAGGTACTTCGTGAGCCCAAGACTTATTTCCCGATTAGGACTCCTTTGCGGTGAAACAAAAACGTTTACACAACCTTATTTTACCATCGGGTCAAATGGTATTTTTGACTCCATCTTTCATCTTTACTTTCAATTTGTCAAACATGTTCGAAATCTCCTCAAATCAATGATGGACCGTGACATTGCACCGGACAATAACCAAGTAAGCCCACGACATGTCCACAGGGATAGTCTCCACCATCACATAGCCCCACATGAACTGGCACTTCCCGGTCCCGGCTGCCACCAAGTACTCTTCGACCGCCCCGGACTGCTTGCCTGTGCCATGGATCTCCAGGGTGCTCAGACTGTAGGCTCGATTGGGAACAGATCCACAACATGATGTGAGCATTTGACCCGTCCAACGACGAGGTTGTGCGCATGCCCTGTGCCCGCCTGACCATGGCCCAGCCCGGGTCATGCGTCTCAGCCATGGAGTCATCGGTGAGGAGTATGGTCCTGAAATTGGCCCTTTCGGGAAGTATTCTATGGGGTCATGAAGTATTTCCATTGACAAGATAAATTTGCCAATACTAGTGACCACCATCCGTCACCTCACCCTCGCCGCCCTTTCCGGCAATGGTGGGCAGCAGCAGCGAGGGTCTACCTTCACCCGCTCTAGCCTTCATTTAAAAAAAAAAAAAAAAAAAAAAAAAAAAAAAACAAATTGTATATTTTTGAACCTATTTAAATAATATTTAAATTAAAAAAATTCAGATTCGCCATCTCTAGCCTTCATCTTAAAAAAATTGTATATCTTTTTAATCTATTTAAATAATATTTTAGAGTCTTGTCCTTCATGTTTTAGCCATGTAGACGTCATGTAGGAGAGAAAATAATAATAAAAACATCTACATTTTTTAGTAGACAAGTTGAACGAAGTTAATATAATAATTTGATCACATCAATTTGATAAATTTTAGAATTTGATTATACTTTTTAAAAATTTTATACCTTGACCGTACTTCTTGATAAATTTTATGACTTGCGGTACATTTATCCCAAAAGAAATGCCACTGGACGAAAATTTTGCTGCTTTGTGGCATGTTTTAACTCAACTTGCAGTTTCTCTTTGCTGTCCTTAGGCACACAAACTTGTATTAATCTCCGTTGCATCGAACAAATAAAGCAACTGCTAGCCTATTTGAGTCGTTAGGACCAAGATTGTCAAGAGTTATGGCATAAGATCACGAGTTATGCATCCATTGATGCAGACTAAACCACTAAACCTACCCAGATATGAAATCACAAAGATCCATAAAGAGTAATTATCAAGCAAAGCTGCTGATACTAGCTTGAAGAAGAAGTGCCGGCATATACTACCGGCGGCTAGTTCACTCAGTAGGTCGGGATATTTTTTAATTTTCTTGTGCCTGCAAACAGATCAATCTTTGTTTCTAACCGAGTCATACTCCTTGTTTGAGTCTCTCATTCGCTTGGTTCCTTCTTTATTGAAGAGATAATTGCAATAAAACATAGCTTACCAGCTTCGCTTCTTTGAATTATACAAGACAGAATGGATCGCAGGCAATTGAGAATCCCATCTGCTGCCATGCTATAGCGATTAGAAATATAAGGAACGATCAGAGTAAGTACCTAGTACAACCCTGATTTCCGTCCTAAACCAACAAGTTTACAAAACTCATCGCGAGGTCTTGTTCTTCTCTTTGTACAGGCAGATTCAACACAACAGCCATGCAGTCTTCCCTGTCGAAAACTATATCTCTATTAGAAAACACTCATCAAACAAGATCAAGAAATCGCCTGCTCCAACAAAACCCTTTGTTAGGTGTTCTTCTTGCCATCAGAATTGGACAAGGAGAGATCAATAGACTCCAACTGACTTCGAAGGCTTTGGTTGTCTGCAAGCAGGCGGTCATACTCTAGGAGTAAGCCCTCGGATTGTTTCTTCAGAGCCTCGGCTTCAGCTTCAGCTGTCTTGGCTTCTTTGTCTTTGGTCTCGTATTCATTTTCCAGCTTATTCAGTTTTGTCCTCAGGGTGGCAATCTCTTCCTTCAAGCCTTTGACCTCCTCTGCACTGCCATTTTTCCCCTCGTCAATGCCTCGACTCTGTTTCTTGGCTGCCTCCATGGTCTTTCTAAGCAGACGCAGTTCTCTTATGTAATGGTGCAATCTATCAATCATCAAAGACAGAAATAGCACAAATCCTGCATGAAATAAACCACATAGAATCAGATCCAACCCATACCTACAACAATGTTAATATAGGAGAGCTTAAGGGTGACCTTTCTTCAGAGAAAGGTACCCAATGCATTAGAACTTTGGTATATGACATCCAGAATTTTGGCCAAACACATCATTAGCATTTCTGCGGTCTTGTAATTGTGTCTATACCCTTCTCTCTTAACTTTCTTTACCAGAGAGAAGGCTGCTGGATACTAGTCGCTTGCAAAAGAAAACAATACAAGATAATTGGACCACTACACAGGCTGATACAGAGAGCAATGCTATACTGGCGAACCATTAGTGCATGACTGTATGGCAGTCTATAATCAGCCCACAGTGATAAAACAAAGCTAATGGATCCTATGGGATTCGGACACAACACAGGTTTCAAACGTACTAAATATAACACAAACTGAAGCAGACGCAATGAGCTCAAAACATGGGAACTAACAAGACAAACAGTCAAGCTCCAGTGAACCCATTAAGGCAAAAACAAAAAAGGGAAGAAATTATCTGAATGAGAAAATGCTTTTCGCATCAGCCAACATTATGCAAAGATCAGGCTCCCCAAGTAACAGCACCGATATTAACCCACAGATTCAATCAATAAATTCTCCGGAATAACCAGGTACTAATTTTGTCCTCTAGTACCCCCAACCATCCTTTTTTCTATAGCATGATACACATTGTCAATGTCTAGGAATCAGTAACAATCCAGATCCACTGGGTCATGAAAGCCATGTATTTTAGTTCAGCAATCAAAAATCATGGGTCACTTATCCGATGCCAGCATCAGAGAACTCCAGTCCTATCCTATCCGAGACAAAATCTCCGATGCACACGAGCATAGACCCATCAGAGTTATCGTACAGAGAGACCGAACTAAGGCATGGGGTTTAGCATTCCAATTGCGACCACAGACAGAAGCGCTTTCAACTCGTGAACTGCTAATTCGCCAGGATTACGCCCCACTGCAGATGCACAAAAGGTAGTAACCCCAAAATTTTAATTTTCTAGAGACTCGTGACGAGCCCGGCGAACCAGCCCCAATGCCTTCCAATCTAGCATCATTTCTCCCCACCCTTTTCACCGGAGACCCAAACAAGAAGAACCCTAGGAGCTAAAATCACTCGACGTCTCAAGAAAAACGCCGGCGACGATTACCATTTATCTAGCACGAAAGAAGCCGAAAAACTCCAACGCCAGCCGAGGGCGAGCTGGGAAAAAATCCCTTACCCATGAGAGAGGCCTCGAGCATGTGCTTGGACATGAGGACCTGGTCGGTGGGGTTGAGGAGGCCGGCCTCGACGGTGCGCCGCTGGATCTTCACCATGCTGTACAGGCTGGAGGCGAGCACGACCAGCAACGTGACGCCGACCGTCTTCACCATGACGGGGCCCCGGCCGCGCTTGACCCGATCCAGGGCCATGATCACCAGCTTCCGGAGAGGGGTCTTGAACAGGAGGGTCAGGATCAGCGCCATCTCGGCGGCGATCACGGTGTACAGGAGCTGTATCATCTTCTCGGGAGCAGAGGGGAAAAACGGGGACCCACGACCTAGAATCGCGAGGAGAGCGGTGGGGAAAAGAGTTTTGCAGAAAGGGTGGCTTCGATAGGGAAAGAACTGGGATGGGGTCGGTTGGGTTCAACTACCGGCTTGTCTGGAGAGGGCAGGGGGATTTATACGATGGTCTCCACGTCGGTGTTGATTGCTTCGACATGCTTCTTCATGTGCGACGCGCCTCGCGTGTCTGCCGTGTTCCTGGGTGCGCCCCCCCATCCCTCCTACCACGCCCGCCCTTCATTTATGACAAATCGTGTTCCGAAGTATGACGTGAAAATCGCGTCCGACGTTTGGTATATCTTCTTTCCTGTTTTTTCTCGAAGGATCTTGTGAACCATTTGCTTTCCAAAGTTAGAGATCACCGGGAATAACGAGATAGAAACGTGTATTGCTCGCTTGGATGTCTGTTGATTTCTTTTTTTTTTTTCGATTACTTGAATGATGAATCGGTAAAAGATGTTCACTTGATTATCTATTCCGGTAAATTATTCCATGTGATTTTTTGAGATGATTTTTGTGTCCGACTTGGCTTTTCTAAAAGAAATTCCATAGTAAAAAATGGGACAATCCGGATTTTGAGTCTATCACTAGAGAAAATAGTGACAACATGAGGATGTGCCAAGGCAACAAATTGAAAAAGCATTGAGGTTGCAACGTGTTGGAAGATATGCGCGAGATTCTGAAGATATGCTCGAGAATCATTTTTTAATTATGATCATGCATAAATCAATTAGGGATTAGATTGAGATTAAGATTGATTTTACATAATATATCATCGCCGTTTATTGTACCTTTTCTGTATTATAATAACATAGGCTTGTACATTAGGGATATACAATGAAAATACGTTTTTTTTCCCTAAGCCATCTATTCCCTTTCTTCTTCTTGCTTCCTTTCACAACGTGTAACAAATGGAGCCAAATGTCAGTGGTTCGTTGGTAAGAGAGAAAGGGGGTAGAGTCAAGAGCATATATATATAGAGAGAGAGAGAGAGAGAGAGAGAGTGCAGAACGAGCCAGAGGGGCGGCGCGGTGGTTTGTCGGTCGGACAAGGGGGCGACGAAGAGAGAGAGTTAGGAGAGAGAGAGAGAGAGCGTGAAGGGGAGAGAGAAATTTTTTCTTTGACATTTGGCCTCACTTGTGACAGGTGTAGCAACCTTAGTGCATTTCCAATTCGTTGCACCGACACATCTCATAGCCAATATTTTCTTGATTCATGACGGTACGCCTTCTCCTCATCCCCGAGCGGGGTGGCCACAGTGATGTCGAAGCGAGTTGAGCTCGCCAAGCTGTGCATCTCTCGTAATTGAGCCAAGGCAATTCGAGTCCTTGAATCATTTGGCTTAGTCGTGCACAACCCAGAAAATATTTGGTGCAAACTCATTTTTGGTGAAAACTGCTTTATTCGATCAGGTGTTCGATCTGGAAATCAGATTCATAAAGAGTGAAAGAGGGACCTTCAACAAGCGGACAAAACATTTGTTTTCCACTTCTTCGTCTGTCTATTGCCACAAGTAATTCGAAAGGTAATTTTGACTAAAATGAACCGAATTAGAGTTTCCCACGATTAAGAATGGGGATTGGACATTAAATGGGAAAGTTCCGAGAGGAAACGAGGAGCGCCCAAGCCGAGGGCTTTCCTCTTAAACAATGAGGAACCACGGTACTTTTTTTTTTCTGGTCAAAAGTAACGACTTCATTGAAATTACTTAGCCAAGTTTGGAGAGAATACATTAAACGCATCAGCACATAGTAGATCGAATAGAGCAGGTGAGGGGTTTTCTAACCAATTTAATGGAAGGGAATTGGTTCTACGCGCTCTTGCCAGCCAATCCGCGGGTCAATTTGAGTCCCTGTTGCAATGGGCCAAAGAAAGGGCCCGATACTCTTTCATTTTTAGCTTGGCCCAGTCCACGACGGTCTTCGCTTCTCAACTGAAGTCTTTCGAAGAGTTGCAGCTTTGCACGAGTGGGAGACAGTCAAATTGTACTTGGAGAGTAAGGTGAGTTCGGTCTGAGAAGAAGATTAGGGTTTCAAGGAGGGCGGTCGCTTCCGCCTGTTCTGCCGAGGACGTGGCCACTGATTTCACGAAGCCATTGACGACCCGGCCCTTGGAGTCGTGACAGATGCAGGCAATTGCTCCTCTGTTTTCGCTCACTCCCCTGTTTGCCCTATTTTCTAGTTCGGCGTCGCTGCTTGGAAGGAAGGAAGCGTCGATGTTGATTTTCAGCGAATCTGGTGTCGGGGGTTGCCATCTTTGAGGTTGGGTCGCTCTATGTTGCTCCCCTTTCGATTTTTGGTTCCAAGTAATGTAATTCTCGTACAAAGCAGCGGCCTTGAATAGTGTTTGCTGTGGGTGCAGGGGACGATGGCCGAATATAAACTGGTTTCGGTCTTTCCAGATGCTCCAGAGGGTAACAACGGTTAGGTCGAACTTTTTTGCACTCGTTGGATTTGTTTTTTACCGTGTACAGCCACTCGTCAAATCGGGTTAACCCTATTCTTGACACTCTGATTTGCAAGGGGGCAGCTTTCCAAATCCTGGCCGTCCAGGAGCATAGGAACAGGGTGTGTTCAACGGTTTCGGCTTCCTGTTTGCAAAGAGGGCAGAGCGGATCAGGTACTATTTTCCGCTTGTGTAGGTTTTCCAATGGTAGGGATAGCATTCTGACAAGCGTTCCATATAAAGTGTTTGACTTTGGGTAGAGTTTCAGATTGCCATATAAATTTCCATAGTTCTGGTTTTGGCTGATATGATGAAGTTGCTGCTGCTGCTTGATATGATGAATTTGCTACTGTTGCTTGCTTGCTGGGTGTGCTGTCTCTGTTATTGTAGTAGCCGCTTTTTACTATGTATGCCCCTGTTTTGTTCTTCGCCCAAACCAGTCTTTCTTTTTCAGTAGGCAGTCCGATAAGTGTAGCTAATATTTCTTGGACTCTTTGGTCATCAAACAAGGACTTTATCAGTAGTTCGTTCCAGTTTCCAGTCTCTTGATCAATAAGACCAGCCACCTGACTTGGTTCCCCACTTGTTGCCAAGCCACCAATCTGTCTGATTTTTAGCCATTTGTCCTCTCTAATCAATATTTCTTTGCCATTCCCAACTGAGAGCATGATATGTGGAGATATAGAGTCTCTTCCCATCAATATACTCTACCATCCCCACGAAGATCTTGATCCTTTGCCAGCCTTCCAAAATACACTCTATGGGTGGTACAACCCTTTCATTACTCGGCTGAATAGGGATTGAGGATGCTGTGATATTCGCCATGCCTGCTTTCCCAACATCGCCTTATTAAAGGCAATTAGATCTTTAAAGCCAAGACCCCCCTCATCCTTCCTAATTTTCAAATTTTCCCATTTTTTCCAGTGTATCCCAACACTTCTGTTACTGTTTCTCCACCAGAAATTTGCCACTTTCGTCTCAATAGCTTTGCAAATCGAAATAGGGATTTTGAAGATGGACATGGCATATTGAGGAATGGCTTGTATCACTTATTTAATTAAAATCTCCTTCCCCGCTTTCGATAATAAATTCTCTTTCCAACTTTCCAATTTCATGTGAACTTTTGCAAGAATCCAGGCAAACATATCCTTCTTTGAAGCCCCCCAATCCGATGGCATTCCTAGGTACTTCCCGGTTTTCTCAATTTCTGGCACTCTTAGTTTGGAAGCCATATTCCTCCTCAAGCTATTTGGGCAGTTTTTGCTGAAATATATACCTGATTTATTGAGATTAACAGCCTGACCAAATGCGAAGCAGTATTGGTGTATGATGGTCGCTAGGTTTTGGCATTCCAATATTGTTCCATGGAGAAAGAAAATGGAATTATCCGCAAATAACAAATGTGATAGAGTAGGGCAGCTGCTGTTTAGCTTGATTCCTCTTAATGTACCGTCATCTATTGCTCGCTTCATCATGTTATATAGCACATTAGCCACTAGAATAAATAGATAGGGTGAAAGTGGATCACCTTGTCTAATTCCGCGAGTAGGCTTGAAACAAGGCAAAGATTCCCCATTGAAATTTTATGCTGAATGTGACCGTTGAAACACACTGCATCACCCATTGGACCCACTGATCACAGAATCCCATCTTAATTAAGCTTGCCCTAAGGAAATCCCATTCAATTCTGTCATAAGCCTTCTGCATGTCAAGCTTTAAAACAGCTTGAAATTTCCGTTTCCTCTCCCGGGTTCGCAACTTGTGAAGGACTTCCTGCACAATCAAGATGTTGTCTTGGATTTGCCTACCCCCCACAAAAGCACTTTATTCTTCAATGATTAGGCTTGGTAGCAACGGTTTGAGTTTATTAATCATCACTTTGGATATGATTTTATAGATAAAATTACATAGGCTGATTGATCGATATTGCTCGAGCTTTTCGAGGTTTGGGATTTTAGGGATAAGGGTTATTTGTATTATGTTCATGTCAGGATTTAGGTATCCCGTAGTAAAAAAGTGCTGAGTTTCCGTGAGGATATCATGACAAATATCTGTCCAATGTCGTCGAAAGAAGAGTCCATGAAGCCCATCTGGTCCTAAAGCTTTGGTGACTCCTAATTGTTGCATAGCAGTAGTTATTTCCTCCATAGTAACATTTGCGACTAACCCTTGATTCATATTTTCATCCACCAAGGTTGGAACGTGCTGTAGTATATGCTGGAAATTTCTGGAGCCTACTGACTTGTATAGATTTTGGAAGTATTTCTCAGTCATTTCTT
The DNA here is from genome assembly GCA_017140595.1 of Eucalyptus curtisii. NCBI lineage: Eukaryota > Viridiplantae > Streptophyta > Magnoliopsida > Myrtales > Myrtaceae > Eucalyptus > Eucalyptus curtisii. The sequence continues at coordinate 18,327,040 of CM029494.1, forward strand.
TCGGATGTTGCTCCTCTCTTACCCAAACATCCTCTTCATTTTTCAGCAAGGAGATTCTATTTCTGGTCCTTCTCTGTATTACTGTGGCATGGAAGAATTTGGAGTTTCTGTCACCCCATTTTAGCCATCTAATTCTAGACTGCATACCCCAATACATCTCCTCTTGTCTCCACGGTTGTTCTATTTCTTGTGTGATCTTCTTTCTGCTGCACTCTCCTGAAAGGCTTCCGTTCTATTCATCAAGGCTTGTAGTTCATTGTTCAACCATTCAATTCTCATTTTAGCATTGGAGAATCGATTCTTGCTCCACTTCATCAACTTACTTGCTGTAATCTGTAGTTTTTCCACCACATTTTATCGTTGGGAATCGGGTTCAGCCCAAGTTTCTTTCACTAATTGTGCACATTCCTCTTCCTCTGTCCAGAATGCTTCATATTTGAATCTCTTTCCCCACTTTTTTCTTTGTGGGTTGAGTGATACTATAATAGGGTTATGATCGAGACCCTATAGCTGGTAATGCTATACTTTCAGCAGTAGGATATGTTGTTCGCCAAGTAGAAGTGCAAAGAACTCTATCAAGACGCTTCTTTACTAACTGATCCCCTTCTCTGTTATTTGTCCGGGTGAACGCACATCCTTTACTCTCTAAGTCCATTAAAGAACATCGGTGGATGAAATCTCTGAAAGCTATGAGTCGGTAAGTTTCTGCTCTCTTTTTTCCCACCTTTTCCCAGTTGTATAGGATTTCATTAAAGTCCCCTAAACAAAGCCATGGCAGGTGATAGTGTAGACTTTCACTATGTATAGCTTCCCATAACAGAACTCTCTCTTTAAAGTCATTCGGAGCATGAACAAACATCAAATGCATTTTCTGTTGTGTTGCTTTAATTTGACATTGGGCATAAATAGCATTTGCCAAGAAAGAGTCAATAGACACTAGAACCTGATCATCCCATAAAATGGCCAAATCCCCTACTAACCCTTCTGGATCCACTAGAAAGTTGTTCTGAAATTTCAGTCTTCTCCTTAATCTTAGCACCTTTTGCTCTTGATTTTTTGTTTCCATAATAAAAATAATACTAGGCCTTTCTTGAGTCACTAGGACTCTCAAAGCTTGAACTGTCAAGGGTGTGCCCAACCCCTGACAGTTCCAGCTCAACATTTTCACGGCTGATTTGGTGGCTTATTAGGGCTAGCCACCAAAGCCCACTGATCTGACTTCGCAACCACTTTTATGGGAGTCTCCACCAGCTGTGTGTGCTCTAGTATTGGTACATTTGATGTTTGAGCTCCATAAGGATAGAAACGTTTCCCTTTTTTCGATGATGAGGGCTTGGCACTTTTAGATTTATATCTTATCAGCCCCTTCCCACTTGTTGAATTTTCTTGCATCTCCACCTCTGCTTCCTTTTGTTGCTCCTCATAAATCACCATGACTGATTCTTCATCTAAGCAGCAGCTCCCTCTCTTCTGGGTGCCTTTTTCTTCCATAGGTACAAGTGCTAAGGAAGTAGTGGGATAACAGTTCTCCTTTGTTGGGTTTGTAGCATTGTTTTGTTCACAAATAGTGGAATAGCTTTGCTAATTTTTGTCCTGTGGTTGTTTTTCTTTTCCAAAAACTGGAATGATAGGAGTCTCGGACACTCGCTCGACGTCTTCTTGTGGAATTTCTTGTTTGCCATAGAAGATTTTCCCGTACAGACTTAGTTCCCACGCTTCAGCTCTCAACCAATGCCCAAATCTTCCCGGTAAGTCCTCAGCTAGCCCTGAGTTCTCATAGGGTATTTCTTTGCAAACAATTGCATAATGGCCAGTTTTTCCACATGAATAACAATAATGCGGAAGTCTTTCATATTTAAACTCTGCCCACAACCTCTTTCTATCCAGATTTACAATAACTCCCGTCTTAAGGGGATTTTCCAGATTAAGCTTGACTCTTGCCTTGCCAGTCTTGTAATTGCTATTTCCTTTTACTTCTAGTTTAACTTCTATCACTTCGCCTAGTTTTGATGTAATATTTCGAACCACAGCAGTTGACACTCTCCCTAAGGGAAGGCCCGAAAAATGCACCCAAAATGCACAGTGGTTAAATTCATAGCAGATTTCAGGGGTATCTGGATCATATTCCTGTAAAACTAGACGGTTGCTTGAGAAAGACCATGGTCCAGAGTCTAGTACTCTCTACTTATCAGCTTCAGACTGGAAGGAGAAGGAAAAATACCCAAGCTCTATCAATGCGTTCGTAAAATTTTCCGTTCTCCAAGCTTTTTTCAGAGTACTCACAAATGTTGTATAGTTCACATTCGGCTTAGAAAAAGAATTTCCCAAACAGTGTTTTGCGACATTCTGTCAAATTTTCTTCAAAAATGTCACGTATTACATCTACCACATCTTCTTCAGACCAAAGCTTACCTAGACTCTTGCATAGGGCAGTCACCCTCCTCTCCTCCTCGTACTGATCTGCCATCGATTTTCTCCAGGGGCAAGAGGGATAAGGAAGTCACAAACTGGCTTACTTGTTTTGGATTCAATTGACAATGGGCACTGGTCGTGTATGGTTGAAGGGAGCTCTGGATCGGTGATTTGGTGGAGAATCAAGGGGTTTCGTCAGGGGGTGAATCGGACGTATCCGAGAGGGAAGACCAGAGAAGTAGAAGAGATGTTGGGGGGTTAGGGTTTTGCCCACAAACGGAGGATAGACTTCCATTCCATCGTGGGAGAAGGAGCATTTCTGTGATCTAGGGTTTCTCACATTCCCGAAAGTTTTAATCGGAGAAGGTGAGTGGATTGAAGTTTACCATCTGTGATGATGGAGCCGAGCCTACCCTGAAGGTAGAAGGGCATTACCCAGCTGGTAGGGAGAAATCTTCATCGCGATGAGATTTTTTAGGAAGATCCTAACTTCAAAAGTTGCAGTCGTGGTGATGATTTTGCTGGTTTTGATGGGAGCATTGATGCGGCAGAGCGAGGCGTGCCGGGTTCTCCATGGAGGAGCGCGGCCTATTGATGAGGACGAGGAACCACGGTACTTGAGTATGTGGTTTTCTTCTTCTTCTTCTTTTAATAGATAGGAGAAAAATGACTCATTTTTTTGGTTTTTGCCAATTAGATTTTTCTTGCAAGCCACATCGGCCATACTATAACAAAATTAATAGTATGATACAAATCACTGATGACACTAAAGTAAACGATTTCTAATCATCATATCACTCCATTGATTGGAAAAAAAAAAAGTATGGCCCTCAAATGAGTCTCATACGAAATTTATTGCATTTATAATATCCACATCCCAATTTTTTATTACATTCACCGTAAAAAGAAAAATAATTTGCATGGACCGTTGAAGACTGAGATACTCCTAATACTGCGGTCACTTTTTCAATAAAAAATGTGTAGAAATTCTTTACATTGAGAGTGGACCTAAAAAAATCAATGCACCCAATTCTTTCAAGATTGCCATATTAATGCTTTGAAAATCTCAGATTTTAGTAAACATACTTCTGAAAAATTGTCTTGCAAATACTCATCGTGACAACTCACTTTTTAAGACTCCATTTATTTTGTGGAAAATGATGATTTAAAAAAAAATTAAAAATATTTTTTTTTTCTTTATTTCATCTATTGTTATTTACCAATCTTGATATTAGGTCACATGAGAGTCCTTATGATACAACTTGAGTTGAGTAAAAAGAATGAGGAACCATTTGAATGCACAATGATTTTGTTATCACTCTCCAAGCCAACATTTCAAATATTATTCATCTTTAGAATCTAACCGATCTTATCTGACATTAATGATTTATTCTTAGTTAGTGATAATCTTTTTCTACCTGTGAGTATCTAGGTCTTGGTATGTAATTTGTGCTGAAATTATGTTGTTTATTTTTATTTTTCTAATTTAAGGAATCTCATTAGTGGGAATTCCTCAAATCCCACAAATAAGCGGCTTCCTTGGAAAAGTTTTGAATTTTTTACTTTCATTTTTTCCCTCGAATTTTCTACTAATGCAAATGAGCAATATGCCGCAGTAGCTTTGAAGAACCGCTAATTTTCCTTTCTTTCTCCTAATGTTGAATGGGGATCAGCTAGTTCAATGTCACAACCGATCTCATTCATGTGGGAAAACCTGTCTTCTCTATACTAGGGCTTTTACTACATGGGGCCTTTTGTCGTGATTGCATCTTTCAGTACGTGGAGCGAGCTGTAATTTGGTGTCATTTAGACCAATTGTCCGTAGAATGAGTAAGGACATTTTTCGAGTCCGTTGTTACTTGGAGCACGGGAAATTTGATGATTTGAATGGTGTCTTGTCGATTTAAAACACGTTCGACCTTGCCTGCAGAAGACGGCTATAGCCATCCGCTGCATACAATTCACTGGTTTGGTTTACATCATGATTGAGGCCTCAACAATCTCTCCTTTGCGACATAAATCTCAAGCTTCTTCTTAAGTTCTTCATTCGATTAGGAGAGCACCAGGGGGAAAAATGTTATATTTCACTGTCTGAATTGAAAGACTAGTTCTTCATGCGAAACAAGAGACGCGATAACTTGTGAAAACGAAATGCATTCTGAATGTAATACAAATAGGGAAGTCGTTATTTCATGTGGTCTTTAGATTGCGCACTTTGTTTACATCAAAGATAACATGAAAATCTCCAATGCAGACCAATGGACTCGTTCACCACCGTAGCAGATAGTTTGGTTTTGGAGATTGGCCGGGGTTTTACCTCCCTCCTCCACCTCCGCCGCCTGAGCCGCCTCCGACGCCCACCCCTTTGCCGGCACCGGCCCCTACTCCAACTCCAATCCCAACCCCGATTCCTACTCCAAACCCTCCACCTCCACCAATGCCATGGCCACCTCCAAGTCCGCCACCAGCACCTCCCCCTCCTCCGGCACCACCACCTAAACCTCCTCCAGCTCCACCTTCTACTCCCCCGCCTGCACCGAAGCCCCCGCCATGGCCTGCTCCTCCACCTAAACCACCACCGCCACCTCCTCCGGCTCCGCCTCCGCCAGCACCACCTCCTACGCCACCACCAGCACCAAATCCACCCCCATGTCCTGCTCCTCCACCAACGCCACCACCACCTCCGCCTCCTCCACCTCCACCTCCACCTCCACCAGCACCTCCTCCAGTGCCTCCTGCACCGCCACCTACACCTCCTCCAGCACCAAAGCCTCCTCCATGGCCAGAACCCCCACCAACACCTCCACCTCCACCAGAACCGCCTCCTCCACCACCTCCAGCTCCAACTCCGCCTCCAGCTCCACCACCTACACCACCCCCAGCCCCAAAGCCTCCACCATGACCGGCCCCACCACCAACACCTCCTCCACCTCCACCACCAAAACCGCCGCCACCTCCAACACCACCACCAGCACCTCCTCCAGCTCCTCCACCAACACCACCCCCAGCTCCAAAGCCACCTCCTTTTCCAGCACCACCTCCAGCACCTCCACCTCCACCGCCACCAAAACCCCCGCCACCACCTACACCACCTCCCGCACCACCTCCAACGCCACCCCCAGCTCCAAAGCCTCCACCCTTCCCCGCTCCTCCTCCAACTCCTCCACCTCCTCCGCCACCTAAACCACCGCCACCACCTACACCACCCCCTGCACCACCTCCAACACCACCCCCAGCTCCGCCTCCAAACCCTCCACCCTTACCAGCTCCTCCTCCAACTCCACCTCCCGCACCTCGTCCTCCACCAAATCCACCACGGCCGGGCCCACCACCGAATCTGCCGCCGCAGCGTCTCCGTCCCCATCGACAGTCATCGTCGTCGCCAAACCTGGTCTTGTCAACCTTGTTGTCACTGAGAGCAAGTGCACTCAGATGGAGCACGATGCATGAAATGAGAAGAACCACAGAGAGCCATTTTCTCGAGACCCCCATGGCTTCGGACGCCAAAAGAGAGAGTGTGTGCGTAAGTGAGAGAAAGATATATTCAGTTGCTGACTAAGCTTGCTATGGCTGGGTCATCGACGCTCGTATTTATATAGGTGTTATCCACTAGCCAGCAATTTGCCCATTGTCACTGCTTGCTCCACTCTAAACAACCAATAAATGAGTGCATGTTCATCCCTTCATGTGCCGCGTGGAACCGTTGGGCGATCGGCCCGAGCAATAAATGGAAATAAAGGTCATAGTTTGACTTTCCATATGTACTCGTATAGTCATCATTCTGACTCCAGAAGCAAGTTGTTAAATTACTCTCGAGCAAGTTGTTAAATTCGCATGCTGTTTTGCATAAGATATAGCAGAAAATGAAGAACAAAAGCTAAAGAGTACTTCACGGGTAGGTTCTTTAGTTGGATGGGAGGCTTGTTTTTACCATGATCGTGACAAGCAGGCTCAATAATAAAGTATGAAGATAAGAGGATCCATACCTTGTTTATTTCCTTATTTTAGCCATTATGGTCTTTAAAAAAATCCTCGTAATATTCATGTTAAATTCACAGACCTACGTAAAGCACCAAAAAAAGAAAAAAGAAAAAGACACGCATGTAGTTGCTTCTGTTGTTCCCTAACGCTCGATCATATCAGCGTCCAAGTGGGATTTTCTCTCTCTGTCATATTATATTTTCTATTCAAATGATTAGACAACATTATCAAGACATTTATTGGCATTGTACAGTTGTGATGGTGGACGACTCAATTGCTCCCGCCTAATCATTTAAGGCAGTCAACCCTAGCGGCCGACACTCAAAGAAGTCACTCTTGACGGTTGACATAATCAACTGTTAACTCGGTCATTTTTATTTCGGAAAGCAAAAATTCGGAAAAAGCTTTCACGATAATATATATACTTTCCATAAAAACATTTTCAAGAAAAATGAATATTTTTCATTTATTTTGTGGTACAATAAAAAATGTGACCAGAAATGTTTTTGGATTTTTAGATCTCATTTAGAAAATAATTTTAAACTTATATATTACTTTGAAGTCCGTCTAACCTTTCAAATCCAAGAGTAGCTTTCAGTTTGAAAAATAAATAGATAAGAAAAAAAATCGACTTTGTAATTTATTTCTGTCATAATATTCCAAGTAGTACGTAAACAAAACATTGGAAAGAAGTATTTAAAAATTCCTAAACCTTTTTATTTGGTGTCTATTTAGTCCTTTTGGTCGAATTTTGCTAACTAGGCGTTGGTCAGCTGACGTGGCTTGATTGGCGATGATGTGGACAATTTCTAATAATATTTTAATATTTTTATTTTCTTTTTCTTTTTCTTTTTTCTTTTTTCCTTCTCCTCCTCCTTACTCCGGCCCGGTCACCGGACCTTGGCAACCGGCCATTGACGAGCCTCATTGGCCACCTCTCCAATGGCCGCGAGAGCAGCCTCGCGCTGGGCGGCGAGGCTCGCCCTCATCGAATCTGGGGAGGGTCGAGCCTCGCCCATGCCCGGCGAGACCATCCTGGTGGCATCAAGCTAGCCTAATGCTGGGTCAAGAAACCCAGGCTGGCCTTGCCAGCCTAACATGAGGCCGCCCTCGTAGCCACTAGTGAGGTGGTCGGCGAGGCTCGCCTACTGTTGCCTCTGGTCGGTCATTGAGGTTGGCGATCGGCTAGAGGAAGGAGAAAGAGAATGAAAAATGAAAAAAGAAAAAGAAAGAGAAAAGGAAAAAAATCAAATATATTATTAAAAGTTGTCCACGTTAGCACCGATCGGGCCACGTCCCAACCGGCAACCAATCAGCAAAATCTGGCCAAATTTGGCCAAAAAGGAGTGAATCAGCACCAAGTAAAAATGTTTAGAACTAAATTGGCAAAAAAAAAAAAGATTTAGAATTACATTGACAGAAATACAAAAGGTTTAGGACATTTGTAACACTTCTCCCCAAAACATTGCACTGTTGGTTCCAGCATGGATCACTTTATTTTCACATGATACATTAGGATAAATTGTGCCACAAAGCGCTGCTTGAATAGCTACTTCAACAAATAATCAAAGAACAGCGAGTCTTTCGTACATATAATATTAAAAACTAACTTGTAATGTCTAATGCTTGATCAAAAGATTGTGAGTTTCTTCATCTTCCACCTTTCTGTCAATATCCACTTTCCTTCTGTCGAGCACAAAAAATGAACAGAAAGGAGAATCAAACGATCATAGCACAGGCGATGACAACAGATTCACAATGAAAAGGATCGATCGAATTTTCATAGAGTATTTTGAAATGGCGGAGGAGAGAACCTGAAACGAAACCATTAAAGGCCGTTGAAGATGAGCTTAGCCGTCAACGAAAACGTTGAGCGTTTGTGAAGAGTAGCGAACCTTGACGAAGGTGAAAAAGCAACTAAGCCTTGGTGAAGAAAACTGAACAAAGCGAAGAAAAGTTTGTTAACAAGTTTCAGAATATTAACTACCTCCTCGATTAGGCAACTCATTTCCTAATTTTAAGCATGAATATTTTCTTTTTATCATATATGATTTTTCGATATCTTATCATCTTTAGCAAATCAAACGCATGAAAGTCTGAAAAACTAATTCGCAAAAAACATTTTTGCTCAAACAAACACACCATAAGAATTATTAGAATTTCATTTTCAATCTGGAAGAGCCTATGGATTCGCGCAGTAGAGTTGGCCAGACCTGTATTATATGGTTGACATAGTCTTGCAATCAATGGAAAGGATAGGATTAAAGGCCTTATTTATTATCACGGCCAAAAAGTAGGGTTCATTTATTATAAGATCGGATTTTCTTTGCTCTAAGGCCACATTTGGAAAATGTTATGCAATAGCAAATTCTTCTCACGTTTCTTTCGTTACAGATTGTCATCAGGCTCATCAAAACTGTCAAAATTCAATGAACCTGCGCTCAAATATTACTGCTTATGCGTCTATAAAATCTAAAACATTTCATGCCCTCTGAAAAGATGATTCAAGACAAGCAGCATTATGCTTTTTGACAAATAATTGGTAATCAATTCAAAATCTGAAGAGTTACCAAAAATAGAATAGACAGCAACATGGGGATGTCCACGTGAATCAGACCGCTTTTGCTGGGGCGGCTTCACATTCGCTGAGTTCACTAAATTGCGCTTGAGAAAAAATTTCAGAATATAAACCTGCTATCACGGATTGCCGACAAGAAAATTTAACTGGCAAGTATAGTACTCAGCATTGCTTGCCTGAAGTGAATGTCTAAGGATCACTAATGCTCGAAGAAAAGGCAACAGGCTGAGACATCTGTGATTAATTGAAGTGAAAGATGATATTTTGCGTTCATCCACTAGGACAGAATATGTGTGTCCAGCCTTTGGACGAAATTCATGGAAGAAGATAGTCTCAAACGAATCATGCATTGTCCATACTGCTACAGGGGCTGGAGTGAGCATATATATCCTTGTCAGTGATTAAATTCGGGACTTCTGGAAGCGTCCATGACTCGTCTCTTTCATGCTATGGCCCTCGTGAAATGAAAGCATCGATTATTATTTGTAACCAGGAACAGACAGAATTCGGGCTAACGATGATCAGCTTCTCCATGGAGTCCTCGAGAGTATACTCATCATTAAGGGACATCACGGACTACCTCTGACCAGAAGGATAAAATGGACAGAAGAAAAGGGACCAAATAATGTGAAGAATGCAAAAACAAATAGAAAAGCATACATCAAGAGATCATTCTGAAAAAAAGAAAATTCGAGTCAGCAAGCATACTAGAAAATGTATATGGCTCAAGGGAAGCCTGCATAACATCTTTAGCAGTCACCGAGAATACTGTCAGCTCCTTCTAGTTCCTAGTGGATTGACACCTTTATGATCGATGACAAACTCAATTTGATTCACTCTTTTGTTGGTATCAAGCGTGATGACCTGCAGCCCTCCCACAGAGAAGAGCATTGCTTGGAATCGGATACTCATCCCTCCAAGATTTGGCCGGAGAATAAATGCGGAAGTAGAATTGTTGTCCCAGATATTGGCGAGCCCAGTTCTCCGACCGCACATTCCACATCCCCACGTTGTCCAAAGGCATGTAAACAGCAGTCCATGAATTAGGATAGACCTGCAACCAGATCAATGAACAAAATCAACATGGAAGCTGTTCTTTTTGTTTAATAAAACCGAAGTATCGGAAACAAAGTTATCAGATAAATTGTAATTCAGGCTTAGCTAACTTCCAGACGGTCAGATATCCTGGAATCAAATCTTTAAATTCCAAATAGTCCAACAAAGTATGATGATGACATAAATCAGTCTTAGAGGGAATGAGAGAAAGGTGATGCCTGAATACCTGAACGGTACAGCGAGAAATAGTGTCTCTCAGATTGTAACTTAATTTACTTGCAGGTGTCCACTGCCCTCCATCCATCCTGCCCAATATCAATGTACAGCATGAAGACAAAAACTTTCAAATTCTCATATCCATGAAAAACTAAAGAGTTTATCTTCTTCTCTTTTACAAAAATCCAGGGACATGGGTGCGAAGACCGGCGTATCCAGAGAATAGTCCTTCATAAGTGCTATGGGCCAGTAAACTCACCCCACAACAAAGAAGTTATGGCCATCGATGTGCCAGGACTGCACAGTGTCTTCAGAATTCTCAAAAACAATCTCCGCATAACCTCGGAAATCAGCTGCCATGACTGAAGTCTGGAGATAAGCGGCACCGCCAGTGGGGCTATCCGGGATGCTCCTTAGTGTAAAGACTCCAGGAATGTTGAAGTAGTCAGCAAGCTTCAGAGGAGTATCAGCTGGAACAAAAGAAACGCTATTGACAGCGTATCTCTGCTTCCCATTAATAACCGAAGCAGAGTTTGCGAGTCTGATTGTTTGTGTCGTGTTGATCATTCCATAATGGTAGGAGCCTTGGGGATTAGGCCTCGGTCCACTTGCAGTTAGGTTCCGCCTAATAAGATAAATGACACGACAAACAGATAAAGGAATGGTCAGTGCTTATACGGTGAAAAAGTACAAGGAGATTTACTGCACATGACACCAGTGGTGATAAATTATGATAAATTTAATGTTATAGTCATTGCTAGATTACCTAATGAAAACCAAAAACTCGATTACCAAAGCAAGAATTCTTTGAGAATTAGTTAGTTTTCATATGACCAAATTTCAAGCAAAACGGTACAATGCCAGGACACACCTCATAGACCTTGCTTGTTCAAGTGACCAGTCAATCTGCATGGTCGGCCCGCCAGGAGGGGGGCCGGAGACACTTCCAGCCGAGTTGCTATAATGGAGGATCGAGGTAGTGGTCAGCACTTCGGAGGTGAAGCGTGTGGAGACGACAATATAGTAATCTTGTGCGGGTTGATCGCAGGTGACCAGGACAGAGCAAGACTGACCCAAATGTATGTCCAGGGAATCATAAGTGTTCTGTAACGTGTGGGTCCCCTCGACTTCCACTAGAACCATCTTGTGCCCCTGGATCCTGAAGTTGATGGCAGTCGTGATCCCTACGTTCGATATTCGAAACCTGTACGTCTTCCCTGCCAAAACAAGTTTGGATTTTGGTACGGTATGCTTCATGCATACCACTATTGGGACAGGATAATGTTTCTAGCATATCCAGAGCTCATCAAAATACCTTGATCCACTGTAAAGGTGTAACCATTTGATCCACGGCCGTTAATGAGTAGCCCATCAGGGAACGGAAGATCACTGCCACTATCCAATATTGCTCTCAAGTCCTACGAATCGAGTGAGAAAAGAAAGTGGTAAGGGAAATGTGTCGCATGTATCCAGCCGCAGGTGAGACATTTGATTCCAAAATTTATAGTCTATTTCAACGGCAGGAGCATATGACGATTGTATGTTTTAAGCAACTCACGGAGTGGTTTTTCGTGAACCAATCGCCAGCAAGGATTGTAAAGTCGTTGGCAGGAGGTGGAAAAGGCACAGGAATCACTGATCGGCTAAGAATCTTGAAGCCGCCAAAGCCTCCTGCGGCCTTGTGGAAAGCGAGGGAAGGAAAGTAGAAATAACTACCGATCTGATCCTTCACTTGAAGGATGTAAGTGAAGTTCTGCCCTGGTGGGATCGGGCAGTTTGTGCCATAAACTCCATCCTGCCACGAGTTTCTTTTCTGCTGCACACCATTCCTGAATATAAAATAGATGAGTGACGACTTGAATAATGTTGTTATGCCAAATGATCACTTGTGCCAGGTGACATATATCTTTAAGTTCCATGTTCAAGCTTTTACTCTCAGGGCTTCTGTTAGTAACACGAATTTCCCGAACTCATCAGCCTTATTCTGTCGTCATAGGAGTTCATTGCCAGTTCTTTCGATACGGTTATCAAAGTGGGAAGTCACTTGGTTCGAATTGTCTTGTGATCTTAACTTGTTCTTCTGAGACTAATTTGTTTACAGACATATTGAAGAAGGAAAGTGCTCAATAGTTTGAGTGAACTTATGACTTGGCACATCAAACATTCACAGCACATCATCAAGCATTAACATTCTCGGACAGAAGCAACTTAACAAGGACTTCTTCTGAATAAAAGAAGCCAGTAATTTTGGATATGAAATTCAGGATATAACATCCGAAAGGGGAAAAAATATCTCTTAAGCACTGTGAGAAAAACTTTTAGATGCTCAGTTTTCTGATGAGGTGATAGATCTGACCGACAGATCCATCTCCAGGGAAATGATCATTTGAAAAAATGCTTGTCCATAATTTTGCCCTGTCCAGCTCTAGTTCAGAGTCTGTATATTGAAGAGAACTATTCTGAAAATGCTCAACTCTCAGGATATGACTTTATGGTTAAGCGACTTCAGTCAAGGACTATTTCAAGTAATTGGTCCCAGGATTTGAATGTTGGCCCTGTCTGACACCGGACGAAAATTAACAAAAGTCTGCATACAAGCCGACACGGACATGATGAAACCTGAGAAAGTATTGCGTAGATTGACTCTTAATATGACAAAAGAATTGTAAGACTGATGCATACCACTGAACTGAAGAAAAGGAAATTATAGAGCACTTGTTTTTCACGCTAAGCTGCTCATTTCAGGAGACCTGTTGGTTGGGCTGATAAACAACGTATGCATCAAGTCTACAATGCGCAAAACATACCAAAATCCACATAAAAGTCATGAAATACACCAGACGAGTGAAGAAGAAGAAGAAGAAGAAACAAAGGGAGGACTGACCAGGAGATGAGGAAAGGCTCATCCAAGGCGTTGAAGACATTGATGATCAAGTTATCATTTGTCACGGACTCGATCTGAGGCCCTGGAAATTGCCCATTTATTAATATCGCCTGCCACGTTTTAAAAGAAAGAAAACAAACTCAGCTTTAACACATGGCCCATCAGCTTCCACCAAGAGAAGCAAAACCACTGCGCAAATGTAAAAAATACCAGTTTCAAGTGCAAGAGACTGAAAATTCGTACCTGTTGCTTAACACCAAGAGGGTATATATCGCCATAAGTGACGTTCCAGTTGTAGAAACTATACGGGTCGTCCCCATTTACGCAGCTCACTAGCGATAGAACCAGAACCGCCATCGACACCACTGCCCGGGGGCCTCTACGAGCTCCCATTTTTACTCTGCGCAAAAGCCTCCGGACGCGTCCGACGGTAGTACTTCAGCGAAGAACGGAAAGAGAAAGAACTGGGGACACGAATCTATAGAAAAATCTATTGATGGAAGAGAAGAGAGACTCCCTCTGTTTATCCACCCCCTGTTTTTTTTCTTCTGATTCTTCTTTTTTCCTCTTTTGCTTTGAAGCTTTGCACTTTTTAACTTTCTTTTATTTATTCCCCTCTTAACAGCAGTGCAGAGCAGAGGAGATGGGGGACGTTATGATTTTCAGAGAACGGATCTCGATCCCTCAATGAGCTGTCTAAGTCAAGCGTGTCTGAGAATCTGGAAAGGGCGGGACAGGATTCGCGTCTCCCACTCTCGAACGAAGTTAAGCAGCGAAGTTATGTGACGTCAGAGACCACCCGAGAAACCTGAAAAACTCATTAAATCTCGTCCTCGACCTGACCGGGAATTGAATTCATTTCCTTAGCTATATCACCATGCTCCCCCTGCTTCAGGATTCGTTTGGTGCGTCATAAATTCATCTTTCTCTTAAGAATTTTCATGAGCTGTTACATACCCAGTTTAGAAAAATACATGCATCATTTCAATATACTCTCTCTTGTTATGTGTAATTGGTACATTACTGTAACTTGTAATTTTTTTGGGCTTGATGTGCAATGGCGGGAACCGATGTATGATGCAGTCGAATTCTGGGGAAATGAAATGCCGACTTTTACAAAGGGTTAAATCTTGTCCGAGATCCACCGACATTTTTGGGCGGGCTGTTCTCTGTTCTCTGGCCTCGACATTCAAGTTTCGTTTTATTACAAGGTCGATGGCTGCTGTTGCAAGCAATTCATTACTCCAAAAATGACCCTACGGCTGGTTCGGAAATCTATATAGTCTCAAAGTGATTTACTAGATAGTTCCGTGCGACGATTAACTTTTTTTTATTAATATAAGATAAGAGTAGTACTTCATTAAGTAATGATAAAGAAAAACGGGGTAGTGAAAAAGGACAAAAGAGCCTCAAAAGGAGACGAGAGAATCTAGTAGGTAAAGCCCTCTGTGAGAGACGAAGACTTAGATGCGAAGCAATTACTGCATGGCGTGCCGAAATTGGATGCTTAATCAGATTAATCTTATAAAATCAATCTTAGTAATTCTAACTCTAACAAAGCATATTCTCTCGACTTATGAAAACCCATTAATGTAAGGAAAATGGCATAAATGATATCTAAATTTTGACTAAATATGCAATATAATTCATGAATTTCTAATTTGTTCAACATGGTCCCTGAATTTCTAATTTATTCAATATGATGCATGAATTTAATTTAATTCCTAGATTATATTAAAATATTCGATGTTGCTTTTAAACTTGAATTAGATTGGATATTTTCTTATAATCTAAACATTGAACAAATTATTGCATATTGGGATATAATTCATGAATTATACTGAATAAATTAAAAGTTTAAATATCACATCATATATTTGATTAAAGCTTAGTGTAATTATCCCTTAGTATAATTAGGGCGCGAATGATAACCATTCTGGCCATAAATTGAATTCTGGAAAAGAAATAGATTTTTCTATTTCTATTTCTAAATGAGTTTTAAAAAAATACCCGTTTGATAACGACATAAAATTTATACTCTAAAAATAGAAATTCGTTTGATAACGACATAAAACTTTTACTTTATAAATAGAAATTCGTTTGATAATAACATAAAATTTTCACTCTAAAAATAAAAATTCGTTTGATAACGACACAAAACTTCTTCCTTTCGGATGGTGGTGGACTGGTAGACCGACGACCGGCGAGCGGTGGTTGACGGCAACGGATGGAGGACCGATTCATAGCATGAACAAACGATGAAAAGAATTTTTATTTCTCAATTTTGTTACAAAAATAGAAAAATAGAAAATTTTTACTTCTTATTTCTATTCTAAACTTATTTTTGGAACAAAAATCTATTTCGAAATTAGAAAAATGAAATAATTTTATCAAACGGATTTCTATTCCGAAATAAGTCGGAATAGAAAAATTGTTTCTGGAAAGAAATAGGAGTTGTCATGTACCGCCTTAGCATCCTATGAGAAAAACTGGGGGGCCCAACTGTCACGCCCCGAACCTCAAGCACGCGCGCAACCCTTGGTGGTCGATAGAATTTCGCAACTTTCCCAAGACTCGTCGCCGACCCTTTTTCTTTTATTGCACATGCGGAAGCGAATTAACTAATCCCCTAACAACAACATACATGGGATAGAAAAGCAGGACAACCAGTTTCGAATCAAATACACTTTTATAAACACTTCAAGCTTATACAGAAGATCTATGTCATAAAGAACTACTAAGCCACTTATGCTCTTGACCCTTCTGCTTCAAGCTCCTGGCTCTTCACACTAGGGACCTGAAAATGGTTATTCAATAACCAGTGAAATATAAATCTCAGCGAGTTCCACCCCTAAGCCCCGGTTAGTACACCAACTCAACTCAGGGTATCTATCTAGAACTACCCCACCACAAGCAACAACCAACGGTCGATTCGCATACAACCTAACCTGTTATGCCATACCCTGCACGTTATAATTCAACACGATCCACGCAATGCACATGGCCATTAGATGATACATTTCATCAATCACATACGAGTCGCATCGCAAGCGATCTCACCGGCCATTGCCACACCCCGCACGTTATCGAGTCATGCGTGCATGCCATAAACAATGTGCTTAACTCGCATGATCGAAATCACAAATGCCATGATTCTCATGCATTCTTGCACATTATCACAGTTCATAAACATAATGCATATATTCAATGCATACAACGATTGAAACGCCTTACTCATCTCAGTCAATCACATGGGTCCTAATTATAAGACCAAATCGTTATGACACGTCCCATTCCGTGCCATACAATTTCGTCCCATAATCCGGCGCATCAATAACACTCAAAGCATGCGTTCCAATTGTTAATCATGCCACACATGGGCATAGCCTACTTGCGGTTCGGCTATCTGCGGCGTTTAACCAGGCATCGTCTCCCCGTGGAGCACGGCCCGTCACTACGTCGACGGCATTCCCGAAGGAGCATCGTCTCCCCCCTTGGAGCACGGCTTCTTCACTACGTCGACGGCATTCCCGAAGGAGCATCGGTCCAGTTGGCCCGGCCTCTCTGCGCGACCGGCATCCATTGCGCGGGCATCCCATATAGGGGCACGTCTAGCTCAACAGCTCAAGACGGTTCCTCATTAGCCAACACACGACAATTCATTATCGGCCCAGAATACTTTGCATTTCACTCAAATGACTCGATTAAAATAGTAATCCCGGCATCTTTTCTTCGTATTAAAAACATCCGCGAAAGTAGTCGTGCGTGGGTATACGTCAATTCGAACTAGAAAACTGATACTTTCATTTTTCAAACCCCACTGTTTGATATAATACTTAAAATCCATTTTCGATGTCCAAACCCGACATCCGGGATTTTCTTAATAAAATCCAATTTTCCAATCACCACACAATTGCACAAATCATCATTCAATTCATGCAGATGTTTATGCAATAACACATCCAATCACTTCATAGGATTAAACCCACATGAAATTAGAAACTTTTCGTTCTCGGGTGAACAGTGTTTGTGAACGATGCTCGTGAACGGTGTTCGTGAACATTGCCTCGTGAACGATAAATCGTGAATAGTGTCGAGTGAACAGTAAATTTCAGAATTTAATAAATGATAATTTAAACTCAGAAATCATTAAAAACATTAATTAAAACAATCAAACAATTAATTAAGCAAAACAAGCTTAATTAAACACATGGGCACAATTAAGCAAATAAAGCAAGATTAAGCTAAACTAATTTAATCCATCCATCTAACCACCTATCTTAGAGCTAATACAACTTAATTTAATTACCTAAATTGGAATTAAATCTAACTAAACCAACCCTAAGCAAGTTTATGCACTAATCGAAGGATTAGGAGCTAAACTCACCCGTTAAGCGGGCCAGAGGCACGGACGTGGCGGCGACGACGGTGGCTATGCACCGAGACCTCTACAACAACGATCCAAGGCGTTCCCAAGCTCAACACAGCAACCACAGCTCGGACTCCCACTGAAAACACTGAAAAACAGGACTGCTGGAGGAGAGACAGAGCTGAACGGGCTTGGCCGGAACTCCGGCGAGGGGTTGGCCGGCAACCGGCAGCACTCGGGGGTTGAGGGGGACCTGCTGGTGGTTGGTATGGGTGGAGGTAGGGTTGGAATGGAAGAAAAACGGAAGAAAACGCTGAAATGGCGAAACCGGGCAAACTGCCGGGCGGACCGACGGACCGGCGATCGGTAACTTCACGACGGTGTACCGGACGGACGGCGGATCCGTTCAGGGCGAGGTTGGTCTTGTTGGAACGGTCTGGATGTCCTCTTCGTAGCGATGGGTGGATCGTTCACTGGTTCAATCGGGAAGTTAACTTTTTATACGGATCTTTGGCAAAAGGTCAGCTGGAGCAGAAACTGGAACAAGGGAAAAACAAAGGAGAAAAGAGGTCCGGTGGCTTGGGCGCTGGTGCGACCGGCAAGGGGGCTGCTGCTCTGTGTTCTCTGGTTTCTCAAGCTCTCTCTACACCTCATCAATGGAGAAAGCCATGCTTCAAGGAGGAAGAAGGCTCAGCTGAAGAGAGGGGACCCCAAGAGCTCCTAGGCTCAGCCAACACTTGTCTCTTCTTCTCTCTCTCTCTTGCCCCCACCAGCCTTGGCCCTCACTCTCAGCCATTTTCCTCACCTTAGCTTCCTCAAGAAGCTTGCCAAATGGTCTAAAATGTCATGCACCCCATGGCATACGAATTTGTTACATTCCCACTTCAATCTCATTCAATTTCATTCGATTCTCAAACAAACAAATCCAATTGAAGCCCAAATAAATCCATTAAGGTGTCCTCGTCCGTCTCATGACTTTTCCCTATCAATTGATCCAACTTGCATCCCAAAGATGCGATCAAAACCGGCCCTCTAACTTTCCCGAACAAAAACGGCCTTACTTTGCTTTTCTGCCAAAAATCTCGGTTTGTAGAAAAATCTTCGAGGATGAGTCGACGTTCCTAAAATGAATTGTGACATAAGAACCTTCAATTTCTGAAATCGAGTTCAATTTCTCGGTTAATTTCAATCTAGCGAGACTTTAGCGCGTCCTAACCTACCGGGTAGCTTTTAGGAATTTTTTGCACAATTGACCTGTGGTTGATTATTTTCAAGCCACAAAGTGCATCTTCGACACATTGGCGACTCTCGGTTGTCGTAGAAATCTCAAGGTTTCAAATACGGATACAGGGTACCCAAAACGACAGAAGAATTAGTCTAGTGCCGGTCGACGAGGATATTGCGATCAGGTGGAATCACCCACACTCTGATCACATATCTCAGTTGAATCGACTTATTACTAATGATCCTTGCAGATTAATACGGTCGAGTAGTCGGTTCCTGGTCGAATTCTCAAGTCTATTGCATTTAGATTCCTTAACGGCTTCACCTGATAGACTAGTTATCTCGTGAGTGGCCAACTCAGAGAAGAGAGCTATAGGCGCGCAAATGAAAAGCCCGACTTATTCAATTGAAATCAGAATTGTAAAAATCGGGATGTCACACCAACAATGTCATCCGGGTCTGACCCGTGAGCTGAAAAAGAGGGGAGAAACTATTCACGTGCCCACGTGCATCTTTTCAGGAATCAGCCGGTGGATTCGAGACGTCTTGGCCCGGAAAAGAAAAGTGGAGCCTAGCCACGTTACGAATAAACGTCTCCTTGTCCTAAAGAAAGATTGGGCTATCGTTTTTTATAACTTGAGCCCCAATACGACGGGCCGTCTTTCATCTGTGTATCAAGAGAGCTGTGGTTAAACAGAGTTGC
Organism: Eucalyptus curtisii; assembly: GCA_017140595.1. Classification (NCBI taxonomy): domain Eukaryota; kingdom Viridiplantae; phylum Streptophyta; class Magnoliopsida; order Myrtales; family Myrtaceae; genus Eucalyptus; species Eucalyptus curtisii. The sequence continues at coordinate 18,346,463 of CM029494.1, forward strand.
CACAGTTCTTGCATTCCAAGCGGGCTCGGTTTCTTATCCAAGTAAGAAGCTGGCAAGCACGCCTCTTCTGAGTCATAGAATTTGGGATTTGTTTACGCTAATTTTTTTTGTTAAATAATCACGTAATTATAGTCAATACCACATCGATACATGATGACTAAGGATTCTTGGACTGATTTTTGCGGGGTATAGGATTATAAACAACTGGACGGGTCAGTAGTTGAATAATCCCATGCCATGCTCCTTTTTTTGATAGAAGACGGGTAAGTTCCATCGAATACTAAACAAGATCGGACTTCAAATGATGCTAATATAGCTCGAGCAGCTTGTGCTGGCGTCGATCTCACGCCTCCTGCCTAGCTTTACCTCATCACTGACGATAGCAAGATCCGTAAGGAAGGTCTTTGAGAGAGAGAGAGAGAGAGAGAGAGAGAGAGATTGATTGATTGTGCTAGGAGGGAAATGGCCATGTAGTAGGCGACGGGCATACGACAAGTGGTGGGCTATCTGCATCGTAAAGTAAGACTATCACATGGTTGGTATGATATACATCCTTATTAGTTTTTGCGTCCAAATTTAGTACCCACTTTCTATATTGATGAATTTATCTATACATCATCGTTCCAGGGTATAATTACCATACGAAATACTCTCTTTTACATGCCCCTAAGAAACTCACAAGCAGAAGGAAAAGCTACCCAGGTCACTCCGTTGGCTGCACAATAATGTTGCTGCTTAATGGCGAATTACATTTTACTAGGCTTTAGGTTAGTGAGGCCTAAATTTTAAATGGCTTATATCCTTATCTTGTCAAAACCCAAGTTTGAAATTTCAATTTGATAAATTCTAGGGGTGAGTATGGTCCGGGTTGGATTAGTCTACCCCCTAATCTTAGGACAAATACGCATAGTGTTGGTCCTTAATTTTGGAACTGAGGACCGACTTTATTGAGTCTAGGATCAAGGACCGGACCGACCCGTGGGTTCGGTCCAGTTCTCAGGTCAACCCAGGACCAATTGACAATTTTTTTATTTCATTTTTTGCACTCCTTGAAAAGGCTAACCTACTATTTTAAATTATATATCCATCGACAACGCAGTGTTGTACAATCAAACTATAAATACCATTACATATTCAATAAATTTATGATAAGGCGATAATATAATTTTTTTTGGTAGAAACAATAATAGAAATTTCACACATGCTAAAAGCAAGAAACTATAAAAATAATTAAGATCATTCATAGAGATATGGGACAAGGTGGGAAGTTGAGCGGCGAGCGGGGAAGTTGAGCAGGACGAGTGTTGAGCGAGCAGAAAAATTATTTCTTTTGAAATAACTATATATAGTTAGGGTTGGTTTAAGTTGATTCGGGTTGGACCGATCTTAAACTTCCAAGACCGAGGACCAACCCATACAATGCTGATCTAAAGATCTCAAGACCAAAGACCGACCTAGTCCCCTTGGAAATCAGACGAGGATCGACAGGTTTGAGTCAGCTTAGGGATAGTCCAGGCTCACCCCTAATAAATTCCATTAATTCTCTCGAATTAAACAAGTTAGTAACACTCCATTTATTTCGGGAAAAATGATGATTTGAAATATATTTTCCTAAAAGTGATTGCTTGCATCACTTAAAATAATTAGTTAATAAAAAAAATTTCCATTATTAACAACAATTTACTTCAAAATATTTTTCATGGATGTTAATTTTTTTTTGTTCATTCATTTTTACAAGTAATTATTTAAAAATAATAATTTTCAAATCGCTTATTTTTTGCAAAGTAAATGCATCCTAAATGATCTAGACGTGGCTATTTATTATATCCGGAAAGATTTTCAGGTCAAAGGCCAAACCGGGTGTCGATCATCTTCTATTTGTCCCAACCGAGTAACCACGCATCTGACGTTTCCTCATCGTTTTCTTTTCCTTTCTTTTTTCATTTTTATCAACACAATTTCAGGTCATCAAATGAGTCACATCATGAAATCGTATGAACTATATTCCAAGACTGGTAGGAAGCTGGATAAATATTCTCCCATTCAAAAGATCAATACAAAAACAATGGAGTGGGGAAAAATTCAAGAAGAAAGCAAGCAAGCATGACACAAAAAGCTAGGGAAAAATTGGAATTGATAAAATTTAACGGAATATTCACTCTCGTCAATAGTGCCGCAATTTCTAAAATCGATTTGAAATAAAAAGTTAGGCTTTCTTTTTTCTTTGTTTTTTTGAAAGAGGACGAGGAGGTCAGAATTGAACAGAAAAGTCCTTCAAAAAGCGTGAAGTGAGAGAGACCTAGCCTCGTAATGGGGGGCACAGGGGATGGTCCCTTGGACCTTGAAAGTTGCAACCTAACCATTCACCAGGGTCTAATGGAAAAACGCAGGAGGGGTCACTAGTATTATTATCATCCTCTACCTACCGAAAGGCTTCATTCATGCCTTCGGCAAGAATCGTCCATCTACCTAATGCCATCAATCACTACCTATTTTAGAAAAATGCGACTGTTATTATTATTGTTGTTATTACTAATACTATCATTATTATTATATGAGATAAATCCATTAAAAGTATCAAAATTTATCACGAAAGTATAATTAAGTTTTAAAATTTGATGTGAAAAAGTAATTGAGTCCTAAAATTATGAAAAAAATATAATTAAGTTATTCCATTAATTGTATTTTTTAAAAAAAATTTAAAACTCAATGATAATAAATTTTATGATTTAACTATATCTTTTGAAAGTTTTAGGTAGTGTTTGTTTGTGTTCCTCGTTTCTGTTTTTGAACAAAAATTCTGTTTTTTGTTTTTTAACAAAAAAACAATGAAACGCGTTTGTTTGCGTTTTGTTCCAAATCTGTTTTTTTGTTAGGGAACAAAAAAAAAAAATAAAAAACGAAAAAACAAAAAACGTTGTTTCTTGTTTTAAGAACAACTTTTGGGAACAAATTTTCTCTCTCCACTCTTTTATTTTCTTCTTCTTCTTCTTCTTCTTTTTCCTTTGGCGGTCGCCGGCCTCGGCCATGGCCGGCGATGAGGGCGGCGACGCTTGTCGAGGGTTGGCGATCTCGCCGGAGCGTTCCGGCCCCGGTGAGGTCGAGCGTCGCCGGCCCTTGGCGAGGCTCGGCCTCGCTTTGGCCGGGCGAGCCCGAGCTTGCCGAGCCTCGAGGCGCGGGGGCAAGGGCGGGCGAGCTCGGGCTCGCCCAGATCCGGCGAGACCGAGCTCGCCCAGCCACCGGCGAGGCTGGCTGGCTGAGGCCACCGGCCCTCGTCGGCCGCTCGCCGGCCGCTCGTTGGCCATGGCCAAGGCCGATGACCGGCCAAAAGAAGAAAAAAAAGAAAAAAGAAAAAAGAAAGAAAAATAATGAAAAATAAAATAAAAATATTAAAAAATTAAAAGAAACAAAAAAGGAACACAAATTTACAAACATGTTTTTGTTCTTTTTTATTTGAGGAATAAATTTACCAAATGCGTTATTTTATTCAAAAACTATTTTCGAAATAGAAATAATTTTTTCTCTAAAATAAAAAAAGAACAGAAACGCAAATGCAGCCTTAACCCTTAGAGTTCGGTTCAGAATTTCAATCGTCCTTACCCCGTTACTATAGTACGGCACGCCGGTCTTGACTTTTAACTTTTAACGAGGACGCGGGCTTGGCAACTTTTCTTGTTGTTGCGCACGTGGGAAGAACCCGATCACTGGACAGTACCTTCTTTTTGGTCCATCTAAAATCAGTGGCGGGTCTTGACTCATGAATCACCTAACCAAGCTCAAGGGAGGATATTTTCCATTTTCGAAGAGTTTATTTCACGCACGGCGTGGATGATAATCTGCCTGCAAAGTCATGGATTTATTTCTATTTTTTACGTAAAGATTTCGACAAGTTTCTGTTGCTGCTACTGGTCGACAAGGACTACTTAATCCCTCGCCGCTACACGATAATGGAGTCCGAATCTCCCACGTCCGATTCCTTTTAAAGATTCTGCGAATTCGCTGCTTGTCCCATTTCCTTCTTCTTCCTTCCTCCTCCTCCTCCTCCTCTCTTCTTGGAGCTCGAAACAGCGCCGAAGCCGCCGCCATGGGCCTCCTCAGATCGGCCGCCGGCGACGCCGTCCTCACCTGCCTCTGGGTCGCCGGCGTCTCCACCCTCGGCACCCTCACCTACCTCTCCGCCACCGCCCTCTCCGTCCCGCCCCAGTCCCCCGCCGGCCTCCTCATCACCACCGCCCTCGCCGCCGCCCTCGTCCTCCTCTTCAGCGTCCTCGGCCCCCTCCTCGGCGGCGCCAGCTTCAACCCCGCCACCACCGTCGCCTTCCGCGCCGCCGGGCTCCGTCCCGACGCCTCCCTCCTCGCCATGGCCGTCCGCTTCCCCGCCCAGGCCGCCGGCGCCGTGGCCGGCGCCAACGCCATCATGCTGCTGATGCCGGCCCGGTACAAGCACATGCTGCGGGGCCCGTCGCTGAAGGTGGACCCGCACGCGGGCGCCGCCGCCGAGGGCGCGCTGACCTTCGCCATCAGCCTCGCCGTCCTGGTGATATTCGTGAAGGGGCCGAGGAACTTGCTGGTGAAGGTGTGGCTGGTGGCGATGGCGACGGTGGGGCTGGTGATGGTCGGGTCGAGCTACACCGGGCCGGCGATGAACCCGGCGAACGCGTTCGGGTGGGCGTTCGTGAACGACCGGCACAACACGTGGGACCAATTCTACGTCTACTGGATCGGCCCCTTCGTGGGTGCGGTCCTGGCCGGGTGGGCGTTCAAGCTGCTGTTCCCTATCCAGAAACCCAAGGCAAAGAAGGCTTGAAAAGAACCAAGGAACAAAAGTGGTTTGTCTTTCTCGTCCGATTCTTGATCTTTTGATTTCTTCACCTTGTCGTAGAATAATCGAACTCGAAGGGACCAATCCCAGCTACCGCCATTGACATCTGTAGTGAGCAGGTTCTGAAAGTGAAAATGAAAACCCATCTCTCTCGCGTTCGATCAGTCCGCATCTTCTGCGCTTCTTGACGTTCTCGCGGGGTTTGTCGATTGGCTTTCCAATCTTTTCCTTTGGAACAGCTGTTGCTACTTGCTAGTTTGTTGTTGCATTCGATTTGGAAAGATCGCTCAGGCTGCGAGATATCGTTTTCTTGAATCGATTGGGGTCGGATGATTGGAGATTCTTTAACGCAACTAGCTGTTCTCATCGGAAGAGTCGTGCGAAGATTCCATTACCCATCTCACCAATCAGAAACCAGGGTCCTGCCACTCGCAAATGCCCGGCGTCTCTTTTTGTTCTTTCATTATTATATTAAAAAAAATCTTTCAAAACCCTTCTCGCAGATTCAAAACCGATATTTGGCTCTATAATCTGAAGATACTATTTGCTCTCATGCATGTCCGAAATCTTGCGCAAAAAAATGGAAATACAATACCAAGAATGCGCTAATCTGGGGACGACGAAAATGACAATCGATAATACCATGTGTAAGTAAGGAAATGTAACTTGAAATCCAATGGAAAGAGTAAGGATTTGTAATTGCAAATTTCGAAAATGATATTTGTATTTTGTCACGAAATACGAGATGATATTTTAAAGAACTTTTGACTCTTGGGTATTGCGTACTGTGACGCGGAAGGCTATTTAATATAGAGAACAAACCCTCACGAAGTTAGGTGGCTCGTGCTGGCGGAATCAGACCTGAGACCACCACTTTTCACGTGAGGGTCCACCAACTCAGGTCACTATCATGGTCGAATTTTATTATGTCAGACGTAAAAATCGAAATACAATTGTCTGGATTTGGACGGGCTTAGCTTAGTCCCGAGGTGCAAATTGATGGGCTTTTCTAAAACAGGCGATACCCAACTTCGACTTCGCCTTTCCCCAAAAGCCCAACCAAAAAGCGGGATTCGTCTGGTTAAGACGGAATAGAGACAACCGACTCCCGCTCGGTTTCCCACAAAACCAAGATGACGAAAGGGTAGTGATGAGGCCAACTAGGAAAGCAAGATTGTGCATAATACAGGAAGAATCGTGTAGATCTGAGGGTCCAAAAGGGTGATGTTGCTTGGAATATATTCCCTAGAGAAAGAATTGCTTGTCTCGATCAACTTTAACCATGTAAAATGTGCATTTCATGGAATTCTCTTATTGTGTGAAAGAGGCGAGGTCGCATTGTCAAATTGACCATATCTTTTTTCATTCATTTACTATTTTAAGAAACCCCCGATGAGTATATCCGGTTGATTTGTTAATGATATTGTGTTAAAATGCAACCAGCATGAATTGAATGGGCTTAGCTTACTCACGAGGTGGCAATTGACAGGCTTTACTTAAACACACATCAACTTTGACTTCGGTTTTCCCCAAAAGCCATCATTGGGGTAGGACGAAGTAGAGACAATTGATTCCACTCCATTCCCCCACAAAACCAAGAAGAAGAAGAAGACACAACGAAGGGGGTGACAATGAGGTCTACTAGAAAAACAAGATTGGGCATATTTAGACCTGTCAAAATATGTTACATGCTCATTTATTAACTCAAATGATTGACCGAATTATTATATGAGTTAATTATATTCAGTAAATTGATTTAAATATAATATGAGTATTAAGTGGGTTATAAATGGGTCGCAAATAAGTTTACAACTAACTTAGATCCAATCTACTTTTATCTTCATTCTCATTTCAATTTGGATATGATTTTTCTTACATTAGATTAAAATTGAAGTATTTTAGTAATATAAGTTTGGTTGGATATTGATTATAGGTCACAAGATTTGCATTTTGAATAAACAGGTCATAGACGAGTTAATAGGTCAATTTGAACTTGACTCAATCCACCTGTTTGATAGGTCTAGGCATATTATAGGATGAATCGTATAGATCTTAGGGTCCAAGAGGGTGATTTGCTTGGAATGTATTCCCTCGGGAAAGAATTGCCCGTCTCGATCAACTTTAACCATAGATAAGGGTGCATTTCGTGGAGCTCTTTTATTGTGAAAGATGTGTGGTTGTAACGTCAAATCAACCGTGCCTTTTTCATTCACTCACTATGCTAAGAAACCCACGACGAGTATGTCCAATTGGTTGTCTAATGATATCGTGTTAACGAGCCACCGGCATTAACTGCATCCTAATTGACCTTGGCCAAGTCTTTCCACTCGGAATGGTGTCTAGCCATTGATGGTCGTCCCTAACGCTTCAGTCCTTATCGATGGCGTTAGAAGGGAGAGCTTGTATGATGAGCATGAACTTTCCCTCTGTATAGCCCAAGAAGAGGGCAAGACAGAGGTCCATAGAGAGGCTCTCTATTAATGATCATGCCTCTCATTCTCCTTTGGACTTTCATGATATAGAAGAGTTTCTGGGAGCATAAACCACCGTATGCAACTCTAAAGCCGAACCAAGCTATTTTCCTTTGCGTTGCTACAGGAAAACTCATTATCGAGTGAGTGAGCAAGCTGAGAGTCCGTAAAGGCCGAGTGTTCAGGAGCTGCCCTTGCGACGGAGGTGTTCGTGGCTAATAATAGACAAGGAGCTAGAAGATAAGGGAAGAGAAAACCCAACCGATTCAGTATGTATTTCCTGTTATTGTGCATGAAAAGTGGTAAATACTTATGACAACTGACAACACACAAGGGAAAAAAAAGCACGATCTCGCGCTGAGAAGACCTGAGTAGGCAAACATGTTATCGCCAGCTTGCACTACTCGCATCGAACTCACCATAGTCTCAATAAAGTACTACAGAATGAATAACTGTCGGAACACATTTGAAGTCATGAAGGGGAACTCTTCACACGGACGATGAGGAAGACTTGTACCACAGGCATGTCGTCGAGAGAAGCAGCGGCACGGATGAACAAACTGGGTGTATCCCAATCTGTCATTCCAAGCAGCTTGGCAGCTCCTTTTTGATGCTCTATTCTATGGTGGATGTGCGACCCGGCATATGAAAACGTTGCACGGTGAAAGAATTTCTGCCGAGTGCCATTGCACGAGTCCTTTATTTCTTGTCATGGTCGAGGACGAACTCCTACAACTCGAAGCAATGCTGTGCCGTTTTAACGATTGAGTTTTCTGAGGTTCCATTCAAGCGCGAGAGAGCAGATGGAACTGCTGAAATAATAGCGTCCACAAACAAATGTGTTTTTCAGAGACCTGAATCCAGTGCAGATAATGCTTCAGACTACGAAGAACTTGTCACAAATCAGACACATTTCCTGAACATCATCCTGAACATTTCCTTGGTTTTCGTCTTCAGCTTCTGTCCATCTCTCGTGGTTTTTATATTTGAATCAGGCCAATGCACGCACATTCAGAACCGATTAGCAACAACTTTACGACTCCATTCATCATCGTACCATCTCCGAACTAGTACTCCATGCAAATGCGTCCTACCACTTCAACACAGCTGAAACTTACTTTCTTCGAGTCCCTTGAACGACAAGAAGGGGCGGGCCGGCGACCAGTTAACCCATGATTAACAAAGCGGGACTTATCACTAGGAACTATTCAAACCTGCATCGCATTATTGGCACAATCAATCGTGAGAAAGGCCTTGCTAAAATAAAAGGACGACATGGTAGATCTACGGGGGATTTGGCAAGTTGTTCAATAGTAGCTGCACATAAAATCAATCGCCATTATTGAGTTAAAACATGTCGGGGCCGTGCCACGGTGGCTGGAGACTAGTGGACAAAATTTGGGATTAATACTTAATCAGCAATGACGAAGCTCTGGGGCCTAGCGTAGAGATGGCCCATGCGTGGAAATCTCCATGAAAGCGTGACCATAAACAAAAGGGGATGTAAAGCCAGATCAGGTACAGAGAATCTTATGGAGTTAAATTATCATGATCGAAGGTGACTTCTTATGCGTGTTGACTTGAAGAGAACGCAGCAGATTTTGATGATTGGAGCCCGCACGCCCACGGCTGATGAACCAGTCAGTCAACATCATTGCTTTCTCAAATGTCTCAGAATTTTCTCTTGGCAGTAGCTCAAGTGAGATTGACCCAAAAAGACTTGGGAATCCAAGAAATGAGATGCCATAAGCATCAGGAATCAAATCTTGCTGCAAATCAGCAGGTGGATTGGGAGGGAACCAAAATGTACATGGATTGAGAAATGAATACTTTCATAGGGTTTACATAACTAAACATGCAGGCAGATTTCATAAACTTCAAGCAACGATTTAAACCGGAAAGTCTAATATAATTCTTTCTGGCGAGATTGATGAGAACAGCATATGTAAAGACCAAAATTCAAGCTCTCAACAAAAATGCATTAGTTCAAACGCATTTATGAAAAAGGGTCATCTCACAACATTCCATAAAGACAATTTAAAAAGAAAAAAAAAAAAAAAAGAAATCCAATCCCTTATATCAATATTCATGTGAGCTGCCGATCCACTTCTTAAGTTGACAAAAACACATTTCTAATAGAAAAATTTCTCCTAAACAGGAATCAGCAGAAGCAATTTTTTTTTTCTGAGGTTACAGTAGAAATTTAATATCACTGAAGCACGACCCTTTTGCAACGAAAGCGAAAAAAGAGGGAAAAGATGAGTATACCTTTTCTCTGCCATGAGAGGAAGATGGAGTGCGAAGAAGAGCGACGGGGAGATGCAAAGTTCAAGTCCAACGGCCCCAGCAGTCTGCCAGAGCGGAGTAATATGCGGGCTTAATTTATAGGGCAGCGACGGGGCCATGAGCAGACCAGATTCATTGAACCTAGTCCAGTTCTCGAATTCAGTGTCGTGAAAAAGAAAGAGAGACGACAACAGTCCATTCCTTTAGCAGACAGACGTTTGATGATCTCAAGAGATGCCTTTTCTCCTCGCAGTGTCGCTACCACCGGATCGCCTTGAACGGGGAACGAATCAGGGGCTGCGAGAAGTGAAGGGACTTTCCACGTAATGCTCGCACGCGGGCGGCTGGTCCGGTCCGACCGGGGTTGGAAAATCTGCGACGCGAGGTGTAGGGAATCTAGTCAATGAGCGTCCTGGCGACGCTTGTTAAATGCCCGATTAGGAAAATTTTGTCGTTCTCATCGTCGTGTCGTATTATGCGTAATTGAATTTAACGAGTGAATTATTACATATTTATCAAACCTTTATAGGACACCCTTTGGCTTCGCTCATATATATAGGCATGTTCATCACGGAAGTGAAATATGTTATAGAACTAATGTTAAGTGTGGTATGATTGATTTGCTGATATATTCACTAACTTTGCAAAGCTTTGCTTGATTTCAAATAGGGTCATTTAGAGCTTACTTACAATTTGTCATATCATTTTGTATATTAATTTTCTTTTGGGATAACGTCATTAATGAATAGTTTCTCTAATTTTGCTCAAAATTCAAAACTATTACTCTACTCCTTGACTTTTTCCTTTTAATGTTCAAAATGGTTCTTGCACTTTTTTATAAAACGCCACTATTCAGATTTACACTATTATGACGACTCACTTAACCGATTGATTACTTATGTGAACTTGATGTCATAAAAAATTGTTGATGTGGGTTTTATTTTCAAAAAAAAAAAAAGTCATTAATGAATGGTCTCTCTAATTTTGCTCAAAATTCAAACTATTCCTCTAGTGCTTTATTAATTTTTTTTTTAATGTTCAAAATGGTTTTTGCGCTTTTTGTAAAGTGCCACTATTTGGATTTGCACTGTTAGGATGACTGATTTAGCTGATTAATTACCGACGTGGAGTTGATGTCATAAAAAAAATATTGATGTAGGTTTTATTTTCAAAGCACCACCAAACCCCCCCCCCCCCCCCCCCCAAGGCCCCCAAAAGTCATTAATGAATGGTCTCTCTAATTTTGCTCAAAATTCAAAACTATTCCTCTAGTGCTTTATTTTTTTTTTTTAATGTTCAAAATGGTTCTTGCGCTTTTTGTAAAGTGCCACTATTCGGATTTGCACTGTCAGGATGACTGATTTAGCCGATTAGTTACTGACGTGGAGTTAATGTCATAAAAAAAATGTTGATGTAGGTTTTATTTTCAAAGCACCACCAACCCCCCCCCCCAAAAAAAAGCAAAAAGCGTAATTAATGAATGGTCTCTCTAATTTTGCTCAAAATTCAAAACTATTCTTCTACTGCTTTATTATTTATTTTAATGTTCAAAATGGTTCTTGTGCTTTTTATAAAGCGTCACTATTCGGATTTGCACTGTTAGGACAATTAACTTAGCTGATTGATTACTGATGTGGACTTGATGTCATAAAAAATTGTTGATGTATGTTTTATTTTTAAGGCCCCTTTATAGGACACCCTTTGGCTTCGCTCATATATATAGGCATGTTCATCACGGACGTGAAATATGTTATAGAACTAATGTTAAGTGTGGTATGATTGATTTGCTGATATATTCACTAACTTTGCAAGGTTTTGCTTGATTTCAAATAGGATCATTTAGAGCTTACCTACAATTCGTCGTATCATTTTGTATATTAATTTTCTTTTGGGATAACGTCATTAATGAATAGTTTTTCTATTTTTGTTCAAAATTCAAAACTATTCCTCTACTCCTTTACTTTTTCCTTTTAATGTTCAAAACATTTTTTGCACTTTTTATAAAATGCCACTATTATGACGACTCACTTAACCGATTGATTACTGATGTGGACTTGATGTCATAAAAAATTGCTGATGTAGGTTTTATTTCAAAGCAACGCCCTCCCCAAAAAAAGTCATTAATGAATGGTCTCTCTAATTTTGCTCAAAATTCAAAACTATTACTCTAGTGCTTTTTTTTTTTTTTTTTTTTAATGTTCAAAATGGTTCTTGTGCTTTTTGTAAAGTGCCACTATTCGGATTTGCACTGTTAGGATGACTGATTTAGCTGATTAGTTACTGACGTGGAGTTAATGTCATAAAAAAAAATGTTGATGTAGGTTTTATTTTCAAAGCACCACCAACCCCCCCCCCCCAACCCCCCAATGCCCCCAAAAGTCATTAATGAATGGTCTCTCTAATTTTGCTCAAAATTCAAAACTATTCCTCTAGTGCTTTATTATTATTATTTTTTTTAATGTTCAAAATGGTTCTTGCGCTTTTTGTAAAGTGCCACTATTCGGATTTACACAGTTAGGATGACTGATTTAACTGATTAGTTACTGATGTGGAGTTGATGTCATAAAAAAATGTTGATGTAGGTTTTATTTTCAAAGCACCACCAACCCCCCTCCCCCCAAAGCAAAAAACGTCATTAATGAATGGTCTCTCTAATTTTGCTCAAAATTCAAAACTATTCTTCTACTACTTTATTATTTATTTTAATGTTAAAAATGGTTCTTGTGCTTTTTACAAAGCGTCACTATTTGGATTTGCACTGTTAGGACAATTAACTTAGCTGATTGATTACTGATGTGGACTTGATGTCATAAAAAATTGTTGATGTATGTTTTATTTTCAAGGTCCCTTTATAGGACACCCTTTGGCTTCGCTCATATATATAGGCATGTTCATCACGGACGTGAAATATGTTATAGAACTAATGTTAAGTGTGGTATGATTGATTTGCTGATATATTCACTAACTTTGCAAAGCTTTGCTTGATTTCAAATAGGATCATTTAGAGCTTACTTACAATTCGTCGTATCATTTTGTATATTAATTTTCTTTTGGGATAACGTCATTAATGAATAGTTTCTCTATTTTTGCTCAAAATTCAAAACTATTCCTCTACTCCTTTACTTTTTCCTTTTAATGTTCAAAACAGTTCTTGCACTTTTTATAAAACGCCACTATTCAGATTTACACTATTATGACAACTCACTTAACCGATTGATTACTGATGTGGACTTGATGTCATAAAAAATTGCTGATGTAAGTTTTATTTCAAAGCAACGCCCTCCCCAAAAAAAGTCACTAATGAATGGTCTCTCTAATTTTGCTCAAAATTCAAAACTACTCCTCTAGTGCTTTATTTATTTTTTTAATGTTCAAAATGGTTGTTGCGCTTTTTGTAAAGTGCCACTATTCGGATTTGCACTGTTAGGATGACTGATTTAGCTTATTAGTTACTGACGTGGAGTTGATGTCATAAAAAAAATGTTGATGTAGGTTTTGTTTTCAAAGCAACACCAACCCCGGCAAAAAGCGTTATTAATGAATGGTCTCTCTAATTTTGCTCAAAATTCAAAACTATTCCTCTACTACTTTTTTTTTTTTTTAATGTTCAAAATGGTTCTTGCACTTTTTAAAAAGCATCACTATTCGGATTAGCATTGTTAGGACAAATAACTTAGCTGATTGATTACTGACGTGGACTTGATGTCATAAAAAATTGTTGATGTATGTTTTATTTTCAAAGCAACGTCGACAACCCCCCCCCCCCACCCCCCACGTGGCCCCTTCTCTCTCTCTCTACTCGAATAGCAGGAGTTAAAAAGCAGAGTCACTTTACCTTTTCTTAGTTTTTTATAACTTAACACTTGTTTTCCTAGAATTTACTGTAATTTTACAAGGGTTTTATCATAATCATGACCTCAAAAGAATATTACTTTCGCAAGCATTTTACTTTTAGATTTGGGTTGATACTCCAAAAAATCTCAAACTGATACTCAAGGGACAAATTTGCATCAAATTAATTTTTTGACCATAAAAAACTCTAAATAGATAAAGTGATAAATTTACCATCCATTAATTTTCATTAAATTTTATGATCAAATTACTGATTTAGATTACATATGGTAGTTACTTTAAATGTTTTAATTTTTTAACAGAAAGTTACAAAAAATAAATTTGTCATAAATATACAATTTTAAAGTTTTTTGTGGTCAAAAAATTAATTTAAAGTAAATCTGTCATACATATATATATATATATATATATATATATATATCAGTTTAGAGTTTTTTATGATACAATTGCTTTATATTAATACATGTGATCTTCAAAGTGAGAAAGTGCCATTTGATCAATCGTTTATGCATTTTACTTTGTTTCACCCCCACAAAATAAAATAGTAACTCCACCTCCATTCTTTACCACATCAAAATCATTGAAGGTAGAAGATTTTTCTCAACTTTGTAGTTAATACACACTATAATCCATTCAATTCCCTCGTGATGTTTCCTCCTTAATCAAGACTACAAGAAATATATATAGAGAGAAAATATTCTTGTATGTTGCACTAGACCTCAAAGGGCCCCAGTCATGGTTTTACCATATTGATAAGGTGAATGATAAAATTATTAACGATCTAAGAAGTATGTTCGAATTTTCTTGGACAGAAAATTCAGAATTTATCATTTGTAAAGGTTTGATGCACAGGAAAGTTGTCCAAAACCTGTTATACTTTTACCAATTTAGTCATAAATTTTTCCGTTTGTCAATTGTATCATAAATCCTTTTTTTTTTTTTCACATTTTGCAAATTGAGTCTATTCGACTAACTTTAGGTAGAAATCACTAAAGCGGACATTGGAAGTCACATGTGGCGTAGGCGATCTTGACGTGAACAATTTTTAAAATTATTTTTAAATTTTATTATTTTTTTCCTAACCTTGGGTCGGCGAGGTCGTTGGCCCTTCCCTAGCCCTGCAAACCCTTGCATGTGGCAAGTCTAGGGTAAAAAAAAAAGATAAAATAATAAATAATAATAATATATTGAAATATTATAAAAAAATTATTCACGTAAAATGGTCGTGCATCCACATCAGTAACTTCTAGCTAAAATTGATTGAATTGGTCCATTGACAAAACGTAAAAAAAAGTTAGGATTTAATTGATAAAATTGAAAAGTTTAAAAGTTGATGATTTTTTAGACCATTTTTCCTTCAATCTACCGCAAATTCAGGAGAGTAACATGACAAATCCTTCATTGTTTGATAATGACAGCTACCTCATTTGTCTCCATCAATCCAAGTCGAGTAAAATTGAGAGAACAATAACTAAAACAGAATTCACGCATGTGAAGGAGAGTGTTCATACTGAACTTGGGGACCAGCTTGCCAACCAATACCCAGCTTCTAGAATTTATATGCAAGCTAAAATTCGGGTTAAGGCGTCCGACTTTAGGACTCGGATTAGCCCTCTCATGCTTGAGCTCTCTCTTATATACTTAGCGTGCTATTATACTTAGCGTGCTATTCGGACTGCGGCTGAGGGTGGTATTTGTGAATTGCATGCACAAATTTCCATCGCTAAGGCCGCTCGGCACACTGAGAATGCGTAGTGCTCTACAGTGGTCAAATCTTTTGGAGAACTAGTATTTGCACGGCTTTTGAGTTATAGTGGCACCGTTGTGATTACCAATTAGATTAAAGTGATGTCTAATCTAAATTCAATGCTGTCGAATGATCTCTCGACTCGGGTCAATCTTGTGAATTTGTCACGCAGAGCCCTTCGATGGGTTCCGTAAAAACTTCTTATAGAGGGTACAAAATTTCAACCAGAAAAGAAAGGGTTAGTAATACCATAAAAAACCTCCTAACTTGATATGCATAAGAGAAATTTACTTTTCTTAGTTTTCATTAAATTATATGATTAAATTGTTAAGTTGTATGACAGGATTGATGAATGTACCGGTACCCTCTATTTGTCACATATATATCAGTCTGTGATTTTTTTGTGATATTAATTTAATTTGACGAAAACTAATTGAGAGTAAATTTGTCATAAATATACTAAATTTGAGTTTTTAATGAAAATTCGTTTTAAGTGTATTATATTAGGATTTTTCATGGTATTAATCCAAAAAGAAATTGACAAGAAGAAAATACGTTCCTGCAATTTTCCACAAAGTTCAGTGGCCATCGTATAATCCTCCCCCAGGCCAACATAATGTACCATCGATTAATTGCTCTCGTTTTCCGAGTCATGTGCATATACACTAAAGAGCATAAACTTAGTAGTTAGCGATCTTACAAGTATTTGCAAATTCTACGATATGGACACTATACGATGCTGTCATGTATTCCTGAAGAAAAGAGAGCACCGAGACGGCAACTTGGACTAAATTCAAAGCTCCTGATTTTGTGAACATGGTCACTGATTTTATCCCACAGAAATTGCACACTTAGAGAGAAAAAGGGGGCAGGGAAAAGTAAGAAAATGAAAGGATCTACTCATGGCCCCGGAAGAAAAGCGAGCACCAAGTTTGACAGCATAACTGGGAACAAATCATGTTGTCAGCTTCCTTTTCTTTTCTGCCAATAGGAATTCAACTTTCGGTGGTTCTAATTTTTGCCACCTTTCGTCCTTTTCCTGTTACTTCTTTTTTTTTAAATTCTCTCCTGTCTAATCTTTCAATGGTCATCGGTTGATATTGCGTTAGAATAATGGTAGTTCTTCCTACTGTTGCTGTTCATAATTTGAATGAGAACAAGTCCTCGAACTTAAGATGGAGCAAGACTTTGGAATATGTTCGGTTTGGCAAGACTTCAATTCTGGGGAAGTTCTGCTCCTTCTATCGGGTTACGAGATGAGAGCCAGAATGGCATTAAACATTCGAAGTCGACATCTATAAACGTTGTGTAGAACTCTGAAAGATATCATTCATTTGGATGCCAAACCATCCAAACACAGGAAAAGGTCCGGCACGTTAATTTTCACGTCATTCCTTAGATACAACCAAGTGCAGGGGTCATGCCAATTCCGTTCTATGTCCTGCCCAACTTCACTACCAACTCATTCCATTTGCTATTGAAATTCCATTCTGTCACACCTAACATAAGTTAATATAATTCAAATCGACAAGTATTCCGAGTAAGAAACTAGCCACCCACATGCACTATTATCTTCCACAGGAGGAAAGAATAGCTAGATGAGTTTTTAGTATTTACAAAGCACAGTTTACAGATTTAAAAGAAAACTTCCTCAGCAAAGCACGAAGAGGGAGCACATGAACAATGCAGACAGTGATGGCAAAGAATCTCCAACCAACATCTAAAGCTATAACTTCATTGGTTCATTAAAAAGAAAACCTGTAACCTGTCTTGTATCTGACAAAGAATTGGTTGCCTCCACAAATAACAGATCCACGCATCATGCCTGCATGATCCTCAAGAAGATATCTCAAACGTTCACATCCTGCTAAAACACAAGCCAAGCATTCAACACAACATCATTTCCCCATTGCTTAGCATGCATAAGTGCCTCACCAAGGTCCCAACGTACCACTATCTAGCAGGTAATATCCTACAGCCCTGCATATCCTTTTGCTCCTGTAGTTGGGCAGTTAACCAATGCAGAATTCCGTTCTCTCACTTGGGTGTATAATACCGATCCCGCCTTAGCAAATGACAAACGAATAATGCAAGCTTCCAGCCGACTCAGATTTCTAAACGGTTTGCATTCTCATCCATGATTCACGAGGATAACAGTGATAAGAAGAGGCATGGACAAGCAACTAAACACTTGTGTCCATGGGATAGCAACCAAGTACACGCAGAAAGGTCGCAAATTCCTGCATAGAGGTAGTGAACTCATCATAGTTGCAGGTTATGCCAGCATAAATGCAGAAACCACGTATGGGTAAACAACAGTTACCAGACCAATTTTCAATCTAAGATGAATACAGCTTTCCAATAGAACTCATCAATGTCAGCATAGAGAAAATAGAGTAATGCACATGGAGCAACAGTTGCTGTGATGGTCAATATTTCAGTCTGGACTCTGATTCACTGATCTCTTATATTCAACAATTGAAGTGCTGATTAACCAAATGCAGTTAGACATTTTTCGTTTTATTGTTGAAAGGTCCACCACCTTAATTGCCCATATGTGTTCTCATTTCCTTCTCGTTTTTTTTTTTTTTTTTTTTTTTTTTTTTTTTTTGGCACCAGGAACTTATGAATACTAAGATAAGACCATCAATCAAGCAGAAAGCATATTCTCTCATGCTGAGAATGATGGTGACAGTACCTGCAGATGTCCGAGAGCATTTTGAGCACGGGTATCAGCCATAGAAGCCTCAAAGTCAATGTAAAAGAGGTAGTCAAAGTATCTGCCAAATTAGAGCCATCAGACCACATACATTGTATGACTTACTACACATAGAAGCATGCACTATACAGGGTGAGTGCAATGACAAAATATGAATATGACAATGAAGGAGTCAAACAGTATATAGGGAAATCAGGATGCCAAAAAAATGCAACCAATAGAAAAGGCAGCACATATTAACAATGCAGAGATCTAAAAATTTTAGAGGATTTATATAGAAAATGGGTGTTTCCTATGATTTTATGGATGTAATGGTCAATAAATATATTCCGTCGGGTCCTTTTCTGAAACAACAAGATGATTCTTTCTTTTTTGTGGCTGGAAGCCATGATCTGCAGGTTAACATGGAGAGGGCGAAGTAATCTAAAGATTTTTGAGGATTTACATAGAAATTGGGCGTTTCCTTTGTTTTATGGATGTGACTATCAATAAACATGTTCTGTTGGGTCCTTTTCTGGAACAACAAGATGACTGTTTCTTTTCCGTGGCAGGAATCCATGATATGCAGGTTAACATGGAGAGTGCGAAGGAATCTAAAGATTTTAGAGGATTTACAGAGAAATTGGGCGTTTGCTTTGTTTTATGGATGTAACTATCAATAAACATGTTCTGTTGTGTCCTTTCCTGGAATGACAAGATGATTGTTTCTTTTCCATGCTGGAGGTTAACGTGGAGAGACTTTACTTCCCCCTTGAGAACAAAAAAAAAATGTGGACAACTAGCAGCTGTTCCTTCCTACAAAGATTGTTTCCTTTTGACGTATCAAAAAAAAAATTCATTTGGACATTGGCTGGATGACACATTTCCAGACATATATGCTCCCAAATATCAGAACACAATTCAATTTAAACTACTCAACTTCAGAGTCCAAGATTCCCAATTTCCCTAATAAAATAATTCAAAAGGATGCAAACAAGAAGGTCTTTGAGTTTGATCAAATTATCTAATGAAATAGGAATTTAATAACTCACTTGGCACTTCCAGTATTGGAGTCATCAACAACTCTAAGCGGTCGCTTTCTCTGTGGCCGGCTTTCAATCTGACATTATGCATTTGATACTCAGGTAAAAGTTTATTTTACCAAGTCATGCAAATCTAATATAAGCTAAAGAAATCCTTGCAGAGATACCTTTGTCAAATTTATGCCTCTCAAGGAAAATACAGCCAAGGCTTTAAATAACATACCAGGGCCTTCTTCCAAGGTGAAGACAATACTTGTCTGTGAGGAAGGGAGACCATACTAGAATTAAAAAGAGTCCACTAAAAAATCAAAATAGGTAATGCACATGTCCACTGCTGTGAAATGTCACCTTAAAAGGTTTGTCAGTCCCTGGTATAATGGGATCTCTTGCTAGCACAAGAAAGCGAGTGACATTATCAGAGTCATCCTGCAAGGTGCATAATTGTTAGGTAGTGGAATACTGAAGAATGTGATCGCACTCATTTTGCAATAACATGTTCAAGTCATGTGAACAGGTGAAGTTAAGTCAGAAACAGGTGTGATGTCCACGCATTGCTGTAGGATCCATCCGCTACTAGCCTACTGTGGCCATCAGTTCTACAATAATCTCAACTAGCATTCTTCATGTTCTCTTTCATTTAATCAAGAACATAGGTCCCAATGACAGAGAATGAAACAGTGCCCTCATTAGATGGTTTTGTGTTAGGATTTCTATCAATTCTAGTAAAATAGAATAGTTCTTTAATAGTTTGAGTTTTCTAATCCACCTCATGGAACCATTATTATCCCCAGTCAAGACTACGATCAGTCAGCAAAAGTTTTTCACCAATACACACAATAAGTCTTCACCATATTATTAACTTCTATGTCAATCCTCCTCCGAAGTGCTAAATATGCGAGATCAACACCAATTTTTATTTCTGTAAATAATACTTCTGCACTAGTTCTGTGAAGTCTACACCGCAGGAGCAGGCCAAGAAAACATATAAAATTTTCAGAAAGCTTGACACCATATTTTGTCATATCAGGGGATACGAAGGAGTGAATTAATATTCTAAACAAAAGGAAGGAGCAGTCTTAAGTTTAATGAAGTACAAGAAAGACAGTCACCTGGATTCTTTCTGCAAGTATATTAAGCCCATAAATATCTGCTGCCCGAGCGCTTGCAATGACTCCAGCATCCCTCAGTTCATTCAATGCTACAAACTACCAAATTTCATGTCAAGAACAACTGGGTACTGTTCAGTGCAGAAGTAAAAGGCAACCCACCTTATAAATCTACGACATACCTGAGCAGCACCAGCTGTACTGTCAACACTTTCTCGGGTAACATCTAACCTGATCAAAGCATTATCGCTTAGAAAAAGTGCCTGCAAGAAGAAATGGATTTCGCATACATAAAGGTTCTGCCTTTAAAAAAAATCAGCCCATAATAGTCCTGCTGTTGTCTGCACATCCACCACATGAAGACTAAATTAAGCATTACTTTTTGGACGACCGGATAGAAATCTCACCTGTGGATGGCTTAAAACACGTTTTAACTGCTCTGCTCTAACACCTGGAAGAGCCAATAGACACAGGTTGACAGCCATCTGAACTTCCCCTACTATGTGAAGTCTGTGTCTAAGAAGTAAATCATAATTGCGGTGGAGGCTTCCACCAGAAGAATTCTCAATGGGAAGAACAGCTTTATTAACTAACCATAGTTCAACAGCCTACAGAATAAATCAAATCAAAGTAGAAATGAGGAGGAAAGTTGATATACATTGATATGCATGATCATGGAATTGGAATTCATACACTAGGGCAAGTTTGGAAAATTGAAAAAAGGGTTATGTTAACTAGTGCCCACTAGTTAAGTATATTTTTGTTTGAAATAATTCATTTTTCAAGGCAATGACCGTGCACAACATAAGGGTAATTAGTGCATTGAAAACTATAAAATTTTCTGAATTGGTTTGTTCACAAATGCCTATGCTAGGGCAAGCTCTCACAGAGCTGAAAGTTCTGTAAGACAGTTTAAATAAATTTACATGCTTTGGCATTTTGCCTGGCAGATGAGTTCCAAGACAAGGTGGCACGTTTTCTCTTGTTATGGACTTCAAAACTACAAAAAGATGTGGTCACTTGCAGTGTTATTTCTACGTGCAAGGATCTGTATGTTAATTCTGAACCTTAAAAGCATCTTCAAACTCATCACAAGGAACAGTCTCACAGTCAGGATAGGCTTTAAGAGCAGCATCCTCACTGAATGAACCTGGTACCCCCTGCAATGTGTTTTCAGCATATATTAGATTATAGACTGTCTCAGACATGGTATTCATCCTCATTTTACTCAACTTTATTTTCCTCTTTTCTTATGCTTTCTCTAACTGCACTGAAGCAGAAGGAAAAACTTTGCAGATGATTACCTTGAATGCTATCCGCATTTTTGACTTAGTCTCTGGAGTAGGAGAGAAATCAGAAACAGTCAGCGGCCCTACATTTATTGGAGAAATAGAAATATCAAGATGAGCATGGTTAGACAAGGCAGTGTAGATCCCATCACAGTATGCATTTGATAGCAAAATGCTGTGAATCTTACACAACTTAACATGTTAAACAAATTCTGGGCAACAGGTCAAGGATAGGCCAAAGCATAGAAAATGGATAATTGCACAAATAGTCCTTAAACTTTGGCTCAATGTGCAATGTCGTCCATGAACTTTTAATTTGTTCAATGTGGTTTGGTGCATGTTCAATCTAATCTTTGAACTATATGAAACGTTTATTATTATCGTTGAACTTAAATTAATGGAAGGACAACACTGAACATTCTTATACAGTTTAGGGACTAGATTCAATATGCACCAAAAGTTTAGGGTCGACATTGCACATTGGGTCAAAGTTCAGGGACCATTTGTGTCACTTTCTCTATAGAAAATAGAAAGCTGATACAAGCTGAGGTAACAAGACCATGAAGATCACCCTGAATTGAAGGATAAACCTATAAGAGATGCTTATAATTGGGTCCTTTTTGAGATTGCTTCGCCCCGTCACTGGAGCAGTTAAATTTAGAAGTCAATCCAGTCTATCCAAATTATCATTGCTCCCTTTAGCTGGGACTACAACATCTTCATTGTGAAACACAAGTCCAATTACAGAAATCCATAGGTAAAACTTGCCATCAGCATTACCAGCATTTCTGCCTCAGAAAGCTGAACTCACAATCTTTCACACAAGTCAATTCCAATGTGAGCTTCAATCTCAATAGACAGTTATGAAACTCCACTGATATAAAACATTTGCTAATGAAATAACTGTATGCAGGCAAGCTCACTCAACTCCATCACATGAGACCGTGATTAAACACCAATCAAAGTTCCACAGGCAATTCATTTCTAATCTTTTACACCAAGCTTTTCACACAAACTATTACCAACAAGTCAAAGCACAAAAAGAGAGACTTCAACACATCATGAGCAGCTTGGAACAATCACTTTGGATAAAAAACAAGTCAACCAAAGAAGCTTTTCTATGTTACCCACTGGGAAAAGAAGTCAAGTCCTTGTCCTTGTGCAATCTCTTGGAAACACTCGTCTCCGTCTGGTCAACGACCTTGCGCAACTCAGTGGCCGAAGTCGACGAGCTCTCGTCCTCCACGGACCTGATCGCCCGCCGGACGGACAACCCAGAAAAGCCACCGAAGTGCGCCCACTTGAGCAGTCCGACCCGTTTCGGGGCGACCAAGAAATGCTCACCACGACCCCGTTGCCAAGCATCACCGGCACTCCCCAACACGACTGAATTTCGCAAGGCCGTCATCGCAAAGAATTAAGAGCTTCCCCAACAAAACAGCGCTTCGTCCTCTTACCGCATGAATTCACAGAGGAAAGGGAAGAAAAACCAGTCTGCCGCGCCTTTCCTTGCTGGAACGAGAGATTTAAAAAAGCGAATTCTTGAAACAGAGGATATGCTGCAGAGGCTTGTGTGTCAGAAGGTGGTACGAGGATGCGGGTGAGACAGGACAAGAGCCCATGAAGCACGCGGCGGTGGGGGAGCATTGAATTAGGTGGAAATTTGCTGGTGCGGTGCACGTTTTCTTGGAATCGGATTAGACTTTAGATGGGTAGATGGATAGACACGCCAGGTGCGTACATCACTTGTCTGCAAAATTTCTCCATTTAGCAAAAAGCTATGGTGGTGTGGTGGGCTTGGTAAGAGCTTTAGGTCCACGGAGGGAGTTGTTGTGAGGAAGTTCTTGAGCTGTTGAGGGGAATGCTTTATCGCAGTCCATACATAAAATATATTGCAAGGACCAAACAGCTTAAAAGTGTATATATATGTATACCCACGATAATTATCGTTCGTAATCCAACGATTATCAATCTTTTGAGAATCTCTTGAGAGACGGTGTTCTCGGAAATTGAAGAAAATTTAAAATATGAGGATAATTTTTTTATTAAACTAAAGGAGGAGAACCTAAAGCTTTCTGGCCATTCGCAATCATTTTGATGCAATTGAACTAAAAGATCAAACGGAATGACATCTAGGAAATATTTGTATTGGCTAGACTAGTTCCTTTTCACGAGTTATGTTACGTGCCCGATTCGACATGCGTTTTATAATAATTTTTAGCAGAGAATATGGATGTAAATTTCAAAACTAAGGGGTAGGAGGTTGTTAGGTAACCTCGTGGAGATATCGAGTTTCTCTTATTAATGATTTCTAATATATATTTTTTTATATTGAGAAAAACTAAGGGTGTTCTAATCATGTGAAAAGTTCTCACCAACTTTGATGGTCCATCTTATTTAATATTGATCGAAATTATTACTATTTGTTTATATTGAAAGACCTTAGTTTTGTCAAACAAATGTTCTTTTTTTTTTCTCCCGTTTGACCTTTTCGTGATGATATATCATTCGTCGTTTAAAGAAAAATCAGATAAATCAAAATCGCACGTAATGACTGATGAAAAAATAAGTCAACAAATCAAATATCTGCTTTGCGGAAGTTGCCTTGAGGACAACCAAGTCAAGGTTTCCTCTCCTGCTTCTTCTTCTTTCTTTTTTTCCACGACGGTGAGGAATATCCAGCATCATTTTCGAGAAAAAAACTATCAAAAAAATCTTAAATTATTTATAATTGTGCTAATCTAGTTCTAAATATTTTGATCGTATCAATTTAGTCAAAAACATCTTGATGATTTTCCAATGTAATTCATCCGGCCAATTTTGATTGGAAACCTTTGATTGGAAACTACTGACGTGGACACTAACCATCTTACGTGACACTATCAAGGCAAATGTAGATAATTTTTATAATTTTTTTATGTCTTTTGTTCTTCTTTTTTTTTACAACTCTAGGCTATCAATGTCGCTAGTCAACCCTCGCCAACCACAAGCAAGGGCTTCGCGGCCTCTCTACCAACAAGTGAAGTCACGGCTCTCTTCAAGATCTAAGCGAGGGCTCAATGCCCTCATCAGCCCACAATTTTAAAAAAAAATTAATTAAAAAAAATAAAAAATAATAAGAATTTCAAAAATTTTAAAAAATTTAAAAATTATCCATGTTAGCGTCGGTTGTCCATCGGGTGTGCCACGTCGGACAACCGAGTGTCCATATCATCAATTTCCTATTAAAATTGATTGGATGGATTATATTAATAAATTTTCAAAAATATTTAGAACTCAATCGACACAATTGAAATGTTTAAAATTGAATCAACCAAAATATTATAATTATAGGGTTTTTTTTTTTTTTTGTAATTTTCCTACATTTCCGAATTTGTGCTTAATGTGGATAATATATATTCATTATGTTTTGAGTAGTGAGGCCACCACCAGAAGCTAAATTGGTTATGGATCGAGATCATATCACATTTCAAATATGAATTTTCATCGTGCGAAGCCCGCATGATATATAAATCAAAAAGGTCTGGGGTGTCCGATCATTGTCCTTGAGGATAAATTACACCCTCCACGAAGTACCAAAAGATGTGTAGCAGTTATCCTTCAATATTCAAAGGACTTCTTGAGTAGGGTTAACTTCAATTTTTAGGTAGAGTGGAAATACATAACATGCAAAACCATAAGAAAGCAAAGTCAAAGAGTATCTTTGTGCGAAGATCTTTGGGTACATAGTTTCGGGCAAATCAAAAAAGGAGCAGAGCGGTCGGTATATATAGGAGAAAGACCGAGTATACGAGGACGGACTAGTTTGTCTAAGAATAAATATTGCGACGGCTGGCGAAATAATTAGGCAATGGCTAGTACATTAAATGAGCCATGATTAGTAGAAAGTCAATAATGGCCTAAGGTCGCATGTAGAGATGTTTGATCTTGATTGTAGATTGACATTTTGAAATGGACTATACACAACCACCTCTCACATATTTCAAAAATATTCTTAAAGAAGAGAAGGAAGAGAGTCGGTTTCACAGTAAAGTGCGACGAATCGAATTTGATGTATTTTATACTATAAACCAAATTTAGAAAAGAAAAGAAAACTGAGAAATAACTTGCAAAACCAATAGTGAAGCTTATAACTTCTATGAACCAACGACTCTTGTTTAATTTAGAGTTCTCACTAATCACATTACACCCCCTACAATTCTTGTTATTCAACGCAGCTTTTCGAGAATAGGCCATGCACGTTTGGTTATTCAAAAGTGCTATAGGGACCCAGCAATGAATCTCGTGGGAGGAGCCCTATACACTTATATTAAGTAAATTCTTCAAGTATACAGTGCAATAAGATAGACTACCAATAAAGGATATATAATTTATCAAGAGCTTAACTCATCCTCGCCTAATATGTAGTTCAGCACCGATCAGTTGCACCATAGGAGGAGGGACTTCAGTGCATTTTTGGTGCCACGGGATCAACAAAATAGCTTATAATCACACAAGTGGACCTATATCATGCAATCTTCGCTCACATGGTCGGGTTACCACCGCAATTGATATATTGAATTACCATAAGTCCCCTTTCCTTGATGTTCAAACATTTGCTTCCTTCCAAAGCTTTAGTCAAAGGATTGGTTAAATTTAGGGTTGTGCAAAGGAACAAAGAACTACCTAGAGCCGGACCGGACTAGACTGAAACCAGCGGTTCCCATGAGGACCAGTCCGGTTCCCATTTCTAATTTATTAGAACCAGTGAATAGCGGTTTGACTCCAGTTTTAGGTGTGGAACCCCCACCCGAAATGAACCAATATATATATAAATTAAAAAAAAGAAATCTCAACTCAATTACTTAATTATTTTGTAGTTTTCAACCAATATATGTGTACACGTTGCGCGCATATAGTATTGGATATTATTAACTAATTTTATCTTTTAAGTGTGTAATAAGAATAACCCCCTACCTTTTGTTCATTATAATAATCCATTTACTTGCTTTATCGGTCAAAACAATATAAACAAACAAAGATGATGGAGGGGACTGATTGGAGATGTCCATAAATGTTGGGGCGCTTTGTCATCATGATATGAAATTAAAAGCCAATGGCTCGTTTTAATAGCATGATTAGGTCTCTCCTTAACCATTCCCGTGATTAAATTAGGTTTTATAGGGATTAGAGACCATATTGGGGACCGATTCTGTGGACCCACCTAGGAACTAAGTCCATGGAACTGGATCAGTCCTTAGCTAAGTAGCACCAACACGCGACACAACACGACACGTCGACACGTCATTTTTTAAAAATAGAGAATTCCGACACGTTGTATATTAAATAAATATTTTTATTTTTAATTAATTTAATTCAAATTCAGTATTTTTATTTTTTGAAATTATTTTTTAATCTCATTTATTTATTTTTCCGACTAAAAAAGAAATCTTCTTTCCCTCGTCCATCCCCCAATTTATTTTTCTTTCCCTCCCCACCCTCGTCCATTTCTCCCCACTTTATTTTTTTTTCCCTCCCCACATCGTCCATTTTCCCCCCACTTTATTCACTGACAAACAGGCTGTCCTGTCACTTCCCCTCCCCCCAAAATACATGATGGCCATCCTATAAAAAAACCCTAGCTTTATCTCCTCCTCCTCGCCACTCGCCGCATGACCCTTCCTCTTCTCCTCCTCTCAATCCATCTCCTTCCTCGCCGCTCGCTGCACGACCCCCTTCCTCTCCTCTTCCTCTCCTCCTCGCCGCACAACCGCCTTCCTCTCCTCTTCCCCCCTTCGGCCCTTTCTCCCTCGCAGCTGCAGCCTCGTCGGATCCATCGCAACATCACAGTGGCGGCCCTCGCCCCAATCTATGCTCTTTCTCTGGATGTCTCTCGCCGCCGCGGGCTTGCCGTCGCTCGCGGCCTCGTCCTGCTCCCTCACCTCTGCTTCCACCCTCTATCGTCTGCCGAACACGCGTGTCCAAATGTGTCGGGCAAAAATTGACCACGTGTTGGAAAATCCGACATGCGTTGACCGCGTGTTCGAGCGTGTCCGAGCGTGTCGACATGTCCGACACGCTCCGCCACGTGGAAGCACGGGCAACGTGTCCGTGCTTCATAGGTCCTTAGTAGGCAGCTCCCAATTCCAAGGTAGGAACTGCACATTCGGACCATACTCACCCCTAATTAAAATCTATTCGTAAAATTCTACACGCAAGTGAACGTGTTGAACAAGTAATATAATGATAAGAAAGAATATCGTCCAACGGAGATCGATGATTAATAAACTAATTAAATACTAAAATAGATTAACTCTAAAATTTATATAACATGTCAAAATATAATTGAGAATAAATTAAAAACAAAATTTGTAAACTAAATGCAGTAAATCAATTAGATAAATATGTTAGAGCATCCGATTTCACCATAACCACTAGATATGAATTTCAAATTGTTGCGCAAGTACAAGAACGATATCAAACATGTGATAGCGGAATTTCCTAACCTATTTACTATCCTATCTCTAGGTATAGCAAACCTACTCAGTTTATTAATCCACTATATCTCTATGTGAATTAAAATAAACATAAATGCATTAAAAACTATTAATATTCCCGGTTTACAATGAGTCTTTTGGATCACCTTATCACCGAAAGCTACACAAATACACGGTATATTTCTATCCACGTTTAATTCATGGTTATTTATTATAATGAGCAATTGCATATTATCACTTGTCAGTCTCAAACATGCACATCAGATTATTCAAGTGGTTGCCAGTCACTCAAAAGCATTAAGCACAATAATATATAACTCACATGAATGAAATCAATTGTAAAACATAAAACTCATGAAATTCACATCACCATGGTTAGGCAACATCGTAGCCCTAACAAAAGAAAATTAGAACATAGTAGATGAAGAAATAAAAATATAAATTAAACTCAGCATCTTGAATCAA
This sequence comes from Eucalyptus curtisii, assembly GCA_017140595.1. NCBI lineage: Eukaryota > Viridiplantae > Streptophyta > Magnoliopsida > Myrtales > Myrtaceae > Eucalyptus > Eucalyptus curtisii. The sequence goes on from CM029494.1 coordinate 18,374,718, forward strand.
AGAACAAGAATTTTGTTACCACTTTTGTCTTCTCTTCAAAATACTTGAAAAAACTCTTAGAACAATGAAAAAAACAATCTAGCATAAAAACTAGCTTAAAAAACCTAGATGCTCTCTCGGCTCTCCTATTTATAGGAGATATCCAAGATCCTTATCTCCAAGCAATTGCGCACAAAATCAGGGAGTAAATCAGAGGATTTTTTATTTGATATCTATCTCCCACTGCTGTTTGATTCAAATTCCTGAGTTTTGCTATTTTTTTTCTTATCTTCTCCATATATCATTATTCTGCATAAATAAGGAAAATTCAAATAATCAGAAGGAAATCCAAATATTTTCTCATAGATATTACATTAATTGTTGCCTAAAATAGGTAAAATAACTCTATTTTTATAGAGTTATCAAAATCACTTTTGACTTTATATGTCAATTGATATAACTCCAAGTTTCAGTAATTGTTTATGATGTCATGTTTTCAATCAAATGTGTCTTTTCCTACAATTGTAAGTTTTTCTTTGTAGCAATGGCAGCAATCACTATACAGAGACATAGAGAGCGTTGGTTTCACGTCTAATAGAATTCCCCAGTAGGAATTTCTCGGCCTCACTACTACCTAACTCAAGAAGTCAAAAGTAGAGCTTGAACAGTTTGTCCGGTTGATTTCCAAGTGCGGCAACACGAGCAAGGGTAAATTCATTTGTCTCATCTAAAAATATGATCCAGTTAACATTATTATATCTTTTTAATACAGTAGGAAACCATCATACAAGAACCATAATTATTTCGTCAGTCATCCAAACTAGCGAGACATCCTAGAGTATGGCAAGAATATAGCATGTACCTATGCTTCAGTATCATATCACACCATCATGCTATAGTCCGTAAGATATAACCATCTTGATTCGAGGCATCCTTAACAATGGCCACATCACTCTAAAGAGTGGAATAGGCCATGGCTAGATCTCATGTCATATGCAGACATCCACCATGTCATAACAAGTCATTTCAGATGCATGTACCTCAGATTAAACATAAAGACATACAGGTTCATGTTCATGTTGTAAATTGAAGCAACCCAATCAAATACATTTATATTTTAGATCATATATTATTTTCATATTGCACAGCAAATATTTGGTCTGATTCTCTAAATATACATGTCCAATTCAAGCAAGGTCAGTCTCGTGGAAAAGATAAGACAGCATATTGAACGACCTGGTTCATCTTCGGCCTGATGAAAGGTCAAAAAATGGTAAATTTTCATCTTGAATAGTATCTTGCAGTACTATTCACCACCGCGCACTTGTGACAACGAAATTCGTATCTCACTAAACTAAACTCCAAATTCAGCACCGTATAAATAATGGATTAACTCTTTCTTTTATCACTAGGAAGTTCTCTTAGATAGATAAATCTCAAACTATGAAAGACCCCGCTAACCAAATAGGCTTCTACAACATTGATTTCGTTCATTAATCACTCTAAATCTCCAAAGCTTGACGCCGTAGGCATTCAACTAGGTTAAGGCACGAGCAAAAGCTAGGTGAGGGACCTAAGATGCAATTGCTTATGATCAACAAATATGAGCCACAATGTAGCGGTTGCCTCGGCCTTGATAATTGTTCTTCAAACTTCACCGTCTTGATCTTCGTCAATAATATGGTTTAGCGTGCTTTTTTTCTTCCACACTAGTAGTCCTGAAATAGAAACTTTTAATCTCCTTCGATGCCACGTGTTTAATTAAGAAGTTTGGGAATCGATGCTCGTAAAGTCCTGCCAAGAGAAAGTTACCCAAAATAAAAGGAGTTGGGGTGACGTCATCCCTGAGTGAGCAGACAAAATTCGATGACTAATTCGTTATCGAAAGAGGATGGATCCATCTACGCCCAAATTGGCACCTTTCGTTTGTTCTTCTACGACTCTGCCTCGGTGGTTTAGGGTTTCGCTTTGCAGAAATAGTGGGAAGACTTACGGATTATAATTATACCACCACGTCAATAACTTAGTTTTTAATAAAACAACTTGAGTAGATTAATAATATTTTATTTTCTCAAAAGGTTGGACCTGTGTTCAATTTTGCTTGTACAAATGTGCAGTGACGGGACCCACGGGTTGGTGGTGAGGCGGCTTTTGGCCCCTCGTCAGCTTGACGTCTCCTCGAGTATTCTCTCTTTCATATCATTTTTTTAACAACATTATTTTGTCTAGAGAAAATTTGGGACGTAATTTTATCATCCGGGGCTCGGTCCAATGCATCGTCGCATCTCGAATTTAAGTATGAGTTCGGGTACCATCGTGAAAAGGCCGGAGAAGAAAGACCACTTTAGGGTTTTTCCATCTACCACGCGCCTCCCTTTAGAAGAGAAAGTAGAGGCCAATGTTTTATTTTTTTTTAATCTCTCTTTTAAAACAGAGAGAGAGTTGCTCATAAATACGTCAACCCTCAAACTTATTTTGATCAACACCTCCAGCTCTTCCTCATGTGGAATCTCTCTCTCTCTCTCTCTCTCTCTCTCTCTCGGTGAGGGTTAAGCTTGAGCTTGGTATAAATGGGGAGACCGACGGACGGCAGGAATGGGAACGGCAGGAGGAGATAGACAATCGAAGGTGGATAGAGAGAGATTGGGAGGGAAGAAGTGTGGCAAAAGATGAAGCGACTGAAGATGTTGGCGCGCCTCAAACTAATGGCGTGGTTAGAAATTGACTCCTTCATCCCTAACCCCACCTTATTGGCTTGAGCCGCGTCAATATCTCCTTTTTTCCACACACAGCTCTCTCTCTCTCTCTCTCTCTCTCTCTCTCTCTCTCTCTCTCTCTCTCTCTCTCTCTCTCTAGTTCTCCTATGTGATCGGTTGATTCACAGGTATGCAAATCATCGCATTTAATCATACCCTCCTGCTCAATCTCATGTTATCCATTGTTTTATCGATCCTGATGATGTGCCCAGCAAATTATACTCGCGCATGCATGCATGCCTTGTCATGAGTGATTTCTCTGATTCATTTCGCCTTTGGGTGCATCCATACTTTGTCTGCAACGCGATACAAGTGCGGTGCTCAAACTTAGGCCGTAAGCCTAGTGCTTATAGCAAGTTTGGGTTGATTGAAATCGTAATTTAGGCCAGAAAAATAAAGTTCCATCATCATACCTTTAATTCCTCCATGTTTAGCTAGGGTTTTCTGTTCTTGGAACCACCTCGTGTTTTTCTGTGCCGCAGAGAGAGAGAGAGAGAGAGAGAGAGAGAGAGAGAGAGAGAGAGAGAGAGAGGTTTATGAACAACATACCGTCAATCAATAATGAGGAGGAAAGAGGAGGGAAAGCCGGAAAAGATAGAGTAGGTGAGAAGCGGGTAATGGGTCGGCCACCTCCATAACCTCATCTCCTCTTTCTAGCTTTTACCTAAATTTTTAGTTAAAAGAAAGGAAAAACAAAAACTCGTTTTCCCACTCAATCGCACGAAAAGGACCTGCCCTTTTATATAATCATCCAAATAATATGTTTAGTCTCTTTGATCTAATGCATCAGTGAGGTAGTCTCTATATTTTAGTTGAATTGGGAAACAACGCAGCCGGTTGGGATGATATTGGCCCCGTGATAAAAATATTTAGGTTACATAGCTAGTGATGATCAAGAGTTGAAAAATAAAATACTGTCGAAGCATCAAATTATACTAAAGGGTCATTATATAGAGATTAGTCAGTACGAACTAGGAAGTTTTTACTAACCCTTTCGGATATCTGATACAAAATCAGGGAATTGCCTTGCTCTTGTTTCAGTTTTATGACTTTCCGATCTTTTAGGTTCAGTCGACTCCCTCCCCCTTTGTGGGGTTGTCGATCGATGATGACATTGAGACAGGTGTGGAATGCCAAGCGGCAACAACCATTACCTCAACGTACGTGAGCTTGGGCCTACCAAACTCTGGTTTCAGTTGGGATTGCATTTATTTCTCTCCGTTCTCTTGTGTCTACTTACAAACAAACCCAGGCATTTGTAGCCAGACTGATGTCCTTAGAATCAATATTACTTTTTGGTAATTGAATTGCGCCTGAGTAGTGGTTAAGTCTAATTTAAGCTGAACTTTTTAATGCAGTTTTGTAGACCAATTTACGAATTCGCTTATATATTCCTACCCCTTTTTTGCACCAAGAGGCACCGTAGACGGAAGATTTAGATTGGGGATGATGAGATAAGATTCCACCTTGAGCCCTCTGTGTTCGCCATTGTCAAGAGTCAAAGCATTCAAATAAGGATGCATTACCAGAAAAAAGTTTTGCGCTGACCAAAAAGCTTTTGAGCTCGCTAATGTGCGCTTGCTCATATTATCAAGCTTTGATTCAGTTTATGTCCAAGAAATCGCTCTTCGTATGTTTGACTCAAGAAACGAAAGGAATAATACAGTAAGAATTTATCTGGTGTAAAAACATATCTTGCAGAAGTATTCTATTGAACCCCAACCACGACAGAGAAAATCTTTCAGTTGGCTGTGGTTTCCATAGTTATCCCATTTCTTGTATATCTACCGGTGCTCTACTCGAAGTGCTGTTAAAGGAAATATGTACTTTTAATTTGGTTTTCCTTATAGAAGATGTAGATAGATAAGGTTTTGCTGAGGAAATCGGTGGAAGCTGATAGTCAGGTGGCTGCAGCTTTTGGTTTGTCATTTTCTAGAATCATAGGTTCCCCACTTTGAAGGGAGATTGGAGCTGACAGGAGAAGCCCTTAATTATGAGGGCAACATAATTACCATGTCCCATTATATCATATCACATCAATCCAAAACATACCGCGCCCGCCACGTTTTGACATTTCTCTTCACTCTCATTTGTTACCACACAGGGTTAATTTAAAGTGGCAAACTATGGCCACCTTTATAGTACAAAATGACGGAATTCTATATTGAAAAGGTCATGTTGAGCATAACTCTATTATTTTGTGCAAGGATCGTGATTTTTTGTCTGAGCAAGTCACTTTGAATGATTGTGGATAAGTTTCAACAAGTTAGTGACTCAAAAAACACCTATGACTTTCTTTTTTCCAAAATAGCTTGGTAATTTACCAAGTGAAATTACTAACTTTTTTCAATTGTTTACATATTACTAATTGTTATGCTAACTTATCGATTTTATTTGCAAATCTTACTAACCTTTCAAATTTATAAACTCTTATTTGAAATTAGCAACTTAAAAACTTTAGACATATTGAATTACCTACTTGTTTTGGGTCACCAATTTTCATTAGAATCATTTGTCTACTTGTTTAGGGTTACCAATCTCTTAAATTTACCAACTCTTTTTAGAAATATATCAACCATGATTAGCATGACTTCTCAACTTTTCTCCTCCAAAATTAGGGAAAATGTCACAAATGGTCTCTAAACTTTCATTTAATGTTCAATTTCATCCACGAGTTTTCGATTTGCTCAATTTAGTCCTCGAACTTTAATCTAATGTTCAATTTCATCCCTGAGCTTTCAATTTGCTCAATTTGGTCAATGAACTTTCATCTAATATTCAATTTCATCCCTGAGCTTTTGATTTACTCAATTTGATCTCTGAACTTTCATCTAATGTTCTATCTAGTCCCTAACTATTCCCTTTTTTTAATACCAAATTTTTTTTTATAAATAAAAAAAATACCAAACTAGGTTTTTTTTTTTGGGTCGAAAAAATACCACATTTATGCAAAGTAATAAAGGTCAATATTTCTTTCCTTTCTCCATATATAAAAAAATGGAAAAAGGGACGGTAATAATAAACAAAGGTGAATCTTGCATTTTGATTTCTTTTTTGTATATACAAATTGCTTGAATAATGTACAAAAGCCCATCAATCGATTTTTTTATGGACTTCACCGAAAAGGGAAAAATTGATTGATGGGTTTTTGTACAATTCAAGTAATTTGCATATACAAACAAGAAATCAAAACGCAAGATTCACATTTGTTTATTATTACTGTCCCTTTTTCCATTTGTTTTTAATATGGAGAAAGGAAAGAAATATTGACCTTTATTACTTTGCATAAATGTGGTATTTTTTCAACAAAAAAAAAAAACCCAGTTTGGTATTTTTTTATTTATAAAAAAAAATTTGGTATAAAAAAAAAAGGAAAATTGGTCAATTTTCAAATAGTTAGGGACAAGATGGAACATTAGATAAAAGTTCAAGAACCAAATTGAGCAAATCAAAAGTTCAAGGATGAAATTGAACATTAGATTAAAGTTCAGGGACCAAATTAAGTAAATTGAAAGTTCATGGATAAAATTGAATATTAGATTAAAGTTCAGGGACCATTTGTGACATTTTCCCCCAAGATTACCACATAATATTGGGTTATTAACTGTCATTTGAGTCACCTACTAATTTTATTTTTTAAAATTTGCCAATTGTTCTTGGCCTTTACAAACTTTTGATTGCCTAGCAACCTCAAATTTACCAAATCTTTTTAAAAATCCTTAAATTAAGTAATTTACTTAACCTGGGTTACGAACTATTCGTTGAGTTACTTACAAAGGTTATTTTTCTTTTAAAACATCTTTTCTTAGCTTTTACCAATTTTTATTTATCTCTAGTAACTATATCTAAGTTTACAAATTGCAATACGAAATTACTAATTTCGATTTAAGTCACTCATCAATTATTTTCTATAAAGTTATCAACTAATTCTTTACCAACTCTCGTTGGACTTAGTTATTGGCGTTTATTTATTTATTTATTTATTTTTGTTCACCAACTTTTCTCTTAGATTACTTAGTTGGGGAAAAAGTGATAAGTCACTCAAATACATTAAGGTTGCTAATTTTATCTAATAATAAGTAAGTTCAATGTGTCAGTTAAAAAGATAGAAATTCACAAAAGATAAGGATGATTTGTTCGCTAGAAGTCAAAGAAATTTGTATTTTAATGAAATCCAAACTAGTAGGTAACTTAATATATAAAAAGTAAACATCGGTAAGAGAATTTAACAATTAAAAAAAAAAAAAAAAAAAAAAACACACACACACACATTGGTAACTATCTCAATTAAGAAATCCTAACATAAAACTAGTTTGTAACTTAATTAGATAAAAGTTAGTAATCACTCTAATTGACTTTGGTAAGTCTTAAAAAGAGTTGGTAAATTTAAAACCAAGGCAAAAGTTGGTAATCTATAAAAAATTGTCGATGAATTTAAAATAAAAGAAAATAAATTTTGGCAAGTAACTATTTTGAAAGTTGGCAACCTAAAACTAATTAGTTAGTTAATCAGCGAAATTGGTAATTCACTCAATAAAGGTTTGTAAGTTCATGTGATAGTTGGTACATTTAAGGCATTGTAATAAAATTATAAATAAAAGTTAGAGATAAAAGAGGCCTTTCTTTGCTAGAGATAATTTAATAAAAAACTAAAAATTCAAATAAGACTTGATAACTCATGTTAGAATACTTATATAGTAAATCACGCCTTCATCTAATAGGTTAAGTTTTTAAAATAATTGGTAGTAGTCCCACAAAATCTCATTTGATATCAAAACTAAAGTTTCTGAGTTAAAATCTTTTCAGGCCCCATTTGCCTCCTTAATTAAATATTTTCACGCTTAATACTTGGCAAAAAATCAAACTAAGCATGAGGAGAATATTTAAATAATAAATCATGTTTTTATTCAATAGCTTAAGCTTTTAGAATTGACAACAATCCCACAAAATCTCATAACTCAAGACTAGTTACTATGTTAATCAGAATAAAGTTGGTAATCACTCCAATTAAGGTTGATAGTTTAAAGAGTTGGTAAATTTAATGGCTTGATAAACAAGACAAATAAAAATTAGTAACTAAATTAAAAAGTTGGTAAATTTTCTTTTAAAAAACATCATACTAGCATTGGTAAGCAACTCAAATGACAATTGGTTAACCAAACCTAGTTAGTAATTGGGAGTATAGTTTGTAAGTAGTACAAATAAAAATCGATATCAAAAGTTGATCAATCACATAAAACCAAATAAAAGTTTGTGAGCAACTCAATTGAGAGTTAGTAGCCCACAATAATTTGGTAATTTTATTTTAAGAAAAGTTGCTCATCACTTAAAGGTAAAATTTAAGGTGTTGGCAAGAAAACAAATAGAGATTGATAAACGAACCGTCAAAAGAATTGGTAACTTCACGTAAGTGTCAATATGTGACTAGCAAGTTTCTGGAAAACTAGGTGGCCGTTAATTTATTTAATCAATAGTTTTTTCATGCTTATCGATTTTTTTGAAAAATATACCGATACAGGAAAGAAAAAACACTTCTTTTAGAACGGAACAGTATAATCGTCCCACGATTGAAATCGGGAAATGTTAATTAGATGGTATCCTCAGGGCGCTGCATTTGTTAAGGCTCATTATTCTGCACTTGTGTTTCAATCTTTTGATTATTAGTTAGCTCAACTAACGAATTATCAGTATACTTTTAAGTTACCCGTTGGAGTAACACTTCTTGTAATACCAGTGCTAGGAATGGATGTTCTGGTTAAGAGACACGACTTTACAAAAAGGTGTCATTGAAAGAGATGGAGAAATAATGAAAAGAATGTGGAAGCAAGAAAAAGTGATGCAAAATTGTCTATGAATTTTAACTCAATATACAATGTGATTCATAGACTTATAATTTATTCAATGTAAACCTTAATTATTGGGAAAAGTGCCAAAAAAGTCCTAAACATTTTACCTTTGTGTCGATTTAGTCCTAAACCTTTTTTTGGTGCCGATTCAGTCCTAAACATTTTTACGTTGTGCCAATTCAGTCATTTCCGGCCAATTTTGGCCGGATTTTTGACTATTTGGACGTTAGCCGGCGACGTGGCACGATCGGCGTTAACGTAGATAATTTTTAATAATATTTTAATATTTTTTATATTTTTAATCTTTTTCTTTTTCTTTTTTTATGTTTGTCTTTTTCCTCCAACCGGTCGCTAAGGTCCGGCGACCGGCCAGAGGCGACGGCCGACGAGGGCGAGGCTGACCTCGCCGGCCACCTCGCGGGCGAGGGTCGAGCCTTGCGCGAGTGGCGAGGCGAGCCTCTCCCATGGCCAGCGAGGCTCGACCTCGCCAGATCCGGCCATGGGCGAGGCTCGCCCCCCGCCCGCGAGGACCCTCGCCCGCAAGGTGGCCGGCGAGGTCGGCCTCGCCCTCACCGGATCCGGTGAGGGCGATCTCGCCAAATCTGGCCATGGGCGAGGCTCGACCCTCACCCGTGAGGTGGTCGGCGAGGTCGGCCTCGCCCTCGCCAGATCCGACAAGGGCGGCGATCCGGCCATGGGCGATTGCCGACCATGGGCGAGGCTCGATCCGGCCGACCGACTCGCCGGACCTCGGAGGAAAAAGACAAACAGAAAAAAGAAAAAAAATATTAAAAAAATAAAAAAAAAAAAGAAAAAAATATTAAAATATTATTAAAAGTTGTCCACCTCAACGCCGATCGGGCCACGCCCGTCGGCCGGCCGGCGTCCGTCAGCAAAATCCGGCCAAAATTGGCCGTAAAGGACTGAATTGGCATAACGTAAAAAGGTTTAGGACTAAATCGGCACAAAAAAAAAAAAAGGTTTATGACTAAATTGGCACAAAGGCAAAAGGTTTAAGACTTTTTTGGCACTTTTAAGTTACCCGTTGGAGTAACACTTCTTGTAATACCAGTGCTAGGAATGGATGTTCTGGTTAAGAGACATGACTTTACAAAAAGGTTTCATTGAAAGAGATGGAGAAATAATGAAAAGAATGTGGAAGCAAGAAAAAGTGATGCAAAAATTGTCTATGAATTTTAACTCAATATACAATGTGATTCATAGACTTATAATTTATTCAATGTAAACCTCAATTATTGGTAAATGTTCAATGTAGTCATACCATTTTCGAAAATGACCAATTAGACAATATCTAATGACATGACTTATTATAGGCTGAAAATGATGAGTCAAGAATTTTAATTTATTCAGTGTAATCCTCAATTATTGTAAATGCTCAATGTAGTCATTCCAATTTTAAAATGACAAATTAGACATTATCTGATGACCTGACTTATTATAGGCTGAAAATGATGAGTCAAGGCATCCATCCTTTTATTTATCCACTTTAGAAAAGGAAAAAAAAAAGGGTGCTAATATGTTTATGTTATTTAATTACGCGGATTATAATGTCTTGATTTTAGATGAATAACTAACATGGACAATTCAAATGACTTTTTTTTTGTCCATCTTTCAAAATTAATGAAATGGAAATCATATCAGCAAATTCCATTAACTTGGATTAATGGAAGAACAACAATAAATATTTTCATATAATTGAATACTTACTAATAATTGAGGCACCGTATTAACAAATTAAATGTCCAGAGACGACATCGCATATCGTATCAAAATTTGAGAATAATTGGTGTCATTCTCCCTTAAAGCAAACCACAAAAAAATCTGTGAATGTGTGGAGATTAGTGAAGAGACTTTAATTTAGGTGAAAGGCTAGGGTTCAGGACATATAAATGATTTAGGTGGCCAATATTCCTACTCACGGAGGAAAAGTCTTTTAGTCTTTGTTGTTCACATTTATATTCCTACTGAGCGCTGAGGTGAGAATAGCGTCATCACTTCATCACCCCTGTGTCAGATTCAACGAAATTTCCTTCTCTTTAAGCAGGTTTCGATGTGAATCGATTTCCATGTGCTTTTGTCATTTTGTCTTGATTAAGTTCCACTTGTTGCCCCGAGTTCTTGTCTTGATACCCAGGATCCTGATAAGGTCAAGATCAGGAGGCCCACTCAGCTGATATGCTCGGATTTGGAAAATCTTGGCTTCCTTCATTGTTTCTTCGACGGACTCTGTTACTTCCTCGTTGGAGATCTTTTCAACAATACCCAAGCACGACGACACACTTACCATTGAGGTCGTTGGCCTGATTAATTAGGGTTCAGGGCAAGAAACACCTTCTCTGTCTTCCGTGTTCATGAGCCATGTGCCTTTGCAGGACAAATGTATCCCATCAGTAGTTTGTTGGCGTTTTGACGCGAAACCTTCCTAAGCTTAGGTATGTACGAATTGAATGTTTGGTAACAAGTATAGAATTCACATAATGACACTCAACAATGTCGTTGCCACTAATAATCCAGTTCCCACATCCTTTGTTAGGAAAAAGACAAGGGTGTATTCATTTTCAAGATAAAAACTACTGTTCAAACCTTGATTTTTTCCTCGAGTAACCTCAGGGTTGGCCCTGATTGATAAGGATGGTAGAAGATTCTTGGCTCAAGAACTAGAATTCATATGTTCGAATCCTATTAATCACGTGCAGGTTATCTAGAATCAAGGTTATCTGTAAAGATCAAAAGTCAAGACTTCATCGATTCATGAGATTTGCAAAGTATTTTATAAAATTCTAGATAATCAAATCTCCATGCTATTCTCTTGGATTACTAAAAAAGAGTATTTCCTACTATAGATTTGAGATTTCTATTTTAGTCAACAATCTTCCCTTTATTTTTTCGAGGTTCTTCGGTAAAGTTGTACTTTCTTTTAAACAAACATCTATTTCACGATATATAAATATAGATATTATTTTACGTGAAGACTTTGCTAAAGCTAAATATGGGCAGTATGCATGTTTATAACTCGCTGAAAGTTAGAGGAGTGGATTATGAGGAGGTTATAGATACAAAAGTCAATGGATCAACGTACACACGGAATCGATTGCTGTAGTCTTCTGGTAGTTATGCTTAGAGCTGATCTAGCTGGTGAAAAGATGTTTGACAAGGAAATGACTATTGAATGAAAGCAACTTGAAAGTTACAAAGACGGTGTGATCATGATATGCGGGGACAAATTCACCAACATGTCGAGGCGCGTGTGCCCTACTTGCCAAGATGTTGTAAGTTGTCGTGGGTGCCTGTGTCATGAAAATTCGAATATGTTTACTTCTTAATAGCCCTGTTAGATTTCTTTCATTAAGAGACATCCCTTGCTAATGCGGATACATAAAAGCAAACATCTGTAGACGTCAGGAAAAGCTTTTGCGACACCAATTTGCTCAAGATGCCCCCACCAAGGATGATCATTAACCCACTTTCGAGAATAAAAGTTATGTGTCTGCGAGCCATGAGGCTTTGTGAAAGGTATTCAGCTCGGGATTGACGATAGGAAGGTATGTTTGTCCATTTTTGTTGTCGTTTTGCTTTTAAACATTCGTTGCATTTGACTTGAAGAAATCGTGTTCTTACTCAAACTTGGAGCCAAGTCGGAAGAAAAAAGAAAAAGAGAGAAATGGACCCCGGGCATTTGTAGCTTTTTAAAAAAGGAATGTCTTAACATGCTGGGCTTCGACGAGTTCAAGAGATATTGGGCTCTAGGTTCTTTATGAACAGATAACTCAGGGTATGCTGATCTTTTCACTCGAGGCGCATTTGCTTAAAACAAGTACCTTTAGGAAAAAAGAAAAAGAGAGAAATGGACCCCGGGCATTTGTAGCTTTTTAAAAAAGGAATGTCCTAACATGCTGGGCTTCAACGGGTTCAAGAGATATTGGGCTCCAGGTTCTTTATGAACAATACGCTGATCTTTTCACTCGAGGCGCATTTGCTTAAAGCAAATACCTTTAGTTGATTAACGTTTAGCATATTTTGTGCGAAGGATCTTTCAAGTTAAAGTAATAAAGAAAAAAACAGAAGGCATGAGTCATGAATACTTATCACCGTCTCCGTCGTGGAAGCAAATCTAGTGAAGCAAATCAAAGATTTGCCCCAAAATCGAATTATGCTTATCCATTGATATATTCTCCACCCACTCAGCTAGCACTTAAGAATATCACCACTCAACTGCAAAGCTCAAAGTACCCAAACTCCAATTTGTCCATCTTTTGATAAAGCAGGAGTACCATTGGGATTTGCCCTAATGGCCACATTTCCCATATGGAAGAGAAATGTGAGGAGTTCAATTCCCACATTCTCAATAAACTGTGGGTAGGGATGTTTAGTTTTAAGTGTGGAGTTCCACTCTCTAGTTTGCATAGAAACATGACAAAAGCCTAAGAGCGAAATGAGGAATTAGAGTGAGATAGACACAAAAAAAAAAAAAATGGGAGAGCATGCAATCATTGTAATTCAAATCAAGAAGCTCATCAATTCCAAATAATCCTAAACGACATTCGATCTAGCAATCAGCAGCAAATTCAAGAACCAATCCAGCTTCATCAGAGCTCGAATCAACAGAACCAGCCCTTGTATAGCAAGAACCGAAGAAGAGTCCTTGAGAAGCCCATATACTAGCGTTCTTTTCGACCGTGACAATACGGACTGAATTGAAGCTAAGATCGCAAGATCGGTTGGCTAACGAGGGCTGAATTGTCGAAGAGGCCAGGCGAGGCAACACCAAGGGTCGCGCAACCTCAGGGCCCCAAACCCGCTCGAACCTCAACCATTGGTGACTCAGATGCGTGGACCCAAACCTTCGGTGAACCTCAGCAAGCTAACCTGGACCGTCGGTGGGGCATCAGACTAGCAATTTAATATGATCTACCTGCAATCTTGACCCAGACGCGTGAGCCCAGACCCTAGGCGACCCCCAACGTTTGGTTTAGCGAGGGAGAAGATCAATAGTGATTTTGAGGGCAAAAATCGGAGCATAAAATTATTAGTGAGGTCAAAATTGAAAGAAAAAATTCATTAACCCTAAAAGCAATATTTCGAAAATTGCTAAATGCCAATGCCAGCTGCGATTTGCAGGTTAAAAGGTCTTTGGAGATGGTAGTTGTGACCAAAAGGGCTTTACAATTTTGTTGCCAAACACCTCAACATTTTGCCAAAAGCCTTTTATAAGCTCAAAGTCCTTTGGCAATGTTGTACAAACACATGGTGTCCATAAAAAACATATATAATTAAATTTGTAATTATCCTATAATCAATTATTTATTGGTTATGATTTTCATAAAGATTTTATAACTTTTTTATGATAATGATTCTATTGTGCTACGATAGATTTGTTATTTTAAGTAGATGAAAATACATTGGACTTTCTTATTCCATTCATTCTCACTTTTGTTCTATAACAACTACATAAAAGAATTCTCTTTCCATTTCACTCCCATTAAAAACTAGAAAATATTGAATTCCCTCTTTTATTTTATTGCGAGAAAATGTCTAAAAAGTCATAAATTTGTTGTACAGCGGTCGATTCAATCTTAAATATTTCAATTTTTCTAATTCAATCCTTAACATTTTGATAACTTGCCAATTTAATCATAAATATTTCAGTTTTGCCAATTTAGTCCTAAACATTTAAATGATTCTCCAAATCAGTCTTAAATCTTTTAATGAATTGTCAATTTAGTCATTTCGGCTAACTTTAGTCTAACATCATTGACATAGCGTCACAGTCAATGCGAATCATCCTACATGGCATGGGTAGCTAGCATGGACAATTTTTTAATTTAAATAATATATATATGAATTTTTTTTTTTATTTTTTATTTCTTTTTTTCCTCTTTTTAAACATAGCCAGTGGGGCTGCCAGCCACTAATCACCCTGCCAAGCCTAGGCAAGGGCCATGAAGCCTTCACCAACCGCAGACAAGGGTCACGGCCCTCGCTAGATTTGGCAAGGGCTGCGAGCCTTCACTATGGTGGTGAGGGCTGTGATGCCCTCACCTCACTAGATCTGATGAGGGCGTCGCAACCCTCTCTGGGTTTGGCAAGGGCTCACGAGCCCTTGTTGTGGCCGATAAGGGCATCGCGATCTCTTGCCTAGCCCATTGTTGGCCCCATCAAGGTCATAGCAACCCCTATTTAGCCGGAATAGGTCGTCAATTGGCAACCCAACCCGCCATGTGTATAAAGAGGAAAAAAATAAATAAATCAATAAAAAAATAATCCACATTATTGCTACCCACATTACATAGGATGGGTAGCATTTACTGGGATGTCACATCAGCAGTGTCTAGTCAAAATTAGTCGCAAAGACTAAATTGGTAATATGTTAAAAAGTTTAGGACTAATTTGGTAATTCATTAAAAGTTTAAGACTAAATAGAGCAATCGAAAGGTTAAGAATTTAATAGGCAAGTTGTTAAAGGTCTAAGACTGAATTAGTATATTAAAAGATTTAGGATTAATTAACCACTGTACATTAGATTTAGGATTTTTTTGGATATTTTTCCATTTTATTGTATATCATTTTATACCGCCTTACCAAACAGATGCACGGAGTGTGAATTTGGCAAAGATACAAGAGTGATATAAGGCCTGCTTCTTTGGCACAACGCAAAAGGCCCGTCTATAAAACAGCCTTCAATCAAAATTAAGGAGTAATTTAAAATTAAAAAAATCATGAATAGTGTGAATGAATGCAGATGACCTCAATTGTCTATGTAAAAAGGGATTTATTATAAATTCGATTTGTTCGTTATTAAATGAAATTCACATGTTAAGCATTAAAAAATTAGAGTAAAGCCACTTCATAAACAACCTTCATTCATGTTAATAAAATTGATTGATAAAATTGATAGACTTCCTGTGAATTGTAAAATATATTTGTTTCGCAAAAAATATTTTCCTCATTTTCTTTAGTTTGATTGCTTAGAAAAATGAGTCACGGAAAATGTTTTTCTATCAAAACTTAAATTCGGGAAAATGATTTATTCTTTATAAGAACCGAAAAACGATTTCTAAAATATAACTACTTATCGGTGCTTTGACCCGACATTCTACGCTTGAACATGGACATCCCTAAGTTGATTTCCAAGTCCCAGCGTTCAGGACCAAGTCTTATGGCGGCCAAGGACCCCGGTACTCAAGCTTGGGCCCCTAGCAGCTATGCTTGGGTCCACCAAGGTCGGGCCCAACCCCTATTGCACTTAAACTCGAGTTCATAAAAGCCATGCTTGGGTTCGCAACGTTGGAACTTTGGTCCCAACACTTAAGCCTAGGTTCACAAAGATTGTGTGCGGGTTCTTGACACTCGGGCTCGAGTCCGTGGTTAACAAAACTTTATTCTTATAAAAATATTTTTAAAAAACGATTTTGTAATCATTTTTATTCATTTAAAATATCAAAAAATTTATAATTTTATTTCTTTTTCTTTCTTTTTTTTTTTTTCCTTTTCCTTTTCTTCTTTTCTCTCTCTCTTTTTTTTTTTAATCCTTTCTCCTTCTTCCTCCTTTTTCCACTAGCTCATGCCTAAGCGACCTGCAGCCCGACAAACAACTATGATGCGGCTAACGAGCTTGAGCTTGCCTATGGCCGTTGGGTGTCGCTAAGGCTTAGTACCAGCAAATGGAGAAGGAAAAAGGTAAAAGAAAGAGCAAATATATATAATTTTTAAAAATAGAGTTTTTTCGCCTAAAATAAAATCATGAGATCAATAATTTTCCAAATGAGATCCAAATATCAAAAAAAGTTTTTTCGACCACACATCAACAAACAACAAAAAAAGAAAAACTAACAATTTTCCCAAAAAAATAAATATTTCAATCATATTTTTATTTACCATTGAGTTTTCCCTCGACAAGGCACCCTGATCCAAATCATATCTTCGATGTCAACACCAAAATGTGATTTGGCTGTTGACATTTGCGGCTGCAGAGCATCGACCTCAGCGGCCACCTCCTGACAAAATCACAAGCCGTGTAGCTCGAACTCGCGGTTCTTGGACGCAGCAGTATCCACACGGTCACAAAAGCCCAAGTCTCTGCGAAGAGGAGTGGGGGGGACACTTTGGTGGCTTCCCATCCACACAGAACCCAAAAGCCATGGATTATCCAATCACCGATCTCTCCTCTTCATTTCTTCCCTCCTCCCGCTAACCCAATCTTTTTCCACCCCCACTTAATCCTTTACCAGCAGAAGAGAAGAATCCAAGAAGCCATGCTCATAAACCTCTCGACATGCCCGCCATCATCATCTTCCTCCTACTCCTTCACCAGATTCGTCGGCCCCAAGTCCCTCCTCTCCGAATACCCCCTGAAGCCCAGAACCCACTTCTCAAAATCTCTTCTTGCTCCCTCCCCTCTCTGCTCTCTCTCCTGGGCGCAGCCTAATTCCGACGGCAAGAACCGGGTGTCCTTCGGGAAGGGCGGGTCTCCGCGCGGGAAGAGGCTCGATTCGAGGGCGTTCGCCGCTCCCGGCTTCGATTTGGGCAACTTCGAGTCGGTCCTGGAGGCTGCTGGAGTCCTCACCGCCATCATCGTGGTACACGAGAGCGGTCATTTCCTAGCTGCTTATCTTCAGGGCATTCATGTAAGTAAGTTCGCTATCGGGTTCGGCCCGGTTTTAGCTAAGTTTAACGCGAACAATGTAGAGTACTCTGTTAGAGCTTTCCCTTTAGGTGGGTTCGTAGGATTTCCGGACAATGATCCTGACTCTGAAATTCCGGTGGATGATGTGAATTTGCTCAAGAATAGGCCGATATGGGACAGGGTGCTAGTTGTTTCGGCCGGGGTGATCGCCAATATAGTTTTTGCGTATGTTATAATCTTTGTTCAAGTGTTATCTGTTGGATTGCCTGTGCAAGAGGCTTTCCCCGGGGTGCTCGTGCCTGAGGTCCGGGCATTTTCAGCAGCCTCTCGAGATGGGTTGCTTCCTGGTGATGTGATTCTTGCTGTTAATGGAAATAAATTATCAAGACAAGGGCCGACTGCAGTTTCCGAGCTAGTAGATGTAATTAAGAAAAGTCCGAGGATGAATGTGTTCCTTAAGGTTGAGAGAGGGAAGGAGGATTTTGACATTGGCGTGACCCCAGATGAAAACTTCGATGGGACTGGTAAAATTGGAGTGCAATTATCGCCGAATGTTAGAATATTGAAGGCCATACCGAAAGATATTTTCGAAGCCTTTAACTTTACTGGCAAGGAATTTTGGGGTCTGTCATCCAATGTGCTCGACAGCTTGAGACAAACTTTTATGAACTTCTCGCAAACCGCTGGCAAAGTTTCTGGTCCTGTAGCTATCATTGCTGTAGGGGCAGAAGTTGCTAGATCGAATATCGATGGACTTTACCAATTTGCGGCTGTGTTAAATATAAATCTGGCAGTCATAAATCTACTTCCATTGCCTGCCTTGGATGGGGGCACGTTGGCCTTAATTCTCGTGGAGGCGGCAAGGGGTGGAAGGAAGCTTCCGCTGGAAGTGGAACAGCGTATCATGTCCTCAGGAATCGTGTTTGTCATATTCATTGGGCTATTTCTCATTGTTCGGGATACACTCAACCTTGACTTCATCAAAGACATGTTGTGACTGCCAACTGGACCCTATTGTTGGAAAAAAATTTCACATGTATCTTAGCACATCGTTGACCTTCTGTCGATCATGATCTCAGGAGGAACGGGAAACATGATGTGAGTGGACGTATCTGGTTCTTTTTTCTCAGGAAGTAAAAGGAAAGATGGTATGTGGCTTCTTCCTTTTCGAAGTTTGTACATCTGCCTCTGTTCTTGGTCATAGACCTGGAAGGCGTAATTCTTGTGGAATTATATTACAAATACTTGCATGGGTGCATACTCAACATCCTGTCTATTCCTTAATAGATTCATGTTATCTATACCTCATTTTAATGGTCCTGTCTAATTTGGCTCTTTTGAGACTTCTATTTGCGTAAGGTGATTGTTAACTTTTGATCTTTTGATTTTATCTTGAAGTTTTCCATCGTTAATTTCTCATTTAAGTGGTTTTGAGAATTCGTAGAAAAAGACTTTTTTGGCTGATGTAGAATCACATAGAATATGCAACCATTATATGCTCATTACAATATTAGGTCCCTAGTACTTGTAGTGGGGGCCTTTGCTACTCCAATCCTCCTCCATTCAATTCGTCTGTTTTGTTGTTTTGAAAGTGCATTCCCTTTGTAGCAGAGCTTTTGTTGATGTAAAATATAGATTGTGTAAATAGGTTAGAATGCTTCAATTACAGCTTCTCTAAGGTCATAATGGCATATCTGGGTGATGCAATGTTGATCATGTACATTATTTCACATTTTTTGTGCCAATTTTGGAATGTATTCCGTAAACCGTTGTTGCTCTGCAGCCAATCAGCAGCCTTTCCTATTTTAGGCCTGTAATCAGACTTAAAATTCCCTCATCAGGGAAAAATGCAGGACAGCATAGAGGGGTAGATTGGCCTGATTTTATGATCTTTAGTCTGTTGTGGTTGCTTCTGTTTAAAACCAGATGGTTGCTTCTGTTTAAAACCGGAGTACATTTACAGAAAACAGTTGAACCGCTTTGCACAGGAAAGTGACTTTAAAGAGGGGATTAACCGGAGCTAATGCCCTTCATATGTACTTTCTATCTGTATGAAGATCTGATTAGCGCTCTTGAAGATCCCTGAGGGAGGTCTATAGGAACAAAAAAAAAAAAAAATCTACATATGGCGGTTGCAATGTTTCTCCATCATCGTGTGACCTTTTAACATCAGTAGCAGAACAAAAACTAAGGGGTATCGGATTCATATGAGCTCAGAACACCAAACCCTTTGAGCAAAAGTTTGGTCAAAAAAGCGCGGTAGGATGGGCCTTCATCAATCTATTTACCGTTAGTTTCGAGCCTGCTCTAATCACTAATGGTGGATGTAATCCGTACTGCTAAGGGAAGTGTGCGAAAATTCGTGCGGATAAGGGTGGAAAACAGAGAGAATCGAGCATATTCAATGTAGTGAGCAAAGTGGAGAGAATTGGAAGCCCACGCCTTGGAATTGTCCTCTAAATTGTTCCGAGCAAATGTATTCTACTCTCATTGCATAACAATATAAGCTGTAATCTAGCTGTGACAATGTAATTAACATTTTTAGTGCGCAAAAATTTTCATGCGCTGTAAAAATACACACACACAAATATATATTTAACTTTCTCGTTTATATTTATTGAAGTATTTTATGAGAACCCTTTAAAACCTAAAAAGTTAAAGGATTTGATTCATAGAAATTTTGCAATGAAATTGAGAACAAATAGTGTATTTCTTCTTTCGAATTGAAATAGTACACATTTAGAGTTTGTACAGACATATCATTTAGAAATATATCAAGCGCAGAAAATTCAAAAATTAGTCAAACGAAATTCAAGAATAGTAAAGGCGGTGTATTGACCAAACCAATAAAGAAAATAGCAATAAAAGGAAGGGGCAAATGACCCAAATCCATCGAGATATCGTATGCGAATTGCCTTTTATACCGTAAATCACGACCCCATATTCTCAACGAAAAACAGTGAGTACAGTCAGAATCATAGTCTATTGACCAAGGTAATTATTTCATGTGCAAGAACAAATAGAGATCAATAAGAAGCGATGAATGATAAAAGCGCAAACAGAAATTAATAAGAAAAGCGACGTCGAAACACTCAAAAATTACTAGTAACAGCAATGCAATATACAAAATACACACTAAAAGTGCGAATTGAGTGCTGGAACGGTGATACTACAAAAGGTCTCTTATGCAGGATTAATCTGTATTATTAAGAAACAGGAACAAAATCGTGGTTTTCCTAGCTCCTTAAGCACGGAAATTAATTGAAGACACTAGACATGATGGAGAAGTTTTCGGGGGAGATTTATCCCCAGATTTCTTTCGCAAACAATTGCTGAGAGTGCGCAGAATCATGCTCCAGAAAAGGCATGAAAATGCATCAAGTAAAAAATTAAAATTCGATGAATCCGTTCGACGTAGGGATGGTTGGCGGTTTTTACCATCGATCGCATGCACGGATAGGCACTCATGCGGATCTTTATGCCTTCGAGGGAAACAAAGGAGTGCCAACTGCATATATTCACAAATAGAAATCCTGTTATGTTCATGCGATTATCATCACTTTCCTAACCAGAACGCTGAGATACGGGATAAAAATGTACGGAGCTTTCACAGCCGATATGCGCGCGCGGAGAAATCGGGCTGCAAGGAGAGGGAGACAACGCGTAGGAGCGAAGCGCCCCCTCGCCCACGTAAGCTTGCGAGGCCGAGCGAAATGGAAGCTCGCGCCTCTAAACACCTCCTCAGTTTCCCCACTCTGATCTCTCTCTCCTCCACCCTCAAACCCTAGGCCCCAGCAAATAAGCATGAGGCCAAGAAAGAAGCACCTGATCTGTCCGTCTGCCTGTCTCCCTCTCTCTCTCTCCTCTGTGTCGAATTTTCCCAGTTAAACTTGGAGAGGAGAGATGAGTTCCTCGTCCTGATTAGCAAAAACCCAGTTCGTGCCTAGGAGGTTTTTCCTTTTTCGATTTTTCTTTTTGTCCTTGTTTCCTTCCGAAACCAGGAACATTTCGTAGGAACGCAGGCTTCTTCGTTTTGTCGTGTCTTTTCTTGTTTTTCTTTACATACGTAAACAAAAACAAAAAAAAAAACAAAAACAAAAACAAAAAAAAACCAAAAAACATCCCCTTGCGTTGGACAGAAGCACCTCGGATGGTGATCAACACAAACTTCGATGGGGCGGAGAAAACCGGTTTGGAGCCAAAGGGAGAGGGTGACGACCGCACTAGCGGCGGCGGCGGCGGCGGCAATGGAGGGCAAGGACAAGGGGCGTTGAAGAAGGGGCCGTGGTCAGCCGGGGAGGACGCGGTACTGATCGAATACGTGAAGGCGCACGGCGAGGGTAACTGGAATGCCATCAGGAGGAAGACCGGGTTGATGCGGTGTGGGAAGAGCTGCAGGCTGAGATGGGCAAACCACCTGAGGCCGAACCTCAAGAAAGGCGCGTTCTCGCCCGAGGAAGAGGCCAAGATCATCCAGCTTCATGCTCGGCTCGGCAACAAGTGGGCCCGCATGGCCGCTCAGGTAACGATCGTACATCTTTCATTATCGTAGCAAGAAATACATTTGTTTTGTTTGAACGTTATCATCTTTCTAATTTGCGCTTTGAGTATTTGGTTGTGCGGTGTTGTCGCAAGGAGAGGATCCTGGGGTTGATTTCTTCTGTCATTCCTGCGAATGGATTCATTTGTGTTTCGATCGTGCCCTAATCTTTCAATAGGCCTCTCTCTCTCTCTCTCGATCTCGACCTGGAAGCCTCCTTCCGTTTTTCTCCGACCAACCCTCTTCTCATAGAAATTTATCTGCATGATTTTAGGCCAATACTGACGCAAGGGAAAGTCGCATGAACGTCATATTAACTTCGATAAAAGCAAATAAATGAATACACATAAGGTTTAAGCTGTGATTGACTTCATCTTGCGCGAACTTTTAGCACTTTCTCCTGTCTGTGATCGTTTATTCTCTCTCTTGAGATCCAGTTGCCTGGAAGGACGGACAATGAGATCAAGAACTTCTGGAACACGAGGATGAAGAGGCGCCAGAGAGCAAATGAACCTCTCTATCCTCAGCAAGTTCAACCGGAAGCCACCGTCGCCTACGATATTACTCTCCAGCCACAGCCCGTCCCTACTTCCTCTCTCCACTCTCTACTTGCCCCACCACCACAACAACAACCGACGGTCTCTGCTAATGTTTATCACTCACTTGATCCTCTCTCATACCCCAAACCCTATCACGACCCAGAGAACATCATCAACGGCATCTTCCCCACGCCCTCGGTCGTCCCTCCTCATTCTTTATCATCGCTGCCGCCGTTCCTATTCGACTTGGGGGCTTCCGATCTGAACCTCGTCCTCGACACATTCAATAGTGGAGTTGCTTCAGTTGAGCGCAAGCCCATCATCACCGACAGGCAGAGAGAGACCAGCATGGCGGCAGCAGCAACCCCGGGGGTGACGGCCTCGAGCAACTCTTCTGTGATGGGCGGCGATTACATGATGGGAGCTTCTGCTGGCGGTGCCGCCTCCAGTTGCTGCTCGAACAATTTTGAGGCTACGCCAACATCGGCGGTGCCGTCAATGACGCTACCAAACAACAGTGTTTTACTGGGCGCGCTCTTTGAGGAAGCTAGAGCTGCGTCGTCACAGAAAGTGAAGGGAAGTATGGTGGGTGGAGCGAATGTGGGAAGAGCTGAGAGAGGAAGCCATCAGGGCATGGAGGACAGCCAGCGTTGGGAGAATATTTGCTCCGCTCCGGCATCATCTCTCAATGGTGAGTGATTTGAGCATATTTAATACTTTTTCCTGTTCCTTCATTTCTGTATCTCTGCATTTGCTGGTTTAGAATGAATATCTGGAGGTAGTTCGAGCATCCATTTGAAGTCTTTTTGTTAGTTGATCCATACATTTCTAGAAAATTTCGGAGCATCTACCCTTTTGTGTAACTTTTGTGAGGACCTCAGGATAGATCATAACATTCTAGTTAATAGAATATGAGCTGAGCAGCTCGCTAAACTGCTCCACTGGAAATGAAGGGCAAGCCCTATGGGAGGGCTTGCAGCCGATCCAGGCAGGGTCGCCCTGCCCTTGCAAGGGCCTCCCGCCCGTAAAAAACTAAGGGGTAGAGGCAGCTCCCGTGCCTCGAAAAATATAGCGGCTGGGTAACCCCCGTAAGACTTTAAAAAAAAAAAAAAAAAAAAAAAAAAAACTACTCACCAAAAGGTAAAGGCGGGAGAACCGCCCAGGGGTGGGTGACCCCATACTTGCCTTCCCTAGCTTCCTAGTCGGCTGGTAAAATAACGACTAGGAATTTGGGGGGCTTATGGTGGTGGAGGTAAACATCACGTTTGGAGCAATCTAGGCTACGACTGGGCTGCATGGGGTAACCAATCCCTATCCCTCGCCCGGCGTGAATAAGCGAGGGTGAAATGCCCTCTGTTGGCTGAACATGCCTTACGGCACTATTCCATAACCAACAGGTTCAGCCAGTACCCCCGGTTATGGAACAGTGTCCTAACTTTTGTGAGGACCTCAGGATAGAATGAATATCTAGAGGTAGTTCAAGCATCCATTTGAAGTCTTTTTGTTAGTTGATCCATACATTTCTAGAAAATTTCTGAGCATCTACCCTTTTGTGTAACTTTTGTGAGGACCTCAGGATAGATCATAACATTCTAGTTAATAGAATAGTAAAATTGGCAATTCTAATTTCAAAAGAACATTCACATATAATACATCCTTAAGAGCCTGCAAAATCAGAGTGCTTTTAAGGTTGCGGACGACATGACAGTAACTTAATCATTAAATTCTGCATCTAGATTTATAGAGCTTTCTCTTTACTGGAACTTTTGACCATTTTGTTATCAGATGACAATCCATGTAGATTTATCCGTTATTACATCAACCAACGATTATAACAATAGCAGTTAAAAAGTGACGCAATTTACGTTCCAACACAACATTAATCCGTAGGTTTGGCTATTGTTATTGAACGCCCCAAAATTAATTTCGTTGCTGACACTTTGATTTTACCTAATCGCTTAGGCAGCATTTTACATCACTTTACCAGGATGCCAACACTATTTTAAGCTGAGACACCGTGTGAAATCTAACTTCACGTCTGAATCGAAACTAATAGTATACTATAGTAATCTCATCGGTGTTTTACACAGGAATGATAAGACCTTTGGAAGAGGTCGACGACGATCTCTCAAGTCTTCTCATGAACTTCCCCTCGTCTGCAATCTCGGAGCCTGACTGGTTCCGGGGCGCCTACTTAACCCCGCAGTCGTCTGGCCCGAACAACGGCTGTATCCTGATTGACGGTCCCAGAGGCCCGCTGCCATTGCCCTCTCAAGTTTCGACTATGCCGGCCGCTGAACTGGAATTGAACTTGTGCACGCCATGTTGGAACAACATGCCCGGCATCTGTTGACAGCCAAGGTGGACTCGAAAAGCAATCAAATCTAAACTACTATAGTATTCTAGTGCTCCATGAAGGGCCCGATGGGGAGTTGACATGTGGCTCATATGATGGTTGCCACCTCACTTCCTGTAGCTTTTTATTTTTTCCCCTTATTAATATCTAAGAAACAACTTATTATCAATAAAAATATATATCTATATATTATGTGGGTACAACTTCACCTCACGTGATTTTACCTTTTCTATTTCTTATTCCGCTTTGAATTTAAAAAAAAAAAAGAATTATTTATCCACGATGACGTTATATTGGTTATAATAAAATAAGAACAATATCTAGATATCATCAAAATGGTCACCATGCATGGAAATGTTCAAAACAACACAAGATATATTATCCGTTTTCTTTTTTCCTTTAATCATTTAATATGAGATATTGAATTAAAATCAATAATAAAAAAACTTGGTTAATCAAATAACTTAATGTACATGATATGTAACATGATAATCTCTTACCCTATAATCTGAGGTATATAGACATACTTTTCCGCATCGATATCATCTCATTTGAACAGAACTTGTTAAGATAAGACTAGAAAGACTATCGGATAATCTTGAATAGATACATAGAAAATAAATTTCAACTCAGTCCAACTATAACTTCATAAATAATAGGACGGATATCATATTCTACAAATCTTCTCTAATTTATTTCAAAAAAATATCTTTTACTATATTTACATTATCTCATACTAAATGTGTTTTAATTCATTTAAAATTAAATTCATTACTTTCCTTTTTATTTATCAATTTCTAAACTGATTTCGATTCAGTTTAACTAAATCATGAGATATAAAATGTATAATGTACTACAATCTAAAAATCTCCCGAGCATACTCGGCAGCAACTCCTTGGAAAAAAAAAAAAAACAACCTTGCAAAGAGGATTTTCTATTTTTAGGGCTATGTAGAAGTCTAGAAGATCTCTCGTTCGGAATGATATTATGGAAAGAATAGCCAGCTAAAAGGGGATAATTATTCAAATGTCCTAAACCTATTGTACGGCGGTGAATTCAATCATGAACCTTTCAATTATATCAATTTAATCCTAAACCTTTAGACAATTTGTCAATTTATTCCCAAACTTGTCATTGGTGCCAATTAGTCTAAACATTTTGAAGATTTGCTAATTTAGCCACAAACATCTTGACAACTAACCAATTTAGTCATTTTAGCTAGTTTTGGCTGAATTTGCTGAGGTGGACATCGACTAGCTATCGGCTATCCTACATGCCATGGCCAATGCCGAGATGGATAATCTTTTCATTTTTTTAATTTTTTCTTTCTCTTTTTTTTTTTCCTTTTTTTTCCTTTGATCTACAACCGGTACTCGGCGTGGGCTAACAATCGATCACAGAACACAAGTGATGGCTTGACCCTCGTGGCTTGGGTGAACGCCAAGCAGGCTAGATTTGACAAGAAGTCGATGCTCACAACCTAGGCAAGGGTGTCCCTCAACTAGAGTTCTCACTCAAGCCATGAGAGTCAAGCCCTTGCTAGGGCCACCCTTGCCCATGGTAGGTGAGGCCACAATGCCCTCATTGACTCTTGTTTGTGGCTAGTCGCCAGTTATGGCCGAGTATCGGCCACAAGCCAAAGGGGAAGAAAAGGAAAAAAGAGAGAAAGGATTGTAAAAAAAAAAAAAAATGCAGAATTTGTGCATGTCAACGTCAGCCACGACATGTTGGATAGTTGATGTCCATGTCGGTGATTTTCTGTCAAAATTGACTAAAAAGATTATATTGGCAACTCTTCAAAAGGTTTAGGATTAAATTAGCAAATCTTCAAAAGATTTAAGACTAAATTAGCAAAATTGAAAGGTTTGAACTAAATTGACAAGTTGTTTAAGACTAAATGGCACAATTGAAAGGTTTAGAACTGAATCGACTGTCATATAATAAACGTAAGGACTTTTGGACGATTTTCCAATTTTATGTGGCTTGATAGGCAAGATTATACTTGTAGTTTGTTTTATATCCGTTGATTAGGTTTAATTCTATTTTAGCATGTGAAGCAAACGTTTGAAAGGCATCTATTGTTTTGAATGTAATGATATTTGTATTAAGGGGTATTTTAGATTTTGTGAAATAAAAGGTGTTCTCATGGTCTCTAGTACCGAGCTACGGAAGTTTTGTCCCAATTAATGTTACAAGGGTTAGACATAATTATGATTAGCTTTTAAACTTCCACTCTAAAATATAGGCTTAGCATCTCTCTAGAATTTAACATAACGTACAGTCTCTATTATATGTTATGTAGCTGGTTAATTAGGCCTTCTCGAGTGACCACCATTCTCACATGGTCATGAGGAGGTAGGAAGTTCATAACTCCCCTCCTCCGAATAGAGAGGGTTTATGGGATTTCCCCAGGTGAGCACACTAAGCTCCTTTCTAAAGAGTTCTTAAGTCTAGAAGTGCCTTTGGTTGACCAAAAAAGAAAAATTAGCTAATTCATCAGACAACTAGATTGTATAAAAAAAGCAACCAATACGCAAATTTGATTGCCTAGAGTAGCTAATGTCAAATTGTAATTTTCTTGTCAAAAATATTCAGCTATATATTGACATAATTATAGGGTGTAATGCAATTATTGGGAAATGCAAAATTGGAGCCTTGGGGTATCAAATCTACATTGTCGGTGCAATTGTCTGATAGGATTTGGGAATATTGGAATTTGTGACGAGCTGAATTATACTTTAAAATTTTTAAAATTTTCACTAGCATGATTACAATGAAAATCATTGTAGATTATGACTTAGGTTCAACTGTCAACAAAATTAATCATGATTTGTCGCAATTGATGTTGACTTATTTCACATGGTTAATTATAAGATATATTCAAATGGTAGAAAAAACAAATATATATACACACATTGGAGAGAACAAGCACATGATTTTGTAGAAGTAGGGCATGACCAAATCATCAATACTATCAATCCACCAATCACCTACTACCGATGATGTTTTGGAATCACCTACTACCGATGATGTTTTGGGATGAAATTTAAAAGGAGGAGTTGAATTTTGATTTTCTTTTCGACTTTTGGGATCGTTAGGTTCTATATTTGAGTGTGATATACCCTGCCCTTTCTATAAATTACACTAATAATCGAATGTAGTTTACTATTGAAAACAAGAAAGAAAATTAAAAAATAAAAAGTACAATTTGGATCGCTAGAAGGAGGGCTTGAACCTCCGACCTTGTGGTTAACAGCCACACGCTCTAGCCAACTGAGCTATTCAGCGTTGGTACCTGCTTCTTGCATAAAATTTATAAATTTTATGATCTAGTAAGAATCGCCCGAGAAGGGGTTTTCTGGACCTTTTCGCGAGAGTAGAGTCTCGCCCACTTGTGCAACTTGATTAGATAAAACAATTGTATCCGATCAGCTAATAATCTTTTGTTTGCAAAGAAATATAAAACCGGGGTTTCTGAGGACTATGTGTTACTCTCTTAAGCTCTCCTTCTAACGTTATTTGTTAACTTTACGTTGGCCTAGAGTTGGCAAATTTCACGACCCTTTTCTTTACTTAATTTCAATGGGTGGGTCAGATATGGATTGCTTCAGAATTTATAAACAGCTTAAATTGGGTTCACACCATCAAAACCCAACTACACGCGGGTTTTAGCCTAAAAGGATTAATAGCTGAAGAAAAATGAAAAGAAGAAAGGAACGAATAACTGTCCATGCCAAATAAATAAAAGAGGGAGAGAGGGCGAAGAGCTCGCCGTCGGCGATGACGTTCTCCGTCGCCGGCGCACCTCGGGAGCTGCCTGCCACTGTTGCTACTCAACAGCGATGTCTCAGAAAAGTCGCCACACGTGAACCCATAGAAGGTTCACTGTAGCTTTCTCTTCGATTCGCACGATCCTTCGCCTGGGAAAAGATCAGCCCTCCAGTGGCCTCCAAAAAATTCTTCTCGGATTCGTCGGATCTGTCGAGAAGCTTCGATTCGGAGCCCTCTCCATGTCCGTCCCCGACTCTCTGCTCAGCGTTGCGGTTTCGTAGGTTGTCCGAGAGAGGAACCTCAGGCGTTCTTCCTCGTCCATGATTTGGTAATTCGCTTGTCGCTGATGTGAATCGTTAATAAATCGAATCGGGCTGGTCGAGTTTTCGTTTAATGGTGATATCCGTTGTTTTTGGTCTGGGCAGCTTCCTACGAAAGTGGGAGTGTTGGGGCTCTATGAGGACATGGTTTTCATTTCTTTTTAAAATTTTTATATCTTTTAGTTGTTTTTATTTTTTATTTTTCATTTAACTTTGCAGATTTCTTTTACTTTTTGTTTATTTATTTTTAGAGTTATGTTGGGCCTTTTTCTTATACTTTTATCACAATCTTGAATTACCATTTCTTAACATCTTTTTTCTTCAACTTAAGCATGACTTCTTTTCTTTTTTTATAAGAACGTACTAAAAAGTTTATTATCATAGAAAAGAATATTTAACTATTGAAATGTAGTAAAAGTTTCAAAGTTATTTCTGGATCTTGATATTTATGCATCTTTATAAAATTTATGATCATGAAAATTATTGATCCCTCAGGAAATCAAATATGATGAATTTAAACCTAACAAATAAAATGATAGTTACATTGAAAGAGGGTCATGAAAAATTGCTAACCTGGTCACATATCTAATTGGATAGTCAAATCGGATAGTCAAATCTAAAACTTTTAAGGTTTCACATGTATATATCGGTAGATGGCAGTTCAACTGAGGTGATTATGTAGATTTCCCCCAATAAACAAGATTAAGTTTCTAATCAATTTAAGATAACAAAGAGCAAAGGTACATCCGAATTGATTGCCAAAAACTTGAACCTTAGGTTTTATATACTTCAGTTTAATATTATCATGTTTAATATACTCAATATTTAGAAGTTATTCTGGTATATTCATATTTTTTTCCTTTTACAAAGAATACGATATTGTACTTATCATTTTAGTCACTTATATTTTGTCATGTTACATGAATAACAAGACAATTTATTCATTTTCGCAATTTAAATTTGGGAAATTAATATTCCCAACTAGAGATTCATAGCTTTGGTTAATCATTATAAAATGCCATAAAGAAACGTTTCAAGCAGCCTGGTGAAAGAAATGATCGGATTTTAAAAATATTCATTTATTTATAAATATATTACAAAAAAATATTTAGTATTATAATAATTTTTTTATTTAGTAACTTTATCATTGTCTTAAAAACATGGATCAAAAGAAGTTAAGCACTCTCGAAACAAAAAATTCTTTATTTATAGTACGTTTATTTCATGGAAAACTCAAAATTTGAAAAACATTCTTTGTAGAAAGATTAGTCATATTGGTTAGAAAAAAATAATTAACAAAAAAATGTTATTATTGATCACGGCTTATACTTAAACAATGAAGTTCATTCATTTACTTTTGTAAATAATAAATGTCATCATTTTTCAAAAAAAAAAAATTGAAACCTTGAATTTTTCTTGAAACAAACATATTCGAATTTCATTAATTTTCTCATTTTGGTTTATAGCCGGAACGACTTCATTGGATGTAATTTTTCGTGCGATTTATCCATCTCTTATCTCCCACTTTCTATACCCCGATTTGGTGAGAGCGACAAAGCCCATGTACCTAGTGGCGGAGAAGTATAGAGAAACAGACACGTCCTCCACTTGAATGTGTCGCCAGATGAGTACGGAAGCCACCTACCAATACCATGCAATAATTGTAATAGATTTTTTTCTGAACTCAGATTTTGCTCTTTTAACTGGACGGGTAAATTTTAGTCCTTTTTTTTTTTTTACATGGGGTAGTTTTTCTCCATGTGACGGGTCACTAAAGTAATGAAAAATGACAAATCTAAGGCTAAATCTATATCACGAAAAATTTGACATTTCCAAAGAATATTTTTAAAAAGATCATATTTTAGAAAAAGAACAATATTTTTCCATATTTGGTTGAAATGAAAAATAAACTGAAAATTATTTTCTATCGGTTGATAATGAAAAGTTAATTTTAAAGTTTTCCAAATAGGGGATACCTAATCCCTGAGATCTTAATCACATAAGCCAAGGTTTCTCGAGCCCAACCACTACAAACCCAAGCAAAGACGCTAGGGACTCAAGCCAGCCTTGATGAACTCAAGCTCGAGTGTTAATGACTTGAGCATGGGAGCTGGAGACCCTGACATAGTCGTTGGGGACTAGCACTAAGTTTTGGACCTAGCCATTGAGGAACTAAGTTCGAGTGCCAATAACTTGGGCAAGGGAGCCGAGTAATAGAGCATAGCCATCGAAGACCCTATCATAAGGAACTTGGGTCTTGAGCTTGGGTTTCGTGGACCCAAACACAAACACCAGGGTCTTAGGCCTAGCCTCCGTAGGCATCGGTGACTTGGGAAGAGCCACGTACCCCAAGCATGATCATTGGGGACCTAGGCATGAACACCAAGGTCTTAAACCCAACCTCTATGGACCTGGGCCCAAGTGCTCGTGAGTAGGGCATGGAAGCTGCAAACCGGGGCATGACCGTTAAGTACCTAGGCATGGCTATTGAGAACCCTAGCATGGGCATTGGTATCCTGAGCCCTACCTCCATGGACCTAAGCCCTACCTCCATGGCCATTGAGAACCCAGGTTTGGCCACTGTGGACCTAGTTCCAGAGCATAACCATCGAGCCGGCACAAGCATCAAGGTCTCAAGCCCAACTTATGTGGACCTAGGCTTACCTTGATGGACCCGACCCTAAGTCCACAAAGGTCGGGGCGAATGACTTGAGTGCTGAAGTTGGGTACTTAAGCACTTGACATAGAGGTCTTGGGCTCAATCTATGAAGACACAAACCCAAGCACTGGTGACTTGGGTGCAGAAGCTATGTACCTAAGCATAGGAATCAAGGCTTGGGGCTTAGGCTCGAGAGACTTAAGCCCCGCTGAGGAACCGATCCTAGCCTCAATGGACTCACGACCTAGAGACAAGTACTTGGACGTGGTAGCTAGAGACCTAAGCACAGGCAGCGGAATCTCAAACATGGTGGCTAGATCTAGGCACAAGCATCGAGGTTCGAAATGAGCATTGGGGAGCATTGAGATCTCTGGTCCAAGTGACATTGTCTAGTCAAGTTATGGAAAATGATTTCTGATTCTTTTAGGTCCAAGCAACAAGGTCTTATTATGTATGTAGAACGTGATTTTTTATTTTTAAAAAAGGAAAAAATTTCCACGAATTAAATATTGGTTTCTCCATTGACTTTGAAAAGATTTGCTGTTTAATTCCTCTTTCTAAACAATCCAAATATTGGAAAATAAGAAAAGTGTTTTCCAACAGAAAATTTTTAGAGAAACAAACAGAATCTAAATGTACTTCTGTTTTCTTATAACTGGTAAGAGTCAAATTGCTACGGGGGCAAAAATGAAAAGGAAAGAAAAGGATGAAGTTTAACCAAAAATAGCTAATATCTCATTTCAAATGTGTCTTCCGACAGGGAAAAAAGAACTACCGAGGAATTTACATAGACCATCATACTCTTCACCCGAATATTCTCTCAACAATTATATCGAAGCAAGTTGATGGATGGAGGTCATCACAGTCTGCATCCAAGTGGGAAACGACCCAAAAGTTCTCGAGGGCTCTGGTATGATTTGACTGATCCTTTTCATACTTCTTGCGTTGCTTTTTCCTTTAAGGAAATGGAAAGGCGAAACCAGAAGGGGGGGAAATTGAAGAGAGCTCTTTTCCACCTGAAAGAGTCTGTCGGGTTAACGTGTACGGTCCTCGAAGGAGTACTCCGCTTGGAAGCAAGTCGTGACGCGAGACCCCATGGACGCATTTAGCAAAATTATTACCCAGACTTAGCTCTCTGCATAGCTAAATTTGGCGGAAGTCCTGTCTAAACTCGACAAACCCCAATTCGAGAAAGCCAAGTGTTGGGCTCCCTAAGGTCCAGTCAATCGTCGGACTCGACCCGTCGTTCCTGGCCCATCATGACCACCAGGATAGGCCCAGTGGCCCCTCACCGTGTCTGCCCACCATGCCTTGCGTGACCTTTCCCCCCTCCTGTTATTTCCCCATCGAACATGAGCCAGAGGCAGGACGTTTCAGTGAGTTTGTCCGGTTTCTCTGGACATCTCTCATTTTTCTAGAAATGTCTCAACTCGTTATATAAGCGATCCGCACTATTCTAGGGAACTCGCACAACGGGCCTTTAATTCGAACTAAGAGAGAAATTAAGAGGAGGGCGAGCGGAGAAATGTGTCAGTGCGGGGCTCGGCCATTGATGAAGTGGAGTTCGAGCTTGGCTAGGCGGTGCATGGCGGTCGCGAAAGAGCAAAGGACGAGGTTATACATAGTCTGGAAGTGTGTGCTCATGTTGTTGAGTTGGGACAAGTATGGAGAGCAATAGAGAGATGTTTAGGCAAATGCATTACTGTTGTTCATAAGGTTTGTACTCACTAGACTGTGACAGACATAGTAAGCCAAAAGAGTGGCTTAGAAGAAGATGAAGGATCAGACTTAGGGTTTCGCCTTTTATACCGAGGTAAATTTCCGTGTTTCCTTGTAAGAAAAGGCGTGGATCCATGTAGGTTTTACATTGGTTGTGTATCTAGCTCGACATGTATCGACCTGAAGCAGTATCCAAACAAATGCAATGTCCGGATGAATTCACCGTTCTTTATCTTTGTACACACAAAAGATTGAAATACGAATGAATCTGATATGAAGGATCGAACATGATGATCAAAGTCCAATACTTTAAACTGGGAAAGAGGTGAGGCATGCAGTCAGTTGTTTTTTGGCCCCAGTTAGCCATAAGTAGGCAATATGCTATTTGCTCTTTGCATTTATGGAGACTGTTGCTTGCATTACGTTCTGATCTGACAGGAGCTTTTCTACGTTTCAGAAGACAAAGCCAAGCCACAGGCTCAAGACAAAGTCTCTTTTTTTTGGGGGGTGAAAAAAACAGAGTCGTGCACTCAAAGCACCGGTCGAAACGCTTTGATAGGTACATTGCGTGCACCCATCATTAATGGCAAAGCTTATGGAAATTATCTAGACCAAGCCAATGCCATCCCATTTGACACTTAAAGAGAAAGCATCTAGCCACAGTTTATCGTATAGTGTATGTATAGCTCATTGACTTACCTAAAAATAGGCGACATCAAGATTGCCAAGGATTTTCGTCCCGGTAGCGACTCGTCAAAACAATGCATATGTATAATTTGAGACTCTGCTAGGCATATCGTCGTTCCATACTTGAACAGATCGGTCATGTTGCGCGTATGTTATACATGTCTGATCACCCAAATTAGCTTGAGCCGAAAGCTGTCCGGACTTTGGGCGTTGCTCGAGCATGGAGGTGCAATAAATTGGCCTGTGAAGCGTGGACTATCAAGCGGTTTGACGAGGACGCTAAGCTAGGATTGCGAACCCCGAAGAGACGTGAAAAGCTCAGAAGAAACAAGGAAAAAAGCATGAATTGTCACACAGCCCCTCCCTCTCTCTCTCTCTCTTTCTCTGTGAGCCTTCTATTCAAATAAATTCTGAGGCTGAACAGAGGACCAACATCCCTCCAGCACCCCACCATAAATGCGATATTAAAAGCTCCAGATTTGTCTCTGCGAGGTTCCCCCGCTCACGATTCTTGTACCTTGTCGAGTTAATGTTCCAACTTCCTTTCTCGTTAGGTGGTTGAAGGAATTCAATGCCAAGAACTATGTTCAAAATGCCTTCTCGTCTATAATAACCACTATGTCTATCGACACCCCCACCATGTGTCCATCTGCTCTGCTCTCTGCTCTCTCTCATGGCCCTCTCCCTTCTTTAAAAGAGGGCAGAGTCGCCTCCTTCATTCCTCACTTTGCTCTTGACTAAAACAAACCCGGGATCGTCGCTTGCTTTCTTGAATTGGGTTTGTCAGCTTCAACCATTAATAACGTCCAGGTTTGTCCATTTCTTGATTTCCCTGAAAGTACCATGTTGTTCACTGCAAGAACCCCGAGCGAATGGAGACGACTCGTTTCTGACTTGCAAGATTAGTGATTTGGGTTACGGATCGAGTAACGCTTCTTGCTCCGGCTTCTTCGTTTTCTTCATACTAAGTCGTTTTAGATTGGTGAGCGTTTTAGATTGGTGAGCGTTTCAGATGTCTGTCTGCGCTACCCCGTGGTTGATAACGGGTGGATCAGGTGGACGGGATATTGGTGCGGTTCAATAAGAAAGCCGCGTTTGAAGCGTCTAAAACCCTGCTTTTTTATTGAGCCGTGCCAATATCGCGTGCCATTGTCACTCCCGTTTCGGCTCCTCGGGTCCATCACAAGACCCGCAAGGTAATTTCTTCTCTTTCTCTCTCTTAGCCTCAGGTTCGGCTAGGATCATGTCTAAATGTTTGAAGCACAAATTGCTTCGTTTACAAAGTGTTTTCCTTTAAGCTATTAGATTATGCATTCACCAGCAAGATATTGCACCTTCTTCTCATTGCTGATATCTTGAAAACTGAACCATCAGATCTGCTTTTATGTGCTACTCGATGGATAATTAAGCTACTGGTTAAGCTACCATCTAAAAACATAACATGGCATTTTGAAGTCGTACTAAGTTCAAATATCTCATACAATCTATAGTAACATTTTCTAGATAACACTATCTGAATCGGATGCGAATAAGTTTAGTACTACACTATCACGAGGGACTCATCTCCCAGTTGATGCCTATACAGTGCAAGAAACTTGCTTGGCACTCCAAAAAGGCGTGCTTTTCGGATGATTTCTACCCTCATACATTCATTTTGCTTTCAGTATGTGTCTTTCTCGAGTTCATTTGGTTGATCCCATGAATATAGTCTTGGGCAAAGCTTTCCTAAATTCCTAACGGTGGTGTGGCCCTTATGCAATGAATTTTGGGCTTTGGGTCTGATTTAGGACTCCTAATTTTGTTTGCTCTAATAAAGGAGTCCTAATTAGTTGCACTCCCATGTCATTTGTCCCTAATTTGGGTAACTTTGACTCCCAAAAGATGATTGTGACCAATTAAGCCAGAGTTTCCAATGATATGAGAAGCTGCAAGAGGAGAAGCCCTCGAATGCCGAAGATAAAAGACGAAGATAACTTGCTTGCTGAAGGCATTCCGACGGCAAAGCGACTTTGCTAGTACAAGGGATAGTCTAGCCTATGTGCGTGATTACCAACAATGCCTCCTTTTACAGTATTAACACAGCGTGACATGCTTCCGTGAAATCACCACAATCAAGATTCTTTATTTTGTTTTATATTGAAGAATACACAAGCGCATATCCTAAATTGGAGAAACTTGATTGGTTTAATCATATCATATCAAACTTCGCTAGTACAAGGGATATTCTAGCCTATGTGCGCGATTACCGATAATACCTCCTTTTTACAGTATTTTCGTTAATGCAGCGTGACATACTTTTGTGAAATCACCACAATCAAGATTATTTATTTTGTTTTATATCAAAGAATACACAAGCGCATATCCTAAAATGAGGAAACTTGATTGTTTTAATCATATCATATCAAACACGACAAGCCACATGAGCCACATGACAAACACCATCACGCGACGGGATGTCCTTTCTCATCCTGTCAAGATTCGAATTGCAGATCCTATCATAACATCAAGAGGGTCCCCGTCACGGTGTATTTGAGGAGCTTGATTAATTGACAGAAAACCCTAGCGACATCCATGAAGAATTGAAGAAGACATACGCACCGTTAAGCATCTTTTCAAGCATTCAATTTTGGTTCACCGTTGTTGCCCCGCCCTGTTCCTTTGTTGTTTTGAGCAGCTCGATACAGTGCGTTTGGCTATGCGTCTTTACTCATGCGATGCAATGGCCATAGTGATTGTCGAGGTGAGTTACTTTTTACCTTGCAGTAAATTCATATATCGACAGATCTCGGGTTCGATTTCCACATATTCTATATCTGATTGTATTAGAGTAGAATACAATGAAGCTAAACCACATAGCAACTAGCAAGAATGTGTCCAAAACTAATATGCCCAAGCAGCATGTTTATCCAGTCCTCGAAAATCGACACGTGGTGGAGGCAAATATTGCCCGAAACTAAAGCGTAAGAAACACACTTCACCGTCAAGGAAGCGGGAGAGAGTAGAGGGCAGAGAAGGTTTCAAGTGAGAGAAGGCAGGCCACAAGAGCCACCACAGAAAGATTTGGTCTTTATTATGAGCTTGAGAACCAGTGGAAATGTAGATTACAAAATGGCCTTCAAGCCATCAAAGAATGAGTGGGGTGGCGACAGGCGACAGCCTCTTGCTCTCTCTTTCCTGCCATTTCGATCGCCACTTCCTTCAATAAAATGGAAGTGATCCACGAAGCGAGGCATCTCTCTCTTTCTCCAATCTACACTTGTCTGTGTAATAGGATTTTTCTATACTCACGGACACAAAAAGAAAAGAAAAGAAACACCCTAGAAAAAGGACTCGCAAACCTGTGTATAGGCCTAGCTCCACATCTTCCTGAGTTGGGAAGATGCTCAAGTCGAGCCTCCTACCGAAAAGTAGCACTCCACAAAGCATTTTCACCTTCACCGCACCGCCGATGGACTTCTTTGATCCTCTCGACGGATCTGCAGATTCCGCTGCAGCTCCAGTCAAATGAAGCAACGCATATGTTCCCTGCCTGGGCCTTCCATTCACAATCTGCAGGAACAAGTAGCTTTTAATGATAGTCGAAAAACTAACTATGCTGCGACATAAGTGTGAAGGTTAAATTCCATGCCTGTGCAAATAGTAAAAGAGTATTGACAGTTGTTGTGGTACACTAGAGGGCAGACTAAAATTAATGGAGAAGGTAGTCATGACTGCAAAGCTTTACGCTAGTGCTGTAAAAACTGTTTTTCGTCCCAGAAGAATGAAACAGATACCATCCTGATGACTTCAGTAAAAATTATTTATTTTTACCTGGTGGAGTGCCACAACATAATCTCCTGTCGTCAATGTGTTCCACGTCAAGTCCTATGAACCAAGATCCCAGTGAAACATCCTCGTTTGCATATTTGTGCAGAACATGCCTAAAATATTGAGGTGAAAGAAATCTTTGATTAGGAATGTTTAGACATACAGTTACTGTCTAGAGGGCAAAGCAGAACTTTCCTATCTTTATAATTTGTTCATCTCATATTTACACCAAGTATACAGGAATCTTACTGGTTTATGGATATGTATGTAGCTAAATCCTTTGAGATAGCATATAACTGTCCAGTAGCATGACGAAAGTACTTGTTTCCTGACTCGCCAAATTTCCAATGCTCGGGTTCATGGTATCTCACTCCTCTGTGCAGTGAGAGCACAGTTCTTAAGTGTCACCAAGGGGGAAAAAACTCCCAAGTAGAAATACAAGAAAGACATAATTTATAATAAAATAAAATAAATAAATAAAAAAGGAAAAAGAAAACAGAGAACTTACTTTTGAGAAAGTACCGGACCAGATTTCATGCAACCAATATATACTCTTCGTTTGGGTCGGTGTCTAACCAGAGTTTCTCCAAGTGTTGCTACAGCAGAATAAAGAGAAGAATTCAACAGTAGCATAATATAGGAAGCAAACTATCATATGCTCAGAATTATGGTACTAAAGTATTCTGCTCCTTTGTCTATCAACCATAATTTTGAGTGAAGGATTCTTTCCCTCATTTTCTTCACATGAAGACTAAATAGATCCTCTGCCTATTTTTAATTCTTGAACCTCTCAGACACTAATGATTAGAATATTTACCTATATTCACGTGAACATCGTCATCAACCTTGACGTAAAAATCTGCATCCCATGTAGCAACAGCTGTGGCAAAATATATCTTCGTCTTGGCGGACAACTCGAGATATCCTTCAACATGTTCCTGACAAAAAGGGAATGAAGTATCATGCATTTTGTCCAGAATCAGAACCATGAAATTTTTAGATGAACAAGTCTAAGTGTAATGAACCAACAGAAGATCAATGTTTACCAGTCTCAAGAAATCTCCATGTTTTCTGTCCTCCGCTTCAACAGCTCTGTCTAGGATACCCCCTGGCGTAGCACTAGATGGGACAAGGGTTATGTTAAGAATTATTTACTGCATGTTCCTTCTGTAATGTAACCAGAATAGCACATTTCACCAAAGCAATATTTATGCAAATTAATGTTCCTATACGGAAACCTACCATTCATGGTATTAGGTATCCCTATGCTGACATCTTACATATACTCATGTCAATATAATGTACTGGCAACACTTTTATGCATGAAAACAAAGACATCGTTGGCAATTTACTTTTGCAGTTCATTAACTTCATAAATACAAGAATGGCCTGCAGCAGTGCCTCTGAAAACAGTATCCAACTTATGTTGGTGAGTGTGTAGAGAGTAAAGACCTCTTGATAATTGGCTACACCAAATATTTTGTATCTGAATTTGAAGTATCTGAGGTTCCATAAGAAGGCTAAACCACGCATAGAATTAGTTACAGAGCATGTTTCCTTCAGATGTTATCTGATTATATCACAATATTTGCAAGACAGGTGACAGATTGGCAAGAAAGGCGCCAGAACACACACACACACACACACACACACACACACAAAAGTGCCCCATGGAGCTAATGCTGCGTGGATAAGTAATTGCATTTGTTAGCTATATGCTTCTGTGGATTGCAGAAGGAAAAACCAACTGCTTTCTTAATATCAACTACAGGTGCCATCATAGCATCCATAAAAGTTTACATTTACAAGCTTGCACTCATCAATTAAACACACACACACACACACACACAAAAGTGCCCCATGGAGCTAATGCTGCATGCATAAGTAATTGCATTTGTTAGCTATATGCTTCTGTGGATTGCAGAAGGAAAAACCAACTGCTTTCTTAATATCAACTATAGGTGCAATCATAGCATTCGTAAAAGTTTACATGTACAAGCTTGCACTCATCAACCAAAAACTAAAAAGTAGACATCATTGAGCATGCTTATCTAGATTATAAGTGCTAAATGAAGACAATTTCCAACCTGTGACCAATCACAAAGCGCACAATGATTCCCTTCTCTTCTTCCAGCTTTTTCCTTTTCTCACCTGTGATCCCATGTTTTGCAAAAGAATTCAGTCACGTGAAACATCCAATAATGGTCATGAAGATTAGCCAAGCATGAATAGACAGGAATTGTACCAACCTTGGGGCATCCATGTAGCGCGAACTGAATCTCTTCTTTTCCTGCTGCTAAAAGCAGTATTTATTCCTATGACCATAAGATACTTTCTCCTATGGGTGGGTTCATCTGTTTTAATGTCTTCCGACAGAGGAGCCCCACTGACAATAGACTCCTGTGCAGCCCTTGCAGCTGCTAATTCCATCTCCAGATTAGAAATGGTCTTGTCCAAAGTGCTAAACACACAGAAAAGGACATTGTCAAAATAAAAGATATTAGGATGACCTAGGACCACATCATATATCAATTACTGATGGCACCAATAAAAAGCTAATAAAATAGTAGGCGGGCCTTACTGTATGGCATTGTGAGTTCTAAAAACTTCCCCAATAATGTCCTTTGAGTCTCGCTTCACGTCCTTCTGATGCAGCTAAAAAAAATATACCGGAATATCAGGAAATGAACATAAAGATTAAAAAAAAGGACCAGATGAGAGAGACAAAAAAAAACATTATGATTGGAGCGCTCTGGCCAAAATGTGAAAATTGTGAACTATGAACTGCTAGTCCAAGTTGTGGATACTCACAGTTTTGGGATTACAACCTTCGGAAACCAGTTTCAATTTTTCAGCTTCCACAGCAGTGGTCCGCGCAATGCCTTTAGATTCAGGTACCGTCCATCTGTTATCAATTTACACTTGTCATCAGAATTGGAAAATCCTGAGTCGGCATGACTTCCATTCGCAAGTTCTATCAAAACGTTGCAAACTATTCTGAAGGCATAATGAATCAGAGAAAAAAAAAATCAACAAGACAATTACTTGCTCAAATCGGGTCTCTTCAGCAATCGGCAAAAAAAATCCAGTAATAAGTCTTCCTAGAATTTTTCCTTCTTTTATGTTAATGCCATAAGTTTTAGTTTGCCGACAACTTAGTATTCAAACATCGATTTTAAGGTATCCAAGATTAACCATTCAAACTATGGTGGAAGAGAAATTGAAATGGGATCAGAAAAGGGCAATGAAGTTTCACCTAACAGTTGCACTTCCAACTACCGAAGAAACGATAATGAGCATTAAGTTACATCAGATGAGTCCCTTCTGCTCATTAAATGGGGGATGGGGCAAATTCAGAAGGCCATGAAAGCGTCGGTGGGCCAAAGATCCAAATCACCAACTAAAACAACGAGCATCATTGAACTTGAAAAGCAAATGGCAATTATGCCAAAACTGAGGAGAAAAATTAAGCAATCAGTGCAACAACGAACGTCCAGAAATCATCAGACTTTAGCCATCGCAAGCCATAAAAACATCTCCAGATTGGGAGAGAGATTACAGGGGTGTGAATCCTAAGTTGGATCTACCTCACCCTGTCAATTAATGAGGGAGTCACAAAGTCAATTGAAGCAACCAAAAAAAAAAAAAAAAAAAAAAAAAAAAAAAAAAGCCGAAAAAGAAAGAAAAAGAGGAGAAGTCCAACAGTAGGAACTGCAAAGAAACCCAATTACGATTGCGCAGCCTCAAAACGATTCCAAAAGAACCTCACATAAAGAAAAACGCATTGAACGTGCATGTCTTCGACACTCTCAGAAGAGGAAAACGCAAGAATCAGCAAAGAACGAATCTCCCAACACTTGCAAAATTATTCAAAACAAGCCTCCCTCAGTCGAAACAAAACCGAAAATCGGCTCAAAACCCTCTGACCGAAAACGCGCAAACCGAACCCGTGTTCGTTCGCCGCGAGAAACGAGCTACCGAAAAGGCAAAAGAAAAAAGAAGAAAGAAAAAAAAACCAGCACCGGACGCATCTGAAGATGAAGCAGAATTGTCACATCGGAGCCAAGGGCATCACCTGCTCGTGATGAGCATCCCGGCGCAGAAGCAACCCACGCAGAGCAACAGGGTCCATTTCCTGGACACGACGCTCTTGGGAGCTTGCTCTCCCCTGATCTTCAACGACATCCTTCCTTCTTTCTTCCTTCCAATTCCGCCCTCTGTTTTTTCTTTTTTTCTTTTTTTTTGCTTTTGCCCTTTCAGCTCTCCTCCATGCTCAGCGCATACCCATTTGCAGCCGCGGCGAGAGAGGAAGAATCGAATAAAGACCCACCAAAGGAAGAGCTTCGGGGGGGGAACCGGCAGAAGAATGGTATCTTTCCGGAGACAGAGAGGGAAGGAGGGAGGGAGAGGAATGTGTCTTAACAGAGAGGCTTTCTCTGTTTTTAAATTTGGGTTCTCATTCGTTCTCTCTCTGTCTCTCTCTCTCTCCTTCTCTTTCTAGTCTCTGCTTTGCAGGCAAGGGAAGTTGAACAGAAGTGAGAAGACCCACTAACTGCTGGAGCTCCCGGAACCCGGATTTACCAAACCGTCCCTGTCGACCTCGGCCCCTTTTTTTTTTCCCTTTCTTCCCCCGTCATTTTCCTCGTGTTCTTCTGGTCCGAAAAGATTCTTTTTCTATTTATTTATTTCTTTTTTCTTTTTTCCGAAGCTTGTTGCTAATACTGATATTTTTCATTAAGTTATGCCTTTCTTAAGGGCTGATATAATCATTGATTAGCTTTTGTTAAATCTTATTAAGTTTAGTGACACGTGATAGTTGACGAATGTATCAGTTTAGTTTTATTCTCTATTTGTCACAAGTGCACTAATTTGTTATTTTTCATAATATTAATTAAATTTAACGAAAATTAATGGATAGTTAAGTTATCACTGATGAATATATCAATTTAGGATTTTTTTATGATCAAAAAATTAATTTTAGATAAATTTATTATAAGTGTATCAATTTAAAGTTTTTCGTAATATTAATTATTTCTTAACATTGCGACGATGTTGTATTCAATCAGGTAATGATTTTAGGCAGAACAGAGTCCACCATGAAAATTCAATGAGAAAACACAAACGCACCCTAACATAAGTAAATGCCAACTCGACATGGTTCATAGTTTTCAACGTGTATTTTAATGGGGTCAAGATATTGGTATACTAAAGAAACATAAGAAAATGACAAGACATTTATTGAACACACACACACATATATATATATATAGGAACATGCAGCATCTTTCATTTTCTTTCTGTTTTTTTTTTTTCCCTTTTTGAACTTGTCTAAAACTAGATCGGACCACCAAACGGCCCTATCTAGACCTACCGTCATGTGTTTTTGGCCTTGCCCGTGCCAAATCTGGTACCAGGGATGTTGTCTATTTTAAAGCATGATAAACTCGAATTCAACTTAAATGTTTTGCAATGCAGTTTGCCATGAAGGCATACAACTTTTGTCACTCTAAAAAATATGAACATCATCTACAAATTTGCGATGTTATCATATCCCATGTT
This sequence comes from Eucalyptus curtisii, assembly GCA_017140595.1. NCBI lineage: Eukaryota > Viridiplantae > Streptophyta > Magnoliopsida > Myrtales > Myrtaceae > Eucalyptus > Eucalyptus curtisii. The sequence goes on from CM029494.1 coordinate 18,417,900, forward strand.
AAATTTTGATGCCTTCATCATTATATATTGTTGTGCATTAAGGTAAACTCAATTTCATTCATTGTCATTATTTTTTCTATTCATCTAATGTATTGATCTTTTGTATCCTTATCGTCTGAGTTTCCAATTCCATGGGAAACTTGCAAAGAGATTAGACGACAACATTTTCTAACCAAGACAATGTTCATTTAGTAATTATGACCCTATTCCATAAGATGGCAACCAAATTAGGTTGTATATTTCCTCGACTATTATATTTTGTTTGGTATGCCACATCTACACAAAGTTTGATAGGAGGAGTTAGAAAGAGAGGGAAAGGTTTCTAAGAATGCAATCTCATTTGGATGGAGAGAAAGGGTTTGGAGGGATTGAAAGCAATTATGAGGCATTGGTAAATTATCTTCACGATCATTTTAAATCCCTTCAAATCCGTCCAAATACGGAGAAATTAGAAGGAATTTGTGCATCAATAAACGAAACATGTCCTCATTTTTTTTTTCCTTATACCCTTTTCTCTATCTATTTTTCATTACGCAAAGGTGGATTCATGTCATAGTTTGTATTTTCCCCATTCTTTTCCCCAAGTTAGGATCCAAACAATGTGAGAATTCAATCCGTTTGAATCATTTCTCTTCCTTTCTCTCATAATTACTCGGATCCCTTTCTTGTCAAATCATTTCAACTCAATTTCCTTAAATCATTTTTCTTCTTTTTCACTGGTAATTATTCAAAATCCCTACTTCTTTTTTCATCTTTTCAATCGCCCCTACCGAACATACATTTGATCTTTCATGGGATCTTTAATGCTGGCAGGGCATGTCCCTGGATCAGCACATGAACCTCATGTGGCTAGGGAATAATCCTCAACGTTTACCTCTCATCCTGATCATATGACATGGATTTAAACTAAGGATGTCTTCTGCCGGAACATGCACTGCACTTGAGTAGCACCCAAAAGGGGTTGACATACAAGCATTGTGCATGTGCAACCTGCAACGTACCCCAAAAGAGGAACTGCTGTTTATCAAATTGTAGACCCCAAAAAAAGGCAAAAGAATCGCTAAATAAGCAAAAGTAAAAGGAGAAAAAAGGAAAGTCGACTGTCTAGGAGGTCTACGGTCAACGTTCAAGAATGCGATTTGCAATTATTAGATCCCTAGGCATTAGAGGGGTGTCATCCTGGCTAAGGGCTTGAGGCGGTCAGCCATAGAAAATCCCGTGATGCTTTCGGAATTCCACGACAGTGTAGGGAGCAAATCAAATGCTGTGATTAGGGTTGAGACGTTGACCAAAAATATATATTTACGCAACGTAATTTAATGGTGAATTGTCAACGTACTGAAAGTCTACCTATGGAAAGCTACCAAGATCTATAAAAAAATACATGTAAATGTCATATGTGGCGGATGTGAATTTCACCTGAAGTGCAACCACTCTTTCCGTGAGTTTACTAATGGGTTTGACATTCTTGTTAACTTGTTTGGACAATGCCCGATAAACTGTCAATGTAGCAATACGGAGACGGACTAAAGAATGATCTAAAGATGCTTTCGACTTCTTGATTTTGCCAGTAATTAACTTAAGGCTTTTCTCCTTACACGAGTATTCAATCTTGATTGCTAATGAAATTTTCACCAAACTATCCTGTGATTCTTTTTATGACAATATCGAAGGTGTGTTTGTTTCGGAGAAAAATCTCACAATAAAAGAAAATACTTTTCATGGAAATTATTTTTAAGAAAATTTTTTCTCATTTTCAAATTAGGGAATTTATTTTCCATATTTTAAGCATTTATGTTTTTTAATCGAAAATGATTTTCCGTTAATTAATTTTTTTGAAAAAATCAAAATGTATGAATAAATCTGGAAAGTTAATTCTCGAAAAATTCTTTCATTTAAACAAACACATCCTAATCATACACTCAATTGAATTCATTAACACTCAAATAAATTAAATTTCGTCGTCGTTAGAATCGTTTTTAGGATATTTTCCAAACGGAATCTCTTAACCATTTCCAAATTTCGAGGAGTACCTCATCATCGAACGGAAATTTTTATAGTTATCCCTAGATTTTCCCCCCCGCGGGACCCTGTGGGGTTAATCCATGTTCCGGAAACTAGGCGGCACGTGATCAGATCCAGCAACCCCAAGACGTGGCGCGTCCCCATTCGCCGGCCTTCTCGGTAGACCCCAAGCCTGTCCATTAATCACGTGACCGGACACATTACCGGCTCACGTGGACGCGCTGCCACAGCCTGCATTCCCGTCGGGCCCCACGTCACGAGCCGACCCGACACGTGCCATGATTTCGCCGACTGCAAGTTCATCTCGATCCCTTTCCTTCCTTTCGTTCGATGTCTCTGCAGCCACATGAGGGCCTGACTGGCTTCGGCACCGGCGACGTCGGACATTCCGCGCGGCCCCCGGAGGGCAACATCGGCATTCGGGTCGTGAAATTAATGCCGAGATTATAAAATATTGAGGATCAAAAGTTCCCTTGGGAAGCATGCGCCAATGTCCAATTGATTTCTTGAAGTTTAGGGTTGTTATAGCGCATGGATATCGACAGAAGCGATTATAATAATAAAAAGAAGAAGGAAATTTAAGGAAAATAATTGAGAATTCCAGATCAGGCTTGGAAAATGACGCTCTAACGGGTTGGTTTGGACGGATTGGGATGGATCCACGCTTTGGAAGAAGGGAATTGATTGTTTGATACGGGCTCGTAAACCAGACATTAGGAACGAAATTTGAATATCTGGGAATTATAAGCTGAGATGCTGATCAGCAAGTCGAGGTACTACTACCGTCGCGGCTAGATCTCAACGCGAATGGTGAGTGCGATGAATGCTGAGTATGCACAGCAGAGAATTTAAGAACATGTTTTTACTTAGGGTGCATTTGTTCTGGCGAAAATTTATTTAGTGAATTGATTTTATGAAATTTCGTTTGTTTAATTTGTTGAAAATAATTGGTCAATAAAAAGTCAATTACGGTAAAAAAAATGTGAGTGCTTAAAATTAAGAGGAAAAAGAAAAATATTTTTTTCTCAAAATGAATCGCCATTTATTATAGAATTTTCGAAAAACAAAGGCACCCTTAATATTATATTCTCTTGTTGGAGGAGAAAATAATCTTGGGTTGGATATATTTTGCCAAGCAACCGGTTCATGCAGCGAAAGTGACCAAAGACGTTGCCAAAATAAAAGAAAAACTCGATATAAGTGTATTAAGTGGTGGGCAATATTTTTACGGGGGTTATTCTAATTTAATGGGATATAATATGACATGAGGGCATTTTCTAAAAAAATGGCACTTCGGTAAATTTCACGATCACAACAAATGCAGTAAAGGGAACTTGAGGTGCACATGTTGGATTTGAAAAGTCTGGATGCAAGTTGATATAAGGGTGCGTCTTTTTGGATGAGAGTATTTTTGCATAAATTAATTTTTCAGATTCTCACCCATATGTCTCATAAATTAATTTTTCAGATTTTCACCGATATGGTTTATTGAAAATATCTAGTCAACTAAAAGCACTTTCGATTAAAATATTTGCGCATATAATTAGGAAAATAAATTCCTAAATTTTAAAAAATGGAAACGCTTTTAGAATTTTTTTATTTTCTTTTTCCTTCTCTCTTCGCCGAATGCAAGCCTCGATGATGGCGGGCGACAAGTCACAAGCGAGGCTCAACCTCGCTGGACCAGCTGTCACAGAGATTCGACGATTGGCAAATGAAGAAGGAAAAAGAAATTTTTTTTTATGAAAAATTATTATTTTTTTGGCTACGATAAAATCATGAGATAGAAATCAATTTTTAAATAAAATCGTTTTTGGTCACATATCACTAAACAAAGGAAAATTACAAAATTTTCTAAGAAAGACGATTTTTCAAAAAATATTTTCCTTTATGATTAAGTTTTTCCCTAAACAAATGCACCCTAGGAATAAAAATTTGATGAAAATGTTTTAAAATATTCCCCAAATTTCTGCAAAGCCGGCTCAACCGACGGCATGGACAGGGTGAAGCGATGTGCACGTACGTGTATCGCAAGCATAAACAGAAGTTATCAAACGTTCGATCCCAAACGAGACGGTGTGCCTGCGGGTGTGATGGATGCACGCAGTTGAGTGCGGTGCGGGGTGATTGAGATTTGGTCGTGGAGATGCGTTGCTTGCAAATAAGTCTCAGCTGCCAAAAGTCGTCCCCGTCGCTTTACTGCACAGGGCAACTTGTCGTCTGTTCAAGCAAGCTCGCGCACCAGCCCTCCCTGCAAAGCTGCCACCGCACACCACTCCTCCCCCTCATGGACTCTCTCCTGTGCAGCTGCAGTTGCAGTTGCAGTTGGGCCTTCCTTTTCGGGCAATTCAAGAATAATGTGGGAAGCCTCCGCAGAGTATCTCGCGAAATCAAAATTAGGTGAGGGAGATCTTGCCGTTGCCTCGTGGGGGAAGCCAGGGGGCGTTTTCGTCCTTTGGGCCACATCCTCTCCAAAATAAGTCTGGCTTTCCAAAGCGTCGACCATTCGGTAACTATACGTAAGGGTGAGCAGTCGGGCTAGTTCAACTCGGGAATTCGCCTGAACGAGAATTGTCCGATATGTTCAAGGCCAGTTTGCAAGGAGACCAACCAAGTTCCCAGCTCCAAAAATTGAGAAGCGACCTTGGGCCGGTTTGGTTCCTTGTTCTATATTCTCAATCGGCCGGTTCTACCTGATAATTCAAAACCACACCGGTTTCACCATAACCTTAAATATGTTATTTTGCTTTTTTTTTTTCAATAGAGAATATTTATTGAAATTTAATATGTTTGACATGTCATCCTCAAGCAGAAAAACTGTATTTATATATGCCTCATGCATATTTTGTATATAATAAAATAAGGCCCCGATATGTTCCTCATTAACCCCTTGAACCAATTAGTTTGGCTCTAGGCCAATTGTAGGGTGTATTCCAAGTTTGGAACCTAAATATAAAAAGCATATAAGACTTGTCACGAAATGAAAAATATTAACTCTGATACCATGTTAGAAAGTTTATCCTAAAAACTTAAATTGTAATATGAAGAGATGCCACGTGAATATAAAGAATATATAAAGACCCATTGTTAAGTAATGTGGGATAACACTTCAACATAATCAATTACCCCTAACCGCATATTGTTTTAACGGGGGGAAAATATTACACAAAATAGATTCATTTTATACAGATCAATACCATTATAGCCATCCCATGTGTGAACCACGCAACGGGACCCGCATCAATGGCTATAAGCGACGCCGGTCTGCGCGGACTGAACTCGTGTAGTGACTTATCCATCGACCGCCCCCTCCTATAAATATTTGCGTCGACGTCTAACGTTCTTCGTCTCTTACCTTTCGTTTCTGGGCCTATGCTGGTGCGAAGGACCTTTTACTTTTAAGGGAGGTGGTCATGATACAAGCATGATTGAGGCTGTGTGGGTTCCCCTCTTTTTATCGAACGGTTCTCTTTCACATGACGTGGGGCCTACAGAAGGGGTTGTGTCTCTACTTCATTCACACGACCAAACACCAAAAAGACAATATATATACATAGATATATAAAGTATATATATAAGAAAAGGAAGGAAAGAAGAGGAAGAAAAGAGAAAGAAGGGGACAAAAAGCGATGCTTGTTTGAACGTTGAACCATCCTAACTTCCTAAAGATTAAGATTTAGACAGACCCTGATATTGCCCAGCCCCAGCTTCGCTTCAGGCTCCAAAGTGCTTGGGACGCCACCCGTCTTTCTCCCCATCATGTGGCTTATAAGCAAAGAGGCTGATCAGAGAGGGACTTAGGAAGGGGCAGGTGTGGGACCCACTACAGCCACTTGACAACCTTCCTTCTTTTCTCCTCTTTTTCCCTCCTTTTTTTTTTTTTTAATATAATTTTTTCCGTTAATTGCATAACGTTCTTACATATATATAATTCAATTACCCAATTGACTCCGGCTCTTATAATGAAAAAAAGCAAATCAGTAATGTTGCGGGAAAAATTTATCATCCTAAAATTCAACGGGACAGATAACAAGGGATGCGTTCTAATAAACTTGATTTCTCCTATTTTTAAGAATTCCGTGCTTTTCATGAGATCTCTCTTAAAAAATTTATGCTTTTGATTTCCCAAATCATCGAGGATAATTTCAATTGTAGATTGATCCCTTGATTTTTGGCTTGTGTGTTTTGCTCAAGCCATACGCGGTGTTTCATTGATCAACCTAAACTTTTCTACTTCAGGTGAATTCTCTCATCAACATGGTAAAGGACAAAAATGCAAAAGAAGCGTTGATCATCTTCAATATCATTTTCTTCATAGCGTGCATCGGGCGTGAAACCATTTTTCGAAACACAACGATATTTTTTCATTTTGTCAAATTCTTTCTTTCTTTCTTAGGAGTAATTTAATCATATATCTAGTGACCGACGCATAAATTTAGTTTAGAGACAAAAAGAAGATTGCAATAATGAGCTGGACAAAGGATGTATGCATTGAAATTTCAATGATTACAGTATCTATCCAGTGAAAATTGCCCCGATCATCAAATGGGCCGAGAAGGCGACGGCCCATTACCCTCGTTAAAGATAGGGGGGTGAGGCACCAACCCGTGCCCAGGAACCAGGTTCTGTATGGTTTTTACAAGGGGCTGGATTTCCCCCCCAATCGGAATATTTTTCAAGCCCCGGTAACCGGGCTTTACCCACATGTGCACCGTGGGTCCCCTACATAGGGAGGTGAGGCACCAACCCGTGCCCAGGGGCCTTTTGTTATCTCGGGTTCTCCCCCCGCGGAGCGCTGCAATTTAAGGTCAATTACCAAGCCTTTTCATCAGGTGTACCTTGCCGGGATGACCCCGGGATCGGCATCGCGCCCTCCAAGGTGGCCCCCCTTAACCCGTAAAGGGTGTGGAACGGGGGTGACCAATGGGGCCGGAATATTTTTCAAGGTCCGGATCCCGGCTTTTACCCAGACTTTTCCTCATAGCCTTTTAAGGTCATGCTATGCTAAGGACCAACATTGAAATTTCAATGATTACAGTATCTATCCAGTGAAAATTGCCCCGATCATCAAATGGGCCGAGAAGGCGACGGCCCATTACCCTCGTTTTTCTCTGCACCGTCGTCTATCTGGTGGGGGATTCAGGCCCAGCCCAAACTGGGCTGAAGCCCTCTCTCTCTCTCTCTCTCTCTCTCTCTCAAACTCAGCATGTAGCAAATTGACCGACCGAACCTGCAGAGAACGACGAACTTAGAAGAAGAAAGCTCGAGCGTAGGAAGACCGAAAGGAAGATGGAGAGGGATCGGAAGCTGCGAATGGCGATCGCCTTCGCTTCCGTCGCGGCGCTCTCGGCGTTCCTCGCCGTGCATTACCACCGGAGACGGAGGAAGCAGAGGAGCCGCGGCGGCGGCACGTGTTACCTGCGAGCCGAGTCGAAGCCGCAGCACGGCTTCAGGCGAGTCCTGGCGGATAATTCCTACTCTCCGTTCAAGCACCTGAAGCTCGGAGGCTCCGATGACGGTACTTTCTATGGAGCTGAGCTTCGAACCATTCCGTCTTCGCTTTTGTCATTGCCGTCGCGCCGGTCGGTTGGCGGCGGGGGATTGCGCTTTGGAGTTTAGCGGTAGCGATGATCCGGAAATTTCGAACTTATGCAAATGCTAGAAAGTTTGGAATAGTTCGAGTCAGATACGCCTTTGTGATGAAACTGAGGTGATCAGGTCGTTGTGTTTGTTTACTGAGAGAATGTACGGGATTCGGTCCTTTGTCGATGGAAGACGTTAGTAAGATAATCCAGAACCTTCGAGCTTGTGCAAATGCTGAGAAAATTTGGAGTAGTTCGAGTCAGATACGCCTTTATGATGAAACTGAGGTGATCAAGCGGTTGTGTTTGTTTACCGAGAGAACTTATGAGCTGTGTTTTTTCGATTTGTGCCTGTGGTTATTGACGTACGTTATCTGGTCCTTTGTCGATGGAAGACGTTGTAAGATCATCGAACTTTTGACCTGCATTAAGAAGAGAAGCTTGTCTTTGCTGCGTTGTATGTTGTTTCCGACTGTTAGGATGCTCATTAAAAAGAATCTTACATGAGGTATTGACATGTCATCTACTTAATTGATGGAAAGCTTTCTGTATTTATGTTTATTTGTTAGTAATCAGGATAGAAAAGCCAACTAATTGTGCGATATCTTAGGGTTGGTCATTTTGCTTGGAAGCATTTCTTTGCGTATTTTTCTGATACCTGCATGGAAAGATCTATGAAGCATGGCTTAATATGCTAAAACTTGACAGTGGATTCTTCAAACTCGCATCCATATGAGGCGGAGATTACGGCTCTGTTAGATAGTCCTCGACTAAAATTCACGTTTTATCCTGATGATAAGATTCCGATGACTAGTGATGTCTATACTTGGGTGGAAACTGAGCAACAACTGGAGGAACTTGCCAGTGTATTGATCAAGGAGAGAGTCTTTGCTGTTGATACAGAACAGCACAGTTTACGTTCTTCTTTAGGTTTTACCGCCCTTATGCAGGTGGGTAGACACTTATCACCAGAATGTGCTATTCAATAAGTGGTGAGCGCAGCTTGATAATGCTCGTGTCTTTTGCCTCCTCCTTTCCTCCTTCCAAAATTTGATAGATCTCCACACGAGATGAGGACTATGTGATTGACACAATAAAGCTGCATGATGCTATGGGAATTCTTTGTCCAGTTTTCAGTGAGCCTAGTATTTGCAAGGTAATTTTTTTCCATCAGCCTGTCACGTCAAGGGCCTCTTCATTTGGATAAATTTGAATCTTGTTTGCCTGTATCTGCTTGTGCTCTTGCACTACAAATGATTGACGTGTATCTGCATACATGTCTGGGAGCATATACACATCAATTTCCTGGAGTGTTAACTTGCTGGCTGATGATATTAATGATAATTAAAAACTAGACTTAAATGACAGCTCTAGTTTCATTTGTCATAAACTTCCTTGAAAAGTACGCGGTAGTCTTCTTCTTTTCAATCCAAAGTTTCCTTATAGTGAATAACTGCAACACATCGGTACTGATTTGATCTTTATGTAGGTGTTTCATGGAGCTGATAATGACGTTCTCTGGTTGCAAAGGGACTTCCACATTTACGTTGTCAATCTATTTGATACTGCAAAGGTGGACCTGTCTCTATTAAATGAACTGTATACATAGGAACTTTTTTTGCTTTCTTTTTTCTTTTCTGCCTTTATTGAGAAGAAAAGAGATTTGAGCGGTGGGGGAAGGAGGGGAGACGGGTGACAAAACAGTTTTAATGGAAATTTATTTTCGTGTCATCCAACTGCAGGCCTGTGACATTCTATCAAAGCCACAGAGATCACTGGCATACTTACTTGAAACTTATTGTGGTGTAACCACCAATAAATTGCTACAGGTTAGAACTGGGCCCATTGTTATGTATATTTTTGAAAGTCATGCAGAGAGCTTCTCAGTTATTATTACTCATGGGTTATCTTTCAAATAGGTGACATGTCTTTCCTTATATTTTTGAAAAAAAAAAAATGCAGCGTGAAGACTGGAGACAACGTCCATTGCCACAAGATATGTTGCAATATGCCAGGACAGATGCATGCTATCTGCTGTATGTTGCTCGCTGTTTGGTTCAAGAGCTAAAACAAAAGGATATTGGTATGATTTTTTCGATTGCATTGGTTTTGCCCAAATAGTTCATTTTTTCTTGCTTCCTTCGGTGGGGAGAATTCTAGCGAAATAAGGAAGTCCATGATCTGTCAGAGTATTTCTTTGCAACATAAAGTTCATTAGGATGGCCAGATAGGCAGCATGAACATTTGCTCGTTGCATGTAGTTGTCTGCATGAGGTTTTGGTATTAGAGATCAAAGTTGATGAATGTTTGTTTTGAATTGAGCCAACAATTGCAACAGCATCTATACTTCTTGTTTTATGAAACTTTCTGAAAAAAAAAAAAAATTGCACCAGAATCTTGTTTCGATGATGAATTGCATTTTGTCCTGGAGGCATGTCGCCGTTCAAATATGATTTGCTTGCAACGATACACGAAAGATATTGAAGCTGGCCCAGGGGAGTCCGCTGCATCATCGATAATTTCCCGACATTCAAATGGTCAAGGAGGTGAATCAGATGCCTACAAAGCCCAGGTGCATGGTCTTTTATGTATCTGCATCCTTCTGCTTCTTTTCGCTGCGGTATATTCTGATGCCATTCCAATAATCAGTTTCAGGATATTGTGAGAAGACTGTGCGCTTGGAGGGAGTTAATGGTTAGTGCTAGTTTTACAGCAACTTTTTGCTAATGAAAGTTTCTGTTTTAATAGGAGTGTTTCAGATAGATTTAAAATTCTGGATAGTCTTATTAGTTATTATACTTCCAAGATAATAATAAGTGGTACCACTTCGCTTGTTACCTTACAACGAAAGATTGCAGACTTCTCTGTCTGTTCCTAACGTACCTTTCTCACCCGGGTAGGGACAAAATAAATCGCCAAGGCTCAGAGTAATTTGATTTAACTTCTCTATGTCTGTTCTCAGCCTGTATTGTTGCAAGCAATGCTTCCAGGCATCTCTAAGTATCAGTTGAATGGTCCTTTTTGTTATCTGCACTGATATTTAATGTACTGGGCCTTTCTGTATTTTGCTTCTTTGCCTTCGTTAGGCCACGGTCTTCTTGATTGCTGTAATTAAATGTGTGTCAGCTCATGAAAAAGTACAGTTTTACTAGTCTAAAGTGGAGATCCCGTCAACTTGCTGCAGAATGAAATCATTCTAGGATCGCATGTTGACCCGTGAACCTGCTTGGAATTGCAGTTCAAATTGTTGCTGGATGACAAACTTCACAGGAGCTTCTTTTGAAAACACTTGACTTGAAAGAAGTCCATGATTTGATATAATGATAACCAGCCCATTTGGTATAGGGAAAATATTTCTATAAGAATAGGAAAAAGAAAACAAAACAAATAAAACAGGCCTCAAGGAGCAACGATAAAATGGAAACAGATTAGTCACAGCAAAACGAAAATATTATTAAGAAGGAAAAGGAAAAAAATATCAATCTGAAAATTCAATGGACATGACTTCTCTGCAACCTCATGTACGATGGGAAAGCATCATTTGGGTGGATTCAACGTAAAAAAATTGGTCTGAAATATTTCCTTTTGTTATTGTTTCCAGATTCTATGAAGTGTCCTTCCTCCATTAGTATTATGAATGGAAAATGTAGTGATTCTATAGTGCCTATTATGTCCGTTATTATCTACTGCAAATTGATGATTATTTAAAAACTTGACGAGTTTCTAGCCAATTCATATTGTTTTGTATTTACAATTAGATATTCAATGCTTTTGTTATGTGTCAAGTTGAAACTATGGTTTACTAGCTGTGAATCTGTAATCAAACTTACTGTCTTATTTATAGAAATGATCTAATGACCTTGTTTTTGTTGATTTTTAGTTATAGTAGCCTCGTTGTGTTAGACTGGACCTTGACCATGCATTTTTAGAGTCATTTTTCAACATTTGAAGAAATCACAATAAGATCTTACTGTCCGATTTCACGACAACCTCACTGATCCTAGATGAAAAAGAGATCTGGACTACCTCATTCTTGTGTATGTCTGCAATAATCTTTGCTTGATAATGTTGTTACTGATTGAAGGGGTGATCGGATAGTTCTGCACCAAATATTCTTTCTTGTGGATTTAGTCGCTAGATTTGGAGCTAAACATTTCTGGTAGATGTCATTGTCATGTGGGTTGAACAGGTTCAAGTATTGAGCCGGCTGTTGTATAGTCATTCAGCAATACTGTGCAAACATTGCTAAATTTCATCTAAACTAAACTGCATGAATTGAGTACCATGGTCATTTGCCTTGTCAAACAAGAGAAGTGGTCAAGGTTTCCAATTTGCCTTCTTATGTCTCCTTTTCTGCTTGTATGGTTTCCTCATGATTCACTGAAGAAATCTAGGCAGAATCTTGATATTTACTGATGTGTAACTTCCACATGGGATACTGTATCGTCCTTTATTATGTTTGCCTTCATTCTTTGCTTTTGGTTGGGCAGGTAGTCTGCTTCTTTATAGCTATCTCTACTTACCATGGCTTACATATTTCTTTCAGGCCCGTGTGCATGATGAAAGCTTAAGATTTGTATTGTCAGATCAAGCTATTGTTGCTCTTGCGAGCAAAGTTCCAACTAATCCAACAGATGTATTTGACATCCTAAGGCAGGCTGATTTTAATATGGATTCCCTGAGTTCTTCCACACCATCTCCATCGCCTGTTGTTTGCAGCCACATGGACAGTTTCTGTGATCTATTAGAGGAGAGGATAGACGACCTTGATGAAATCTCTCTGGTAGTTCTTCAAAAGTGCCTTGGTCAAGATGGAACTTGTCCATTATCTGTCTTTAATTATTCTATTCTGGTCAATTTTACTATGAGATCAACTAACAAGGTAGTCTCCAGACAAAATGGTACTAAAAGTTTGAAACAAGTTTCTCGAAAGGCTTCTCGAGAGCTATTTGTTAAAAAGTTCTCTTGCAAATCTCCAGTGTACCATAATTGTAGGATCTACGCAAATGATGGACGCTTGCTTTGTTACTGCGATCGTAGAAAGCTTGAATGGTTCGGAGCTTTCTCAATCAGTTACCTTTTCTTTGTTTCCATATTTATGTAAGCGTTGTGATGAATATTCACACGTGACAGGTATATTCGCCGTGATCTTGCAAAACTTGTTGACGATGATCCTCCTGCTATTATGCTTCTTTTTGAGCCTAAAGGTCGTCCAGAAGATGAAGATAATGAATTTTACATTCAGAGAAAGAAAAATATTTGTGTTGGCTGCGGTGAAGGTAATCATTACTTGCGTTACCGGATTATTCCTTCATGCTACAGAATGCACTTCCCTGAGCATTTGAAAAGTCATCGTTCTCATGATATAGTCCTCCTTTGTGTGGACTGTCATGAGGTTGCTCATGCTGCGGCTGAGAAGTACAAAAGGAAAATTGCGGAGGAATTTGGTATTCCGCTTTTTGTTCGAAATATTGTTGAACTGAGAGATGATCGAGCTGCATCAGAAACATGTGCAATGGGGATAAATTTTGAACAAGCTGGTATATCTCCTCTAGAATTACGAACGGCTGCAATGGCTCTACTACGCCATGGACAAAGAATGCCCCAGAAGCGCCACGAAGAACTGACACAGGTCTTGAAGTCTTTTATCTCTTAACTCCGGTGTTTTGACTCACAATTGAACAGCACATTGTTTTCTTTTTCGTCCTCATATTTGCTGTTATCTTGGATCCATCCTAAACTAATTCTACAGATTCAGTTATAAGTCATTCTGGAGCTTCAGCTGAATCAAGTCGGAATGCTAGTTTGATCTTTTGGATATTTGAAATTTGATTTTGATCTTCCAGTACATGCACAAGATTCATAGGACAATTTTCATCTTTTTGACATGGAAAAACTATATGCGTGTGTTTTGAATGAGAATACACTAATGGGGGCCCTCAATTTGTATACTCTTAATCTTCTGCCATGCAGCTTTGTGTTGGGTATAGATGTTCACTTTTTTCATCTGCTTTGACCTCCTACCTCCTTTAAAAGGTTTTGGCTATTAATTCGACTGTCATTAATTTGCAGATTGTGATGAGGTTTTATGGAGGAAGAGATATATCTGATTCGGATCTGGAAAGAGCCTTGTTAGTTGGAATGAGTTCTCAGGAGAAAAGACGGTTTGAGAAGAAGAGAGGGCTGTCTTTAAAACATTCCAAATGTGGCGGTATTCCAGATAAAGAGCAAATTGGAAGTACTGAGAAAAGGCTGATATCAAGTACAGTGAATCCATCAAAAATTGAAACAGTTGATGTTTCATTCTCTGAAAAAGATCAGCAATATGTCAATGAAGAGATCACTGACCAAGTGAAGACAGAGCCAATCAATCCAGGGATGGAACCAGAAGCTGCTGGTCATGATAGCAACAATGGAAACACAGATTTCTATAATCCGCAAAATGGAAACCTACAAAATGAAGGGTCAGACCTTGGTGATTCTAGAAATGATGAAACCCAGCCAATGCACAACTCCAAATTATCGCTATTAGGACATGGACCCCATGGGAAACAAGTTGTCGATCACATATTGAACGAGTATGGGGAGGATGGGATTAGTGTCTTTTGTCAAAGATGGAGACAAGTATTTGTCAAAGCTATTAACCCTCGTTTCCTTCCTGCTGGATGGGATATAAAGCACAGGTATTCTGCCAAGCACACAGGTTATGTAGATATTGTTCATTCTTTGCAAATAGATAATCTGCTTTATATCAACAATTTTAATTTTTTGGTTTCTATATGCCTCACCCACTTTGAACTAATGTTAGAACAAGTATTTAATAATGATTTTGTGACACATTTGATGATGACTGAATATGCTTGCATTGATCACTCTATCTCGACATGTGATTTTGGCTTCGAAACAACTCACGGGTCAAATACACGATTAGCCAATCAGGATTAGCTGTTTTCCCTTTGGCACTGCAAGGGCATGATACTGCATGTTAAATCATCTCTCTCTCTCTCTCTCTCTCTCTCTCTCTCTCTCTGTGTTTGTGTGAGGCTGTTTCATGGGTCTAGTTGGGCAAACTGATTTCCCTTTGGCGTTGCAAGAGCTTGATATTGCATCTTATTCATCTCTCTCTCTCTCTCTCTCTCTGTGGCTGTTCCATTGGTCTGACTTGGTGCACTGATTTTGCCAGTGGTCGGAGGGACTTCGGGGAATTTAGCGTGTACAATCCAATTAAGAAGGAATTGGCAGATGCTAAGAGTTGATATCTGCTGTGGTAATGCTATTGCTAGCCACCGCAAGGCACAGAGCACCAGTGACTCCGTTAGAACTCTCACCTCAAAGGACTGTCACAGTCATGGCGGTCCTCGGAATTTTGATTAGGCCAGTAATGTTCTTTACATTATTGAACACTTTAGGGTTTTAATGGAGACTTTGTTATTTATTGGATCGGCTCTGGTTTGCATTCAACAGTTATGTGACGGTTGCTATACCAGATACTCTAATGTGTTTTTGGATCTGCCATTCCGGCATTGCGACTAGGAAGTAGCGGAGAGCAGCGGTCTTTGGTTTCGTAACCTCTGAAGCCTTAATAGTTGCTTTTATGATGTTCACTCAGCTAGATGCTTATTTCCATCGTGACCCTTGCGCCATCAGTTGGTTAGAGTCCTCTTTTATTTGGGGTTTCCCGGGAGTACGCTAAGGCTATGTATATATCTCCTCGTAAAGATTCCAATGACATATTCTCGTACCCGGTTACAAATTCTATTGAGTCAAGGCATGATCGACCCGTAATCAGCAATATTGGAGAAAAAACCATACAGAACAAATGACAAAAAACTGAGTTTTGAGACAAACGGCTCAATTCATTTTTAAAAAAAATCAAATTTAGAACCCAAATTTTTTTTTTTTTATAAAGGTAAGAATATATTGAGCTTTAACCAAACTATACAAAAGATCTTACTCAAAATGACAAGAAGTCGGAACGAGTGGAAGGGAGCCGAAGTAAAATAGTAAAACAAAGCCAGCCGCGAACAAAGCAGCAGCGAACTAAACAGAAGCAGGAAGCAGCCTAAACAACAGGCACAAAGAACAGCAAAAGGACTGCCGACCAAGGCAGCAAGTAGGGAAGGACCTGCGAGAAAACAAGCACCAATTAACGGCATTCTTCAACTAGAGGTGGCAAAATGGGTCTTAGATCCATATATGACCCATTTAAATCATAAATTGGTCATATATGGATCACTTATTTTTTGAAGAAGTTAGTTAAATGGGTTTAATAACTAAAGACTTAAGATAAGTATTTCTTAAATGGGTCTTAAGTGGGTCTTAAATAGGTTCGATTTAGAACTCATTTTCACCCAAAACCTCACAATCTCTCTCTTCTCTCTTTAACTTTACAAAAATATTTTTTTATAAAAACCAAAATTATAATTATTTTCTTTTCTTTTTTCTTTCCTTTTTTTTTTTCTTCTTCTTCCTTCGGTCGTCGGCATGGCGATGGCTGGCGACCGACTAGGCGAGCCTCGAGCTTGCCGGCATCGTGCGAGCTCGAGCTCGCCCGATCGGGCGAGGCGGAGGCCTCGCCGACACTCAGCGAGGCTCGAGCTTAGCCGTCGGGCGAGACTCGAACTCGCCGGTGTTGGCGAGGCTTGAGCCTTGCCAAATCCGACGAGGGGCGAGCTCGGGCTTGCCCGACGGTGGCAAGGAGCTCGCTAGAAGAAAAAAGGAAATTAAAAATTATATTTAAAAAATAAAAATAAAAAATAATTAAAATTCGATTTTTTAAAAATAATTATTTTAAAAATTATAAAAAGTGTCCATTAAATTTATGTTGTATAAAATTATTTTAGCAATACCATATATATATATATATATATATATATATAAGAAATAAGCTTTTTTAAGTTTAGTTAAATAGGTCTAGTTGGGTATAAGTAAAAATTTTTGCATTGCAATAAATTGGTCATAAACGGGTTAAATGGGTCGATTTGAGTCGGATCATTTATGAACCGACCCAAACCCAACCCGACCAACCCGTTTAACGGGTCTACCTTCAACTAAGGTGATCTGCAACAACAAACAAGCCAGCCAGCAGCCAAGTGGAAGGAGCGAAAACAGCAGCACAAGCCAGCCATAACCGAGGCCACGGACTAGCTAGACACCACACGAAGGCAACCTGTGTTAGGAACGACTTAAAGGATGAGATGAAGAACCACGACACCAGAAGAGCTGCGGCTCGATTTGATCAGCTACAGCGTTGTAGAGGTTCAGTCTTCACCGATGAGAATATAATCGGATCAATACCCAGCTGCGCTGCATTCTCCTATTCCTTGTAGTATCCTCCACATTCCTAAAAGTGGTAGCCTTGTCTCTAACGACTTTTAACAGATGGTTTCACGACCGGAATCACAAGAGACTGCTCTCTAAATAGAATGATATTCCTGCTTTTCCAGATAATATGAAAGAGAACACCAAAAGAAAATCGGGCAATGCATTTATGAAATTCTTTGCCCGAGAGGAAGGCTACAGCCCATTGGAGATTCTCCCCCCATGATCTATTGCGCCACGGCAGATTGCATTTGGTAGCCCAAAAGAAGGCAATGCAGCAGTGATGTGGCATCTAAAAAATAGGTAATCAATGGAGTCCGGCATGGCATTGCAAAAAGCACACTTCCCATGATCAATTCTACCATAGGAAAGTAAAAGAGCTTTGGTAGGAAGTCTGCGCTTGGCAATAAGCCAAAGATTGATTTAGTACCTTGGTGTAATCAAGTTGCTCCAAATGAGCGCATGCCAATGAACCCGAGCCTTCTTCCGCCTAATGGTCTCCCAAGCCAACACTACAATGAACAGGCCAAAAGAAGTCTCCATCAAGCAAAAACGGTCCGGGTTCTGAGAAAGGACCGGGAGGAGGTGCTCCCACGACACATATGTTCTTTGGATTTCGGCTTAATATGCAATTATTGTCCCTAAAGTTAAAGGATCATTTGTATAACTATACTCATTAAAAAAAAAAAAAACACCAACTCTCTCAATCCTAACCTAAAGATTTCAGTCAGTATCCCATTTTAATTGTACAGTACACAAGGAATGGTACGTCGCATCTTTAACGGCATTATCAGATGGAATCTTGAGTGGGGCCAAATTTGAGTACCAACTGAAAATTTATGTTTCTTCTTAGACGAAAACAATTCGACCCAAAATTAGGACTGAGCTAAAGTTGGTGTCTTTTTATAAGAAAAATTATTTAGGACAGAATTAGGACTCAACATAAAGGTGATTTTCATTTTTGGACCGTAAGTAAAACCCGAACTAAAGTTGGTGCCTTTTAAGATATTTAGGTTGACACAAATAGATGTAAATCCTTGGAATAATCTAATTCAACAAAACCGGCAGTGATCGCAGGGATTACAAATTCATTTTGAGGGGAGTAGGTCTTATGTTGATTTGGCATCTCTCTTTGTTGCCGTAATTCATCTTCGTACTATCGTACATCAATCCTCTGGGACCAGTTCCCTCTTTTTAATCCCATAACGGCTTTCACACAAAACTTCTGCTTCTCCACCTTGGCATGTCGTTGCCCCCCGACCAGACAATTCTACCGTGCTCTTCTCAAGAAGCGAGGATCTGCAACAACCGAAACGGAGGAAACTGAGTCCCCTCCAGAAACTGTCGATCGTGTGGAAAAGAACACAGAGGCGAGTGCGATCATTTAGAGCATCAGAAATTACCGGTTCGACATTGTAATCGCTAAAGGGACAACAATTGAGACTTCTGGTCAATGCCGTTGAAGATGAACGTCCCGGACATGGGAACAAATTGTTTCGTTATGAGCTGCAACAAACAGAGAACGTGGCTCTTAAGTAAAATATAGCATCTCGGTTCTGATATATAACCAAAAGAAGAGGTGAATAATAGCCCGAGCTATTTGGAGCACTCTACATCAACGAATTAACTAACAAAGCTATGGTGAACAGAGATGATGAGGCAACCTTGATCACTTCCTGAGACGCAACTCCTCCAATGAAAGCAGCAACAGCGTGAAGCTCTGCAGCACCAAACCGGCACATTTCACTAATAAGATCCTCAGTCAAGGTTTGGCCACTGCAGCCCAAGTCGCTGAGAAGACTGACTGCTGTTGTCTTCAACCGAGATATATCCTCGTCCATCTCACTGCAGTGCATTCACCATGCAGAGAAATGCAGTGATTGGGTAATGATTTTTTAAAAGCTTGCGGAAAAAATGGTGGATTCAATATCGGCAAAACTTACCCATCAAACTCTCCGGGAAAGCTGTTATAATTAGCAGCAAACCGGTCAACAGCTCGAAGCAGTATATAGAACCCTGCAGCGACACTGATCGACAAGAACCACAGATTTGTCAGATGACAGGCAAAAATGAAAGTCTTTTCCAGCAATAAAATTTATTTGCTAGTCAGCTTGAAAAAATTAGTGGAAGATTGAAACAAGCCATGTGGTTGAGCCAAGATTAACATGGATCAAACCTGCACTAGCCAAGTCCAATTTGATCCAGAAGATACATGAACTTTGACTCAAGCAAGTGCCAGCAGAAAAGGAAAAAATTTAAAGCCTAATAATGGGAAATAAATGAATCATCCACGGTTAAGAACAGCCCATGCTGTCAAGGATTAATTCCAAAAGAATAAATGCCATTCCATGTGACTGGTACCAGCTTTACCAATATAGTTTTCTAAGCACACTGACCATTCCATGTCATAACGAAGCATTCACCACATCCCCACAAAGTAACAATAAAAATGTATTTAAGGGAAAAGCTGTTATCATGGAAAAAGATAAGTTAGTGAGATAATTTTATGATGAGTATCTTCAGAATTTCTGGTAGAACAGATGGACTCTTGAATTTATCTTTCAAGGATGAGGTCCATGACTGATTGATGAGCACCCCAAGGGAGTGCTTAGAAGACCTTGAACAAATTGTGAACTTCTAATTCTTTGTTGGAGAGAGGGGCTCTAGGTCTCACGATCTAAGCATGCATATGAAGCATTTGCAACTGCATATTTCAGCAGGAAAATAATTTAAGGGATATAAGCTAAAACCAATCTTACATGTATTCTTCATCTGCTAAATACTTCTGAAGTTCTGATAGGACTGGAGAATTAAACTCGTCCTCGACTAGGTGATACCTGCATACCTACAGCTGAAAAATGTTATCTCTTTTTCTTTTTCAGGAAAGGAAAAGAAGAGACTTAAGAGAAGTGATAAACAAAAACAAAAAAAATGGATTCTAAATAATGCTACATAATTGAATCCAGGAGGGAAAAAATCTGAACTAGGCAACAATTTTAGCTTATATGTAGAAACTTACAACAGGAGTCAACAGCAAAACAGTTAACGAGAACACAAGCAAATTCAGAAGCATCACTAATCTCAATGGACACCAAAGCGACTTTGATAAGCTTACCTTACACCATTCTACTCTGAATTTGTTATTTAATGCAGTACGCCAATTTTAAGCATGAACTAAATCATGTAAAAGAAAACTCACTTTGAGTTTTCGTGCACTTCTACAGAAGCTTCGAATAGTTTGTTTTGAAATCATCTTTGTCTCTCTACCAATTTTCTTCAAATGATTCCTCACTCGTTGCTCCACAACAAGAAAGTCAGCCTCTGCCTTAGCTTGGTAGATCTTCTGCAGGTTTACATAATGTCTGCAAAAGAGAAATGATACAGAAGATATGTCACCAAATTCTTCTCACAAAATGGAGAACAAAAACAGCATCATTCATTCCTAAGCTACTGACTCCGTTGAAGATGTCATATCTGGTATCGAACCCTCAAGGGGTGCCTCTCCAGCACCTTCATTTGCAATAAATTCCTGCAAAGATAAAGCAACATGATATGTGAAATTCCATCTTAAGAATAAAATATATCTTGCTGGAAAGTCATAAGTCAGCTAGAAGTTCTACAGGCAGATCAGCATAAATAGCAATTGAAATTTTCCACAAACAAGGGTAGTAGGAAATGGAACCTAATTATAAATCTAAAACTATGTCCATTGTATTGTAAACATTGTGCTTCTAATTGATGAGGTTCTATTGAACTTCTACTCATAGATCTCAAATCGCAGCAACTCAAAGAGACCTGGAAAAGGAAGATCTCTTTTCAGTGTCTACCCACTAAGAGATGATGCAAGCATTCTCCTAAGAAATAAATGACAAGAACGTATCCTCTGGAAATGGAAGAAAGAAATGCATGGGTTTAAATGAACAAGTTCCGGGGTTCAGTTCAAACCCTTATCGCATCCTGTTAAATGTATTTGCACTATACTTGTCATTTACGCCATTCAAAGACATGTCAAGTACTATACAACAAGAAATCCATGCGAATTACCAGTTCAGTAAAGATAACTTCCCCCCTCCCCAACCCAAAAGCAGGATCAATGGAAAAACAAAGCAGAGGTCAAGGGAGCAATCATGTTCATTCCATTAGGGGGCAAACGTAAGGAACTGGGACAATTTGTCATTTACCAAATTTCCAGTAGAGTGATCCTGTAATGAGTCGTATTGAAAGAAAATTACTCAATCAATCCTAAACCCATTGTGTAGACGCTATTTCAGTCCCAAGCTTTCCAATTTTGCCAATGTAGTCCTAAACTAATTTAGAAAATTCTAATGTAATCATTCCGGTCAATTTTGTTCTGAAATTGCTAACATGGTATTTAGTCATCGCTAGAAGTCCTTAATGGCACGGCTGGTGATTTGACATGGACAATCATAGATGAACTACGCCATTTTGCTTAATCTTTTGGATTTTCTTTCTTCTTTCTTTTTAATTTCTCCTTTCCCTGCTACAGTTCTTTTGTGGTACTGTTCATCTTCACCTTCTTAGTATTAACAATACCACCATCTTCATCTTCCCATTACTATTCATATTAAAAAACAAGCCACTAACCCATTTGGACCTAGGATCAACCTAGAGCCGAGGCCGACTAGCCCCCTGAGCTAAGCCTTAGACCTTGACTGTCCCCAATGCCACGTGTCCTCATCCTCGCCTGTCCCGTTGCCATTGATCTCACTTGTCCCTCAAGCCAAGCCTTGGTAGCTGTTATTTGAAGATCTCTTGTCAACAATCATCTGGAATCCGATTCTTAATAACTTTGACTATTACTGTTTTTTCTGATTCTGGGTGCAATATGAGATGGTGCATCTCCATAGCTCAACCGTTCATCATCTTCAACCCAAGATTCATTGTCTTCAACCCATGATTCATCCTCTTCGAGATTCCTTCAAGCTGTGGAACGAAAATTGAAAGTAAATGGAACTTCTCGCTCGTTGTCTTCAACCTAAGATTCCTCATTTTTTGTCCTTTTTCCTTTGAAGGCATTTCAGGGGTTTCTTGTAATCTTGAGGAGCTGATTCAGGAGATACCCTTGACCAGGAAAAGCATATTAATTCCATTTTGTGCCAAATTTTTCCCCTCTAATTCTATGTAAATGCTTCGCTTCATGATTTTTTTCTTACCCTCCATGGGATTCAAGGTCACCAAGTCCCCACGACCTCAATTTGAGGTCGTCGTCCATGGCAGCTCAACCTTAGATTCAAGGTCGCTGAACCCCCACAACCTCAAAGCCATGGACAACTTTGACCAAGGTTGTCATCCACGGTGTCTCGACCTTAGATTCGAGGTCGCCAAACCCTCACGACCTCGATCCAAGATCAAAGAAGCCATGAACTACCTAGACCGAGGTTGTTGAGTGGTCTCAATGGTGGCTCAACCTTCTCTTGTGAAGCTCATAGGCTGCAAGTCTTGTTTGTGAAGATTTCCCTTGTCCTCACCCTTTTAGCTTCACTTGTGAAGATTTCCCTTCATCTTCAGAAAAGCAACAGAGAAAAGAAGAAGAAGATGAACAGTAGTGCGGAAAAGGAGAAAAAAATCAGAAAAATAAAGAAAACAACATGTTTTGATTGAGTTGTGCATGCCAGATCACTTGCCATGCTACGTAGGACAGCCGACAATGACTATACCACCTCGTCCGCAGTATCCGACGGCAATTAACCACAAGGGCAACATTGGAATTTAGCATAAAGGTTTAAGACTACATTGGAAAATTTAAGACTGGATTGACATCAGTACAATAGGCTTAGGACTAATTAGGTAATTTTTCCAATTGAAAAGCATCACTCCAAAAGACTCCACAACACATCCACCAGGACCTCCAATCCAAATTGATTGGTATAAAGTACCAGCTAAACCATGTCAAAATTGAACGAATAGCTATAAATGTTACAGACAAGACTTGGGATAACTACCTTCAAAGCTGCCACCATCACCCAAAAATCTGATGAATTATGATTAAGTTCTGCAGCACTATCATCTATTATCTGCTTCAATTCTGGACCTGGTAAAGAAACAAGATTGACTTAGTTACTGTTCACATGCAGCAGCAACAGCTCGATTTTATTACAAGAAAACTGCTAATAAATAATACATGGAGCAAGCATTACTTTTCAACTCGCAAATATCCATCCACATCTTAGGTAATGAATATGCCATGGGAAGGCACTTGAAAATGGGAACAAGAAAGTCAGGCATCGAACAATTAATATATATGAGGGGCCTATAGGCAAATGCTATATCCATATGTGGAACAGTGAGCTTTAGGATTTAGATGGCAATTGAAACATATAAAAGTTCATCACAAAATAATAGCTAGTGGAATAGAGCAAAGAAATAAAATCACATATGCGCTTTTTGGGGGCCAAAAGAGAGCTTGTGGAAAGTTACAAACCCCTTGGGGGAAAAAAAAGAACTTAAATGGGAAAAAGAATGTATGGAAGGTATCTATGCCAACAGAACAAGAAAGGACCCCTACTAACAAAAGAGGATGGACAGGCAGCAAGAAACTTTTAATGAGAAATTTAGGGCATATTAAGACCGAGCCACAAAATTTGTTTACCACATACTACAATAAAGTGTAAGTAGATATGTCTGAATAAGTGAACCATATTGAAGCATGGACAATGCCACTTGTAAATTAATTATGTAAATCAATCTTTGTATCTCTAATATTATTTTTAAGTATAGAGGTGACATATCATCTCGACAAAGTGCATGTATAACCTTGCGTGTAAGGTTTAAGATGGCATAGTCAACCATATTAAGAATTTAACAAAATTTGCCACCAAAAAAATAGTCAAAGCAATTGGATCCATTAAGACCAATATAATTAGAAAAACTCTGTTCTTGATTGGATAGAAATAGAACAAAGAACTTCTACCCAGCTCCCCACGGTGCCTGCAAGCAAGCCCTATTAAGAAATATTGCTTATCAGGGATATAGCTATGCATGAGGTTGTTTAACCCGTCAACGAAAGAGGTCTTGATGAATGTCCCTTCTATCCTCATAATAACAATATGCTTACTTCTACAACTTACTAATTCCTTGAGGAGCAAAGACCTTAAAGGATGCCTCGATAGCTTCCCTGTAGTTGTCTTCGTCCAATGCAATCATCCTGGATTTCAGAAGCTCCTGAAATGTTAAATATCATTAATATCTTCTGTTACAGCCTATCATGAGCAAAGTGATTCAGTATAAAACATTGAAACTGAATACAAACCTTAAATTCTTTCTTCTCTTCTCTAGTTGATGGAAGCCTGCCGTTGTGAGAGTCTGCCCATTCATTTGCCATCTTAACGAGAATGACAACATAAGGTATGTGCTTGTGAGCAACTGGATCTGCAGTGGTCAGATCAATGCCTTCTGCAAACCTGACATGGTATATTTTAGTCATAAATGATGACCTTATCTACATGCACTGCTTGTATGATGTATGGAAGAACAGAAGGGACTATGTTTATGGCACGGCATGAAGCAGAAGAAGATTTTCTAATCATCAAATTCACCAAGTTAGTTGACGCATTTTGACATTTATGAAACCAAAGAGTCATGCGTCTTCAGTAATAAATTGCAAACCTCTTCAATTCGGGCCATGGATTATTTAAACGAAGGTCATCCAGAAAATGATCTGGCTTTGACTCAATTATTGTATGCTCCTGCTACAAAAAGGGATGTTAGATATAGCGTATATTTGTAACAGTATATGCACAGATTTCTGTCTGACTCAATACACATTTCTCAGTTCAACATTATAAAGAACTCTGCAATTCCAATTCGAGCAAATCACATCACTTGATAACAAACCAGTGTTATTTCAGAAGTCAAAAGTTGGGATTACAAGAACATCACCTTTACACTGATCCGCACAAGTCCCGTAAGTCCATAGGAACGAGCAAATATCAACTTCACATTTGTCTCTCTACAAATTCTATCAAGCTTGATCATAGAGTCTTCTACCAGCTGAAAGAGCAATTACGAGGATTCAATTGTGCACTCAGAAGAATAAAAAACAAGTATCTACTGCAAGAATAGTACGGTTCTTAATGCTACAATCAAGCAAAATGGATTTTGAAAATTTACATGGAACAACTAAAGAGAGTGTATAACAGTAGCTTACAACTTCATACCTGAGTAGCCACCACCAAAGTAAACTGAGAGAAGAATGAAGGGTTTGTCTCAATTAGAGCCTGAGGATACTCCTCAATAAACTTTGCTTTAACCGCATCATTCAACTCTTGAAGGAAAGAGCACACACACTTTGCCTTGGATTCCCCAATGCTCGATTCATCCACTAAAGTTTGCAGAGCCATTGAGAATGTAGGAAAAAAAAAATCCCAAAAGAAACTGGAAGGACAGCACAGTTAAGGCACGAACCCATGAAGTTATTCCCAAGGTCCCCGACTTCAACTTTTGATCCATCAACCACAGTGATGCTCCCGACCCCTCCAAGAACAAGATTTTTTAATGTCTCAGAGCCAGTAGGACCACAATTAAGCAAACATATACTGGCTTTCTCGAGAGCAGCCTGACCTTGCTCACCCCAGATCCTGAGGTATCAATATACTCACATAAAAACATGTGGAAAAATGACAGAATACTTTACAGAGACCAAAGGATCTACATGCAAGTTAAAGACCATCGATATTTAACAAAGAAATGGCAAAAGTTTCTCTATCAAGTTGACCTCCACCTCTTTGAGCAAACCATGTTGCATTAAGTTGATCAATACCAAAAAAACTAAACTCCTCTTTCAATGAACACTTCAGCACTGTCAAGCAAACGCTAATGCAATTCCCACATAATGAAGTAATCGATAAAATGTGAATTTCTCCGTATTTAAGACCCTAGGTGCAATCTAATGAATGTTTTGCCAATACCAGAAGCATAGCTAAAAACTTCAAACACACAGAACTTTCCACTGAATGCGTTGCCAAATGCAACCTCGGACTCTCGTCAAAACAAAATTAGGTCTGCGAAATTTCTCTTCCACTCTCGCTAAATCAAATATGCCATATTCTAATTTTATCGAGTCAGGACGGAAATAATCCAGGAAACATCGAGCTACAAGAAAAGCACTCGATGGACAGGAAGCTGCAAGCGGAGTACCGGAGCTGGCGATCGTATTTGACTTTCGGCTCGGCCATCGCGGTCCGATCGTCCGGTGACTAACAAGCGGAGAAGCTTCGGTCACTCGCGACGAACCGACGCCTCAGCATCAAAAAACAGCGAGCGTCCTACTCAGCTCAGGAGAACCGCCTCGTCCGAAAAAACCGTCGCTCGAGCCTGCGATTGAAGCGGAAAGGACCTGCGAGCACCGCGAAAGCTTCAGTCGTCGGCGAGGAGGCACGAACGTCCGGAGCCCGCGCTCAGGCGCGGGATCTCTCGCCGGAGAACGATCGAACGATCGATCGATCGACCGCCGGCGCATGGAGCTGGAGGAGAAGAGAGAGAGAGAGAGAGAGAGAGAGAGAGATTTACCCGGGAAGGGGATCGACAGCTGCGCGCGCGCGAGCGGGCGAGCGGCGCTCGCAGCGAGGAGTGAAGTGAGGGGAGGCGCTCGGCTGCTTAGACCCTAGGCTATGTTTTGACCGAGCGGAGTCGAGTCGAATAGTTGAGAAACCGCCCCGGTACGAGAGGGAGAGAGTCCGAGATACGGTGGGCCCGTATCGACATGGGCCTCCCTCAGGGCCCATCTTATCCCCGTATAATATAATCTCTCAACTTTTAATTTTTTAAATAAGAATTCCGGAAATTTTGGTGCATGGAAAATGTTTAATGTTGTCATTTCATTAATTCAGAATGAGAAAATCCTGAATATTTTTGTATAATTTATGAATTAAATTGAGCATGTCCGAGATCATATTGAACAAATTAAAAATTTATGTACCACATTGCACATCATGGTGAATTTCTTGAACAGTATTGAATAAATCAAAAGCTCATGAATCGCTTACACATTTTATCAAAGTTTAGAAATCATTTGTGTTATTATCCCAACTTGAAAATACAATTGATTCACTCATCCAAGTAGATGACATGTTGGACCATTGCATTCATGTATTTTCTCTCGTGTCAAATAGGCATTGGCCGATGCATGCGTGGACAAGTGATTTTGGATTATACGGATTTTTGCGGTTAAGTGCATGGGAATGGTGTGTGGAAATGGACATCGAAGGATAAAATACAAAATAAAAGATAGATTACAATCCCACCAAGGTCTTAAGAACGTGCCACTAACCAAAATGAAGATCAGGATAAATGAAGTTCATCACCAAGGCTTAAAGGACAAACCACTTGCCAATAATAAAGGATTTTAGGATAAGAGAAACTCATCATCGAGACAATCCACCAGCTGAGGATAAAGGGTTTCTTGGCTCACCAATGAGGAGTAATCCACTCTCCAAGGATAAAGGGATCAAAATAAAAGTTATCCACTCTCCAAAGAGAGAAAATCCCATGTATTTTCATTCATCAAATCTTGCCTAGTTACAATCGAAAGATTTACTCTATTTATAGGAGGAAGACAACTTAAGAAATAGAAAAGCAATAAATAGGCATAGGAACTAGCCTATCATTAAAGACCTAGGAACTTAAAACTTTGACTCTTGAAACTTACATAAAATTAAAGACTCCTACGAAAATAGAGATGCATTTAATGACTTGAGAACTTGCATTCTTGATTCTTCAACCTTGCAAACTTCGTGCTCCCATCTTAACCAGAAGATAAATACCCCAAAACTTCATCAAATAACCAAGGAAGTTGTTCATAATGGCCTCCCATTAATATGTTGTTAATAAACTTCGAGATCAGTAACTAATAAAGCATACCGAGAAATCAACGACTTATATATCATACCGAGAATTCGGTAACTCATTAACCATCGGTGTTGATAACTTCAGTTACTCGTTAATCATTGGTAATGACAACTTTAGCAGAATAGTTTGGTACCGCTTTAGTTTGAAATTTTAGTCTCAACCCATTGAAGCACGTTATACTCAAATTCTAACTTGACTAGCAATGATGGTACTGAGTGGGCGATGGAGCTAAATTGGATGCTTTTGCATCATTGGCGACTAGACAACCCGATATTTCACTAGATGGTCATTGTAGGGCACAACACATTATGTCAAAGAGAATTTAGAGAACTTGATAAGACTCATTTTGGAGCTAGCAAGTGAGGTGTTGATTGTATTGATGTGTCGTCACTTGGGTCGTTATCTATTACAGAACTCGCTAGCTCAACGAGATTGACATATGGCAAAAGGTGAGATGCTTAGGCGGCAATCTCTCGACTAAAATATTAGGACCGGCCTTGTGAGATTAATAAGCATGAGGGCTTTTAAAACCTCAGAGACAATGACAACGTCAAAGCGACCAATTTGAAGCAAACGTGCAAGAACAAAGTCAATGACAGAGCAGAGACGTCGTTTCGGATGACAAAAAGGATCCTATGCCACTAGGCGTGACACTCGATGGTGCCATTATCAGGTCAGCATATATTCTTCTGCGGCGGTTTTTAAGGAAAGCCTTAGGCCACCAAGGCCAACCATGTTTTACCACGTCCAAACTGAACCTTTGCTTGTGTGATGCGATTAGTAACTTCTAGCGATGATCGGAATCATAGATTTCACTTAGAGGATTGGCGTAATGTTCGTATCAGCCTCGGGTAAGTAGATGTTTGAGTCTTCATTTACTTGTTTAGAGGCATTTAATCTCTCATTTCGCTGTGGAGTAATTTGATCCGGGCTTTCTAAGTTTCAAGAGTCCGTTCGAGATCCAGGAACATCTCTGTCCGCAAGAGAATAGCCTGCCAGGGACAGGGCACGAGCTAGCTTTAATTGTCGCTGTCATGAACAATCTTCATCGGCGAAATTGGCGAGCTATATATGGTTCAATAGTGATCGAATTCCATGAGATGGTTGTCTAGCTCAAGCGAAGGTAAAACTGCTCGATTGGTGAAAAGTACACGCAATATGCTCATTAGGATATAGACGAAAACACTTATAGTTCTTGGTTCCGGCAATGTAGCCAACCTTTGAAATATACTATACATCAGATAAAATTGAGACGAATAAATCAATTCCAACCTGCGGGCTACATTTACAATTATATATATCTGCCATCTATGGTGGCAATTGTGAGTTCGTAATAGGGCAATTATGTTCCGATAAGATTAATGTTAGCAATTTTAGGATATTTACCAAATAATAGATTATGCCTTTATCTATCGGTTAAAATTTTCAGAATAATCAACAGTGATTTCATACAATCTCATAATTACCATGTTAAGCTCGTACTGATGACAATTGATACCCATGATTTTATAAGCGCGCGAAATAATTATCTAAATTGAATTCAAGTTCGAACGAACTTTTTGATTTGCCGGAGCTTCCGTGGAGCATATAAACGGGGTCCACTCCACGCGTCGAAAGCAGCGGGAAGTGAGGTGACGCCAGAGGTTGAAGCCAAGGCGCTTTCGCCCTTGGAGAAGTTCGAATTGGCTTACTCCAACTTGCCAACATGCTTTTATTCAAATGCCATGGAAAGTGCGTGCCCCATTCCCTGTCATCGTCCCTTTGCGATCGATAAAAGCCAGAGGATCGTCAACGTGATCGCCGGCCCCACGGCCCCATACCGGGGCAGCTTTCTTTTGCAAGCGCCCGTTCGTTGGGGGCCACCTCCGCATCTCGCTATTTCTCGGCAAAACCCGACTTTCAGATGCTTTCCATGGCGTAGCCGCTTTTAAAAAATATCCAGGAGCCTTGGCAACGGGCTACTTCCACCACACTAAACCCGTTAAAATTGATCATAAATCTATATGAGTGTTAGTTGAATTAATTATATTGAATAAATGTGTTATAAATGATTATAAGTTAAATTACTCTCACTTCAATTTGGTTATAAATTTTTGTAAATTAGGTCAAATATAGAAGTGTTTTAATAATATGAATCGAATAAGGTATTTGTCACTAAATTTGCATTAAGGAACAAAATTGGAGAAGTAGATCTACTTGGGTTAGATGACTTATGATCCAGTTAACTCATTTAACGGGTCTAAATCACACTTACCCTCTCAAGCTGATATTCGAGTAATGATTGAATCCAGTTCAAACGCAAGAATTCTATCGAAATTGGCTCGATCAAATCGTTTCGATTTCGATTATGGTTTTCGATTTCGAGGCCGGAACCATCTTGATCAGGCTAGTTCTTGGGTCGCCGTGATTTTTGGAATGATTTCTTCTTTTATCTTTCGTTATTTGTTCTTTCGTAAAAGAAATTTTGTGACGTAACCTTATCTAGAAAGGGAAGGTATTGTTGCCCCCGAAAGATTGAAGCATGGGCTCTGACATGCCTAGCACCCACTTGTCAAAGAGCATATTCTTCGTATAAAAGAAAACACATTTGATTATGCAGCAATTCCTTTAATTTTTGTAGCAAATAAAATAAAGAACTCGTTGAACGTTCTTGGTTTCATACTTCTATAATCAAGGAAATGCAGATGCACTAGAAATCAACTGGCTCGAGCACGAATGGCGGCCGTTGGTTGCGTAATCGAAACGGTAGAAACTTTGGTTGTCTAAAAACACGACGGCAAGTCCGCGTTTCGATAAATACAATATCTCTCTATTCATAAAAATTACATGACATCTAAACTAGTTCTTGCGTGGCAAATGCAAATGACGTGACGTTCTTGAGCTCACCTCAAAAGACTAATGATTGCCATGCCATGAAAAATTATTCCACCAACATGACCTCTTAACTTAGCTATCATAAGTTTAACATTTATTTTTTGTTGTTTGTTTCCCTATCACGTAAAAATTATCTGAAGAATCTTCAATATGTACAAATTACATGATATTTCGACATCTAAATAAATCTTACAACTAGAATCTAGGTGCATATTTTTTTTAATCGATCTTATTTTATTTCTACTCTAACTCCTATTCTCAAATTTTTGTTATGCTTTATTGCAAGGTATGGGTCTATATCTGAAACCAAATCGTTTTCATTTCAACTCCATGAGAATACATAGATTTAAACTCTCTACATTCCTCTTCTCATGTGAGAAATGTGGCTACGGTCAAATCTAAATGATTATCTATATGCATATTTATCTAGCGCTTTTACGTCATTTCCTCGATCATCAAGTTTGATTGCCAAATAAAGTATATTCTTACATTCGTCAGAAAGTTATAATAAATATCAAGAGAGTCATCTTTTCTTCTTTCTATTTTGGCCAACAAATCAGGAAAATTAGCCTGAGACAAAGCATGGAATGTTATTAAAAAAAACATCATTATCTTTTAAAAACTATTCACAGCGGGGGGAGAAAAGTCGCCTCCAGCGAAACTTCCAAAATATCCCCCACTCGCGCCGTTCGCTCACCGCAGCCTCCAGTGTAAAACGCTCAAATTTTCATTTCTCGCCGCAGCCGTCCGATCCTCATCGCACGGCCCGACGGAGCCCCCCGCGGCGATTCAACGGGCCGTCAAACCCTCACGAGTCACGGCCATCGACGGCGCGACGAGATCCACGATTCGATGCGGACGTTGCGCTCCCGTCACCCCTACGTGGCGACGCCCCATTGCCGGTAAGCACGGGGGGACAAATAAATCGGGGCGCAGGGGAACATGGCGCCCCGCCCCGCAATAATTTCACCATTTTCAGCTGGGTCTTCGGCTCATCCTCTTCTAGAAGAGTGGGGGCACGCAGCTCTAGGTCACCACGCGCATCTCTCTCTCTCTCTCTCTCTTCTGTCGCTCTCTGCAAATCACTTAACGCAGAAGAAGCCGTGAACGCTAGCTCCTCCTCCTCTTCCTCCATAACCAATTTCAGCTTCATCTTCGCATCGGGATTCGACGTGGTTTTCTCTCTCCTCTGCAACGACCCTTATCTCCATCCCCAGAATTATTGGCCCGATCATTTATGTGATTTTGCTGCCGGGGGTGGGGTCGCCGCCATGTATATAACGAGCGCCTCGGCTTCGGCCTCCTCGCTCCTCCGTGCTTCCAGGGCGCGCCTCTCCGGTTCGCTGTCGTCCGCCGCCTCCCGCGCCTTGGCCGCTCAGGGCCCGTGCCCGTGCCCCTCGCCCTCGGCCGGCCAGTGCCGATCGCTCAGCTTCTCCTCCGCTTTCCGATCCCTCCGGAGCTCGGTGCCGCGGTGGAGCCACGGCGTCGATTGGAGGTCGCCCGCGAGCCTCCGCCCTCAGATCAGGGCCGCCGCCCCCGTGATCGAGCGCCTCCAGCGGAAGTTCGCCACCATGGGTAACTTTTACTCTCTGTTGATCTCCGATGATCTTGGAGTTAGCTCGTGAGTCGCGTTGGTCGGGCGGAGTTTGTTCGGGCTCGATCCGTGCCGCCGTCCTCGCGTTGGGAATGGCGGCTGCTGAAGCTGTCATTGATTCGCGAGTCACGCGAGAGTCCGAAAGTACCGTTCACCTCCCGAGCTGTTCCTAAGTAGATGACGAAGATGAAATCGAACCATCTGTCTTTGTCGGTTTTTGGGTTTGTTCTTTGGGTAATCATGCTGTGAAAAGTTATCTGTCCCTTTCGCTTTATTTGTTGGATATGTCTGCGAAGCAGTTCTCATGTCTCAGTCATAGCGAACATTGAGCTTGGTGATTAGCCCGAGAAAGAATGGTATCAAAGGGAAAACGCGACTGTGGATCTCCAAGTTGACTTTCGGCTGTCTTAACTAAAAGAGTAGTCTAATCTGATCGCCCCAAAAGAAGAATGATGCTAAAGGAAAAGCTGCTTAGAAGTGTTCAATGCCTTGCATTTACTTTGAAAAATGCTAGCGGGTTCTGACCGCCGAGTTCCTTTTGTATACGTTCATTGGTTGGATATTTAGGGAAGTCCAAGTTTAAGAAATGTTCTGGTAGACTCCATCCAGAATAGCTTTCACATGAGTCAGTGTTAATCACTTTTTCTTCTCATCGTGGAATTACACATGCTACCTTGTTCTAAAGTTTTATCTATTGTGGGAATGTAACTCTGCTGTTCGTCTGCTTGTTTGCAGCTTCGGAGAATCCTTTCAAGGAGATCTTAACTACTTTACCGAAGGCAGGAGGTGGCCATTTTGGAAAATTTTACAGCCTTCCTGCTCTAAATGATCCGAGGATAGGTATTATTCTTGAGTGTGCTCTTACCAGCATTGGAATTGCATTTCTTCTTATGCTCCTTTTGTATCAAATTCTGCATAATTATTAGCTGATTTACATTGCTATCCTGTTGTAGACTTGTCCTTGTTAATTCTCCTTTCCAGCTTTTCCATTCGTTCTTTCTTTATCCTTCTGTTTTTCCTTTTTAACTTTTGGTTGTCACATAGTTTTCATTGACTTGGCTGGACCAGAAAATCCAATCTTACATGTGATTGGAAATTACTGGAGACTCATGATTTTAAATCATTTTGAGTACCCATTTATTATGAGTGGCAAGACTGATGACGTGCCTTGCATTTTGTTCTGATGGTGCAACAGACAAGTTGCCATACTCTATCAGGATCCTTCTTGAATCCGCTATCCGTAATTGCGACAACTTCCAAGTTAAAAAAGAGGATGTCGAGAAAATTCTAGACTGGGAAAATACTTCTCCAAAGCAAGTTGAAATTCCTTTCAAGCCCGCTCGTGTTCTCTTGCAGGTAATCCCTGATTCAATCGATCTACTTGTTGCATGATAATTTAATTGTTCTTTACAAGAATTTTCTTTTTCCAGGATTTTACTGGCGTGCCTGCAGTCGTGGATCTGGCATGCATGCGTGATGCCATGAACAGACTTGGCAGCGATTCAAATAAGATTAACCCCTTGGTGCGTGTGATCTCTTTCATTTTCTTATTAAGTTATGTTTCCTGCATCAACACCGAGAATTTAGCTTAAGAACAGCGTTGTTCTTTGTGCAGGTTCCTGTGGACCTCGTGATTGATCATTCAGTCCAAGTTGATGTTGCAAGGTCAGAAAACGCTGTTCAGGCAAACATGGAGCTTGAATTCCAAAGAAACAACGAGAGATTTGCTTTCCTGAAATGGGGGTCGACTGCTTTTCGCAACATGCTTGTTGTTCCTCCTGGCTCTGGTATTGTGCATCAGGTATGTGATTCGTACAGGAGGTCCTTCACGTGTTATTTTGACATTTCAATCATCCAGAATTCATGGTTTTCTGTCCTTTACAGTCTTTCTTTAACTGACAGTATGTGATTTGTATGGGAGGTACTTCACATGGACACTGACAATATCTGTTTTCTTAGATCTGTTCACTCTGCATTTCTGGTCATTGTGCATATTAGCTTACCACGTGACTATGATAGGGCCTCTGACTAACTTATGCCCTCCTAACTTTTGGAAACAATTCCTTTAAAATTTTGCTCTTAACATTGTGGCCTCTATTTTCAATGTCTTCATTCATGCAGCATGTTTAAAATGAGAAAACGAATTTAGGATTGAATGCGTATCATTTTATGATGCAATGTACTTTTATAAGTTTCTAGGTGAATTGTTTAGATCTTCAACTTTCCATGATTTAAGTTGTTACTTTGTTGCCTGCCACAACGTCTTAAGAAGTTCTAATCAATCTTTAATGAGTTTTTAGTTTTCAAAGCCGTAATAAATGCTCCTTTTTATTTTTATTTTTTTTAAAAATTACATCTATGGGTACTTCCTTGATGTAAGAGATCAGTATATCGTGCATAATCTGGAAATGATGCTGGCGGCTCTCAAAAGATCGTAGGTTGATGTTGTGTTGCACAATTGACCTTAGGAATTGGATTGTATATTTCTTTTGACATCTGTTTGGATTGAGGTGGACCCATACTGATTTGTTTGCTTGTAAGGATGTCATTGAATTGTCTTGGATTTATCTCTTTTTTAACCCCAATATGACGGTAACTTGAAATTTCAGGTCAACCTTGAATATCTTGGAAGGGTTGTTTTCAACACAGATGGCATGCTTTATCCCGATAGCGTTGTTGGAACTGATTCCCATACAACCATGATTGATGGGTTAGGAGTTGCTGGTTGGGGAGTTGGAGGTATCGAGGCTGAGGCAGCAATGCTTGGCCAGGTATGATATTGATGGACCTAAGCAATCTCATTCTCTGCAAATGCATGATTTCTGACCTTGGGAATGCTTCATTTAAAGTGAAATCTAAACGACAGTATGATATCGAGTTGTAGTGATGGTTCACTCCTCTTGTGGCCTCCTAATTGTGGTGATGACCATCATGTGTGTGAACGTGCCACTTATTACTTTCCAGTGACTATCAAGAGTTGATCATTGATTTACACACCATTTAGTTACTATTTTCTCACAAGTTTCCCTCAAGTACTTAGAAGGATGTTTTTACTAGACTGTTGTGCAGACTTTATGAAATTTTTCCTGCATTTTCTGTGTTTCTGGTTGTTCTTAGCTTTTGCAAAATTCAAAATTTCTATCTATGTCAAATTCAATGCAGTGTATTGTTCTAGCCATTATAATGTGTTTATGGTTATAGTTTCCCCAGTTCTTTTATGCATTGAGGACATAATTGTTTCTAATACGTTTTGCATAATATTTGTTACCTTTGACAGCCTATGAGCATGGTGTTGCCTGGCGTTGTTGGGTTCAAATTATCTGGGAAGTTGTGTGATGGTGTCACAGCCACTGACTTGGTCCTAACCGTGACACAAATGTTGAGGAAGCATGGAGTTGTTGGCAAATTTGTTGAATTTTATGGTAACATGATAGTTGCCATAGCTTCATCCTAGCTTGGTTTGTCTCCCCTTTAGTTGTATACATGGTCTTAGATTGAATGTGCTTTGCAGGGGATGGTATGGGAGAGCTATCATTAGCTGACAGGGCCACCATTGCAAACATGTCTCCTGAGTATGGGGCAACCATGGGATTCTTCCCCGTTGACCATGTAACTCTGCAGTATCTGAAGTTGACCGGAAGAAGTGATGAGACTGTGAGTCATTGACTTCACTGACTGAAGCTTGTGTCCTGAAAGTATCACCAGTGCTTAATTATTTCTTATGGTCCCTGCAGGTGGTGATGATAGAGGCTTACCTACGTGCAAATAAGTTGTTTATTGATTATGATGAGGTAAATCTACGAACTTGCATTCTCAGTGAGTGGAAGCTGTTAGAATTAACTGCTTACTTCCTATTCCCAATTGCAGCCTCAACAAGAACGAGTTTACTCATCTTACCTGGAGCTGAATCTTGAGGATGTTGAACCTTGTATCTCAGGACCTAAGAGGTATAAGTTTTCTGCCGAGGGTCTCCATATCTTGGTTCCACAAATTCATGCCATTTGCATGGTTTAATGATTATAATCTGTAATCCACATTTAGCTTCAGTGTGCAACATTCTTAATTTTCGTCACCTTTTCTTGCCAGACCTCATGATCGGGTTCCTTTGAAGGAAATGAAGGCTGATTGGCATTCCTGTCTTGATAACAAAGTCGGCTTCAAGGTTAGTTTTCTTTTGAACAGCTACCTTTGATTTCATAATCACGTGAAGTCATACTAGTTCTTTCTTCTAATTATGCCTTGACTGGATCATTGACATGGAAAGCTGCCACAATGGTACAATACGCAGGAAAATAAATTCTCTTGCTATCAGACTAAGTTAGAGATTTGCTTTGCAGTTCATGTTGTTTCTTTTTCTGATGAAGTAGAATCTACTATCTTCAATTGAGCGCAGTCATTTTAATAGTATTCTGCAACGTCCTGTGACATCTTGATTAGAAAGCCCTTGTCATTTCATCCACAATTAATTTTGTAGATATAGGCAATAGGCTCTTCTTCCTAATTCACTTTTTTCCGGGAGGCATTATCTTCTCTATTTACAGCCTGCCTAAGTTGTTATCCTGCAGAATCAAACTGATGCAAAATCTTTTTGGAATTTCTTTAAAGCTGGGTGAAAATACATAGGATATGATATTTTGTTTATATATTTGAAGCGTGGGTGGGAATAAATAGACTATAATATAACGTTGGTTTGTTTTTGTGGTAATACAGGGTTTTGCTGTACCCAAAGAATCACAAGATAAGGTGGCAAAATTTTCATTCCATGGGCAGCCGGCTGAACTCAAGCATGGGAGTGTTGTGATTGCTGCCATTACTAGCTGCACCAACACATCAAATCCCAGCGTCATGCTCGGAGCTGCTCTAGTGGCGAAAAAGGCTTGTGAACTTGGATTACAGGTTCGCTGTGATTATAATCACTGTCCATCTCTATACTCTGTACTCTTTCCAGGATCAAGCTTCTTTATGCTGTTACATTGATAATTCTTGTTGGTGACCTGAATTGTGACACCAGGTCAAGCCATGGATCAAAACAAGTCTTGCACCTGGTTCTGGTGTTGTCACTAAGTATCTACTTCAGAGGTACAATTTTGGGATAAGTTAGCATAGTGTAGTAGAATATCTTTATGTTGGCAATGAGGAGGCAACCTGATAACTGTATCTTTGATGTTGATGCAGTGGGCTGCAGAAGTACTTAAACCAGCAGGGATTTAACATTGTGGGATACGGATGCACTACTTGTATTGGAAATTCTGGGGACTTGGATGAATCAGTTGGCTTTGCCATCTCAGAAAATGGTACTGTTAAATGTTCTCTAGCACGGAGACATACTGCCGAGTGTTGGGCTTCATTTGTTTAAGCAGTTGCATAAGCAATCGCTTCTGGACATCATTGATTAGATTATCTAAAATGGCTTATTTACCTGTCATGCAGATATCATTGCTGCTGCCGTACTCTCTGGTAATCGAAACTTTGAAGGGCGTGTTCACCCACTGACTAGAGCTAATTATCTAGCTTCACCTCCTTTAGTAGTTGCCTATGCTCTCGCTGGCACGGTATGTAATGATAATTGATGGCAATGTGGAATTTATTAAATTCATGTATATAATGAATAATAACTTGTTAGGGTTTTTGAGTTTATGACATTCTCTGTTTTAATTCGAGAAGGTAAGTACACCCAATTCTAGTATTTTGCAAAAAGTTTACAAATAAAGTAGGGAAAACTGTTTTCAGGATCGAAGTTATAAATCAAAGTCTTTTTTTTTTAATATTTATTATCTCATATAAAAACAAGGGGAAATGCTCTTTTAATGTGATTTTTCAGTGTGGAGATCTCTTGCTGGTTTCGGAAATGTCAACACTTGTGCCAAATTCTTTTTTTCATTATCTTAATGTTTAGTGTGGATACTACCAGGCACCTTGATTTTCTTCTTAGGTGATTATAGGCCATTATTAGTCCGAATTCTGATCCTAGTTATGATTCTTTGACTGATCATTGTCATGATCCTCTTAGGGATATTTGTACACTGCCAACATTTGATTTTATATCTTGATGCCAGGTTGATATTGACTTCGACAAAGAGCCAATTGGAACAGGGAAGGATGGTAAGAGTGTTTACTTCAAAGATATCTGGCCATCAACAGAGGAAATCGCACAGGTAGACAACGTGTTATAATTTTGAGTTAGCAAGTAATGTTGGGGTTTGTTTGAGTCTAACTAAGGTGTCCCTTGTTGTCAGGTTGTCCAATCAAGTGTTTTGCCGGAAATGTTCAAAAGCACTTACGAAGCTATCACAAAGGGCAATCCCATGTGGAACCAGCTCTCTGTTCCTGCTACGACCATGTACAAATGGGACCCCAACTCTACCTACATTCATGAGCCTCCATACTTTAAGGACATGACCATGGATCCTCCTGGAGCCCATGGAGTGAAAGATGCATATTGCTTGCTGAACTTTGGCGACAGTATTACGACTGACCATATTTCCCCAGCAGGAAGCATCCACAAGGACAGTCCTGCAGCTAAATATCTACTTGAGCATGGGGTGGACCGCAAAGACTTCAACTCATACGGAAGTCGACGTGGGAACGACGAAGTGATGGCAAGGGGAACTTTTGCCAATATTCGTATTGTTAATAAGCTTTTAAATGGCGAAGTGGGTCCCAAGACAGTTCATATCCCTACAGGAGAGAAGCTTTATGTGTTCGACGCAGCAATGGTAAGTTTCTGGGAGTTCTCTGTGCTTCATAATCTCTTATTTCCTTCATTTGCTTGTGCTTATTTTTTAAAATATGATTGACTATTTGCTTGTAGGTGTTACTATTTAAATGAAGGGAAAATACCAAACGCACATCTCATTTTTGATCATTTAC
The DNA here is from genome assembly GCA_017140595.1 of Eucalyptus curtisii. NCBI lineage: Eukaryota > Viridiplantae > Streptophyta > Magnoliopsida > Myrtales > Myrtaceae > Eucalyptus > Eucalyptus curtisii. The sequence goes on from CM029494.1 coordinate 18,457,032, forward strand.
ATACCTTAAGCAAAACTATACAATAGAAAGACCAAATTGCTTCTGGCAAACTTATTGTAGGATCTGGGTGGTTTAGTTTTCAGTTGGTTGAGTATTTAAGGTGGCTGTGAGAACTTAGGAATTGGGGATGAGCATTTTTGGAAAGAAATCGGCATGTCTAAAAGGGGCAGAAATAATTGATGTGAAGATGCAAAATGGTCTCCAAAGGTAAAACTCAGTGAAATATGTGTTGGGTATTTTGAAAAATAGAGATATGGAAATGGTCATCGGGTGAAAGGAAGATATGTTTTTGATATTTTCCCTAAAATGAAATGTCAATGCTTGTGTGTGTCATCCCCAAAAGGATAAATATTTTCGCTTCGTATCAGAGAGTCATCAGATATTTTGCGACATCTGTAATGAAAAGAAGATGCTGTGCTGCTGTGATTTTGATAATTGCTGGTGAAATAAGTTCTTTTGAGTGCAAAGTGTGAAAACCAAGTGATCATATATATCTCGGAATTGTTTGAAATACTTTTGGGCGATTCTGTTCTCAGAATGATGGGAATCTCTTAACCTGTCTTATCTGGTGTAATTTTAGAAATACAAATCTGCTGGACACGATACCATTGTTCTGGCTGGAGCAGAGTATGGTAGCGGGAGCTCCCGAGATTGGGCAGCCAAGGGGCCCATGCTACAGGTGAGGTCACTTGCAGTTTAACAAGCCTATTTCATTTTTCCACTGGCACTGTCTTATCCTCGAGACATATTTTAATATGCAACAGGGAGTCAAAGCAGTGATTGCAAAAAGTTTCGAGAGAATTCACCGGAGTAATTTGGTGGGTATGGGTATCATTCCACTCTGCTTCAAGGCTGGTGAGGACGCGGACACATTAGGATTGACTGGTCACGAGCGTTACAGTATTGACCTCCCGAACAATATTAGTGAGATTAGGCCTGGCCAAGATGTGACTGTCACAACTGACACAGGCAAATCTTTCACCTGCACTGCCCGCTTCGATACTGAGGTATTTCCCGCTTCATCTCCTTAATATGTTCTGGTCATTCCTGAGAGGTAGTATTTTGGCCAAAAATTAGAAAAAAAATATTGAGAGGTAGTGTTTTAACTATATTCTGTACAGAGCTATATAGCCTCTCTAGGTACTTACCAAGCGAATTCGAAATAGAGAATTTCGGAAACTACTACTGTGTGGTTAAAGCTTCAAAATTTGATCATGTTTCAGGTGGAACTGGCGTATTTCAACCATGGAGGAATTCTTCCGTACGTCATTAGGAATCTTATTAACCAATAAGTCAGAATTGTCGGCAGGCGGCTTGCTCCAGCGTGGGAGCTGTTTCACTTTGTAAAATTTGAGAAGAAAATAATGTCTCGAATACAAAGAAAAATCCCTGTCATGGGACAATTTTTTGAGAACTTCCGCTTATGCAGGCTTTATTTGATATGCGTTTGGAGTAAAAATTGCGTTTCCCTTTTCTACTTGTGTTAATGGTTTGCCCATGTTCTTAAATGGTGGAGCCCTTGTTGGTTTTCCATTATTGAAATCCACATCAATTTACATCTAAGTTATAGATTTGCAATTATAGTTGCGGTCTCTGTATTTGTAGTGCAAATCAGCAATAGCAGGTACTTTTAGCAATAAAATAGGCTTTTCGGCAAGTGACGTGACTCATGAGAGCAAGCAGAATCGAAAAGCTTAGCTGATTAGTTCAGTTTTGCCGTCTAGTTCTTGCGAATTGCAAAAGTTTGCCTGCATATATTCTTCCACGTAAAAGCGTGGGAAAATTCAGCTCAATTTTGAGAATCTGGATAGGCGAGAACAGGTAAATTTTATAATGCCATCCAACACGAGAGAACTTAGTTTGCCTGCATATATTCTTCCACGTAAAAGCGTGGGAAAATTCAGCTCAATTTTGAGAATCTGGATAGGCGAGAACAGGTAAATTTTATAATGCCATCCAACACGAGAGAACTTAGTGGGGATGAGAACGTAGGAGTGTCAAAATTTTTGTACGATGCTTATTTGAGTGTAAAGGTTTTCATTTCTCTCACTTTAGTCACATTGGAGTAAAATCGATCATTTGAGTGTCAATTCTGAAAAATTATCATATGTGGAATTTAGATTCTTTTTTTTGAAAGGCTGGCAAGGGTCATTGGTGACCCTCACCGGCCATGAAACCCTCACCTAGGCCACCTTGCCCTCTGTCGTGAAGGTCCTAGGCGAGGCTATTGGGGCCTTGCCGACTGTTGGCAAGGTTGTGAGGGCCCTTGTTGGCTCTAGGCGGTTGCGGGCGAGGGCCCTCATAGCCTCGTCTGTTGCCAGCAAGGGCCTAAGGCCGAGGTGGTGAGGGCCTTCACTAGCTATTGGCAAGGGCCCAACGGCCTCACCCAAGACCTTCGTAATTGAGGGTGAGGCGGCCCTCACCCATATTTGGTGAGGATTTTGCAGCCGGTGAGAGTTGTCGGTCACCCTTGCCACGACCCTCAATGGCCCTAAAGAAAAAGGCAAAAAAAAAAAGCAAAAAAAAAGTATTAAAATTATATTAAAAAATTGTCCACATTAGTGCTGGCAAAACCACATCAAATGATTGACATCTGTGTTAGATTTTCTGGTGAGGTAAATTATAATTGATATTCAAGTGATCAATCTTTCAAATTTGTGGCATTCAAGTGAGCCAAAAAAAAAAAAAGTTTTGGCACTCAAGTGGGTGCCGTACGAAAGTTTTGTCGCTTCTAGTATTCTTATCCCAAAATTAGTATGAAGCACAACCAAGTATAACTCAAGGATAATTGATTCTAGAAGTGTAAGGAACCACCAATTGAAATAAAACAAATAATACTAAATTAACACAATTGTCTAAATTGGTACAATTTCAATAAATTCAAGGATGTGTTTTTTGGGGGAAAGTGTTTTTCAGGAAATGATTTTTTGAACTTTTAGAGCTTATTTGATAATCATTCTGTTCTCAAGAATAATTTTTGCTTAGAAATAGATTTTTCTGATACTATTCTCGAGATGAGTTTCTAAGTATAGTAATTATATAAAATTTATATTCCCAAATTAGAGATGCATTTGGTAAGATCTCAATTTTTTTTTTTGTGACTTAGAATTTCTTTAAAATTTTTAAATAATTTTATTACATTTTTTTCCCTTCTTCCTCTAGCCGATTCCTAGCCTTGGGGTAGCCTCATTGGCCCTCGGCAAGGTTGCTGGCTCTTGTTTGATTGGTAATCGGCTATAACTGAGGAAGAAGAATAAGAAGAAAAAAAAAGAAAAAAGAAAATAAAGAAAAGGAAAGAAAATTACTTGATTTTGATGTGTTTCGAAAATAAAGAAGTAACTTTTTTTCAAGAATAAATCTATTTCCGGGAATAGAAAAATTAGTTGACGTTATCAAACGGATTTCTGTTTTTTTGTTTTTTGTTTTTTTTTTGGTTTTTGTTTTGAGGAACAAAATAATAAAAATATTCATTGTTTACCAAATAGGGCATTACTCGTTTGGTTTGCAAAAAATAACTATTAAAGCGAAAACACTTTTTAGTCAACGAAAACATTCATACATAAATTTATGAAAGAGAATCCTTAAATCTAAAGAAATGAAACATCGGAATTGCCCATCTCAAATATTTTAATATTATTTAATTTATTTTACTTTATAACTTATTTTAATATTTATTATTTCTTTTTTTTTTTTTTTATTATTTGTTCAATTTTCTTCTTCAGCTAGTTGCTGACGATCGGCACAGGTGAGCTTGAATCTCACCAGCCTGCGCCTGTTGTTGGTAATTGGCTATCGTTGAGGCCCATCAACTAATGGAGGGAAAGAAAAAAAGAAAGAGAAAAAAAGAAAGACAAAAGAAAAGAAAAGAAAATAAAAAATATTTAAACGTTTGACTTTGTTTTTGCTATGAGATAAAGTCGTGGGACTAAAATCACTTTTCGAAAGAGATGCAAATACCAGAAAATGTTTTTGCTCATATATCACCAAATAAAGGAAGGGCACAAAAATGATTACCTGATAGTATTTAATTTACTGTAAAATAAAATTTTACAAAAAATCAATTAATGAATAATTATAAATTATTATAAGGCTCACTCCTTTGAGAATTTATAGTTTACAACAAGCTGTTATTCTCATAGTAGTCCAAAGACTCTTATGTTAGTAAAGCCTTAAAAGGAAAAATATCCACTTTCCTGAAAAATCATTTTTGAAAAGTATTTTCTTTCGTCATGTAATTTTCCCAAAACAAACGCACCGTAAGACATTTTTGGGTACTTTTCCCTAATAGGATTATGAGGAAATAACATGAATGATTGTTCTAAGTTGAGTAATCCTTTGGTATTCATCATATACAACCAATCGGTAAATTCAGCTCTATTGCATCAAACCAATGTAATCTTTATCTCATGCCCAAAAGAATTTATTCGCCTTACAAGTTTCGACACGCTATCTGAAATCAGGGTGGATTTGATCGACATTCGACAGGCAGTCACTTTGGGGGAAAGACCGTTCCTGCCTGGTCGTAGCAGCAACGTGGTTACAAAACGACTCCATGTGCAAGGCCAAGCCGCGGGGCATCCTCGAAATCGAATAACAGACCAGTGACATCTTGGAGTTGCTTTCGAATTTTGACAGCCGTACCCTGTACGGTAGCCAATACAGCTATAGAGGGAGCTGAAAATGCGCAATGCCCTTCTAGTCTCTACTTCTAGCGATTGAACTACCGTAGACTACAATTGCTTTTATGTTTACATGGACTAATTCAATACAGAGCCTAACAAGTCAAATACATATTGCTTTACAGCCGATGCCGCAGAAGTCATGAACAGCATCGAAAACAAGAGGAGCGCATCAGCACAGCCCAGGGTTGAATCAATCGACTCATCATTGATTAGCCTCAGCGGTTGTACAAAGCGCCAACTCACAAACTAATTCAAGTACTTCCATGGTTCTGTTTCTGTCAAGACCTAAACTAAGAACTAAGGAGACGACATAGCCTAGACCCGGCTTAGATCACAGAGACACATAAGCAAGACGACAATGGCTTGCGAGATAAACACTGACAAGCTAAAACTTTAACGACCTTCCGGAATGCTCTCCAAATGCAGCCTCCGGTTGTTGCCATCGAACCCTCTGTCACCTATTCTCACTTCCGATATGCTTCTGTTTCTCAGCTTCGACGCACTCAGCAGTTGCTCCACAGATGAAAACTTGCGATCTTGTGTGTGCTTGAGTATTTGCTTCAGCTCCTCCTTTGTGACCAATATCCTCACTCTCAGGACCCCACTTTTGCTGGATTCACCGATATGGGGTCGGTTGTCTCCGACGACTTCATCGACGTTATCCTTCAATTTGAAGCTCACGCTCTTCTTCATCTTCTCGTTCTTGTTCTTGCCTCCATCCACACGTATTGCTGGCTCCAACTTGGATTGCGAAATCTCATCCTCATGATCTCGAGCAATGACTTTGTTACTCACCAAGCAATTTCCCATTTTGCTTTCTTCTCCCTTTTTCTTTCTCAAGAGCTAAATGTGTGAAAGAATCAAGAATGCTATTCGGACGCAGGGAATATGGGAGAGGCTGAAGGGCAAGAAAGAGCACATGAGCAGTCCCCTTTTTGCGCCGGTTCTTTGGATGAAAGGCAAGTGGACAGATTCCTTTGCTAGTTCCAAGCACCTACCCACGTACTCCGAATTTGACGTCCCATTTGTTATTGTCTGTCTGATTGTTTTTGGCTTTCTTCTTTATCCTTCCGTGTACGTTAAGTCAGCATGGCCGTCTCCTACCTTTATATATCTATATAATGTCTGAGACCCATTTGGACGTCCGACTAATTCCTATCGGGCGTGGCTGTTCCCGCGTTCTACTTAACTATAGATAAATTGATCCGTATTTCTAATAATAATCTCCCAAAAAATGCGCAAATATGATGATTCAAATCTAAATGCCTAACGAGAAATACAATCACGCTTAACACTTGAGCGACCATCAGGTTCCGCAGCTTTTATATCATTTTACTTGTTCTTGGTCAACTATATAGAGGAGAGTATGCGCAAGTAGTTGCTGCAAAATTCATAATTTTTTATTTACTTGACCAGAATGGGGCGGCAGATACTCTTTCTAAGTCGGCCCAAATTTCAGTTTAACGTTTTGCATAATGACAAACGAGGATCTCGCGTATTATGAGTGTATCCAGTTCGATGTAATTGGTCCAGACCTTCTACTATTATTTTTACGTAAAATACACCTAAATACGAGATTGTCAATAAAATTTTCATCTTCCGAACATTTACTGCACTTACGCAAATGGAGTAAAACTCATTATACACGTAGGGAATAGAGATCTACAGATAGGCGAGCAAAGCATCAAGCTTATTCTATCTTTAAGAAGAGATCCTGGCACAACATCTCCGCCACGATGGTCAAGTTCATCTCGTTTGGCGGTTAAGAAAATCCACGAAGGCTTTAGGGATGTAAAATGTCTATTATTATATGTACTGAAAAAACAATTGTATCATGTCATGTTCACTAAATAGATACAGAATTCTTTTGATTTATCATTAAATAGCACAAATAAATAATAATTTCCAATTATTTAATGTGATACTTTATGAGAAACTGCAACAACATAGGTATATATTTATATGCAAATTTCAAGTAATTAATGTAAACCAATGATTATAATTTTTTTATGCTTTCTTATAATAGGGTCGAATATTTTCCACATAATTTTAAGAAAAAATGACGAGAGATACCCTTTCACGTCGCATATCGTCAAATTGTTGTACATTTCTAATAGAGGTAGTAATAAAGGTGTAAGCTAACTCAACTTAGAAGTCTCAGGCAATTCCTGCAATTTTATTTGGAGAGACATTTCGGATTCAAATAATAATTAAGAATCTTAGTTCCATAGAAAAGGTGATGACGTATATTTATGAAGATTAGAGATTTCCTTGTTAGAGAATATTTTTAGAGATATTATTATATATTAGGGATATTATTTAATATTTCGTGATTATCTAAGATAACTAATTTCGTTTCCTATGCATATTGTTCGGGTATAAATACCCTCCTCTAATAATTTGTAAAGACAAGCGATGAGTAAAAATGTAGTCTTTACTGATTATCTCTCCCTCTCTTGAAGATCCTAGAATATTTACATGGTATTAGAGCCATCAAGAGGAAAGGAATTAAATCAAACCTTAACTTTTTCTTCCTTTATGCTGTCTTTAGTTGTCTCATCTTCAGTAACTTCTTGATTTTGTCGACACTCAACAATGCTACTATGGACATTATTCGTTGTGGTACTCTCTTCTAATTGCGAGCAGTATCGACGAGTGAAGTCTTCATCAAATATTCAGATAGCTGTGAGCATCGGAGTCAAGCACACTTTATTGGGCAGCCAAACATGAGCGCCATGAGCTGATGTCATCAAATATCTAGGTTGCTATGAGCGCGGGCAGCCAAACATGAGCGCCATGAGCTGATGTCATCAAATATCTAGGTTGCTATGAGCGCCGAAGTCAAGCACACATTGTCAAAGTAGCCAAAGATCATTGTGGGGTGATGCGGTTTGGTTTGCCACAATTCATGATTCTATCAAGGCTGTATGAGAAAGATATGTCAATTTTCTAAGCATGTGTTGCTTTAACGCTTGTCAAATCCCGTTTTTTAGTGTAAGGTTTGACCTACATGGTGCTTGATCAGAGACCTTCGATGAAATTTGCACCATATTGCAAGTTGGATGCTCCAGTTTAAGGCGGAGTGATGAAGTATATTATGGAGATAAGAGATTTTCTTGTTAGAGATATTATCATATATTAGGATATTAGTTAATATTTCGTGATTCTATAAGATAGCTAATTTCCTATCCTATGCATATCGTTCGAGTATGAATACCCTCCTCTAATAACTTGTAAAGACAAGCGATGAATAAAGATATGGACTTTACTGATCCTTCCTCCCTCTCTCTTGAAGATCTAAGAATCCTTGACATTTATACCCAAACAATATGTATAGGAAAAGAAATTAGCTATCTTAGAGAATTACAAAATATTAAATAATATCCCTAATATCTGATAATATCTCTAACGATATTCTCTAACAAGGAAATATCTAGTTATCATAAATATACTTCATGACTCCCCCTCAAGCTGGAGCATCCAGTTTGCATATAATTGGTGCAACTTTTTTCGAAAGTCCGTGATCAAGCATCGTGTAAGCCGGACCTTACATTTAACAAATCGGATTTGACAAGCGCTAAAGTAACACATGCTTAGAAAGTTGACATATCTTTGTCATACAACCTTTATAGAATTGTGTGAAAACCCATCTTGAATTGCAACAAGCTAAACAACATCACTCCACAGTGCTTATTTTTGGCTACTTGATGAAGTGTGCTTAACTCCAACGCTCACAACTACTTGGATACTTGATGACATCACCCCATGGCGCTCATGTTTGGCTACCCAATGGAGGTATGCCTGACTCTGGTGCTCATAACTAACTGGATATTTGACTGCAACTTCACTTGTTGATGTTGCTCGCAATTAGAAGAGAGTACCTGTCACGCCCCGATCCTCAAACACGTGCCCATCCCTCACCTGGTCGATATAATAGCGATGTCTCAGGACGCATAGCCGACCCTTTCATTTTAATACGCATGCGGAAGCATATAAATAAATCCCTAGACAATAAAACAATGTGATAGGAAAATATGATCAATTCTTTTCACAAGAGACCTTTTTATAAACACACAGGTTTATACACTGAAGCTGACAAAAGGAATCAACTTTCACCAAAATAGAATTTTCCTATGACTCACTAGTCAGACAAGGACGCCGATTCTTCGGACTTCAACTTCTAACTCTGGGGCTTCTGGTCTTTCACCAACACCACCTAAGGACCTGAAATGGTTATACAATAACCAGTGAGACAACGTCTCAGCGAGTTCTACCGCCTAAGACTCGATTAGGAAACCAATATGCCATAAGGGCTGCCTATGCACATCACGGGTCAGAGGACTTACTTTGGCCTCAGATTCCACCTGCAATTTAGCACATTTTGAATAGGCACCCTATCAACCACAACAGATCGAAACATCGATCAATCGACCTAGTCGATTACATGTCAATCAGACCATTCCCCGGTCATCTCAATTCAATACTGTCCAATCTTCCAGATAACCAATTGAGTTACCGAGCCATTATAACATACTATTCATTCTCCAAGATAACCTATCGAGTTACCGAGCTAGTATATTATCCTATCTCCAGATGACATATAGAGCCATCGGTATGCATAACGTTCTATCTCCGAGACGACATATAGAGTCATCGAGCCATTATAATATACCTGTGCATAACGTTCTATCTCCAAGACGACATATAGAGTCATCGAGCTATTATAACACAATGTTGGTTCATACCGTCCTATCTCAAAGATGATATATAGAGTCACAAAGCCAGTATACAAACAATTCCTTCTCAAGATGACATGAAAGTCCTTGAGCTGTTTTTTATCAAAAAAAAAAAAAAAAGTCCTTGAGCTGTCAAATCATACAGTTCTATCTCCAAGATGACGTATAGAGTCACCGAGCCGGTATACAAACAATTCTTTCTCAAGATGACATGAGAGTCATCGAGCTATAATAGTATAACGTCCATTCTCCAGATTACGAATCATCGAGCCGCTATAGTATTTTTGTTCTGAAAACACAATCAATTTACCTTTGTTATCATGCTTGATAAAAATACACGTGTGTGGGTACACGGCTGGCCTTAACCAAAATATAACTATTTCATTTTTTGAACATCCCACTAGTTTCAACAGCCCAAAACATATTTTTGGCGCTGTAAACTGACGCCCGGTAATTTTCCCATTAATTACCAAAATTAATTAATTTAGGAATAAAATCCTAAAATCATAATTAATTCAATTCAGCACAATTCAACGCTAAAATAAATAAAAAGATTACACCATCATACTCAGCATAAAATTCCGGTCGTCGGCCATTCTAGCCTAATTTTTGGAAAATAAATAAATAATTCAATAATTTCGAAAATTATTAAATAATTACAATAAATCCAATTTAGGCCTGTAATGCCTAATTGGAAGCCGAGACGAGCTCGGAAAATTACCGAGACTCATTCAATAAATAATAGAGCACATCTACTTGCTAAGTACTCTAACCATTTGCTTAACATGCATAGGTAGATCCCTAATTTAATTATTCTAATTTAATCTATCCACCTAATTGCACTTAATTAAATTTAATCAACCCATAAGCATAATTATTCTACTAAGTAGGGATTAGTGAGTAAAACTCACTTGATTAACGAGCGGGTCGTATCAAACCGACGGGAACGTCACGTGGGACGTTTCTTCTCAAAGCGCGCCTAGGTTTTGAGGCTCGGAAGCACCTCAAAACGGGCCTAACATCCGTTGTGAAACCCACAAAACTTCTGTTCCGTTCTTGCTGAGACAGAAAGAAAACAAGCTCGGTTAGGCAAAGCAAGACCGGTGGAAGGCTTGGCGAGGCAACCGGCGACCGAATGGCGAAGAAACGGGTTGATCGGAGCTTCAGTGAGCGGGTGGTTGGCAACCAGTGGCTCTCGGGGTCAAGGGGGGATGTGCTGGTGGTTGGAACGGGCAAAGGAAGGGTCGAAATTGGGAGGAACTCGCGAAAAACGCGAAACAGTCTACTCGGCACGGCTCTAGACGGTCCGGCGATCGGTAACTTCACGCCAGCGTACCGGACGGCCAACGGCTCCGTTTGGGGCGAGGTCGGGCTTGATGGAACGGTCTGGATGTCATCGTCATGGAGATGGGTTGCTTGTTCATTGATTCATCCGGAAATACCACTTTCAACTCAGATCTTTGGCGAGAGGTCAGCTGGAGCGGAAACCGGCAGAAGTGAAAATAAAGGAGGAAAACGGTCCGGCGGCTTGCTGGCTGTCTTCCTTGGCTGTTGGTGTGTTGAGCAAGGCAAGGGGGAGAGAGAGATGGCTTGGATGGCAATGAGGGAGAGAGAGAATGAAGAGATGAGGTTGGAGTTGGAAGGATAAGGAGACAAGGGCTCCACAAGCCTTCCTTCTTCCACAAGCTTGTCCCCTAGGCCATCCTTGGCCAAGTATCATTCCTTGGCTCACAATGAACCACCCATGCACTCTTCTAGAAAGTCGAAGTGGTCCAAAGGTTGTGGGTTGGTGGGGGCACACGAATTTAGAAGCATTTTCTCTCAATTGGACCCTTGTTCCTTCTTAGATTAACACCAATTGGCTTCAACAAATTCAATTGACTCATCATCGGTCATCTTGGCATTCTTCCTTACTAATATATCCATCATGCTTCCAAAATTTGCGATCAAAACGATCCCCGGCATTTTTTTGTATAAAAATGGTCCTATACCGACTTTTTCCCAAAAAGTCTCGAGTTACAGAAGAATCTTCTATGATTGAGTCGATACTCCTAGAATTTATTGTGATATGACAGAATCTTCAATTTCTGAAATCGGACTTGAATTCTTAGTTAATTTCCATTCGGTGCGTTTTTAGCGTGACCTAGGCTACTAGTTTACTTTTAGAACTTTTTAGTGCAAATGACCTGTGGTCGATTTTCTTGGAGCCACAATGAACCCACTTGACTCATTGGCGACTCTCGGTTGTCGTGAGAATCTCGAGGATTCAAATACGGACACAGGGTACCAAACAATAAGAAAATTAGTCTAGTGCCGGATGACGAGAATTTTACAATTTAGTGGTGTCACCCACGATTAGCCACACATCTTAGTCGAACCGACCTATCTTTGATTTCAAATCGATTTTATACTGTGTCGTAATGGCCTCTAAAGATGAGGACGGTCGAGAAGCCGATTTCTGGTTGAATTCTCAAGTCTATTGCCTTAAAATTCCTTAATTGTTGTTCCAGATGATCTAGTTATCTCACGAGTGATCAGTTCTGAGAATAGCATTATAGGCACGTCGATGAAATGCCCGATTTATTCAGTAGAAGACAGGATCAAAAATCTGGGATGTCACAGTACTACAATGAATACCATCAATAGTATTGTTGAGTGTTGACAAAATTGGGAAGTTACTGAAAATGAGACCACTAAAGACATATAAAGGAAAAAAAACAGATAATATTTGATTTAATTCCGTCTCTCTTGGTAGCTTTGACATCATGTAAATATTCTAGGATTTTCAAGAGAGAGGGAGAGACAATTAGTAAAGACTACATCTTTACTTAATTGGCTTAACTTTACAAGTTATTAGAGAAGGGTATTTATACTCAAACAATATGCATAAGAAAGATAATTAGCTATCTTAGATAATCACGAAACGTTAAATAATATCCCTAATATCTAATAATATCTCTAACGATATTCTCTAACAAGGAAAACTCTAATCTCCATAAATATACTTCATCGAAAGGTTTGAATAATGAGATGCATGTGGTTTTACTTTCAGTAATTCCATCCAGTCAATTGATAGATGAATTTCCCCCTCTTATAAGATTGCATGTGAGACATTCACATTAGGCTGACCTTGGCCCTCCAATTGCTCTTCATGAGCAGGGTCCGACTTATGATGTTCGACTCAAGAAGCACCACGTCTTCGGCTACCTCGGTTGGATGGACCCGGGGCAGAAAAATAAGAATTTCTAAATGACCTGAGTTGAGACCGAGGCTGTAAGGCTCGCGGTTTCGGAAGTGGAGGCCGGTTTCGAATGTGGAGGCGTGGAAGCATGGGCCATGGTGGGCGGGTCACGAGAGAGGACGGATCTTGAGAGGGAGCTAGAAAAGTGGGGCATTTTGAGATGGCCGATGTAAGGGTTGAAGAAGAGCGGTCAAGTGTAGAGTGAAGAGGCCATTTGGAAGTATAATCACCATTGTCGGAGAGAGATGATTTGCTTTGCCCAAAGGGGCAGGCTAAGGAAACAAAGAAAAAGAGACGAAGAGAAGAGGGATAGAGAGAGTGTGTGTCAATAAGGAAGCCTTCTTTAAAGAGAGAGGAGAGAAATTTTATAAAGAGAAAATGACAAATGATTTCAGAATTCTGGTTCAATGTGCAATGTGGTCCTTAAGCTTTTAATTTGTCCAATGTGGTCCTTGAACTTTAGTTCAATATACAATGTCATCCCTAAACTTTAGATATATCAATTTAGTCCATAAACTATATAAAAATATTCAATATTGTCCATGGATTTGAATTAATGGAAAAAAAAATATTAAACACTTCATATAGCTTGAAAACTAAATTGAACACGTATAAAAAATTTAAGGACTACATTGAACAAATTAAAAGTGCAAGGACCACATTGGACATTGGGATAAATTTTAAAAATTGCATTGAACAATATTGTCCATAAACTATATAAAAATATTCAATATTGTCCATGGATTTGAATTAATGGAAAAAAAAATATTAAACACTTCATATAGCTTGAGAACTAAATTGAACACGTATAAAAAATTTAAGGACTACATTGAACAAATTAAAAGTGCAAGGACCACATTGGACATTGGGATAAATTTTAAAAATTGCATTGAACAAATTAAAATTTTATGGATTATATTACACATTGGGTCAAAATTAATGAATCATTTACATCATTATCTTTTTGAAAACTTTGACAAGTGGAACCCTCTAAACATGTGTCGATCAGTGAGTGGAGTGGCCTATGACTGACGTGGAAGCCATGAATATTCAATATTTTCTCACTTTCATGAAGTAATTTATGGAGTGGTACGACATCTTTTCAGTTGTCCTCAATTTGAGAGGCGTATGGTACACTTTGTCGGCAGCAACTATAGATAGAAGCTAAAAGAAGCTCCCGGTTGGGGGGGGGGACCTTTTGGGTTGGAAGCCAAACTTTGTGTTCTTTTATGAGATGTTTGAAAGTTTGAAAAGAATCTGATTTTATCATTAGTAGATGTAATTTCACTAAATTGACAATAACAATGGTTGTAGATCTATCCCATTAAAATTGTGACTTAGGTATAGGACCGCTCGTTCAACGAATTAATAATGAAGGGAGAGATAGCAAGGAGAGAGAGAGAAGAGAGTAAATTATGAAAACTCTAATGAGTAGAACTCATTTCTGACATGTGATAATCAACGAGTGGAGTTGGCGCGGAAAGCCACAACTATTTAATAGTTTCTCACTTTTATTAAATAATTTATTGAGTGACACAACATCGTTTCATTTATCCTCAATGCATGTCACCTAAATTCAAGAGGTGTAAGCACATGTAGGCCGATATGCCAAATCTCTAACAACTCCTATGATGGATGCTAGAAGGGCAAACTTTTTTGAGTCGGAAGCCAAACTTTGTATTTTTTTGTGAGATGTTTGAAAGTTTGGATAGAATCCGACTTTATCATTGGTAGATGTAATTTAACTAAATTGACAATACCAATGGTTGTAGATCTATCCCCTCAAAATAGTGACTTAGGTATAGGACCCTTGGTTCAACGAATTAATAATGGAGGGAGAGATAGTAAAGAGAGAGAAGAGATGAAATTTTGAAAACTCTAATGAGTAGGACTCATTTTGGACAGGTCATAATCAGCGAGTGGAGCTGGTGCGGAAAGCCACAACTATCAATAGTTTCTCACTTTTATTAATAATTTATTGAGTGACACAACATGTCACCTGAATTGGAGAGGTGCAAACACTTTTCGATTGACATGTTGAATCTCTAACAGCTACTATGGATGGATGCTAGAAGGGGGGACTTTTTTGGGTTGGAAGCCAAATTTTTTGTTCTTTTGTGAGACATTTGAAAGTTCTCAAATAGAATCTGACTTTATCATTAGTACATGTAATTTCACTAGATTAACAATAACTATGCTCCTAAATTCGTGCTATTAAGATGGTAACTTTTGTATAGGACCCTTTCCTTAAGCTTCAATAGGAGCTCATCCATGGACAACGACTATGCATTTTGATCATGATTTCTCAGTCTCTATCTGTGGGCGCTGTACGACACCACGTCCGATGGAGAGGGAGTCTGATGGAGTCCTAGTTTGAATGAGAGACATATCCTATTATTCAAAGCCACCTAACCAAACTTGATTTTGTACTAGCGACGCCCCATTTGATTTGGAGCGGCTGGATTTTTGGGGCACTAGTTTTCGCTTCTTCAGGGGGATTTTGTGACATTTGCAATTGACAGCAAATGACCTTCAGCTTCGAGAGCGGAGACATGAAAGCACGAGATTGTATTTATTCCAGACCCGATGTCGCAAAAATGTTCCCTTACCCGACGTCGCAAAAACGTTCTATTACGTTTTTCTTACTGTTTCTTCTTGAAATTTGGCTAGTCCTCACTCATTTTCTTTCATATTTTTGCTTTATTTTTTTGTTTATATTTGACGGTCTCCGGGAGAATGTTTTATAATTTGAGATACTGATTTTTATGAAAAGGAAAATAAAAAGTTAAAGGCTTTTCATTATATTTGGCCTTCAAATTATTTCTAGTTTGTCTACTATTGCTAATACTTTTATTAGTTTATCTTAAAGGAGACAACATTTTTTAATGACTTTTTTTTAAAGAAAAAATTAGAGTCGGAAGATGCGTAGTTGGGGATAATCGGTATAGGATCCCTTCGTTAAGTTTCAATCAGAGCTTCTCCATGGACAACGACTTCGCGTTTTGATTATGATTTGTCAGTATCAATAAACAACAACCATCAAAAGTGACATGTGAATAGCAGATTTTTCTATCTGTGGGCGTTGTACGACACTACGTACGATGGTAAGGGGGTTTGGTGGAGTCCTAGTTTGAGTGGGAGACATGTCCTATTAGTCAAAGCCACTCTAACCAAACTTAAATCGATTTTGTACTACCGACACCCTATTGATTAGGAGCGGCTGGATTTTGGGGCATTAGTTTTCGCTTCTTCAGGGGGATTTTGTGACATTTGCAATTGACAGCAAACGACCTTTGGCTTCGAGAGCGGAGATCTGAAAGCACAGGGTTGCATTTATTCCTGATCTAACGTCGCAAAGATGTTCTATGATGTGTTTCGAGGTGCAAACATCAAGAGTATCAAAACTTGACATAAATGGATACTTAAGTGCTAAAATTTTCAAAATATATATTTAAATACCAAAATCAGAAAAAATGTAATACTTTAGTGCCAATGACAAAAAATTTCAGCCAAATTGTTGACATGACATTTTTCTAACGAGATAAGTGGAAAACAATGTTGTTTTCGACGTTGGCGCGACTAGATAAGTGCAAAATGATGTCTTTTTAGCACTGACGTGGTTAGATAAGTCTAAAACGACGTCGTTTTGACTCTGATGTTGCCTCAAAATTGAATTTTAATATAAATATTAATGAAGATAAATTAAAAAAACTAAAAAAAAAGAAGAAGAAGAAAAGGGAACACGTTTGGCAAGGGTTGAGGCTCTCGCCACCGCCACCCCTTTGTCATCGGAAAGGGCCGATGACGGTGGGGGTGAGGGTCGGCTAGAGTCGTTGGCCACTGGGCAATGGCCGACGACCTTGTCCAACGGTAGGCGAGATCCGGGGTGGAATGGTTGTTGGGTCGCCCTAGCTAATGATAGCCCTTGGCCTTATTGGGCGAGGGTTGATGACCCTCGTCGGATCTTGGGGTTGTGAGCCCTTGCCAGTTGCTGGCAAGGGCCACGATCCCTCGCCTAGGCAGCAAGGCTTCTCCTGCCACAATGAAAAAAAAAGAAGAAGAGTAAAAATAGTAAAAATTTAGGAAAAATATTAAAAAATTGTCCATGTCAACTTTGATTGTGCCACATAAAACGGCGACCAATGTCAATGTTAGCGATTTCTAGCGAAAATTGATCGAATGGACTCAATTGACACATATGCAAAATGTTACAATACTAGAAATAAATCAGTTCAGGGGTCTTTGGAAAATTGTGTTACAATACTAGAAATAGTTTTTGAGTGATAATTGTTCAAAAAGTTCTAAACCTATTTAACAACTAATATTGTCTTAAACTTTCAATTTAATCAATTTAGTTCTAAACATTTTGACGATTTTTTAATGTAGTTCATATGGCTAATTTTGGCCAGCAACAACTAATGTGATCCTCTAATTAATGTTGGTTGTCCTATATGGTAGCGCTAACGTGGAATATATTTGCAATCTTTTTAAATTTTTGATTTTTTATTCTTTTGTTGGGTTTCTGATAAAAGAATTAGTTTAGGATAAATTTATCGCTTATGTATCAGTTTTGAGTTTTTCATGGTATTAACCTAAAGCATTTTGATGGTGAACATAACAATATGCCGACTAAAGAACAACACTTTTTACATGAAATAAATCAATTCAAGGGTCTTCGGGAAATTGTGTTACAATACTAGAAACAATTTTTGAGTGATAATTATCCAAAAAGTTTTAAACCTATTTAACGGCTAATATTGTCCTAAATTTTCAGCTTTATCAATTTATTTATAAACATTTTGACGATTTTTCAATGTAGTCCATATGGCTAATTTTGGCTAGCAATAGCTAATGTGACCCTCCAGTTAGTGCAGGTTGTCCTACATGGTAGCGCTAATGTGGAAGGTTTTACAATTTTTATAATTCTTGAATTTTTTATTCTTTTCTTTTCTTTGTTTTTCCATTGTCCATCTTCTTGAAAGGGCTAGTGGAGGCCGATAGGGCCTTGAAGATGGCATGCACAAAATTTTAAAAAAAGATCAGATATTTTTAAAATAATTACAAATGTAGGAGAGTCAGCGTCAATGTCAGCGATTTCCAACCCATATTGACTCGGAGGACTATATTAAAAAAATTATTAAAATGTTTAGGACTAAATTAATCAAATTAAAAATTTAATACTGAAATAGCATCATATAGTAGGTTTAGGACTCTTTAGATAATTTTGCCCTTTTTTTTTGGTAGATAAAAAATGGATAAGTGTATTAGAAGTTCTAAAACTTATCACGAAAGTGTAATTAAGTTTTAGAATTTTCAAAAAGTGCAATTAAATCCTAAAATTTGTTACCAAAGTGCAATCGAGTCCTAAAACTTTCAAAAAATGTAATTAATGAAAGGACTTGATTGGACCAATTTGACAAGTTCTAGGATTCAGTTGTATTTTTTGAAATTTTTAGGATTCGATTATACTTTATTGATAAGTTTCGGGACTTAATTGCACTTTTTGAAATTTTTAGAACTCAATTACACTTTTATGATAAGTTTTAGGACTTTCAGTGCACTTATTCGGATAAAGAAAGTCAAAAGTGATAGGATTTTCATGATATTTGACCATCAAACTATTTCTCTTTTGTCTACTAATGCTGATTTCCTTTTATTAGGAGACAACAGGTTTTATCGACTCATTTTAGAAAAAAAGATCGAGTCGAAAGATGCATAGAGATTTCTAATCAC
This sequence comes from Eucalyptus curtisii, assembly GCA_017140595.1. Taxonomy (NCBI): domain Eukaryota; kingdom Viridiplantae; phylum Streptophyta; class Magnoliopsida; order Myrtales; family Myrtaceae; genus Eucalyptus; species Eucalyptus curtisii. The sequence continues at coordinate 18,475,424 of CM029494.1, forward strand.
GATGATATTTGAATGCATGCGTGGGATCCTTCGAGAAATTTTGAGTAGATCCTAAGCACGAGATTCTTATTTATGCAAATCAATAATCGCATTTCCAAGGCTATAAACTTTTTTCTATGACCGGTGCTCAACAACAACACCATCTATATAAAGCGGGGTTAGCATACTGAGAGATTCACTACAACTTTCGCAATGGCTCTTCCTGCTTTGTTCACAAGCTTCGTCCCCTCCTCAATCAGCCATAACCAACCCTCTCTCTTGTCCTTTAGACACCCTCGCTGCTCCTCGTCGTCCTTCTCCTCAGGCGCTAAATCGGTGACATGCGCTGTGACGATCGAGAATCCGGAGATTGTGAGACGTTCGGCAAATTATAAACCTAATGTGTGGGACTACGAGTTTCTCCAGTCACTCAGAGTTGATTACACGGTAATGATCCTTTTTGGTTCGGCACAATACCCAGCCTGGCTATGTTCTATGGAAAATGTTCACATCTCGGTCCTGAACTTTGAATTCCTTTTTTTCCAATCTTGTCCTTGAACTTGTGGGAATTCCCTATCGAATTTCTTGGTCTATGGTTCTGGCAAATTGAAGCTCATGCGCGTGTCAATGCTAGCGGAAAGTATGATGTAGAAAACTCGGTACAAGTTTTAAGTTCAAGGATTATGTTGAGAAGGGGAAAAAAAACAACGTAAGTTGAGGATCGTATGGGTGCTTTTCCCTACTTTCGTTTTACTTTGATGAGATAGAGTCCACAACACCCAAAATGTCATAGAAACAAAAAGGAAACTGTATTCTGAATTAGATATAAGGATGTATACTACTTGAGTACTTTAGTATACGACCAACCACTGCCACTCTATCAAATACGACCGACACAACAATATTCCATAGGAGATACTAATAAACTTGATCAAATGGCATATTCTCAACAATGCTTACTCTGCTTTTGGATTACTTTTGATTAAGATCTCATTTTTCTGAATTTTTCACGTGCCTAGGAGGATAAATATGCTGGGCAAGTCCAAAGGTTAAAGGAAGAAATCAGGGGTCTATTCAATAGCGAGATGAACCAGGTGGCCAAGCTTGAATTCATTGACGCGGTTCAAAGACTCGGACTAGGATACCATTTTGAGACGGAGATAAAAAATGCTCTTAGTTCCATCTATGACAACACCGGATATGCTCAGCTTTTGAACGATCTCCATGCAGTTTCCCTTGGATTCCGGTTACTCAGACAACATGGATACAACATACCGCAAGGTATTCGCCATATGGTTACCCTTTTGTAAATCATGTTGATGCATCAGAAGTTACCTTACCGTTCCTTTTTTTGGACATATAGATGTGTTTCAACAATTTATGAACAAGATGGGCACATTCAACGAATCACTCAATAAGGATGTGAGGGGGCTTCTTGGTCTTTATGAAGCTTCTTTTCATGAATTGGAAGGTGAAACCATACTTAATGAAGCGAGGAACTTTGCTTCTAAGCATCTAAAGGATCTAAACCTCGACAAAGTTCCCGCTATGTTAGCGAGCTACGTGAGTCATGCATTAGATATGCCGATCCACTGGAGGCCAAATAGGTTGGAGGCTCGGTGGTTCATGGACATGTACGAGAAACAGCAAGACATGATCCCTTCCTTGCTGCGATTGGCTAAATTAGACTTCAATCTAGTGCAATCAGTCCACAAGAAGGAAGTTAGCAATATGGCAAGGTATACGCAAGCACTCTATATATAAACACCAAACCTGTAGGAGCGCATTTAGATCGACTTAGTTTGCATGGTAAATTTCTCAGGTGGTGGGTTGAACTTGGCGCGAACAAGATGACCTTCTTCAGAGACAGATTGGTGGAACACTATTTTTGGAACTGCGTCATGGTTTTCAAACCTCAATATACAGCTTACAGAGAAATGACAACGAAGCTCGCTTGTATGGTGACACTTATTGATGACGTTTATGATGTATACGGAACATTGGAAGAACTCGAGCTCTTAACAGATTTTCTTGTTAGGTTAGTGTTATATGATTACCATCATCATTTTCCCTCGTAACTATTGTTGCCAAGAGAAACGACAAGCAATTAAATAGTCTCTGAATGACACAAGGGATACAACAAATTTTGATAGTTATATGATATAAATTCTCCCATGTATTTTGAACATATCACTTTTTAAGTTAGATTTTTTTCCTCTATATAATTGATTTTTCTGGGCAATTAAAGTAGTAGTAAGTACTAACCTTCATTGTTATTACTAAAAGCATATCGGGTGCTGGTAAAATTTACAAAATGTTGAAATGGTGATATCTTATCCAGGTGGGACATCACAGAAATCGACAAGCTTCCTCCAACAATAAGGGATAGTTACATGACCTTGTACAACACGACCAATGAAATTGGGTATTGGACGATGAGAGAGCTAGGAATCAACACCATTCCTTACATGCGAAAAGTGGTAATCTCGCTGAATCTTTCACCTAATAATTTCTAGCCCGTGCAAGGCAACTCACTTTTCTACTTCTGACTTTCATAATGAAACTTCTATTTGAACATCTGAGAATTCGAAAAATGTACGAGAGAAGAATGTCCCTTGGCTTCATCATTGACACACTTTTTTCGAATTTCAATCCTCCAGTGGGCGGATGAATGCAAGGCGTACATAAAGGAGGCCCATTGGTATAACAAGGGCATCAAACCGACTCTGAAGGAGTACATGGACAATGCGGTGGATTCAATCGGAGGGCTGATTATGCTGTTGGGCAGCTACTTCCTAACCACGGACAAATTGACGGAAGAGGGGCTTGATTATGTGTCGAAAATCCCGAGTGTCATGCATTGCTCTGCCAAGATCCTTCGACTCAACAATGATCTCAGTACCTCATCGGTAAATTACCTTGACGTTTTTCTTTCTCCTTTTGTATAATCGCTTACGAAGAGAAAGCACATCATTGATGGATTAAAAAATACGTGCTATTCTTTTTAATATATTCGATGAGGATCCTGAGCCTTATGTTTGTGAAACATCAATGTCATTTATGGTCAGTATGAATTGGCACGAGGAGACAACTTCAAGGCGCTAGAATGCTACATGAATGAAACCGGCGCCTCGGAAGAGGCCGCGCGAGAGCATGTCAAGCAAATGGTGCACGAGACCTGGAAGAGGATGAACAAAGACGTGTTTGAGGACTACCCATATTCTGGGCTCGGGCCTTTTCTCGATGCTTGTCTGAACTTTGCACGAGCTTCTCAGTGCTTTTATCAGTACGGAGACGGACACGGCCTTCCCGACAACGAAACAAAGGACCACCTTGTGAGGGCACTATTCGACCCTGTGCCCCTCGATTAGGGATGCATATTACCGACTTACGTGTTATTATTAGCTTTTGGGGTGGGTGGCTCTGGAAGCTCTAAGACTTTGAAACTGTCGTAATTGAAGCCTATACAATATATGGGCGTTGTACGAGCTCCATAAAATTCGTCGGAGAAGCTCATGCTATTTGGCGCTTTGAGTTGTGGCTGATATACGTAACTGATAATAAAATTTGTGGTAATTATCTTCATTATTGTGCTAATTATGTCGAATAGTTTACATTGGAGAAAAAATTGGGAAGAAAATGAATATATAGCATTAAAGAAGAACCGGTCAGCTTTGACCAACAACGAGACAATGCGATTGGAAACGGTGGCCTTTGCTTTAAATTCATGATCGAAAAACACTTTGGAGTAAACTGTCGTGTTTTAATGTGATTTTCCTCTTTGCTTTCTTTTTCAATGTGATTGTCTCCCTCTATCTCTTTCAATTTCATGTAAGTTGTGAATTTGTAGCCTTTATTGGCATCCTGTTCTTCTCATAGCTCGTTTGGTCATGTTTATAGAGACTTTTTTTTTTCCTATATATTAAAAGCAAAAAAATTGTTTTCCGCATGAAAATATCATTTGGATGGTTATGGATAAGATCGATTATTTTAAAAATCAAAATCAACACTAATCTATTTTCTTGACAGCAACATATTTTGCTCTACATAATCAGAAAAGTGATTTTGGCCATCTCTAATTTTACATAAGTGGAGGAAAACAGTTCCAGATCTCTTTTACTTAAGAATTTGTATCTTCTTCTTCGCCACAAGAAAGAGGAGAGCTTATTCTTACAAGGGGTGAAATTACCAATTCCTATGATAGCTGCATACGCTATTGTCGGTAGTAACTTCTGCGTCATAAGAATTATTAGCATCTTTGTGCTCCTGACAGAATTCCTTGTCAGGTTAGTGTTATATGATTACTATCGTCATTTTTCCCTGGTAACTGTTATTGCCAAGAGAAAAGATAAGGAATTAAATTGTCACGCCCCGATTTTCGAACTCGTGCCCATCCCTCACCTGGTCAATTAATAGCGACGTCCCATAACGCATTGCCGACCCATTTATCTTAATATGCATGCGGAAGCATATCAATAAATTTCCAGACAATAAAACAATGTGATAGAAAAGTAGGGCTATATTTTTCACAACTGAAAAACTACAACCACATTTTTATACAAGCAAACCTTATAGTATATATTACAATACTATTAACAGGTTAGATCTATCACACATCAGATCTCAACTAAGAGTTTGCCAAATAGGGGTGGAGTTTCAGTCCTCCGTTGAGTCTTCATCTGGATTCTCCTCTTGCTCGACGATCTTTCCTCCTTCCCTGTTTCCGCTGGAACCTACCGTAGGGTACTCAGATGATCCTGGGCCTTCAAGGACGGGAGCCACTGGGTCAATCACCTCTACACCTCTAGGTTCTGCAGTGCCCTCCCCATACACTACTTCCAAAGCATGCACAGGCACCTCAAATTCCGATATCATGCCCTCTCTTCGCCCATTGCTATAATAGCGATCTAGGTTGCACCGACACTCGACAAGGACATGCGACACGACACGACACGACATGTCGACACGTTATTCCTCAAAAATAGAAAATTCCGATACGCTGGGACACGTTGTATATTAAACGAATATTTTTATTTTTAATTAATTTAATTCAAATTTATAAATAGATAAATAAAAAGCTAACTTTAACAAAAAATTTTGATAAAACTAATAATTAACAAGAGATTAGAATGAACTTATTTAAATAAATTTATGATATTCTATAATAATCAAAATTTATTATTATTATTTAACATTCAATATTTTTATTTTTTAAAATCACTTTTTAATCTCATTTATTTTATTTTTTTGACCAACCCCCTATCCTCCCAAAAAAAGAAATTATTTCAATGCTTTTATTTTATGACCCAAAAAAGTCTCCCCACCCATTTATTTCACCCTCTCCGTCCCGCGTTCCTTTCCCCCCACAATTTGTCAGCTCTTTTTTGAAAATTAAAATCACAGCTCTTTTTTGAAAATTAAAATCACAGCTCTTTTTTGAAAATTAAAATCACACTCCTCCACCCACCCCCTTCACGCCAAGTCCCATCAAAACCCCTATTTTTAATTTCTTTTTTCTATTTTTCTTGTTAAAAGCCTAAAACTAAAATAGAAGCAAACTTGAAAACCCTAGCAGCCACGCCTCCTCCTCCTCCTCCCATGACAAGAATGGAGGCCGCCACGGTGAGAGCCGCCGCGACATGTGGTTGCACCACAGTGGCCGCAACAACAGAATAGATCAGGATGGCGGCGAAAGTTGCGGTGAAGATCATGCTCGAGACCTTCCTCCAAGCTTGGATGTACTTGAGCTTCTTGTTGAGCTTGCTCTTCCGGAGCTGCAGCTTCTCGAGCATGGTGACGTGGTTCCGGTAGACAGTCTGGAAGATGCGGAAGAACTCCTTGGTGAACGGGTCATCGGCAGCCTTGAAGTTCCTTAGCTCCTCCAGCGTCCTGGCAGCTCTCTGGGTCGCTCTTCCTCTGGCCCTCCCTTCCCATTGTAGCCTTGCCGTCGCTTGCGGCCCTTGCCTCCACTCCATCACCTTCTTCAACGACCTTTGCACTTGCAGACCTGCCCTGGAAACCGACGCCTCTCGCAACTCTGGACTCGCGTGTCTGAACGTGTCCAGAAGAGTTGACCACGTGTCGGAAAATCTGACACGCGTTGACCGCGTGTCGAAGCGTGTCCGACCGTGTCCGACACGACACGGAAGCTTCTAGAACGTGTTGGTGCAACCTAGATAGCGATACCATGCTCAGTATTGATGGAGCACCTTTTGGGTTTTACCCACATCAACCCAGATGATGGATTTCACCATTACATATTCCAATCCTTCGGCGTGCCCAGGCATTGGCACGTGGAACTTCTCTTCGGTGATTTCCTTCGGCAAACCAGGACACATGGGAGGAGGTAGAGGTGCTGCCATCTACGGGCCTGAGATGGTTATACAATAACCAATGAGACAACGTCTCAGCGAGTTTTACCCTCCTAAGATCCGATTAGGAAACCAATACACTATGGGCTGCCTATGCACACACGGGTCAGAGGACTTACCTTGGCCTCAGATTCCACCTGCATATTAGCACAGTTCAAACAGGCACCCAATCAAACGTTACCGATCGAATCTTCAATCAATCGACCTAGTCGATTACATGTCAACATGACCCTTCCCCGGTCATCTCAATCAATACTATGCATTTTACAAGATAGTATACCTAGTCACCGAGCCATGTGCATTCTCTAAGGCGACGTACTTTGTGACATCCTGAAATTCGAGCCCTCTAAGGGAGGAATGAATGTGAATTTCGTCAAGGCATTGTTGGTTGATCTCACTTGGAATTGATCACTCCTGAGATATTGACCTTGAGGGGAAAGGCTAATGAGGACATAACTCGTACGACTAAAGAACTTGACCTGGGAAAATGACTTGACTGTGATACTTGCGTGAGGACGATCCTGTAGATAGGCAGGCCGATTTCAAGGACGACTAGAAGTCGATTCGTAGACAGAGCATAATGGAACGACGGGTGATTTCGTTTACTGTTATTGAACCCGCGAACAACCCTATGTCGATCCTTAGTAATCGTGTACTTTGAAATAAGAATCTATCCTCCGCAATTTCATGTAGTCAAGGACGTTCATGCGTCAAGATGTCTTGAACGTGGTTTGGCACGAGTCGGTTACGCGTGAATCCTCAAAGCCACCTATTAGTCTAAGTTGTACCTAAAATGACATTAGGACGAAATTGACATGGCATGAGAACTAAAAATTGGACTTCGAATTATCAGGAACGTTTGGGTCAGACTTTGGATGAAGCTATAGTGACAGTCGACGTCGCCAATTAAGCCGTGTACTTGGAAAATGGATTTTCGGACCAAGAAAGCAAATTTGTGAGGACGTGGGCTGGGCCAAGCCAGTGTGGGCCTTAGGCCCAAGGTGGGACAGCCATCATGGTGGGCCTAAGGCAAGAAAGTGAGTCCATTCGGCCCGAAACCCCTATTCATTTTCCAAGCCCATTACTTAACCTTAAGCCCATTTGAGCCTAACCAATTCCCGAGCCCATTACTATTCATTTCCAAGCCTATTTCTTAGGCCCGCTCATCAATTTCGGCCCAACGGCAGATTGGTAATTGGTGCAAGGTGGAAATGACCAAATTGCCCCCAAAAGCAAGTGGATAAGGGCAAAGGAAGAGAGAGAAGATGAGGGGACTTGAAGCAAACCTTCAATGGCTTTGATGAGGTCTTGACATCTCTCACATAACTCTCTCTCTCTCTCCCCTCCTTTAGCTCTCTCTCGACGAAGCTCTCTCTCCCTTGTTCTCCCTCTCTTCCTGTTTCTGCTCCAGCCGACCTTCGGGTGAAAAGCTGAGTTAATTGTTGTCTTCCCGGATGAATCAACCTTCGTGCCACCCACCACTGTCTTTAGGAGGTCCAGACCATATGGGAGGACTTGGCTGTTCGCCGGTCGGAGCCGCAGGTTGACCCGCCAGCCATCTAGAAGTCGCCGATTGCTAGTCCGCCTAACCCTGTTCTGCTCTAGCTGACCTTTCGTCAAAAACTCGAGTTAAAAGTGGTCTTCCGGCGAAGCCGATTTACTCCCTTTCCTCCTCTACTGTTCGGTTTCTTGAAGTTTCAGAGGGAGTCCGAGCTGTGGTTGCTATGCTGAGCTTGGGACTGCCTTGGATCGTCATGATAGAGGTCCCGGTGCGTAGCCACCGTCGTCGCCGCCGCGTCGGTGTCTCCGGCCCACTTAACGGGTCCCTAGTGTGAAGAACTCGGAGCTTGAAGCGGAAGGGTCAGGAGCATAGGTGGCTCAATAGTTCTTTATAAGATAGACCTTCTGTATAAGCTTGAGGTGTTTATGAAAGTGTATTTGATTTGAAACCGGTTGTCCTGCTTTTCTATCCCAGGTATGTTGTTGTCAGGGGATTAGTGAATCCGCTTCCGCATGTGCAATAAAATGAAAAGGGTCGGTGACAAGTCATGGGAACGTTGCAAAAATCTATCGACCACTGAGGGATGTGTGTGTGCTCGAGGTTCAGGGCATGACATATTTAGTCATCGAGCCATGTGCATTCTCTAAGGCGACATATTCGCCAAGGCGACGTACTAATCACCGAGCCCCGTGCATTCTCTAAGGTGACATATACGCCAAGGCGACGTACTAATCATAGAGCCACGTTATACCAAATCACCGAGACACGTGCATTCTCTAAGGCGACATATTTGCCAAGGCGATGTACTAATCACCGAGCCACGTGCTTTTTCAGGGCATGACATATTTAGTCATCGAGCCATGTGCATTCTCTAAGGCGACATATTCGCCAAGGCGACGTACTAATCACCGAGCCCCGTGCATTCTCTAAGGTGACATATACGCCAAGGCGACGTACTAATCATAGAGCCACGTTATACCAAATCACCGAGACACGTGCATTCTCTAAGGCGACATATTCGCCAAGGCGATGTACTAATCACCGAGCCACGTGCTTTTTCCAGGTGATGTATATAATCAACAATTCATGTGCATTCTCTAAGGTGACCTATACGCCAAGGCGACCTATCTGGTCACCGAGCCACGTCATACAGCATTTCTTCTCATCTTTTCTCATATCCGATAAAATATCGTGTGTGGATACACGGTCGGCCTTAGCCAAAATATAATATTTTCCTTTCATCCCACCATTTTCTATAGGCCACCAAAATATTTTTGGCATTATCAACCGATGTCCGGTTATTTTTCAATTAATTTCCAAAATTATTTAATTTAGGAAATAAATCCTAAATTCACAAATAATTCATTTCAGCACAAAAAAGCTCAATTAAATAAACGGACTGCACCACGGTAATCAGCATAAAATCTCAGTCATTGGCTATCCCAGCCTAATTTCCGAAAAATAAATAAATAATTAATTAATTTCGAAAATTAATTATTAAATAGCAATAAATCCAATTTAGGCCCGTAATGCCTAATTGGAAGTCGAAACGAACCTGGAAAAATTCCAAGTGTCGTTCAATAAATAAGAGGACATATCTACTCGCTAATTACACTAACCATTCTCCTAACATACATAGGTAAATCCCTAATTTAATTATTTTAATCTAATTTATCCACCTAATTGCACTTAATTAAATCTAATCAACCCCTAAGTATCATTAGTCTACTAAGCGGGGATTAGTGAGTAAAACTCACCCGTTTAACAATCTGTTCGGATTGAAACGTTGGAAATGTGATGGGGATCAACTTTCCCAAAGGCGGGCCTAGGTTTCGAGGTTCAAGGCCACCTCAAAACGGGCCTAGAAGCTGCTGTGAGACCCACTTTTCTGCTCTTTGTTTGTTCCTGGTGAGGGCCGATTCGGGGTCGGTTGAGGTGAGTAAGAGCCGGTGGAGCTGCAGCAAGGTCGAGCGAGGTTGGGCAGTGGCTCACGGCGACTGTAGGAGCTCCAGCAGCAACTTGAGTTGCACGGGACAGCTCTGGAGACTCACGGCAAGGGCGGCTGGACGGCGTGAGGCGTGGCAGGGACGGTGGCACGCGGGGCAGCCCGTGCGGGCGAACGGCGCTCCGGCGAAGGGCGACGGCGTGCGACGTGGACGGTGGCCCCTCCTGCTGGGTTTCTGGTCTTGAAGCGGCGGCAATGGAGATGGGGAAGGGGAAGGGGCTGTCGCACGGTTGAGGGAGAGAGAAGGAAGGGTGGACGGCTGCTATGGGTAAGAGAGAGAAGAGATCAGGTTGGAGGGGCCTTTGGCCTCGATTTTCCAATTTCTTGTCCCCCTTGACCATTCTTGGCCATACACACACCTTCCTTGGCCTCCATTAGGCCACCAAGGCTTCTTCTTAGACATGTGAAATGGTCCAAAATGCTAGGGGAATGGGGGCACACGAATTTGGCACAATATCTCTCTCAATTGGACTTAATTCCTCTTCGATTCAATCCTATTTGGCCTTTATAAATTCAATCGACACCTCAAAGGTTAAATCGATATTTTTCCTCACCTATATATCCATTATGCTTCCCAAATTGGCAATCAAAACGATCCTCGGTTTTTTCTGCACAAAAACGGTCCTACGATGACTTTTTCTTTGATTCATCCTAATGAGGCATCTTGCTCATTCAAACTCCTTTCAAGCAGCTATGCTCGACAATAGATTTCTCGGTAATCGACCAAGTCGAACGGCACCAACAGCTGCTTAAGCTCTTGTCGAAGGCCATTCTTGAATCTCCAAGCCTTCTCCTCAGGGTCTTCAATCAACCTCGGAGCATATTGAGATAGCTTCGCAAACTTGACCCCATATTGGTCAACAGTCATCGATCCCTGACGAAGGCGCTGGAACTCCTCCATCTTTTGTTCTTGGGCCATACCCGAAAAGTACTAATCGTTGAAAGCTCCGAGGAAGGCATCCCACAATGGGATCACACCTTCAGGAAAAATAGTATCCTTGGTGGCTCTCCACCAAACATTGGCATTGCCCTGCAATTGGTAGACGGCTAGGGTTACCTTCTCAGTCTCCGTGCACATCAAAAGTGCAAAGGCTTTTTCCAAATCTTATATCCATAGAGACGCGATCTCGGGATCTCCAACACCCATGAACCTTGGCGAGCTTAACTTTAAGAACTGCTCCACTAGCTTGTGGATCGGTCTTTCTCTGTCTACGGTGGCAGGTGCAGCAACAGGGGTGGCCTCAGCAGTGGCGGCAACAGTAGCAGTAGCAGCGGCCTCAGCAGCGGCTTCAACAGCGGTGGCTTGATTCTGAGCCTGCTGATCCATTCGGTTACCCATAACCTCTAGCACTCGTCATAATCCCTTCAATTCTAAGATCACCAAGGGCTGCTACTGCAGCACCAACAAGAGGTGGTGCTACTCCACTGGCACTGGCCTGTACTTGTGCCCTACCTCTGCCTCCTCGGGTACCGACCCTGGTCGGTGACCTAACCCGAGCTGCATGCCTAACAGTTCTCTTGCTCGGAGTTCTCTGCTCTTGCTCGCTCATGGTTCAGCCTTTATACCAAAACCTATCTTCCAAATCCACACTGGATTAGAAGGTGAGCGATCCAAAACATAAGCAAGTCTAGCACTCAGCTAACACAGACATGCACCAACATGAATTTAAAGGTCTTTCCTACCACTATCCCATGAACCATCGCACCTTATCACTCAAATACCTAACCATTGCTCTGATACCACGAAAAGGGGATGTCACGTCCTGATCCTCAAGCACGCACCCATCCCTTACCTGGTCGATAAAATAGCAACATCCTAGGACGCATCGGCGGCCCTTTCTTGTTAATATGCAAGCAGAAGCATGTAAATAAATCCCCAGACAATAAAAAAATTGTGATAGAAAAGTAGGGCCATATTTTTCACAACTGAAAAACCACAACCACACTTTTATACAAAGCAAACCTCATAGTATATAATACAATACTATTAACAAAGTCAGATCTATCACACATAGGTTCACAACTCAGGGTTTGCAAATAAGGTGAGGGTCTCAATCCTCATCGAGGTCATACTCCGGATCCTCATCTAGATCATCCTCTGGATCCTCTTCAGGGTCTTCTTCGGGGTCCTCCTCTTCAGCTTCCTCCTCTGGATCATCCACCTCTTTGACGTTCACTCATTCTTCGACGCTCTAGCTAGAACTCACGTTAGAGCATACCGGAGATTTAGGATCGCCGAGCTTGGGATCCTTTGCATCCACCACCGATCCATCCTTAGGATCTGCCATCCCTTTCTCGAATGCTTCCTCTAAAACGAACATGGGTACATCACCTTTCGGCATGGGACCCTCTTTTCACCCATCGTGATACTCACGATACCACGCCCGGTACTCATGGGGTACATTATTGGGTCCACCCACGTCAACCCCAACCATGGATTCCACCAGTACATATTCTAAGCCTTCAGGGTGGGGGTGTATCGGAAAGTGAATTTCTATCTCAGTGATCTCCTCGAGTATACCAAAATGCATGGGAGGACGAGGAGGTGGAGATGCTGCCATCTATGGACCTGAAATGTTGTCCCACAACGGGGTGAGACTACATCTCAGTAAGTTCTACCCCCTAAGACTCGATTAGGAAGCCAATATGCCATAAGGGCTGCCTATGCACAACATGAGTCAGAGGACTTACCTTGGCCTCAGATTCCACCTGCAATTCAACACATTTCGAATAGGCACCCAATCAAACACCACAGATCAAAACATCGATCAATCGACTTAGTCGATTACATGTCATCACGACCTTCCCATGGTCGTTATATTCAATACTATCTATAAGGTCCTATTAAACCAGGACTACTCACCCAAAACTGAAAATATAGATAGTATAGCTCGCCCAAAGCTGATAATATAGTATATTATATATATGCTCGCCCAAAGCTGATAGATTAGGGCCCCCAAGCCAATTTAGTATACTATATATGCTCACCCAAAGCTGATAAAATAGAGCCCCCAGGCCATTATAGTATACCACTACCATTATACAATCAATTCATCATTTTTATCATACTCGATAAAAATACTCGTGTGTGGGTACACGGTCGGCCCTAACCAAAATACCATAATTTCACTTTTGATTTTCCCAGTTCTTTCAATAGTCCAAAAATAGATTTTTAGCGCTGTAGACCGACGCCTGGTAATTTTTCAATTAATTACCGAAATTAATTAATTTAGGATTAAATCCTAAAATCACAATTAAATCAATTTAGCACAAATTAAGATTCAATTAAATAAACAGAGAGTACCACAATAATCAGCATAAAATTCTGGTCACCAACTATCCGATCTAATTTTTGTAATGACCCGGCTATCCAGTCTAATTTCCGAAAATAATTAATTAATTAAATAATTACGAAAATTAATAATTAAATGCCAAAAATCCAACTTAGGCCCGTAATGCTTAATCGGATGCCGAAACGGACCCGGAAAAATTCCGAGGTTTGTTCAATAAATATTAGGCCCTATTTACTTGCTAATTACACTAATCATTTGCCTAACATGCATCGGTAAAGTAGTAAATTAATTCAGCTAATCTAATATATCCATATAATCATACTTAATTTAATCTAATCAACCCATAAGCATCATTAACCTACTAAGCGAGGTTTAGTGAGTAAAATTCACTTGTTGACGAGCGGTTCGGTGCAAAACGACTGGAATGTCGTGGGGCTCGACTTTCCTCAAGGCGGGCCTAGCAACCGAGGCTCGGGACCACCTCAAAACGGGCCTAGAAGTTGCTGGAAAACCCAGCAACTTAACTTCTATTTTCTGCTGAAACAGAAAGAAACAAGGTCAATGACGAGGACTCCGACCGGTGGAGGCGGCTAGGGTGCTCGGTGGCCAATGACGAAGACTTCGACGACCTTGGCTGGCTTCGACAGTGGCTGGCATGACTGGACAACAACCCTAGATGCACGGACAGAGGCAGACGACAAGTTGGGATGCATGGGCAGGCAGCACGGCGAGCGAACGCGCGACGACGAGCTTGCTACACCGGCGGGCGTGCGGCGGCGTGCGACAGTTCCAAGCGACTGCTGCTGGCATGAGGGGCTGCTCCGGTGGTCTCTTGGCCTGCTGGGGTTCGAAAATGGCAAGGAAGAAGTGAGATGGAGGTGTGGACGACAAGTGAGGGAGAGAGATAGGGGACAAGGGCCCCACTTGGCCATTTTCTTTTCCAATTCTTGGTCCCCTTTGACTAATCTCAACCAAGCTGTCTTCCTTGGCTCTCCTTAAGCCACCAATGCCCACTCACAACCTTTGAAATGGTCCAATTTGGCTAGGCAAGGAGGGACCTACGAATTTGCAAGTCTTCTCCCTCAATTGGACGCTTGTTTCTTCTCAAATCAATCTCATTTGGCCCTTCTAAATTCAATCGACACCTCAATTATCAAATTGGTATTTTTCCTCATCAATCAGTCCCACTTACTTCCCAATTTTGCGATCAAAAAAGGTCCCGGCCTTTTTTTGAAAAAAAAATGGCCCTAGGACAACTTTTTCCCAAAAAGTCTCCGGTTGCAGAAAAATCTTTTGAGACTAAGTCGATACTCTTAGAATTTATTGTGACATGATAGAATCTTCAATTTCTAAAATCTGACTCAAATTCACGGGTATTTTCCATTCGACGCGTTTTTAGCGTGACCTAGGCTACTGGGTAACTTTCAGAAATTTTTAGTGCAAATGACTCGTGGTCGATTTTCTTCGAGCCACAATGAACCCACTCGACACATTGATGACTCTCGGTTGTCGTGAAAATCTTGAGGATTCAAATACGGACACAGGGTACCAAAACAATAAGAAAATCAGTCTAGTGTCGGCCGATGAGAATTTTCCAATTTAGTGGTGTCACCCACGATTAGCCACACATCTCAGTCGAACCAACCTATCTCTGATCTCAAATCAATTTTTAACTGTGCCATAATGGCCTCTAAAGATGAGCACGGTCGAGAAGCCGATTCCTGGTTGAATTTTCAAGTCTATTGCTTTAAAATTCCTTCATGGCTTCCCCAGGTAGTCTAGTTATCTCGAGAGTGATCAGCTCTGAGAACAGCCCTATAGGTGCATCAATGAAATGCCTGATTTATTCAGTTTAAAACAGGATTGAAAATCTGGGATGTCACATCCCATATCCAAATTCTTTGGTTTGTAGGAATAAATAATTCTCCCATAAATCATAAACTAATTAGTGGTGATTCCTAAATAAAATTCATTTGCATGCTAACAGCTTGAACCTAAATCGCAAATTGATATGGGCTTGAAAGAGCTCGAGCTAAGTTCATACTTCGTAATCCTTTAGCCAAACTTTAGGTGATTCACCTGAAATTAGGTCGCAATATGCACGTTAATGGTTTAGAATTAAAATTGACAAAGACTATTTACAAAAATATTTTTGAATTAAAATGAAAAGGTACAAAAAGAGTATTAGATTTATCTAACATAATCAAGTCACAAATATGTAAGCATTTGGTTTGAAAAATGATCTCTAATTGTGTGACATTCGAAATTTTGCTCAACAAGATAGTGAGTCTTGAATGCTTCATGGTCCATGCTACATTAGCGAGCTTGTCATCAGACCGCACCATTCGCACCACCCCGAGGACCTTCCCCTTGGCTTGTCCCTGTCATTGCCGAGACAACTCAGCCGCGAAACCTTGAGCCAGGTGAAGTTATCATCGTAACACCGCAACACCGTGTCATTGCCGAACCAGACCAACTCAGCGACTAGCGCCACATCAGCGTGACTGGTTGCTGCCAATTTACACCACGTGACGCCACACAATCCTCCAAGCTGCGACACATCCCCTTCCCCAGCTGACCTTCCATTCCATCTCGCCGAATTGGCCACAGATCGAGCCATCGTTCACCCCATCTATTAAGGCAAGTGAGCGACGACGCATCAAGGGATGCTGACTCAATAATCACCGCCAGAGGAAGAACATCGCTGACCGTGGGACAGAGAGAAAGAGTCAACCGTTCGTCCCCTGCCCTCACGCCCCCTTCAACTCCTCTTCTTCATCATCTGTTGTAGCTAGTGAAGTGTAGAAGTCAGCAATGAAGGGACCCCTCCTCAGCGTAAGAAGACTTGAGTTTTTTCTCTCAATTCAACACTTGCGTCGTCGCCATCAGCCTCGTCTTCATCCTGCCAAGCCACCACTACAACGCCACCACTACAACTCACTAGGACTCGAGACAAGTTGTCACACCTCGATCCTCGGGCACGCACCCATCCCTTACCTGGTCGATATAATAGCGATGTCTCAGGATGCATCGCCGATCATTTCATTTCAATACGCATGCGAAAGCATACAAAAATCCCCAGACAATAAAACAATGGGATGGAAAAGTAGGACTCCAAATTTTCACACTTTAAAAGCAACCACACTTATACACATTGCAAATCATAGTGCAAATATATACAAGGCGAATTGTAAACTCTGGTTTTAAACCACCGGTTCATAAAACAAAGTCTGCAAGAAGGAATCGACTCCCATCAAAAGAGAATTGTCCTATGACTAACTAGTCCAATAGGATCGTCAATTCTTCAGGCTTCACCTTCTACACTTCGAGCCTCTCGTCCTTCACCAATGCCATCTAAGGACCTGAAATGGTTATAGAATAACCAATGAGACAATGTTTCAACAAGTTCTACTCCCTAAGACCCGATTAGGAAGCCAATACACTCTAGAGGCTATCTAAGCACAACACGAGTCAGAGGACTTACCTTGGCCTCTGTTCCTTCCTGCAAGTCAGTATCTATCAGATATACGGGAACCACATCAATTCACAGCACCGGATCAAATCATTGATCAATCGACCTAGTTGATTACATGTCAACATGACCATCCTTCGGTCATCTCAATCAATACTATCTATGAGTCCGACCATAGTCTAGGACTGCTCACTCTATGCCAATAATAGATAGTATCGCTCGCTAGAAGCTGCCTCAATTACTAAGATAATATACTATATATCTATGCTCGCCAAGAGCTACCTCAATTTCTGATATAGTATATTATATATGCTCGCCAGAAGCTGCCAAACATACTTTCATAGTATGTTGAGAAATGTATATATGCTCACCAAAAGCTGCCAGATCCATTGATCCGTTATTCTATATATGCTCAATAGAAGCTGCCAGCCATACTTTCATAGTATGCTGATAAATGTATATATGCTCACTAGAAGCTGCCAGATCCATTGATCCGCTACTCTATATATGCTCACCAGAAGCTGCCAGCCATACTTTCATAGTATGCTGATAAATGTATATGTGTTCACCAGAAGCTGCCAAATCCATTGATCCGTTATTCTATATATGCTCACCAGAAGCTATTAGCCATACTTTCATAGTATGCTGATAAATGTATATATGCTTGCCAGAAGCTACCAGCCATACTCTCATGCATGCTGATAAATGATCATTTAATCAATTCACCATTTTTATCCTTCCTAATAAAAATACCCGTGCGTGGGTACACGGTCAGCCTTAACCAAAATATAAGATTTTCACTTTTGAACCTCCCACTATTTACAGCATTCCCAAAATAGATTTTTGGTGTTGTAGACCGACGCCCGGTAATTTCCACTTAATTACCAAATTTAATTGATTTAGGAAAATAATCCTATAATCACAAATAATTCATTTCAGCACAAAATAAAGCTCAATTAAATAAACGGATTGCACCACGATAATCAGCATAAAATTCCGGTCGTTAACCATCCCGGTTTAATTTCCGAAAAATAAATAAATTAATTAAATAATTAAATAAATAGCAATAAATCCAACTTATGCCTGTGTCGCCTAATTGGAAGCCGAGACGGATCCGGAAAATTTCAAGATTCATTCAATAAATATTATGGACTATTCACTAGCTAATAGCACTAACCATTCGCCTAACGTGCATAGGTAAATCCTTAATTTAATTATTCTAATCTAATTTAACCACATAATTGCACTTAATTAAATATAATCAACCCCTAAGCATCATTAACCGACTAATAAGGTATTAGTGAGTAAAACGTACTTGTTTTAAAGTGAAGGCCAGATCACTGCAATGACGGTGCGACAGCTGCCGAAATCTGAATTTTCGACGACGTCGACGGGCACTCAGACTAGGCCCAAAGGCCTTGCAAGCCCACATCAAAAGCTGGGCTTAGGTCGAACTTGGGTCGACTTGCTCTGCGGGCTGAAACTCTGCTGGAGATGGCCTGAAGTTGGGCTGAATTCCAATGGGCTGAACCGCGGGCTTGGGCTGCTGAGTTGGGCTTACTGTGGTTGGGCTTCAAGGGCTGAATTGAACAAGCTGTTGGGCCCAAAACTTGGCTGAGTTGGGCTGGACTGAATTGTTGAACAAGGGCCGAAGTTGTTGGATTTGCTGGCCAAACTACTGGGCCGTTGACACAACTGAAGTTAGGTTTTGAACGGGCCGTGAAATCCGTTGGACTGAGCGCTGCCAATCGAAGCAGAAACGGAGCTACAGGTCTTCGAGATTTGCTGGCAAATGAAGATGGGAGACGCGAGCCACGAAGCTGAGGGCGAAGATGCATGGCTTCGCTGGTCTTCAAGGGGCGTTGAAGAAGCTGCTGCAATGTTGACTGAGAAGCAGGTGTGGGCAGACGAGGGAGCAAACGATCATGGGTTAGGCTGCTACGGTTGGGTTTCGCTGGCTGCTGCTTCGGAGCGTGGATGTGGGGGTCAACAAATTACGTCTGGGTGTGGTGTTATTAACCAAGGAAGGCCAAGCTGTGGACGCGTGGAGGGGCAAGCGTCACTAGCATCCAAGGAGCTGGAGGCCAGTGGACGTGGACTGAAGAATTCAAGCAGCTTGCTTTGTGGAGAGAGGAACAGTGGCAACAAGATTTAGTGGACTGCAGTGGCAAAGAGAGAGAAGGAGAAATGAAGGGATGAAATGGCAAAGAAGGGGAAGATTGAAGCTAAAGACGTCGCACGAAGGAGAGCAGCTGGTGTCCAAACGTGCTGAAGAAGATTGAGACCGGATGAGTGAGGGGAAGATTAGTCAACAAATATCCCTTTAATTGAGTGCTTTGTTCCCCTAAAGTCCTCATCCTTATCCTATATGTCTCCCATTAATTTCTTATAAATAATTTCCACACAATAATCCATTTTGAAGCCAAAATTCAGCCCCCTCTACAAAGCTCCGAATTTCATATTTTGGTCTTCAATTTCTTCAACAAATTCCCAAATTCGACGTCCAATTTTACTGAAGAAAAATCCCGAACAATTTTTTGTAAATCCCTCAGACTCAAAGGCTCGGCTTGGAAGTCCAAATTTCTGCTAATTTTCCGAATCGTCGAAAACAATTTTCCATAAAATTCTTGGAATCTCCGAAAATTTCTCAGAGGATGAGTCGACGTTCCTAAAATAGATTGTGACACCACAGAACTTTCAATTTCTGAAATTGGGCTCAAATTCATGGTTAATTTCCATCCGACGGGTTTTTAGCGTGACCTAGGCTACCGGGTAGTTTTCAGAGATTTTTAGCACAAATGACCCATGGTCGATTTTCTTCAAGCCACAATGAACCCACTCGACTCATTGGCAACTCTCGGTTGTCGTGAAAATCTCGCGGATCCAAATACGAACATAGGGTACCAAAACAATAAGAAAATCAGTCTAGTGTCAGTCGACGAGAATTTTTCAATTTAGTGGTGTCACCCATGATTAGCCACATATCTCAGTCGAACCAAACCATCTCTAATTTCAAATCGATTTTATACTGTGCCGTCATGGCCTCTAAAGATGAGCACGGTCGAGAAGCCGATTCTTGGTCGAATTCTCAAGTCTATTTGCCTTAAAATCCTTAATGACTTCCCCAAATAATTTAGTTATCTCAAGAGTGATTAGCTCTGAAAATAGCCCTATAGGCGCGTCAATGAAATGCCCGACTTATTCAGTAGAATACATGATCGAAAATCTGGGATGTCACACAAGTAGATATCCTCCGTTCTATCCTATGTCAATCGATTGTTGTTAATTCATGAATGTGGTTTAGTTCCTTGTTTAATCAGAAGTTTCGATTGCGTACCCAGCTACATTGTCGAGTTTGAAGTAGTTGGGCTTGTGGTTAGGTCGTAGGAGCATGGACAGTCGATATCGAGTAAGTGCGAGGACTGAAATGGCCAAAATCCTAATTAAGATTAGTAAATACACTTAGGTAGATTCAGTTTTTAGCTCGACCCCGAATCTTGCTAATTTTGTACCAACTTATGCGAAGTGAATTTCATGGGGCATTCTTCAAAAAAGTCATTCTTTGTTGGTTGTTCTATGACATGTTTTAATTTCATAATTTTTTGGACTTTATATGAAAAAACTATATTTGAAAAACTACAGGATTTGAAATCTGTTTTTGGGTTTACTCAACCGACCTCTTTCTACTTTCCATTTTCCACAAATTTTTCGGTTGAGAATCCTAACATGTGTCCATCATAAAAGTTGTAGAGTACATCCTAGACTATCACATATTTTCCATAATTTTTCGGTCACATTTGTCAGCAAAATGTTTATTTTCCTACTCAACTGCATTGTGGAAATCCTTACCGTTTTGGGCACGGATTACAAAAATTATTTAGAACTATATGAGCTAAATCAAACTTTGAGTCCTCACTGAAAATGTTCCTCAAGGTCCTTTCTACCTCATATTAAAGTTTCATAATTTTTTAAATCCATTTACCTAAGCAACAACTATATGTTCTAAAGACGTGAGAGGCCTTATAAGGTCAATTTAAGGTCTAGAGTCTAGGATTCCTCTTATAGTTCATTCAATGTAAGCACTAGTGAAAATATGTCAGTCTAGGGGATAGGATGACTGGGAATTCATTTGCTTCACATTTGGGTTCCTGAGTAATAGTAACATCAACGTACTTTTTAAATTGAATTATGGAATTGTTGTATCGTGATGTGCATATGTGACTGAGAATGCCGTCAATCCTTGGGACGAAGATGCTTCGATTTGTAATAGGGATGCCTGGAGAGGTAACTGGGTTCCTCCAGATACTTAGGAGGTGTAACGTGGTTCCCCTGGAGGTCCTTACAATACTGAATGGGTGCGAGATGCCCAGGAGTAATGGGGTTCCCCAAATGATGATGGTAGCATGAATTTATATTAAAAATGACTTTAGTTCTTCTAAACCGAGATACTGATTATTTGTTGGGAAAAAGTTATTACTCGTATTGATTTGTCATGTATTTTGAAAAGGTTCTCAAGTAAGTTGATGTGCAAGTGATTCACTAAAATTTCTATTAAGGCTTTCTTTGTCGGTGATAATCGATTTGTGTAGTATAGACCGTTGGACTTTCTACTTTGTGGATTTAGACTTACTGATTGTTAACTTTATCTTTTCACATCAATAGAATGTCAATCCCACCTGCCTATCCTATGGTCCGTTATGGAGTACCTATTGACTTCACATGGGAAGATGATGAATTCATTGACCTCGGTTTTGCGGATATATTTTTTATCTGAATCAAGTCACATATGGTCGTTGATATAGGACCTCTAACAGGGTAGATCACTCTTGGGTTTGTTAGGATGTACGCCCATGTCAATGGGCGCACAATGGGTCCACTCCCACAATTTGCCGATGGGTCGGGAAATAGAGGTAGCCTAACTGCATAGACGGGAGGTAGGAGGGAAGCTGCATTTTTGAGAGCTCGAAAGATTTTTGATAGAGTGAGGGGCTAGGGGGCAACCATGTGTACAGTTGGGTGGGGATGGGATGACCAATGTACAAGCCGGTGTAGTCAATAGTATGGACCTTTTGAATTCCTCAATATACCCCACTTGTCGCTGATGTACATATATAAATAAACAAGAAATGAAGTTACCCTATTTACATAAGTCCACTTGTACCTCAGGATTACTTTAGTCCCTTACGCTTCCCGATGCTTAAAAAAAGTGAAACGAGAAAGATAATGGCACCAGTAGTTCTACATTAGTTGTGACGTGCTGGGGACATCACAAATTGATTCGTAATAGAATAGTGGAAACTCCAAATTAAATTGATTTGTGTGTTTAATTAATTAAATCGTGACCCCAAAGTTAAGATCAATATGGGTTTGCGAGAGTCCAAGCTAAGTATTTATTTAGTAATCTATTAATATTTCCTTGATAATTCACCTCTAGGAAAATCACTACAAGCTTCCTACGAAATTGCAAGAGCTCATTGCATGTGAAGAGCATCTATTCGTGCCCCCCTTGTTTTAATTCTTTATTTTGGACCCAACCATCACATCTAACGTTCATGATTGTTATATTTCTTGTTTTCCTTCTTTATACTCCAATCTTCCATTTTGCTTATTTAATAAAACGTCTCAACAAGAAATTGCATATCAGTCCATTTCACAATATGAAATCTAAGCATTAATATAGTTCCATTTAAGTTTATTTTAACTTATGGTTTCTACAATAATAAAATTATACTTCATTTAGAGTTACAAATTCATTTTCCTTCTATTCTAATTAAGTGTTTTCATAAGTTTTTGGAATTGAGAACCGACTTGATTCTCTTCTCCCGAGAATCAGCCTACAACTGGACTAATTGATATTTGACTGGACCTCACAAATTATTAGTAGCTCGTCCAATTAGGGACTAATCGTATGGGCCGTTAAGCACCAAGACTTTGTTCTTCGTGACCAATGACCATTCACTCCTGCATTTTTCATTCAAAAAAAAAAAAATCTGAAATTCTCATTTACAACTCCATTTACAAGGCCAGTGCATTATCTCGGGCGGAATTCGCATGAAAAGGATGGACTGACCAGCCCATAGTGACACCGACTTCTTCAGCCATAAAACAACGCATTTTTTAGCCGATTTCAAACCATGAGAATTCATTATGGGAACGAAACGTACGACTTTTTTTTGGGTAAAAAAAAAATTCATTCATTTATCATAATTAAATACAAATTTCCTAACAAAATAAATCTAAAAAAAGCAACAAAACAAAATGAAATCCGAAAAAAAAAAAAGAGAGTATGGCTCATAGCTCTTATCCCAAAAGATTAGATAAATTATGATATCAAAAAACAATCGGTGTTCAATCAGCAAAACCGTCAATGATAGGCACACGTTGAGATCTTTCTGTTAAAAAACTGCGGCTGGCAATGTGCACATAGAATCGGCGTCCTCAATATCATCTGTCATATGGAGAGAATAATCTACTACAAATCAAACACTTCTAAAAAATCCCCTAAATCTAGATTTAGATTGAGAGAGAAAGTTTTCAAATTTAGATCTACATCTAAATTGGGATAGGAGAGCTTCTGCTGAATTTTGGAGTAGCTATAGCAAATATTTTCTCTTTTTGGTCGGGGCATAGCAAATATTCCACATTCCCCCCAAAAAAGGAGAAAATAAAATTACATAGGAATTTACGTTGCCCATGGGAGTGTCGGACGAGAGATTCTGAAGCGCCTCTTTTGGGGACGACGAATTTGGATTGTCCTTGCGCTCCCAAGTGGGCCTAACTGCATGTGAAATCCCCCATTTTCGATAGAAGCGTCAAGTTTGATAGAAGCGTAATAACAGATATGAGTCGTGAGTTGATATATGCGAGAGTAGGTGATATCAATTAGAAAAATGCGCTTCTATTAGACAGAATTAGATAGAAGCACATACATAGAGAACGATGCATTTAGAGCTCTATAGTGGCTCGATTTGGTGTAAGCTTAAATTCACTCACCTAGACAAATAGCCTATTAGCTTGATTTTACTAGGCATCTTTGTGTAGTTACAGTAATATGTGCCACTTGTACTCAAGCACTTCATCTAGAAGCTAATGCAGCTTATAACGATACATATAGATCTCACTATCTCACAACTAAGTACAAACTATAACATTGATACACTTCTCCAGAAATTACACTTTTAGTTCACTCAAAAGACAATATAAGGATGTAAAACTTTCTCTGTTAATGGATTGTTTGTCACTTCCGGCCTCATTGCATTTGCGACCTTTGTTGATCTCTTTTTATACTCTTCAATAACCAATCTTCTCATTGGACAATCTTTAAGAGGCCAAGCTATCTGTTGGACAATTGTTGACAAGATAAATCTTGCTGATGAAGTCATTGAATCCGAGATTTAGGAGGTTTGCTCACCTATACAATGAAATCTTCTGGTTTCCAAAATTAGAGTAGCTCGAACTATGAAAAGTAATCAGTTTTTAGAATATTTGTTTATCAATCAAAATATCACGCATAATTGGCATACTCCACTTAGATATTTCTTGAGATTAACAATCATTCAATTTTTAGCAATTTCTCCCTTAATATGAAAAATAATAGCTTATTGAAAAAGAACTAATCTATTAAAAAAAAACTAGCAAAACATGGCATAAAATTAGTAGATAAGAAATTTCTAAGTAGTTTCACGAAACAAGCTACTAGAAAAATCTCATGTCACTTCTTCTAGTGCTTGAATTTTGATCTAATTTAGTAGACGAGACTATTGCCAGGTAAGATAGATCAATTAGGATAATGTGCGTTGAAAGACAACCGCATCTTCGAAGCATTAGATATATAAAGTTTCATCTACTGATCACATCTTGAACGTCTTTGTACCGCTCTTCAAGCATGACAATGCCGTATAATCAACACGTTTCTCTCCTCCCTTACGTGGCTCTCGCATATTTGATGCAGTCAATTATTTAGTTCGGAGGTCACTTAAAAGGAAGTCTCCTTTTGAGGCATGATCCACGTGAAATGGACGACTTTGTGGTCCACGCTGTCGTAATTTCAGGCTTCCAAGCAAACTTGTGGTTCTTGGGTTCTTGTAATGCTCTTCAAGCATGACAATGCTGTATAATCAATAGATTTATCTCCTCCCTTAGGTGGCTCTCACATATATGATACAGTCAATTATTTATGTCGAAGGTCACTTAAAAAGAAGTCTCCTTTTTAAGGCATGATCCACGTGAAATGGACGGCTTTGTTGTCCACACTATCGCAGTTACAGGCTTCCAAGCAAACTGGTGGTTCATAGATTGTAATTTTAAAACATTGTTTCGTGGCCACAAGACAGATGATCGTCATCGGACAAGCCTGACGATGATGAGATGTTTGAAAGTTTGGACAGAATTTGACTTTATCATTTGTAGATAATGTAATTTCACTAGACTAACAATGACAATTGTCTGACATCCGTCCTATTAAGATTATAACTTTGGTATAGTACCCTTTAATTCAACGAATTATTGATGGAAGCTCCAATTGGAGCTCATTCATGGACACCGACTTCTCGTTTTGATTATGATTTCCCAGTCTTAATAATCAACAACCATCATAGGATACATCTGTAGAGCAGATTCTTTATTGTGGGCTTTGTAGGACACCACGTATGGGGAAAGAGATTTTAATGTGAGAGATGTCCTATAATTCAAAGCCACCCTAACCAAACCTACATTAACTTTGTGTTAACGACGCCCTATCCATTAGGGGCAGCTAAATTTTGGGGCATTAGATTTGGCTATTTTTTCAGGGGGTGTGTCTCCCAAAAACAGTTGCTACACGAGATTCAATCGACAGCCAACGACCTTTAGCTTTGAGTGCAGAGATCTCCAAGCTCGGGTCGTTCGGCGTTCGGTCTATTTTTTTTACAGTGCTTCGCATTTATTCCTGACCGAACGTCGCAAAGATGTTTTATGACATTTTCTTACCGTTTCTACTAGAAATTTGGAGAGTCCTCACTCATTTTCTTTCATATGTTCGCCTTTTTTTTTTTTTTTTTTTTTTTTTTACTTGATGGTCTACGAGACAATGTTTGTATAATTTGAGATACTGATTTTGATAAAAAGGAAAGTAAAAGGTTCTGGGCTTTTCATAATAGTTGGCATTCGGGAAAATCGCAAGTTCCATAACTTTCGTTCAACACTCGTTAGAGTGCCATATTTATCGTGTTTACCTGAGTGCTATAATTTTTTCTTGACTTATTTAAGTGTCATAAATGTTTAAAAAGAAGACCCCCAATTTGGCTTCGGCTTTGATTGTCTTGAGCAGCAAGAAGGATCGAAAGCATACCGAGAGTTGAAGCAACTATCTTGGTTAGCCCTCAGTTTCTTCGTTTGTTTCCTGTGAGGATTGGTGGCAGAATTCCTAATTTTTCCTGAATTATGTGTATCGTCAAATGTTTGATATGCAACGCAGAGCATAGCAAGACTGTGTTTTCTGCCGAAGATCCTGAATAATATATAATATTGGATTTTCGTTTATCCATTTCCGAGCTCATTATTGATCGTTGCAGCATATGTTTTTCGCTGTGCGACTTTTTTTTTGGTCAGTTGCTGTGCGACTTTAAAAAGGAACAATCATCAGAAAGATGATCCTCCAGCTAGCTTGGTACAGTTTCGTGAAGTCAGTTGATTTAGCGCTCTGTTTTTTCTGCAACTCGCAGTTTTCTATTTTCACTGTCTGGTCAATCACGACGGAAGCATTCCTGCTTCAATCCTCCTCCAATTGGAATAGCAATTCCTCTGACAGTTACCGGTAGATCCCTAAACGGGGAGAAACATATGGCCCCGGCTCACTTTGCAGACCGCTTCGTCTTGACCATATTCGCACGATCGGGAGCCACTTGTTAAGCTCTTGCTCTCCCCTGCAAATTTTGGTAGCTAATATTGCCCCAATTCGCTAGGGCTTCATGAACACGAAGAATTTAGCCCAAATTGTCGATTTAGGACAAACAAATGTGATACACGTTGCCGTTTCTGCTGAGTTCACTTTGCCAGCAAGTTACGTCGGATCTTTTACTTCAGCTTCACTTCGCAGAGCAACGCCAAGCCTCCACCACTTTGTCCTGACCAAATTGACATGATCGGGAGCCACTTGTTTAGCTCCTGCTCTCGATTGCAAAAATTCAACAGCTAAGTTTGCCCTAATTCCTTGTTTGTGGAGTTAGGGTTTCAAGAGCACGATGAATTTAATCTAAATTGTTAATTTAAGGCAAACAAACGTGATGCAAGACCTCTTTTTTGATGATTTTACTATGTCGGTAAGCTACACCGATGTTTTACATTAAAATAAGGTTACGATGGATTTTCCGGATACACAAATTGCCAATGGCACTGAGGTGATCAATTTTTCACTAAAATTGCATCAAAGTGATTGGGAAAAAGGTTTGGTATTGAAACAAGCATCATACGAAAGTTATGATACTCGAAGCTCATTTTCCCGAACTTTTATTGTTTGTGGAAGAGCCCTTGAGCCTTTTACACAGTGTTTGTAGCAACAATACATGAGCGACGCCGATGTCGTTTTCCACCAAATTCGCCACTCTTGAGCATTATTTTGACGCTTTACGTTGCTTGTTTCGAAAAACAAGCACCGCCACTAGACGAGCTGGATTTGGAAATTTCGTTGCCATTCGCTGCCACGAGTGCCCTCATGCGCCTCTGTAATTTTCATTCGAAAAAAAATCTGAAGTTCTCATTTACAACTCCATTTACAAGGCCAGTACATTATCTCGGGTGGAAGTCGCATGAAAAGGATGGACTGACCAGCCCATAATGACACCTGTTTCTTCAGCCATAAAACAACGCCTTCTTGAGCCGATTGCAAACCATGAGAACTCATTATGGAACGAAATGTACGACCTTTTTTTTTTTTTTTTGGGCAAAATGAAAATTTCATTCATCTCTCATAATTAAATACAAAAGTAACATAAAAAGTTTCCTAGCAAAAATAAATCCCAACAAAGACACAAAACAAAACAAAATCCAAAAAGGAAAAGAAGAGTACAGCTGCACGCTCTTATCTAGAAAGACTAGATGTATTACGATATCAAAAACAATCGGTGGTTGATCAGCAGAACCGTTAGTGATAGGCACACATCAAAATATTTCTGTCAAAAAACTATAGCTTGCAATGTGCACATAGAATCGGCATCCTCAATATCATCTGTCCTATGGACAGAATAATCTACTACAAATCAAACACTTCTAAAAAAAACTCCAAAATCTAGATTTAGATTGAGAGAGAAAAGCTTCCAAATTTAGATCTACATCTAAATCGGGATAGGAGAGCTTCCGCCAAATTTTAGAGTAGTTATAGCAAATATTTTCTTTTCTTTTTGGTCGGGGCATAGCAAATATTCCACATTCCCCCAAAAAAAGGAGGGATAAAATTACATAGGAATTTACGTTGCCCATGGGAGTCTCGGACGAGAGATTCTGAAGCGTCTCTTTTGGTGATGATGACTTCGGATTGTCCTTGCGTTCCCAAGTGGGCCTAACTGCATGTGAAATCCCCCATTGTCGACGTACTAACGAGTCCTATCAATACATTATAATATTCGAGACTCGAAAGGTAAATATATTATCTTACAAATCTGAGAAAAGGCTTGCAATTATGTGAGAGTTTGTATTATTAGGCGGATGCTGAGTTTTCTAACAATAATCTGAATATCGATAGATGTATACATACAAGGATGTCGCACACATAGGATGTGCAGTTGCTCTAAAGAGCAATTTCTTTAATATAAAATTAGATTTCGTAATTTAGTAATTTTTTCATTAAGGTTTTACCGTCCGTTGATGAGTCATGGGATGATTCTTTCCCTCCGTTTTGTTATTTTCCTTTCCTTTCTCCTTTTTTTTTTTTTTTTTTTTTGGCAAATTTACGTCTAATTTCCTTCAAGGACTTAATTGAGTTGATATGAAGAGTTCTAGCGCTTGTAAAGATGCCACACTTGCTTTCCCTTACGCGTGGTCCTCAAAGCTTTTCAAGGAACAGTTTGCAAACCATTTCAATTATGTTGAGAATGAAGGACATAAAAATGATAGAGAAGAAGGCAGGTTCCACAATTTGATTTAATGACTTAAAATAAACCAATCAAGTTTTTCGTGGAAATTAAATGTTCAATAATAATCATGGACGCCAAACGTACTTGAAAATCTATTATATTTATTGGGTAGTTTTCGGATCACATTCTCTCAATGAATGCGATTTGTTACATTCTGCTGGTCCTATGTAGATTCACCCGATTTAATGTTAAAAGATCTTTGATTTTATGCGTTTCAGGCATTTGTACAAAAACTGTTCGGTAAAAGATTGCATTTTCACCTTCTAAACTTATCCTATGAATTTAAATTCATTCTTAGGCACTGTTTGGTAACCATCCAAACAGTGCATGATTCTGATTTTTCGTTCCCAAAATCGGTTTGGGAACAGAATCGCTTTGGTAAAATTTTTGTCCCGAGAATAATTTTGGACAAGAATTGAGAATAAAAAAAAAATGTGATTCTTGGTCTAAGAATCAAAAACCGAATCAAGGTCTTCTTCTTCCCTTCCGCCATCCCGCGATCACCATCCACCACCGCCCGCCGCTGCTCGCTGCCGTCTGCCGCCACTCGCCGCCACTGCTGGTTGTCGTCCGCAGGTCCGGCAAGCTCCCCAGAGGCTCGCCAAGCCAGGGCGAAGTCCGGTGAGCTCGCCGGAGGCAAGCCCGGCCACCGGCGAGGCTCGGCCTCCCCAAATCTAGCGAGGCCGAGCCTCGCCGGTGGCCGAGCAAGCCTCGCCGGGCCCGGACAAGCCTCGCGATGCCCGGCCCCGCCGGTGGCCGGGCGGGCCTCGCCGGCCGGGCGAGGCTCGCCGCCACCGACGAGGCTCGCCTAGCCCTACCGGTGGCCAGGCAAGCCTCGCCCAGCCCCAGCGAGGTCGGCCTAGCCACCGGCGAGGCTCGGCCGATGAGGGCCGGCCTCATCGAGGGCCGGCGACGCTCCGATGAGGTTGCGGCCCTCATCTAGTCGGTCGCCGATCCGGCGACCGGCCACAAGAAGAAGAAGAAAAATAGGAGAAAAATGAAAAAAGAAAAGAAAAGAAAACAAGGAAACAAGGAAAAAAAAAGGAAAAAAGGAAAAAAAAACAAAATAAAAGAAAAAGTAAAAAAGTAAAAAAGTAAAAAATTATTTAAAAATTAAAATAAATTGATTTGGAAAAAAATCAATGAGCACGGTACCAAACGCAATTCTCTTCCAGCATCAGAAATTTTGGACAGTTACCAAACACGTTTTTTTACTCATAATCAGTTCCCAGGAACAGAATAAAAAATAATCATTTCTTGTCAGAATATGTTCCCGGGAACAAAATTATTACCAAACGCGCCCTTAATCTTTTCATTTGAACCAATGTGATTCAAAACATTTCAGTGAAAATGCAATTAAGTCCTCTAATCCATATTTCACTTGAAAATGCCAATGTAGAGGTTCAGTCATCGCCAAATTGACCATCTCAGGTGTCACAGCTAACGATATGATGTGTACAATTCCAAATGAAAGGAAGCTGCTCTTTTTTCTTCTTTTTCGCCATTTTATTTTAATCTAGTGGCAAGGATTCAGTATGTAAACCATGCTAGTTATAATAAATCCTTAACTCAAGAAGTCTAATAATACTTCCAAAAGGATGAGAACCGAGCTCTAATATCAATTGTAATGGCTAACAATATCACCTCAAGGGGGTAAATTTGTGTTTTCAAGAAACTTGACAAATTATTGTAGAATTATAAGTGTCAAGTTTGATAGAAGTGTAATAACAGATATGAGTCATGAGTTGATATATGCAAGAGTAGGTGATATCAATTAGTATAGCGCGCTTCTATTAGATAATATTAGATAGAAGCACATGGATAGAAAACGATGCATTTAGAGTTTTATAGTGGTTCAATTTGGTGTAAGCTTATATTCACTCACCTAGACAAACAGCCTACTAGCTTGATTTTACTAGGTATCTTTGTGTAGTTACAGTAATAGGTGCCACTTATACTCAAGCACTTCATCTCGAAGTTAATGTAGTTTATACCGATGTGGATAGATCTCACTATCTCACAACTAAATACAAACTATAACATCGATACACTTCTCCAGAGATTACACTTTTATTTCCCTCAAAAGACAATATAAGGATGTAAAACTTTCTCTCTTAATGGATTGTTTGTCTCTTTCGACCTCATTGCTTTTGCGACCTTTGTTGATCTCTTTTTATACCCTTCAGTAAACAATCTTCTCATTGGATAATCTTTAAGAGGCCAAGCTATCCGTTGGACAATTGTTGACAAGATAAATCCTGCTAATGAAGTCAATGAATCCGAGATTTAGAAGTTTTACTCACCTATACAATGAATCTTCCGGTTTCCAAAATTAGAGTAGCTTGAACTATGAAAAGTAATCAGTTTTTAGAATGTTCGTTTATCAATCAAAATATAATGCATAATTAGCATACTCCACTTAGATATTTCTTGAGATTGACAATCATTCAATTTCTAGCAATTTCTCCCTTAATATGAAAAATAATAGCTTATTGAAAAAGAACTAATCTATTAGAAAACTAGTTAAACATGGCATAATATTAGCAGATAAGAAATTTTTAAATAGTTTCACGAATCAAGCTACTAGAAAAATCTCATGTCACTTCTCCTAGTGCTTGAATTTTGATCTAATTTAGTAGACAAGACTATTGCTAGGTAAACTATATCAATTAGGATATTGCGCGTTGAAAGATAACCGCATCTTCGAAGCATTAGATATATAAAGTTTCATCTACTAATCACATCTTGAACGTCTTTGTACCGCTCTTCAAGTATGACAATGCTGTATAGTCAACACGTTTCTCTCCTCCCTTACGTGGCTCTCGCATATTTGATGCGGTCAATTATTTAGGTCGGAGGTCACTTAAAAAGAAGTCTCCTTTTGAGGCATGATCCACGTGAAATGGACCACTTTGCGGTCCACGCTGTCGTAATTACAGGCTTCCAAGCAAACTGGTGGTTCTTGTAATGCTCTTCAAGCATGACAATGCTATATAATCAACAGATTTCTCTCCTCCCTTAGGTGGCTCTCACATATTTGCACGTGCCCATCCCTTGGTGGTCGATAAATTTGCGATGTCCTAGGACGCGTCCCCGACCCATTCATTTTAATGCACATGCAAAAGCGAACTATTACCCTTGACAACAACCAACACAAGATAGAAAAGCAAGAAACAAGTTCATAACCAAAACACTTTTATAAACACCCCCGGTTTATATACAACGCTAGACTATAGACAAAGGTCTACTCAACAGAAAAGCTTACAAGTCCTCTAGGCACTTGAATCCCCAATTGAAAACTTTGAGGTCTTCTAGGTACTCGGGTCGAGCACTACACCACCACGAGGGTGTCACACCCCGATCCTCGAACGCGTGCCCATCTCTCACCTGGTCGATTAATAGCGACATCCTAGAACGCATCGCCGACTCTTTTATTTTAATACGCAAGCGGAAGTATATAATAAATTCCCAGACAATAAAACAATGGGATTGAAAAGTGGGGCTATATTTTTCTACTAAAAAACCACAACCACACTTTTATAAAGCAAACCACATAGTATATAATACAATATTATTCACAAGTCTGATCTACTATACGTCCGATCCAAACTCAGAGTTTGCAAAACAAAATGGGATCTCGGTCCTCATCCAGGTCATACTTGGGATCATCCTCGGGATCCTCTTCCGACTCCTCTTCTTCAGGGTCTTCTTCTTCGGACTCCTCATTAGGGTCTTCCAATTCCTGATTCCCCTCCGGTTCCTCCTCCGGTTCTTCCTCCTCAGGCTCCTCCTCTGGCTCTTCTTCCCATGGCTCATCATGTTCGATGATCTCCCCTTCCTCTTCACTCCAGTTAGCATCTTCGACTGAATACACGGGGGGTGCGAGTATCGTCCTCAAGTTTAGGATCCTTAGCATCCACTACCAACCCTTCCTTGGGATCAGCCGTCCCTTCTCCAAACGCCTCTTCTAGTACGTACAAAGGTACATCACCCTCAGGTATGAGACCCACTCTTCGCTCATCGTGGTAGTGACGGTACCATGATCGATACTCGTGGGGCCTCAGGGCTTCCTGATCCACGTCAACCAAGACAGTAGACTTAACTAGTACATATTCTAGTCCTTCCGGGTGAGGGTGTACATGGAAGTGGTATGCTATCTCTGAAATCTCTTCTGGGATGCCAAAATGCATAGGAGGACGAGGAGGTGGAGGTGCTGTCTAGGGGCCTGAGATGGTTATACAATAACTAATGAGACAACGTCCCAGTGAGTTCTACCCTCTTAAGACCCGATTAGGAAACCAATACACTATGGGCTGCCTAAGCACACACGGGTCAGAGGACCTACATTGACCTCAGATTCCACCTGCAAATTAGCACAGTTCGAATAGGCACCTAATCAAACATTACAAATCGAAACATCGATTAATCAACCTAGTCGATTACATGTCAAACAGACAATTTCTTGGTCATTTCAATCAATACTATCTATTCTCCAAAATAACCCATCAGGTTACCGAGCCAGTATTTCATACGATTCATTCTCTGAAATGACATACTAAGTCACCGAGTGTATTCATCATAACGTCCATTCTCCAAAATGACTTGTCACATTACCGAGCTGTTATGGCATGTCGTCCATTCTCCAAAATCACCTATAGAGTCACCGAGCCGACATTGCATACCGTCCTTTATCCAAAATGACATATAGAGTCACCAGGCCGGTATATAATATGATATTCTGAACGTACAATCAATTTGTCCTTTTATTCACTTCTGACAAAAGTACATGTGCGTGGGCACACGGTCGGCCTTAACCAAAATATTATAATTTTCTTTCAATAAATCCCACCATTATCTATAGTCCACCAAAATATTTTTGGCGCTATCAACCGACACCCCGTTATTTTCCAATTAGTTACCAAAATTTATTAGTTCAGGAAAATAATCTTATAATCACAAATAATTCATTTCAGCGCAAAATAAAGCTCAATTAAATAAAAGGACTGCACCACGATAATTAGCATAAAATTCTGGTCGTTGGCTATCCCAGCCTAATTTTCGAAAAAAAAAATAATTATGAAAATTATGAAAATTAATTATTAAATAGCAATAAATCCAATTTAGGCCCGTAATGCCAGATTGGACTCCAAAATGAATCCAGAAAAATTCCAAGTATCATTCAATAAATAATAAGACATGTCTACTTGCTAATTACACTAACCGTTCTCCTAACATGCATAGGTAAATCCCTAATTTAATTATTCTTCTCTAATCTAACCACCTAATTACACTTAATTAAATCTAATCAACCCTTAAGCATCATTAGTCTACTAAGTGGGGATTAGTGAGTAAAACTCACTTGTTTTGCAAAGACTGGATCACCACGACGACGGCGCGACGGCGGCCGAAATCTGAATTTTCGGCGGCGTCGATGGGCACTCGGACCGAGCCCAAAGGCCTTGCAAGCCCACAACAAAAAGCTGGGCTTGGGCCTGCTTCGCGGGCCTCAAGACTGGGCTGATCTCTCTTGGGTTTCGAATGGGCCGCTGAATTCTTGGGATGGGCTTGACTGAAATAGAACTTGCTGGTCTTCAAGAGGCCGAACTATGGGCTGCCTTGCACGGGCTGGATGCTAGGCCGTGCTTGATTGCGTGGGTTGCTAGAGACATCGCAGCTGAAGGGCAGTTGGCATAGGCAAGAGAAGACCGAAGTTGTTGGAGCTGCCCTCGGTCGACAACACTGGACGAGTGGAGGCTTCACAGTGGGTTGAACGCGTGGATGGCTGCTGGGTTGAAGGGCGGTAGATGCGCGGCAGCAGCTTCACCAAAGGAAACTTGCTTCGGTCAACGATGAACTCTTGATGGAAAATGATGGTTGACCCAAAGGTGGTGGCTTGCGGACGTGTGGCAAGGGGGATAGTGGCTGGTGGCGCTGCAGCTTGAGAGAGGGAATTCGGTGGGCTTTTGTGATCAAATATGAGGTGTTTTGGGTGATGAGTGTTGACCGGTTGCTATAGTTGGTGGATGGCTTCATTTTGTGGCTTCTGTGGCCATGAGAGAGAGAGAGTGAGTGGAAGAGAGGGGTAGAGAATTTGCAGGGCAGAAGGAAATGAAAGAAAGGCATGGGTGAGATGAGATCGAGCGAGAGAGGAGACGGTGGGGGCGTGCGTTGGAAGCTAAGAAGAAGAGAAGAAAAATCAAGTAATCTTATCCTAGTGTTTGGTCCCCTTAAAGCCCACAAACCTATCCTCTTGGTCTCCGAATTATTTTCTTGCAAATTAATCCATAATTAGCTCAAATGGTGCCAAAATACAGCCCCAAAACCTTAGTTCCGAATTTTATAACTTAAGCTTCAATTTCTTTACTCAATTCCCCAAATTGAGGTCTGATTTAGTTGAAGAAAAATCTTGTACAATTTTCTACAAGTCCCCGACACCCAAAGGCTTGACTTGGAAGTCCAAATTTCCTTCAATTTGGCCCGTCCGAATTTCCGCTAATTTTCTGCGACGTCCGAATCGATTTTCCATAAAAATCTCGGAATCTCCGAAAATTCTTCAGAGGGTGAGTCGACGTTCCTAAAATAGATCGTGACATGATAGATTTCACTTTCTGAATTCGGGTTCAAATTCGCAGTTAATTTCAATCCGGCGTGCTTTTAACATGACATAGTCTACCGGGCAACTTTTAGAAATTTGTGGTGCAATTGACCTGTGATTGATTTATCTCGAGTCACAATGTACATCTTCGACTCATTGCCGACTTTCAGTTGTCGTGAAAATCTCGAGGTTTCAAATATAGGTACCAAGTACCAAAATGACAGAAAAATCAGTCTAATGTCGATCGACGAGTATTTTGTAATCATGTGGAATCATCCACACTTTGATCACATATCTCAGTCAAATCGACCTATCTTTGGTCTTTGATCGATTTCTGACAGTGCCGTAATGACCTCGGCAAATGAACATGGTCGAGTAGCCGATTCCTAGTCGAATTATCAAGTCCAATTGCATTTAGATTCCTTAATTGCTTCCCCAGATAGTTTAGTTATCTCGTGAGTGATCGGCTTAGAGAATAACACTATAGGCGCGACGATGAAAGGCTCAATTTATTCAATTGAAAATAGGACTGAAAATCCAGGATGTCACAGAGGGTCAACGGTAACCTAGCCATGAGTGACGTCTATCACCGAAGCTAGGACCTCACAATCATGTAGGGAACCTTCTCTAGGTCCATTGAGCCTACGACGATACCACGCTCTGAATCGATGGGGTACCCTCTGAGGTAGGCCCGCATCGACCTAGACAGTGGTCGTCACAAGTTCATAGACCCCGACCCCGGGACCAGGAATGTCAATAACCTACTTGATAACCCTCTTGGGCTGCCCAAAACGTTCCAAAAGAACCGCCATCTAAGGACCTCAAAAGGTTGAGTCCACGATGGGGTGAGATAATGTCTCAGCAACTTCACCCCCTAAACTCCGACTAGAAAGGAAATATGCCTAGAGGCAGCTATACACACAAGTCAGAAGACTTACATTGCCTCAGTTCCCTCCTGCACGTCGATACAGTTAATAACCACAACCAATCAATTCAATACAATCGATCATTAATCCACTCAAATCGATACCATCTATCAATCAATACCATATATCAATCAATCGATACGATTACTGCTCACACAAGCTGAAATATAAATGGTAGCTTGCACAAGCTAATATATAGATGGTAGCTGCACAAGTTGATATATATTATAGCTCACCTAAGCTAATATATTATACTGCTCTCACAAGCTGACATATCAATGCACACATAGGTTGATATAGTGTACTGCTCTCACAAGCTGACGATCATTGCTCACGCAAGCTGACGATTCAATGCTCTCACAAGCTGACGATTCAATGCTCTCACAAGCTGACGATTTATAATGCTCACACAAGCTGACACACAATCAATTAGTCCCGGCCAAGGACATTGTGCTTTGCACACCAATTCCTCAATTAAAATAATGAACTTGACCTATTTTCCTCGTGTTAAAAATGCCAGATAAAAATAAGCGTGTGTGGGTACACGGTCGGCTTGAGCCAAAAATGCAATATCTTTCTTTACGAAAATCCCACTATTTATGTAGTGTCTAACGACATTTTCGGCATTAAAAACTAACGCCAGGTATTTTCTAACTAAAATACCAAAAATCCACAATTTTGGGATAAATACCCAAAATTACAATTTTCACTCAATTTGCACAAACTAGCATTCAATTGCAGAAACTAAACACATCAATGCAATCAGTACGAAATTCTGGTCACCGGCTACCCCGGTATAATTTTCAGAAAATAATAATTAATTAAATAAATACAAAAAATAATCAAATAAAAATGTAATTAATTACCAAAAATAACAACTTAGGCCGGAAATGCTTAATTAAACACCGAAATGGGCTTAAAAAATTCTCGAACCTATCTAGGTAAATAGCACAATCTATCTAGTTCCTAATTAAGCCATTCTAACCACCTAACATGCAAAATCGAATAATTAAATCACTAATCCGTTCTAACTAACCACCTAATCCCTAATTAACCTGATCTAAACACCCTTTAAAAATCATTAACTCCCTAAGCAGAGTATAGTGAGTAAACCCACCAATTTAGAGATTCAGGAGTCCACGATGACGGCGACGCGGAGACAACTAACAAACCTCCTAGCGACGACACCGAACAAGGCCCGGAAGAGGCCCAAAACGGCCCATGAACGCTCACAGCTGGACTAGGCTCTCGGCCATTGCTTGCTGCTGGACGGGGCTGCTCAAGCGGTCAGTTGAGGCTGAAACGGCAAGGGAGGACTGGGGAAGGCTGGACGGGCGATGGCTGCTACTCTGGCGAACTAGACAATGGTTTGGGGAGATTGACAGCGGCCTAAGGTGGCTCGGGGACACGGCTAGGCGACGAGACAGGCGGGACGAGCAGGGTCGTGATGGGCGAGCGAGCGACTAGCGGCGGTCTTAGCGGCTTCGGCGGGCGTGCGACGACTAGGGGGAGGGGTTGGCTGGTTCTCTCTGGTTTTTGAGGCTCAAAAGGTGATAACAATGGAGAAAGTAGCCCCTTTGAAGAAGAAGAAGCCAGCTACAAGTTTGGGGGGTCCCATTGGCCTCAAAGTCTTCACTTCTATCTCCAAACACTCATTGGCAAGGCCCACTAGTTGGGCTGTCAACCATGGCCAAATTGATGCACAAAATTCTCCCTAGGAGTATCCCCAAGTGGTCCAAAATGTTGAGGGACCCTTGGCCTACGAATTTTGGCCAATTTCCCCAAATTGAACCAAATACCCTCCAATTGGATCCAATTCGATGTCCATAAATCCCACCAAGGTGCCATCATCCCACTCAACATTTTTCCTTGCTAATTTGTCCAACTCGAATCCCAAAAACAAGACAAAAAACGGTCCTTGAATTTTTCCGGTCCAAAATACCCTTAATTTGAAAATTTGCCGAAAATCTCGATTTGCAGAAAAATTTTCGAAGGATAAGTCGACATTCCTAAAATGAATCGTGACATGACAGAACTTTCAATTTCTGAAATTGGGTTTAAATTCGCAGTTAATTTCAATCTGGCGCGATTTTAGCATAACCTAGCCTACCGAGTAGCTTTTAGGAATTTTTAGTGCAATTGACCCGTGGTTGATTATTTTCGAGCCACATTGTACATCTTCGACACATTGGTGACTCTCGGTTGTCGTGAAAATCTCGAGATTTCAAATACGGACACAAGGTACCAAAAGGACAGAAAAATTGATCTAGTGTCGATCAACGAGAATTTTGCAATTAGGTGGAATCACCCACACTTTAATCACATATCTTAGTCGAATTGACCTATCTCTGATCTCTGATCGATTTTTAACTGTGCTGTAATGACTCTTGCAAACTAGCACGGTCATGCACTTGCGCCAACCTCGGCGGCAATGTATGAAGATACGTACCTCGGACTCAGCTTTCCCTTCTTACTGAAGCGTGAAGTACCCCTCATTGGTGACACCTTCAGAAAGATGTGCCCACCAACTTGGAATTCCAATGGCCTTCGACGCTTATCAGCATAACTTTTTTGGTGGCTCTGAGCGGTCTTTAATTTGTCTCTAATAACGGCAACTGCATTCATTGACTGCTGGACTAACTTTGGGCCTGTGATCTTTTGTTCTCCAACCTCATCCCAACACACTAGCGTTCTGCAGGCTCTGCCATACAACACTTCAAAAGGAGCCATCTGAATGCTCTGCTGATAGCTGTTGTTGTAAGCGAACTCGACAAGATGAAGCTGTTCCTCCTAGCTTCCCTTGAAATCCAACACGCAAGCTCGCAACATGTCTTCGAGGGTTTGAATCGTCCTCTTAGACTGGCCATCCATCTGAGGATGATATGCCGTACTGTATTGTAGCTTCGTTCCTAGGGCGATCTACAAACTCTTCCAAAATGCAGTTGTAAATCTCGGATCTCGATCTAATGTAATCGTCACCGGCACTCCATGCAGACGAACAATTTGACGCACGTACAACTCTGCGTGCCTGTCCAAATCAAGGTCATTTCGTACGACGATGAAGTGAGCCGATTTCGTCAGTCTGTTGACCACTACCCAAATGGAATCATTACCCTTCTAACTCCTTGGTAAGCTTGTCATAAAGTCCATTGTGATGTGCTCCAATTTCCACTCGGGAATCTCGAGAGGTTGCAAAAGTCCTCCCGGTTTACAATGTTGTGCCTTTACTTGCTAACATGTCAGACACTTGGCAACATGCTTGGCGATATCCACCTTCATACCAGACCACCAATAGTGTTGACACAAATTCTGATATATCTTCATACTGCAGGATGAATGCTGTAACCGCTACGATGAGCTTCTGATAAAATCTCCTCCTTAAGCTCTGCATCGTCAGGTACACACAATCATCCTCGAAACCTTAATGTTTCATCTTCTGAAATTTGAAAGTCAGTCTTTCTCTTTTCGGTATCCTCTTGTAGGATCTTCTAAACATCTGGGTCTGTCGGCTGAAGCGTCTTAATTCTGACCTGCACTTCCGGCTCAATTCTAAGGGTGGCTATAAGATTTGAAAGGTGGCCTACCTCAAACTTGAAAACCGAATCTCGAGCTCTCTCGAGTAAAATCCATTCCTTAACCACCATATGCACAACTGAAGACTTTTGACTCAGTGCATCTGCGACCCTATTTGCCTTTCTAGGGTGATACAAGATATCACAATCGTAGTCCTTCAGAGGTTCCATCCATCAACGCTGTCTCATATTCAACTCCTTCTGAGAGAATAGATACTTGAGACTTTGATGGTCAGTAAAGATCTGGAATTTTTCTTCACACAAATAATGTCTCCAAATCTTCAGAGCGAAAATGATTGCTGCGAGTTCTAAGTCATGCGTTGGGTAATTCAGCTCGTGAGATCTCAACTGACGAGACGTGTATGCAACAACCTTACCATGTTGCATCAATACGCAACCTAGTCCTCTAAATGACGCATCACTATAGATTTCGTACCCTCTAGGACCACAAGGTATGGTCAGCATAAGTGCGGTAGTCAACTTCTGCTTAAGCTCTTGGAAACTACGCTTGCACTTGTCTGTCCACACGAACTTCTCTTCCTTCTTCAATAGTTGATTCAACGGCAACGTTAACGTTGAAAATCCTTCCACAAACCTTCTGTAGTACCCTACCAAACCCAAAAAGCTTTTGATCTTTATCACAGTTGTCGGTCTTGGCCAGTTGATAACTGCTTCGATCTTAGCTGGGTCCATGGAGATTCCTTTGCCTGAAATCACGTGACCTAGAAACGCTACACGAGTCAACCAAAACTCGCACTCACTGAACTTGGCGTACAACTCATGATTCCTCAGGGTCTGAAGTACCATCCTCAAATGCCTCTCTTGCTCCTTTGAACTTCTCGAAATACACCAGGATATCGTCGATGAACACTATCAGAAACTGATCCTTATACT
Organism: Eucalyptus curtisii; assembly: GCA_017140595.1. Classification (NCBI taxonomy): domain Eukaryota; kingdom Viridiplantae; phylum Streptophyta; class Magnoliopsida; order Myrtales; family Myrtaceae; genus Eucalyptus; species Eucalyptus curtisii. The sequence goes on from CM029494.1 coordinate 18,516,139, forward strand.
CTTTGAACACTCGGTTCATCAAATCCATAAAAGCAGCTGGGGCGTTCGTCAAACCAAATGGCATTACAGTAAATTCATAATGGCCGTATCGAGTACGAAACACTGACTTCGGTATGTCCTCATTTCTAATCGTCAACTAATGATACCCTGTCCTCAAGTCGATCTTTGAAAATATCGATGCTCCTTGCAACTGGTCAAACAAGTCATCGATCCTCGGGAGTGGATACTTATTCTTGATCATCACCTAATTGAGTTGACGATAGTCGATGCACAGATGCAATAAACCATCTTTCTTCTTCACAAACAGAACTGGTGCTCCCTAAGGTGATGCACTAGATCGTATGAACCCCTTATCCAACAATTCCCGCATCTGCACCTTCAGTTCTTTCAACTCAGACAACGACATTCGGTAAGGAGCCTTAGAGATTGGCTCGGTCTCGGGTGCTAACTCGATCACGAACTTTATCTCTCTCTCTCTCTCTCTCTAGCGGCAAGCCTGGCAATTCTTTCGAAAACACATCCGGAAATTCTTGTACCACTGCAATATCTTCTATCTTCAGCTCCGCAACTGTCGTATCCATGATAGTTGCCAAGAAACCCTGACAACCGCCGTCTAACAAACGGATTGCCTCAAGCGACGAGATTAAGGAAATCGAGGGTCCTCCTCGACTCCCAATAAACTCACTCTCACCCGATAACGGGTTAAACTGAATCGCTTTACGATAGCAGTCCATCTTTGCTCATTGCTTGGTGAGCCAGTCCATGCCAATTATCACATCAAAATCATACATGGCTAGGACTAACAAATCTATCCTCCCCTCTCGCTCACCAATCACTAACTTGCAACCAAAACAACCCAACGCAGACAACACCTTATCCTTTAATGGCATAGATATGCTAACCACTGACTCCAACAACTCAGAACTAAATCCTACTAGCTTAACAAACTGTTCAGCTATAAACGAATGAGTCGCACCAGGATCAAATGAAGCATATGCAGCATGGTTGTTCAATGAAACCGTACCTGTAATCACATCAGGCGCGTCCTCTGCCTATCCTCTCGTGATGGCGTATACTCGTTCTTGCGCTGGAGGTCTGTTTTGTTCTCCCTATTGTGCAATCTACGGCACGAATCTTCTATTCTGACCCATCGGTGGCGACGGCGGTAACTGCTGTAGTCCCCTTAGTCTTCTAGGACAATATCTAGCTAGGTCACCCTATTAGCCACACTCGAAACAAGCAACCATCCTTAAATGGCACGGGGCTGAACCACGTCGTCTTCCACAAAAGCGACACGCGCCATTTTGACTCGGCACTGGCTTGCCAATTCCACCAATCCTATTGGGCGGAACACAGACTCTTCTTCCGTTCATGGGCTTCTTCCCAAACCAGTTTCCGTCTCTGTTCAAACTGAACCTTGAACCAGACCCAGAAGTTTGTTCACTCAGGTTCCTCTCTATCAACTTGGCCCAACTATAAACCACATTATAATCCTTCAGGTCAAGTGGCACCAGTGGATTTCTCAGCTCTACTCGGAGGCCATTCCTAAACCTATGAGCTTTATCTTATGGATCTTCTACCAATTTGAGAGCGTACTGAGACAGCTCCACGAACTTTGCTTCGTACTGATCTACACTCAGCATCCATTGACGGAGACGCTGGAATTCCTCCATCTTCTGTTCTCGAGCGCTACCCAAAAAATAATTGCCGTTAAAGTCTCTGAGGAAAGCATTCCACACCAAGACTACGCCTTTTGGGAATATTGTACCTCTAGTGGCCCTCCACCATGTATTCGCATTACCCTACAGCTGGTATACTGCCAGGACAACTTTCTCCTCCTCATTGCACATCAGGAGTGCAAAGGCTTTCTCTAGGTCTTAGATCCAGAGCGATGCAGTCTCGGGATCTCCAGCACCAGTGAATCTCGGCGGGTTCAGCTTCAAGAACTGCTCCAGGAGCTTATGAATCGCCTCTCTCTCTCTCTCTCTCTCTCTCTCTCTCTCTCTCTCTCTCTCCACAACCACGTTCCCAGCTGGACCTTCGACAGGTGCGACAACGACTGTGACCTCAGCAGCCGCGACAACAGTAGCAGTAGCGGCGACGGTAGTGGCGGCAGCTTGATTTTGAGCCTGTTGCCCCATCAGAGCTCCTAGCGTCTCAAACGCCTACATGATCCCATCGATCCTAGGATCACTAGGGGCTACTACCCCAGTACCAACAGGAGGCGGTGCTACACCACTAGCACTAGCCTGAGCTGGCCCTCTACCACGACCCCCTCGAGTACTGGCCCTCATTGGCGTCCTACCCCGAGTAACAAGTCCAATGGTTCTCTTCCTAGGAGTCCTCTGCTCCTGATCACTCATTCAGCAAGTTCTTTATAGAAACCTGCTTTCCAATTCCACACAGAATTACAAACTAAGCGATCCCCACAAAACAATCTACCAATCAGTTATCACTGACATGCACCAGCATGAAATAAAGGTCATTCCTACTAACTATCCCATAAATCATCACACCTTATCACTCTGACTATCGACCAGCTCTGACACCACTCTAGGCTGGGATGTCACGCCCCGATTCTCGAGCGCGTGCCCATCCCTCGGTGGTCGATAAATTTGCAACGTCCTAAGACAGGTCACCGAACCATTCATTTTAATGCGCATGTGGAAGCGAACTATTACCCTTGACAACAACCAACACGGGATAGAGAAGTAGGAAACAAATTCATAACCAAAACACTTTTTATAAACACCCCGGTTTATATACAAAGTTAGACTATAGACAAAGGTCTACTTAACATAAAAGCCTACAAGTCTTCTAGGCACTCAAATCCCCAACTGAAAACTCCGAGGTCTCCTGGGGACTCGGGTCCAGCACTGCACCACCAGGAGGGTCAATGGTACCCTTGCCATGAGCGACGTCTATCACCAAAGCTAGGACCTCACAATCCTGCAGGGGACCCTACCTAGGTCCATTGAGCCTGCGACAATACCATGCTCTGAATCGATAGGGTACCCTTTGAGGTAGGCCCGCATCGACCCAGATAGTCGTTGTCACGAGTTCATAGACCCCGACCCCAAGAATAAGAATGTCAATCACCTGCTCGGTAACCCTCTTAGGCTGCCCAAAACATTCCGGAGGAAGCACCATCTAAGGACTTGAAAAGGTTGAAGCCACGACAGGGTGAGACAATGTCACAGCAACTTCACCCCCTAAACTCCGACTAAGAAGGAAATACGCCTAGAGGCAGCTATACACACAAGTCAGAAGACTTACCTTGCCTCAGTTCCCTCCTGCACGTTAGTACAGTTCATAACCGCAACCAATCAATTTAATCCAATCGATCATTCAATCCATTCAAATCGATACCATCTATCAATCAATCGATACGATTACTGCTCACACAAGCTGAAATAAAAATGGTAGCTTGCACAAGCTAATATATAGATGATAGCTCGCACAAGCCAATATATGTTATAGCTCACCTAAGCTAATATAGTATACTGCTCTCACAAGCTGAATATCAATGCACACATAGCTGATATAGTATACTGCTCTCACAAGCTAACGATCATTGCTCACACAAGCTGACGATTCAATGCTCTCACAAGCTGAAGATTTATAATGCTCACACAAGCTGACACACGATCAATCAGTCCCGACCAAGGACATTGTGCTTTCACAAGCTAACGATCATTGCTCACACAAGCTGACGAGTCAATGCTCTCACAAGCTGACGATTTATAATGCTCACACAAGCTGACGATTTATAATGCTCACACAAGCTGACACACGATCAATCAGTCTCAACCAAGGACATTGTGCTTTGCACACCAATTCCTCAATTAAAATAATAAACTTGTCTATTTTCCTCGTGTTAAAAATACCCGATAAAAATAAGCGTGTGTGGGTACACGGTCGGTCTAAGCCAAAAATGCAATATCTTTCTCTACGAAAATCCCACTATTATATAGTGTCTAACGACATTTTCAGCGTTAAAAACTAATGCCCGGTACTTTCTAACTAAAATACCAAAAATCCACAATTTTGGGATAAATACCTAAAATTACAATTTCCACTCAATTTGCACAAACTAGCATTTAATTGCATAAACTAAACACATCAATGCAATTGGTACGAAATTCCAAACACCGACTACCCCGGTATAATTTTCGAAAATAATAATTAATTAAATAAATACAAAAAATAATCAAATGAATGTAATTAATTACCAAAAATAACAACTTAGGCCAGAAATGCTTAATTAAACACCGAAACGGGCCTAGAAAATTCCCGAACCAATTTAGGTAAATAGCATAATCTATCTAGTCCCTAATTAGGCTATTCTAACCACCTAACATGCAAAATCGAATAATTAAATCGCTAATTCGTTCTAACTAACCACATAATCCCTAATTAACCTAATCTAAACATCCCTTAAGCATCATTAACTCCCTAAGCAAAGTTAGTGAGTAAACTCACCAGTTTAATGATCCGGGAGTCCACGACGACGGCGACGCAGAGACGGTTGACAAACCTCCTAGCGGCGACACCAAACAAGGCCCGGAAGAGGCCCGAAACGGCCCACGAAGGCTCACGGCTAGACTGGGCTCTCGGCCTCTGCTTGCTGCTGGACGAGGCTGCTCGAGCGGTCGGTTGAGGCTGAAACGGCAATGGAGGACCGGCGGAGGCTGGACGGGCGACGGCGGCTGCTCCGGTGACCTGGACAGTGGTCTGGGGAGCTCGACGGCATTCGGAGGTGGCTCAAGGACAAGACTGGGTGATGAGACAAGCGGGACAAGCGGACGCGGCTCACAGGGGTGCATGGGCAAGCGAGCGACGAGCGGCGAGCGACGGTCCTGGCGGCTCCGGCTGGCGTGCAACGGCTAGGGGGAGGAGTTGGCTAGCTCTCTCTAGTTTTTGAAGCTCAAAAAGTGACAACAATGGAGAAAGTAGCCCCTTTGAAGAAGATGAAGCCAGCTGAAGGTTTGGGGGGTCTCATTGGCCTCAAAGTCTTCACTTCTATCTCTAAACACTCATTGGCAAGGCCCCACTAGTTGGGCTATCAACCATGGCCAAATTGATGCACAAAATTCTCCCTAGGAGTATCCCCAAGTGGTCCAAAATGTTGAGGGACCCTTGGCCTACGAATTTTGGCCAACTTCCCCAAATTGAATCAAATCACCTCCAATTGGATCCAATTCGATATCCATAAATCCCACCAAGGTGCCATCATCCCACTCAACATTTTTCCTTGTTAATTTGTCCAACTCGAATCCCAAAAACACGACCAAAAACGGTCCTCGAATTTTTCCGGTCCAAAATACCCTTCCTTTGAAATTTACCAAAAATCTCAGTTTGCAGAAAAATCTTCGGAGGTTCAGTCGACGTTCGTAAAATGAATCGTGACATGGCAGAACTTTATCGGGTTTAAATTCGCAGTTAATTTCTATTTGGCGCGATTTTAGCGTGACCTAGTCTACCGGGTAGCTTTTAGGAATTTTAGTGCAATTGACCCGTGGTCGATCATTTTTGAGCCACATTATACATCTTTGATACATTGGCGACTCTCGGTTGTCGTGAAAATCTCGAGATTTCAAATACGAACACAGGGTACCAAAACGATAGACAAATCGGTCTAGTGCCGATCGACGAGAATTTTACAATTAGGTAGAACCACCCACACTTTAATCACATATCTCAGTCGAATCGACCTATCTCTAATCGATTTTCAATTGTGTCGTAATGACTCTTGCAGACTAGCACGGTCGAGCAGACGATTTCTGGTCGAATTCTCAAATCTATTACGTTAAAATCCCTTAACGGCTTTACCAGATAGACTAGTTATGTCATGCCCCGATCCTCGAGCACGTGCCCATGCCTCGCCTGGTCGATTAATAGCGACGTCCCAAGACGCATCACTGACCCTTTCTTTTTAATACGCAAGCGGAAGTATATAAATAAATGCCCACACAATAAAACAATAGGATGGAAAAGTAGGATCACAATTCCTGACCAAAACGAGCCTTTTAAAAAAAAAAAAAAACAATTTTATACACAGAACTAGGCTGTTTACAAAATTTATCGGCTTAACAAAAAGGAACTGTCCTTCGACTAACTAGCCGGACAGGATTGCCGATTCTTCAGGCTTCGCCTCTTAAACTCTAGGGCTTCCGGTCCTTCACCAACACCACCTAAAGACCTGAAAATGTTTATACAATAACCAGTGAGACCCCTAAGACCCGATTAGTAAGCCAATATGCCATAAGGGCTGCCTATGCACAACACAGGTTAGAGGACTTACCTTGACCTTAGATTCCACCTGCAAGTTAGTTCAAATAAGCACCCAATCAATCAACTCATCACATTAGATCAAATCATTGATCAATTGACCTAGTCGATTACATGTTACCACGACCTCCCTCCGGTCGGTACATTCAATACATTCTATAGTGTCTTATCAAATCAAGTTCCACTCACCATAAGCTGATAATAGATAGTATAGCTCACGCTAAGCTGATAAATAGTGTACTGCTCGCAATCTAAGCTGACATATCAGAGCCCGTAGGTTGATATAGTACACTAATAATGCTCTCTCTAAGCTGATAAAGTATACAGCTCGCAATCTAAGCTAACATATCAGAGCCCTTAGGATGATATAGTATATTGTTAATGCTCTCTCTAAGCTGATAGGGTATACTGCTCTCAATCTAAGCTGACATATCGCCCATAGGTAGATATAGTATACCAGTGTACTGCTTACAATCTAAGCTGACATATCGCCCGTAGGTCGATATAGTACACCACACCCAACCATTCAAATCAATTCTTTAATTTTATCATATCTGATAAAAATACACGTGTGTGGGTACACTGCCGGCCTTAGCCAAAATATTATAATTTCTTTCCCACAAATCCCATCATTTTCTATAGTCCACCAAAACATTTTTGGCGTTGTCAATCGACGCCTGGTTATTTTCCAATTAATTACCAAAATTAATTAATTTAGGAAAATAATCCTAAAATCACAAATAATTCATTTCAGCACAAAATAAAGCTCAATTAAATAAACGGACTGCACCATGAGAATCAACATGAAATTCCGGTCGTTGACCATCCCGGTCTAATTTCCGGAAAATAATTAATTAATTAATTAATTCCGAAAATTATTAAATAAATACAATAAATCCAATTTAGACCCGTAATGCCTAATTGGAAGCCGAGACGAGCCCGGAAAATTACCGAGACTCGTTCAATAAATAATAGGACTTATCTACTTGTCAAGTACACTAACCATTTGCCTAACATGCATAGGTAAATCCCCAATTTAATTATTCTAATATAATCTATACACATAATTGCACTTAATTAAATCTAATCAACCCCTAAGCATCATTAGCAAACTAAGCAAGGATTAGTGAGTAAAACTCACTTGTTTTGTGAAGAGCGAATCACCGCGACGATGGCGCAGCGGTGGCCGAAATCCAAATTTCGGCGACGTCAGCGGACACTTGGGCCGGGCCCAAAAGCCTTGCAAGCCCACAGTAAAAAGCTGGGCTTGACTTCGAGCTTGGGCTTGGCTACGGGCTGGGCCGGCTTCGCGGGCCCAAGATGGGATGAACTTCAAATGGGCTGAAGACTGCTGGACTGGGCCGGACTGAAGTTAACGGGCTGAAGCTGAAGTTCACTTGGGCTTAATTGAGGGCTTTGCTGGGCTGAGTCCGCTGATTCAGTGGGCCTGGCTTTTGATGGACTGGCCTTCGTGACTGCTGCAGCTGAAGCTGAAGCTGAAGCCCACAGCTTCAAATGGCTCGACTGAAATGGAAAGGAGCAACTTCGGTCGAGTTGCTGAGCTGGTCCACGAGCTGGCTCCGCTGGCATTGAGCTGCATGAAGAGGAAGCAGCTTCGACGGACGCTGGAACCGAAGACACGAACGGGTGAGATGGCAGCGAAGTCAGCAGCTGGGAATTTTGATTGAGGCAGGTTGACTTGTTAAGGGACGCACGCTGGCGTCAAAGACGGGGAAGAAAGCTTCGGTGAGATTGAAATGGACGAGGGGATGTTTACGGTCAACAAACCGATGGAGGGGATGGCACGGTTGACTAGAACGTGGGCTGGCGTGACATGAGCTGGACAATTGGCTGTCTTCGTGTAGTTGGATGGAGACACTAAGAGAGAAGAAAGATGAAGGAACAGGAGGCTTCGGTGGTGAACTTCGTGGGCGTGGGTTTCGGTTGGGCAGGTCGAGCGAAAGAAAGGGATGGCAACCCAGAACAAGAAAGAGAGAAGCAGTGTCCGTCCGTGTTGGTGAGCCAGAGAAAGAAAAATAAAATGACAAATAAACTCAAAAGATAAAAGGGCAGGAAGTTGGTCGCTCGAGAGGGGAAATGGAAGGATAAGATCAACTAAAGTCAAATGAAAAAGATGAAAGAAACGTAGGAGACTGAGGGGAGCAGTTGGCCGCACGAGTGGATGGGGAGGAGAGAGAGGAAAGGTCGGCCAAGATAGAAAGAAAATAAGGAAAACGTGCGTGAGAGGAGGGGGTTCGTGCATGAGGGGTGCTGGCTCAAAGAAAAGAAGAAAATAATACAAACTAAAGCCATAATTTAATCAATTCAAAACAACTTGACAATTGGTCATCCCGGGGTCCAATTCTTTATCAATTGCACAATTTGAAGTCTCAATGAAGACTGAGATGAGTCGGTTCTTTCATCTCACGAATTTCCTTCAAATCCGAATTCTCTTTCATTTTCTTTTGGAATCCGATTTTCTAAACAAACAAATCCGGTTGAGGTCCTATTGAATGCAGAAAAAGCCCAAACAACTTCCATTCACAAATTCACTCACACCAGATGTCAAAAACCCCTTCAATTTGGCCAATCCGAGTTTGCGTTCTTTTTCCGAATCATCCGCAACGATTTTCTATAAAAATCCCAAACTTGTCGGAAATTTCTCAAAATAGGAGTTGACATTCCTAGAATGACTCATGACATAGCAGGACTTTCAATTTCTGAAATCGAATTCAAATTCGCGATTATTTTCAATCAAACGCGCTTTTAGCGTGACCTAGCCATCGGGTAGCTTTTAGATGCACCGACTTGTGGTCGATTTTCTTCGAACCACACGTACCTCTTCGACACATTGGCGACTCTCGGTGGTCGTGAAAATCTTGAGGTTTCAAATATAGACACAGGGTACCAAAACGATAGAAAAATCAATCTAGTGTCGATCGACGAGAATTTTGCAATTTAGTGGAATCACCTATGTTTAATTTAGTGTCGATCGATGAGAACTTTGCAATTTAGTGGAATCACCCATGTTTAATCACTCATCTCAGTCGAACCGACCTTTATTTTTTTTTATCTCAAATCGATTTTTAACTGTGCCGTAATGATATTCGCAGATGAGCACGGTCGAGCAGCCGATTCCTGGTCGAATTCTCAAGTCTATTTGCCTTAAATCTCTTAATGACTTCCCCAGATGGTCTTGTTATCTCGTAAGTGGCCAACTCCGAAAAAAGCACTATAGTCGTGTCGATGAAAAGCCCGACTTATCCGATCAAAATCAGAACCTGAATTTTCAGGATATCACAAATTATCTTGTGAGTGATCATCTTAAATAATAGAACTATAGACGCGTCGATGAAAGGTCTTATTTATTCAATTGAAAACGGAACCTGAAATTCAGGATGTCATAAAGGTCAATTAAAAAGAAGTCTCCTTTTTTAGGTATGATTCACGTGAAATGGACGGCTTTGTTGTCAACACTATCGCAATTACAGGCTTCCAAGCAAACTGGTGGTTCATAGATTGTTATTTTAAAACATTGTTTCGTGGCCACAAGACAGATGATCCTCATCGGACAAGCCTGACGATGATGAGATGTTTGAAAGTTTGGACAGAATTTGACTTTATCATTAGTAGATATTGTAATTTCACTAGACTAACAATAACAATTGTCCTAGATCCGTCCTATTAAGATTATAACTTTGGTAGAGTGCCCTTTAATTCAACGAATTATTGATGGAAGCTCCAATTGGAGCTCATTCATGGACACCGACTTCTCGTTTTGATTATGATTTCTCAGTCTTAATAATCAACAACCATCATAGGTTACATCTGTAGAGCAGGGTTTTTAATGTGAGAGATGTCCTGTAATTCAAAGCCACCCTAACCAAACCTACATTAACTTTGTGTTAGCGACGCCCTATCCATTAGGGGCGGCTAAATTTTGGGGGCATTAGATTTTGCTATTTTTTCAGGGGGTGTGTCTGCCAAAAACAGTTGCTACACGAGATTCAATCGACAGCTAACGACCTTTAGCTTTGAGGGCAGAGATCTCCAAGTTCGGGATTTCGTTCGGCGTTCGGTCTATTTTTTATACAGTGCTTCGCATTTATTCTTGACCGAACGTCGCAAAGATGTTCTATGACATTTTCTTAAGTTTCTTCTTGAAATTTGGAGAGGCCTCACTCATTCTCTTTCATACGTTTGCCTTTTTTTCTTGTGTGTGTTTAAACTCGATGGTCTACGAGAGAATGTTTTTATAACTTGAGATACTGATTTCGATAAAAAGGAAAGTAGAAAGTTCGAGGCATTTCATGATAGTTGGCATTCAGGAAAATCACAAGTTCCATAACTTTCATTCAACGCTCACTAGAGTGCCATATATATTGTGTTTACTTGAGTGTTATAACTTTTTTCAACTTATTTGAGTGTCATAAGTTTTTAAAAAGAAGACCCCCAATTCGGCTTCGGCTTTGATTGTCTTGAGCAACAAGAAGGATCGAAAGCATACCGAGAATTAGAGCAACTATCTTGCTTAGCCCTCAGCATTTTTCCTTTCGTTTCCCGTGAGGATTGGTGGGAGATTTCCTAATTTTTCCTGAATTATGTGTATCATCAAATGTTTGATATGCAACGCAGAGCATAGGAAGACTATTTTTTTCTGCCGAAGATCCTGAATAATATATAATATTGGATTTTCGTTTATCCATTTCCAACCTCATGATTGATCGTTGCAGCATATGTCTTTCGCTGTGCGACCTTTGTTTGTTTGTTTTTTTTTTTTTTTTTTTTTTTGGTCGGTTGCTGTGCGACTTTGAAAAGAACAATCATCAGAAAGATGATCCTCCAGTTAGCTTGGTACAGTTTCGTGAAGTCAGTTGATTTTGCGCTCTGTTTTTTCTGCAACTCGCAGTTTTCTATTTTCACTGTCTAGTCAATCACGACGGGAACATTCCCGCTTCAATCCTTATCCAATTGGAATAGCAATTCCTCTGTTAGTTACCGGTAGATCCCTAAACGGGGAGACACATATGGGCCCGGCTCACTTTGCAGACCGCTTCGTCTGGACCAAATTCACACGATCGGGAGCCACTTGTTAAGCTCTTGCTCTTCATTGCAAATTTTGGCAGCTAATATTGTCCAAATTCGCCAGGGTTTCAAAAACATAACGAATTTAGCCCGAATTGTTGATTTAGGGCAAACAAATGTGATACACACTGCCGTTTTGGCTGATTTCACTTTGCCAGCAAGTTACGTCGGATCTTTTCCATCAGCTTCACTTCGCAGAGCAACGCCAAGCCTCCACCACTTTGTCCTGACCAAATTGACATGATCGGAAGCCACTTGTTTATCTCCTTTTCTCGACTGCAAATTTCAACAGCTAAGTTTGCCCTAATTCCTTGTTTGTGGAGTTAGAGTTTCAAGAGCACGATGAATTTTATCTAAATTGTTAATTTAAGGCGAACAAATGTGATGCAAGACCTCTTTTTTGATGATTTTACTTTGTCAGCAAGCTACATCAAACATTTTACATTAAAGTAAGACTACAACGGATTTTCCAGATACACAAATCGCCAGCAGCACTGAGGTAATCAATTTTTCACTAAAATGCATTGAAGAGATTGGGAAAAAGGTCGTGGCACTGAATCAAGCATTATACGAAGATAATGATACTTGTTGTTTGAGGAAGAGCCCCTTGAGCCTTTTACACAGTGTTTGTAGCAACGATACATGCGCGACGCTGATGTTGTTTTCCACTGAGTTCGCCGCTCTTAAGTGCTATTCTGACACTTTATGTTGCTTGTTTCAAAAACAAGCACCATCATTAACTGAGCTAGATTCGAAAATTTCGTTAGCATTCGCTGCCACGAGTGCCCTCATGCGACTCTGCCCCATTGGATTCCCACGCCTTGTGCCTTCGTGCACCGAAGCTCCTTCCCATGTATTGTTGACGTCATCACACATCAACATTGGCGAGGCGTCTAGTCACTGTACACGTCATGTATAAAACGCTTTTGCATGTAGAAAAAAAAAAAAAAAAAGTCATCTAAACTTCCATTAAGACCCAATCTGATTGAAATTTAAATTTTTAAGTTCATTTTCACCTTACCTTTTAAATATTTAAAGAACCCATGTACAACCTGATTGTAAAAATATGAGTCAAAGAAAGGGTTTGTGTCATGTTTCGACACCAATATTTTTGAAGAACGGGTTTATTTATCCAAATTAATCATGGTGTATCGAGGATAACCATTTTAGCAGGGAAAAGCAGGTGAATTACAATGCTTGGAGAATGGCTCGCGTAAATAGAAAAATTTGCACCGAAAGCAACTAAAAACTTTTTCCATGACGGGCTCCACAACAACCCCTATATAAAGGATGGTTAGCATACTAAGAGACATGCAATAAATTTCGAAATGGCTCTTCCAGTTTTGTGCTCAAGCTTCCTCCCCTCCGCGATCTGCCATAAGCAACCCTCTCTCTTATCGTTTAGACACCTTCTCTCCTCCTCCTCCTCCTGCGCCTCCTCTGGCGCCCAATTCGTGACATGCGCTTCGAAGATTGAAGATCAAGAGACTGCGAGACGTTCGGCGAATTGGCAACCTAGTGTTTGGGACTATGGCTTTGTGCAGTCACTCAGTGTTGATTACACGGTAATGATTTTCATTTTTTGCCACAAAACCCAACCTAGGTTAAGTACTCTGGAAAATATTCACATTTGGTCCTAAATTTGCGTTCTTTTTCCAATTTGGTCCTCAAACTTGCAAAAATTCCCTGAACTTTTTGGTCTATAGTTCTAACAATTTAAAGCTCATGTTCATGGCAATGCTAGCTGAAAGTAAGATGCGGAAAAACTCGCCATTATTGTGGATATTCAATTCGTGAAACTACAAGAGCAACAACTCGAAGATAAATTTAAGCAAATTCCACTAACACTATATTCCATGATGGCACTGATTATTTGAATATTAGACTTCTGTTGGCATCAATTAGTACCTCGGCTTCACTTTGCCGTGTTCAAGTTTTAAGTTACCATATTGACAAAACAATTCAGTGAGCCAAGCGCACTTTTTCCCTATTTTCTATTTACTTCTGTTGGGGATAACGGATCCCCTAAAACTCGGATTCGACACTAAATCGAAGCCAAAAACGAATGCGGAAGACAAGCCCGGGAAAATCACGTATCACCGATCCTAAAGCACACCACGGATTCGAGCGTACCTTGTTAGCCACAGATTAAACACCAATGCCGATAAGAGGAAGAGAATTTGGCCCTGTTCGATCCGATGACGTTAATTGGCCTTGGAGGGAAGATGGCGTCGCCGTTTGCGCACTCTTTCTTTTTGGAGGGAGAGAGGGAGAGGAACCTACGTTCGTTATGCCAACCGGTGTGTTCCTCCCTCTCTCTTTCTCCTTTTATACGTTCCCTCCAACAAAGGAACGTACCCCTTCATCCATGGGCCCTAATCTTGTGGGCCGGGCTTTTAGGCCCAACATGGGCGGACGGGCCTTAAGCCCATCACATAAAACCATCATCTCCCACTCGCACATGGTGGGCTGAACATGATTCTCTTTACCTCTCTTCAACATTCATACCGGTGAATAATCCGTGCGACAAAGCATACTTTGAGAGCTCGTTGCTATACATCTCTGTTAGGAATATATAACAGCTCATAATGGGCATTGCACTCTGAGTAGATTTAGTATGCAGTTCCCTAGATCGATCAATCACATTTATATCTCTCTTGATCTCTTTTAAACAATGATATATATATTGTATTCACAATTATGATTATCCCAAAGACAGTCATAATTGGTTAACCAAAGTGAATACAAAACTACAATGTGATTCTTCAAATTCGATCTTCCTTTTTCCTTCAAACTCTCAATTTCAGTTTAGCTTGCTTTTCTAGAAATGTCCCATTAGATCGAATCAAACTCATGACCATTGGCAACATCCTAAGATAGCAAACACTAAATAGAAATCTTGAGAATAAGTAAGAGTCATGAGGGCACTAAAATTGAGGAACTCTTTTCCTCAAGAGTCTCACACGGCATAAAAGTTGAGATCAAACTTTTGCCACTCTAATTGGTCGTCTCATGCATACGTAGTATGAAATACGTATTACGGTATTAACTCCTTTCCCATGGAGCGTATGTCTACACCTTTCAATACCGTACAGATGATAGTTCGAGACATACCCAATGTCTAACTTGAGTTCACGTATCTACTCATTCACAAAATTCATCAGAACTCACATCTGGCATCATAGACAGATAAAGTAAAATATGTGGGGTATTTTACTTTCGAACATAGTAAGTATTATGTCCTCATCTTAACACCCAGTTAAGGCGACATACGTATTTTAAGCTTGAGCTCTCGATTATCACCTAGATAATAAGCTTAAAAACAGTCTCATCTCTATTTATCACACAAAGTAAATAGAGGCAATTACCCGTGTGAGTGGGCTAATCTTATATCTGTCCGACATACTTTCTCAACTTAAAGTAATGCACTGAGCATTAAGATGCATAAAGATCAAATAAAGATTCATAGGCATTAATGATGAAAACACACAAATTCATCAAATGTGAACACTTCATGGAAATTACAATCCAGTACATCAGACTCTATGCAATCCTAGAGATTTCATATGGCCACAAAACACATCTCTAGGTATTGGCTTTGTCATAGGATCTGCTACCATTCTATGCGTAATATGTACTGTAAGTTCACATCTTTTCATGCAATCATATCCTTGACAAAATTATACTTGGTATCTATAGGTTTGGTCTTGCCATGATATTTTGGATCTTTGGTGTACGCTTTTGCTGCTTGGCTATCACAGTTAACCAACAATGAATCTGCAGCACTTCCAATAACACCTAAATGATCCAATAATCTCTTAAGCCAAACATCTTCTTATATTGCTGCTGATAATGCCACGAACTTAGTTTCCATCGTGGACAAGGCTATACACTTTTGTTTCTTACTGCTCCAACATATGGCGCCATTATTCGGTAAGAAAACAAACCCAGAGGTAGATTTTCTTTTATCTAAGTCTCCTCCCCAATCAGCATCAGAATAGCCTTAGAGTCGCAGATCCTTTCCTTAATAACTCAACGTATAATCAGCAGTCCCCTTTAGATACCTCAGTATTCTCTTAACGGCCTTCTAATGTGCTTGACCTAGATTGGATTGGTATCTACTCACCATTCCAACTGCAAAACATATGTCAGGTCTTGTACACATCATAGCGTACATCAAGCTTCCAACAGCACTAGCATAAGGAACATGTTTCATTTGTTCCTTCTCTTGTGGAGTCCTTGGACACAATCTGTGGCTCAATTCTTCACCTTTTGCAATAGGAGTATCAATGGGTTTACAATCTTGCATACGAAATCGTCCAAGAACCTTATTTATATATGTTTCTTGCGAAAGAGATAACGATCTCTTCGAACGATCTCTTGAAATCTTAACTTCAAGAATGTATGCAGCCTCACCCATATCCTTCATCTCAAAGTTGGAAGACAACCAACTCTTGACAAGTATTAACAAACTCCATATTGCTTCCGGCAATTAGTATATCATCAACATATAATGATATGATCACAAAATGATCCTTGGATCTTGTGATATATACACAATGATCCTCATCTATCATTGTAAAGTCATATGCCATTATGGCATTATGAAAACGTATATACCATTATCTTTGACGACTGCTTAAGGCCATATATCGACCTCAAAAGTTGACATACCTTTTCTTCTTGGCCTTTCACTATGAAACCAGCAGGTTGTTCCATATATATATTTCTTCCTCTAATTCTCCATTGAGGAAAGCAGTCTTTACATCCATTTGACGTAACTCAAGATCCATACTAGCCACTATTGCCAGAATAATGCGAATCGAGGCAAATCTTTCTACAGGAGAAAATGTTTCCTCATAATCAATTCCTTCCTGTTGATTATACTCATTCGCTACAAGGCGAGCCTTATGCCTTTATATCGAGCCATCAGCCTTTCGCTTCATTTTGAGAACCCACTTGTTCCCAATAGCTTTATGTCCTTTTGGAAGATCAACCAGTTCCTAAACTTGGTTTGACTTCATTGACTCCATTTCCTCTTCCATTGCATGAATCCATTTTTCCTTACTAGGGCAATTCGAGCCTCATTAATATTTCTTGGCTCATCCTCATCTTGTGGAGCAATCATAAAAGTTTCCCCTTTAATGTCAAAACGTCGACGGGGAATACTTTGGCGACTTGTTCGCCGTATGGGAGATTGTACACTTTGCACATCATTCCCCATCAAGCTCCCACTCGAATTAGATAATGACGATGTCATCTCATCATATGGTTGTAATTGAGAGTGAGTTGAATTAAATTCATCACTTCTCATGTTACTCCCACTTGGACGAACTCCACTAATATCATTATCTTGATCCAAGATTACAAATAAGGAGTAATCTGCCCCTATTTTGCCCTTCTTAGGAAATTCATCCTCTAAGAATGTGACATCCCGTGATTCAAATTCAGTTATACTCCCACTTTCTTGCTCACCTACGAACACATACCATCTCGAGTGTTCGGAGTATCTCATTAGAAATACTCATCTTTCCTTTGGGACCCTATTTCCCAAACTTGTGAGAGGACTCATGAGTATAGGCAGCACAACCCCATGGCTTAAGAAAACTTAAGTCCGGTTCTCTACCTGTCCATAACTCATATGGAGTGGAAGTAACTGATTTTGGAAGGCACTCGGTTAAGTATATAGGCAGCAGTTAACAACGCATTACTCCGAAAAGTGATAGGTAAGTTAGCATGCGCCATCATGGACCTAACCATTTTTAGTAGGGTTCTGTTTCTTCTTTCCACAACACCATTTTGTTGAGGAGTATATGGAATAGACAATTGTCTTTCTATTCCTTTTTCATCACATAATTTTCTGAACTCATCAGATAAATATTCTCGACCTTGATCGGATCTCAATACTTTTATTTTCCTGTCTAATCGATTTTCTTCCAAGTTCATAAACCTTTTGAAACAACTTAATGCTTCAAATTTATGAGAAATCAAATAGATATATCCGAATCGAGTATAATCATCTATAAAAGTGATGAAATAAACAGCCCCATGCCTTCCTCTCACATTCATTAAACCACAGACGTCAGAATGGATTAAATGCAGAGGAAATTCAGCTCTTTTACCTTTTCCAAATGGTTTCCTTGTCGTTTTCCCTACTAGGCAATGCTCATATATGGGCAAATCGACTTTTTCAATGTTGCCCAACAAGCCCTCTTTGGCCGTCTATTCATACGATGTTGGCCAATATGACCAAGTCTAGCATGCCACATAATCACATCATTATCATATTAAGTAGAAGACGTGAAACAAGGGAATAACAAATATTGACATCACCACAAGTCAACATTTAGTACAATAAAACCATCCAGAAAGTGACCACAACCATAGTAGTTTGTATCCAAATACAAATCTACACCGCTATTACGGAAGTTCACACTAAAACCAAGCTTAACCAACATCAAAACAGACACTTAAATTTCGACGAATCTCCGGAGCATATAGAATATCATGTAGGAACAGGGGTGCGTCCACCACGCATGTTCAATTGGCAGGTGCCAATCCCTTTAACTCTCAGCTCTGGAGTTATTTCCTACATAGATCCACTTAGTTCCAGTTGGTATCGTCGGAATTCCACGAAGGATTCTCTATCCTTCGCTACATGGTCTGTTTCTCTTGAATCTACAGTCCACAAAGGATTGGATTCAGCCAATAATTCAGAACTTGACACATAAGCAAAGTTCTCAAATGTACAAGAGGTGTTTACCTTTTTCGGCTCACAACAATTGCGAGCATAGTGACCCTTCTTGTCACAATTGTAACACCTCACCCTTGACATTTTCTTCACTTGAGGACGTTTTCCTCTCTTGTGTTGGTTAACTCTTGATTTCTTGCAACAAGGACTTGATCCTTTGCATTCCCACATATTGAACGAATCAATACGCTTGCGCTTAGAGCTCAAAGCCCTTTTCGAGCTAGAACCAGCATTACAAATATCTATTTTCGGCTCACATGCCGTTAAGCGGTCCTCTCCCGGCTCAAGGTGGCGCACAAAGCATCCTCAAGATCTTCCATAATATGGTCAAGAGCTTCTAGTGCTTCTTGCTTTTCCAGCACATATTGAATCTTCATATTCAATATATCACAATTGTTGCCGTTCATATCAGCAATTACGTTCTTAGTTCTTTGAAACCATCGATCCGAACACATCGAGACATATATGCACGAATAATTAATGCCTATCATTTATGCATCCACTTTGCACAGACCCATCATATCAATGAATAATTTTAAGTAAGGTTTCAGAATCAAAAGGTCACTACGTTTCCAATCATCCTCCAAAAATCCTAACTTAAAACTATTATTAATATAATTGTCTTATGCAAAATAAATTCTATGAAGTTACAAAAACTTCTATGAACTACCCACAAGATCAACAATAACAGAAAGCAAATAATATCTAACATCCAATAGAATAATAATGCTTTCACATAATACAACAATCAATTACACTAAGTAATACATTCAAAAAAGAAATATCAACATAGAAAGAGATATTCACACTTAAAAAAAATATCTCAAACTAATCTAAGAAATAAATAGGGAATGTCCCTTCTAATCTATCAATCAAAATATCTAAGAAATTTGTAGGCACATTTGCCAACCATGGAAAAACTTTTGGAGAGCATTCATGTCACCTCCAAGGCGCATTTACTCTGCGCCATGTGGCGCTCAATCTAAGGGTTGAAGTTTTGGTTAACTCAACCCTATAGTACTCTCTAACAAAAGCTACCATTAGCCTCCTATAACCCGGGACCACGTTGACCTCCCATAGCCGATCTAACACCGCTTGTCATTCGGGTGGAAGAGTGTTCATCAAAGCCGGCACCTTCTCAAAATTCGGCATAAGATAACCATTACGAGATGATTTCTGTATCATCCGATTGACCCGACCACGTGTGATACTAAATCACCGTCATGCCACCGATAATCAGCTAACTCTGTCATCAGCCTTTTAAGTCTTACTTTTCCTTCGTCCGTTCTCGGGATTGCAGGTATCCGAGCATAACGCATCATAGTTCCTACAACAAATGCAGAACTAAAAATGGATCACTTATAATTCACAGTAAACAAAATGGAAAATACATAATTTTCCATGATTCATGCAACAAATGCAGAATAAAAAATGGACTACCTCTAACCCACACAGACATAACTGAAAAAGAAACAAATTCCTCTTCTTCTTTTTTTTGGGTCAACGGTCAACGGTCGTCGGTCAACGGTCAACGGTGGTCAACGGTCAACGAGTCAACGCCGGTCAACGGTCGCCGGTCGTCGGCTTGCAGGTCGGACCGGACGGGCCGGTCGGACCGGGTCGGACGAACCGACCGGCACTTACCGCGCGCGTGCGCGGGATGACGTCACGCGAGGACGTCATCCGGCACGTGCCGCGCGCGTGCGCGGGATGACGTCACGCAAACGTCATCCGGCACGTGCCGCGCATGCGCCAGGCTTCGATGCGGGTCGGGTCGGGTCGCCGGCAGGTCGGGTCGCCGGCCGGTGACCGGCCGTCCAACGGTCGTCGGCGATGACGTCATCGATGACGTCATCCCGGCGGTTATCGTGACGTCACGGTGACGTCGGCACGCGTCGGTTCGCCGACCGGCGCGTGCCGGTTCACCGGCGGGCGCAGCGCGCGCACGCGCCGGTTCGCCGACCGGCGCGTGTGTCGAACGCGCTGGCCGAGCCGCGCCAGCGCGTGGCGCCCACGCGTTAGCCGCCTTTCCGGCCGCGCGTGTGGGCGCGTGCGGCGCTCGGCGGCGGTCGACCATGCCGACGGACTCGTCTCGACGAGCTCTTTTACCCTATGCCTTCATAAATTGATTTCGACTTACGAAAACTCGAAAAAATGGATGAACGGTGCTCGGGTGTCGGGATTTTCGCCCGATCCGTGTCGGCCGAATATTTTCGCGAAAAATCAATCATAAAACATCAAAGGGGTCGGGAAAACATGAACTAGGGCTCTGATACCAATGTTGGGGATAACGGATCCCCTAAAACTCGGATTCGACACTAAATCGAAGCCAAAAACGAATGCGGAAGACAAGCCCGGGAAAATCACGTATCACCGATCCTAAAGCACACCACGGATTCAAGCGTACCTTGTTAGCCACAGATTAAACACCAATGCCGATAAGAGGAAGAGAATTTGGCCCTGTTCGATCCGATGACGTTAATTGGCCTTGGAGGGAAGATGGCGTCACCGTTTGCGCACTCTTTCTTTTTGGAGGGAGAGAGGGAGAGGAACCTACGTTCGTTATGCCAACCGGTGTGTTCCTCCTCTCTCTTTCTCCTTTTATACGTTCCTCCAACAAAGGAACGTACCCCTTCATCCATGGGCCCTAATCTTGTGGGCCGGGCTTTTAGGCCCAACATGGGCGGACGGACCTTAAGCCCATCACATAAAACCATCAACTTCGATGGGATGAGTCCACAAATTCCAAAACGACATAGAAACGAAAGAAAAACTGTACTTTGAATTAGATATATGGATATATGTCACGACTAAAATTTCAGGTGCACCACCTAAAATTAGGCTAATGGATTGCTAAGCCTAGACTTAGCTCGGGCTCTCCCAAGCCCATACAAATTCGTGACTTAAGTTCAAATATCTAGCATGCAAAAAGGAGGCGTCACTAATCAGTTTACGGTAGGTCGATTAGACACTTAAGTAAAATAATGAGAGAATTATTTTACTTCTACAAACCAGAGTCTTTGGGTGCGGGGACTTGGTTACACTAGACCTTTCCAATGCCCTTTCGATACATTTCTCTTTTTATAAGTAAAAAAATGTTTTGCAGGTAGCTTGAATTAATTTTAATTCACTTCGTGATCATGCGAGTGCGCAAACCACCAATTTAACACATAGATAAAGCAGTGATGCATTGCAGGACTTACCTCATAGCAACGAAAACATCTGCAGTGTTAAATCAGAATTCACATCGACAATCCTAGATATAATTTATAATTAACACGCAATCACTCAATTTTGTTTTCACTTATTTAATGATAATCATGCAATGCAAGCTACTAGTCTAACATGAAATGATATGACATGGTAACATGACCTAAACTACATGATATGAGTAAAGTAATTTTTTTTGTGTTTTCTTCATGAAATTCGAAATTAAAGAAATGCAATAATTAAATGTGCAATCTAAATTAACCAAATGACCTAATTCTAATGACGGGCAATTTTCAATGAACCTAACAACAATCACTAAATGACATGTATTTCATGAACATAATTCTATATGACATGCACATGATTTTTTTTTTGTATTTTTTTTACGAAAATTCTTAATTAAAAATTACTAAAAATCTAACTAAAGTGAGATATTATCTAATTTAAGTTAGGAGTATACTAATCTGAATCATATCTTAACTTAGAAAATTACCTCATCATGCAATTTAATTCAAAAGATATTATCTAACCTAGATTCCATCTAAACATGCATTTAAAAAAAAAAACTAACTATTCTATCATACAATTTTATCTAAGAAATCAATTCTAATCTACATGATATGCCAATGCAATCTTTTTTTGTATTTTTGGGATAAATAAAGCAATTTAAAAAATAAGCACCAAATCATTCACGATCATCAAAGATATTATCCATCATTCGAATCTGGAAACGATATCTAATCAACTTGATTATTTCGCTAATAAAATCAATAAATTAATCTTAAGCCTTAAAGATCAAAATATCAATTTTACTCCCGCATGATTAATTATTCCATCTAAAGCCTTATAGATGGAATAAAAAATTCGTGCGGTTGCGGATTAGGCAATAAATCCTAATTGGAAAAAACGCCTATCATTCAAATATGCACACAAGATATTGAAAGAAATGTATTAGGCAATAAAATATCCAAATCAAATTTAGATAAGACAATTACCTAATTTCGCAAATAACATTGCCAAATTTGAATAGAATGGAATCCGCTCGATGGAGACTCTAATGGTGATGATTCACAGACGACCGGCGAGATCACGCAGGGACTTGTGGCTCAGGACAGCAATTGATGGAATTGAACTTGGACTTCCAACTTCACCATATACGCACTAACATCTTTGGGCAGTCAAAGTAAACGATTTTTTCTTTGTGCAATAAGTGGAATCGTCTTTCTTTGACTAATGAAATTCAGCATGGGTACTCTCAATAAGAGAACCTGCAAAATTGAAGGAAGACACTTCGGATTGGTGCCGGCTCAACTGACCATTAGGTGGCCCAACGGCGAAGCCCCATGGATTTGGATGAAATTCGCCACGAAGTCTTGGTCTCATCTAGAGTGATTGGACTTTGCTTAGGATTATTCGCTGGATAGAGACCGCGCTTGAAATTGCTGGGACTTAGAATGTCAGGCTTGTGGCGTGTCTGGACAGCAGCTTCGGTGTAGCAACGAGAAGCAGCGTGGATCACGGGATGGAGCAGCTGCGGATCGTTGGACTACTTGCGGCATTAAAGAGCTGAGCCGCGTGGCCGTCAGAGTTGCAGCATCATTCGGCAGGTCATGGCATTGGGATGGGTTCCAGCAAGCAGTGAGTCGCAGGCATTGGCGACTAGAACAAGTGTGGCGGCACTCGGGGTGACAGAGGTGGCGACGATCGTTCTCGGGTAGAGGAGAATGCGTCCAGTTCTGGCGTCACAGAGGGCTCGGGCGCGGCTGCTGGCGTCGCGGGAGGCGGAGGTGTGCGGCGGCTCTGCGACAAGGATGGCGGCTCGGCAGAACAACACGGGCAGCGGTGTCGGACCAGAGGCGGAGATGCGCGAGTGCAGGCGTTGTGACTGGTTCGGGCACTGCGGAAGGGTGCTCATGCTAGACCGAGGCAGCGGGGCGGCAATGCGGCATCCGGCGGAGCAGCAGAACGGCGGTGCGGGCTCCTGTGGCGTCGGGCCGCAGTAGAAAGTGAAACTACAAGGGCGTCAGGTCGCGGCTGCTGCAGGGGAGCGATAGCGCGGCGGGGGAAAGACGAGCTGCTGGCGTCACGAGGGTTCGAGAGGCGGTGGCCAGCGGAGGCGGAGGCGCGGTGTTGCAGCGGCTTCCGGTGGGCGGAGGGCGTAGCGTGGGCAAGCGCGGTGGTCGAGTCTACTGGGGAAGAAGAACAGTTCTTCTCTTTTTTAATTCTTTTCCTCTCTCCTCCTGTCTCACTCACGTGTATCTCTCTCTCTGCTCCCTGCCCACACGTCCACTCTCTCTTTCCTTTCGCTTTTTCTTTTTTGACTTTTCCACCAGCTTTTCCCTTTTCTTGTGCTCTTCTTCTTCGAAGGAGAAAACGGAAGAACTCTCCTCTCCTTTTTCGTGTTGATTTCTCTTCTTTTTTTTTTTTTTTTTTTTTGGTAAAGGTAAGAATATATAAAAAGTTTTAAACCAATGTACATAAGATCGGCGCCAAAACTTCACTCAAAGAGACAACAAGTCTGAATGAGTGAAGGGGAGCCAATGCAGGAAAGAAACTCCTAAACTGAAGGGGCGAAAAAGAAGAACAAAAGACCAGGCTAACTAAAGCCACAACAAGCCAAGACGGAAAGGAAGACCGAAACCGGAAGTCTTCAAAGCGATCAGCAAGCAGCCGAGTGGGGAAAGCACGCAGTAGCAGGGAGTGGCGATGTTAGAAGCGGAGAGTAGTCGACGAAAACAGCAACAAAAAGAAGGACCACCGATGACCGAGAGGAAGCAAGCCTAGGGGATAGGAAGACCACCGAAAATACAGGAGTCAAAACCCCAGCATCATTGGAGCCTCCTGTTTCTTGGGTTGTCAATGACATTGCTGGAGGTGATCGCCTTGTCCCTAACAACCTTAATGAGATTATTCTTCATAGCTGGCAGCTCCAAGGTCTCCTCCTGAAAGATAATGTTATTTCGGTTTTTCCAAATCAAGTGGCACATGGCTCCAAACGAGAAGCGGGCAATGCTATGATGAAAATCCTTACCCGGGAGGAATTTTAGGGCCCAAAGCAAATTCTCTATCCAGGATCTATTTCTCCATGGAAGATTACATCTCGCAGCCCAAAAGAAAGTAAGACTAGTGGAGATGTGATAGTCGAAGAATAGATGATCAACAGAGTCAGGTCTAGCATTACAAAAAGCACACAGGCCACTATCAATTCTACCGTAAGAAAGAAGGAGAACTTATGTGGGTAAGCGGTTTCTGATAATCAGCCACATGTTGAATTGAAATCTAGGAGCAATCGAATGGTTACAGACAAGCGAAGCCCATGGAACACGATCCTTCTTCCTCCGAATGAAATCCCACACTGAGGCTACCGAAAAGGCGCGAGAAGAGCTCCCAAGCCAGGTGATCCGATCAGCGGATCGAGAAAGGACCAGAAGAGAGTAACCCTCATCTTCTAAGAGAGTCCTTAGGGTACCTCCATAAGGGGAGAAGAGATCCGCTACCGTGGCTTGTCTAGAAAAGCCTGAGCTATCAATAAATGAATCCAAGAGAAATAAGCTTAGCGGGCCTCTCTAGTGCCAATGATCAAACCAAAGGGAAATAGAAAAGCCATCTCCAACTTCCCAAAGGAAAGATAATCGAAACTCCCACCTTAGCTGCAAAATCTTCCTCCAAGCCCATGAACAAACAGAAGGAATACTGGAGACCCAAAAAATTGTCTTCTTTAAAAAGGTCGTGTGAATCCACTTGCACCACAACGACTCCTTGTCAATAAACAGTATCCAAATATACTTGAGCATTGCAGCCTTATTGCAGTCTCGCAGCCTGCAAATGTCCAGACCTCCTTCCGCCTTAGGAAGACATACTTCCTCCGAAGAGACCTTAGCCCCGCCGGGGCCTAGAGAAGGACCTTTCCAAAGAAATTGCCTCAAGATTTGTTCAATGTGGTCTAGCACCGTACATGGAAGAATAAAGACACTAGCCCAATAACTTTGAATGGAATGAAGGACTAACCTTATCAATTGAAGTCTGCTGGTGAAGGAGAGGAACCGCTGGGCCTAAGATTAGACCCTAGCTGTGATACGATCAACTAACGAGATATAGTCTGTTTTGCCAAGTCTTGAAGTGATAATTGGTACCCCCAAATACCTCACGGGCAGCTTCCCGTCCTAGAATGCAAGGGCTAGCTGAATATAATTCCGAAGAGAAGGGGATCCACCTGCAAGAAAGACTTCACTTTTCAAAGTATTTGGTAACAAACCACTCCAAGAAGAGAAGATGTCCAGGCCTCTCTTTAATAAGGAAACCGAGGTCCAGTCCGCCTGACAGAATAAGAAAACATCATCTGCAAAGAATAAGTGGGAAAGTTTCAGAGCTTTGCACCTCCATAAATACTTGAAGTTCGTATGTGAGGTGCGAGAGCTGAGAATCCCAGAGAAAACCTCCATCACCAAAGTGAAAATGTAGGAAGACATGGGATCCCCCTATCAAAGGCCCCGGCCACCAGAGAAAAAACCATGTAGCTCCTCATTGATCGAGATGGAGTACTTGGGGGTACGAACACAAATCATCACGAGCTGAGTAATCCAGGCAGGAAACCCAAAAGCTAGAAGGGTTAATTCAAGAAAATCCCAATCGACCGTATCATATGCCTTCTGGAAATCCACCTTGATTTCACACTTGAGCAAATGAGGGTTCAAGTGGAACCTCGCAAAGAGTTCTTGGACCATAAGAATGTTATCATTTATCCTCCTACCTTTGACGAAAGCGTTTTGGGATGGGCTCACCAAATCTCGGAGCACGGAGGCTAGCCGATTAGCAAGGATCTTGGTGATGACTTTATATAAGGTGTTACAACAAGCAATAGGCCTAAAATCGTAGACAACACATGCATTGGGAACCTTGGACACCAAAGCTAGGATAGTGTTATTTACCTCACGCAAAAGCTTGCCTAAAGCAAAGAAATCTTTAACTGCATCAAGGACTGACAGGCCAACAGTCTCCCAGCTGCTCTTGAAGAATTCAGCAGTAAAACCATCAGGCCCAGGGGCCTTGCCTCTAGCAAGGGAGAAGACAGTATCCCGAATTTCAGCATCAAGCATAGGCCGAGAAAGAACCCTGACCTGCTCCTCTAATAACGGACATTTGATGAGCGCCTGCACCTCCAGCATCGAAGGCTTCGTAAGGACAACCTGTGGTGTAAGGAGGTTGGAGAAATAAGTAACAAAAACTTGTTGCACTCTAATTGGATCGGTAACTAGCGAGCCGGAAGAATCCTTGACCGAGAGAATTCTATTGCGAAGTTGTCTTCTATTAACAGAGTGGTGAAAAAACTTTGTGTTTCTATCACCTTCCTAAAACCATCCAATCCTGGATTTATGTCTGTAAAAAGACTCCTCTTGGCTTCTCAAGTCAACAAAACACCGACGTTGATCCTTCTCCAACTCAGCGATAGTAATATTGGTCAGGTCTTGTTGCAAGGCATGTTGGGTAAGCCTCAAGGCATTCCTCGCTTCCACCGTTCTTACAGAAATATTCGAGAATGACTCTTTGTTGAGCAACTTGAGACGGCCTTTCAAAGTCTTCAACTTGCTGACAAGCCCGTACATAGGTACACCAACTCCGGGGCTATCCCAAACTTGCTTAACAATGGAGTCGAACTCAGGGTGCTTCATCCAGAAGTCGAAAAACTTAAAGGGCTTCCTTGTGTGAACCTAAGGTAGTTCTCTAACCACCGTGGGAGTATGGTCGGATATCCCCGGATTCAAGAAGGAAGCTTCTGAGAAAGAAAAGTCTAGTCTCCACTTCGAATTCACCAAAACTCGATCAATTTTTCTTTGCTTCCGATTAACTCCAAAAGAAGTGGACCAGGTAAACTGAAGTCCAACATACCTCAGATCCTCCAGGTCCGTCTGAGCCAAGCAATTGCTGAAGTCATCAAAATAGGGAATCCATGTATCAGAGCTACCGAAACGATTCGACGGGTCCTTGATGGCATTGAAGTCGCCAGCCACCAGCCAAGCCGAATCCTGCAGCATATTATTTATCTGGACAAGATCTGTCCAAAGGGGCCGATGGCGCAGAAAAATATGCTCCCCATAAACTACAGAGATAAAACAAGTCAAACCAATCAAAATGGAAGTCAGGCTACCATGGATTGCCTGAGCATTTTGGGAGGAAACATCAAAACTAACCATAGCTAGATTCCAACCCACCAAAATCCTCCCAAGGGGAGCACTATTATAATTAGCAATCCAAATCCAACCCGGCAAAATGGTAGCAAAAATAGACTGAAACAAGGCCTCCGGGATCTTGGTCTCCAAGAGACCAATGAGACAAAGGTTATTTGAAGAAACTAAACTTCTTATCTCAGCCCGCCTTAAGGGGTTCATAAGTCCCCAAATATTCCAAAAACCTAGTTGCATCCAAAAAACAAGAGGTACAAGGAGATGAATTACCTCTTCTTGCTAGACCCACGTCGATTTGGAACCGAAGTAGGCTGAGCTGAAGGGCGAGGGTCCGGACATAGTGATAGGAGCTGGTCTTGAATGGTAATAGGCTTCTTCGAGTCAGGAGGAACGGCTGGGACCAGAGGGCTATCCTCATCCGAAGAGCTGTATTCATCACCTAACGAGCTACCAGCCACCTCACTCGATTTCACCCTAGTGGATGGAGCAGACGGAGGAGCTGCCTTGCCCACCATTGGAATAGGACAGCCACTACCCTATTTCGGGGCATTCATAGGTCGCTATGATTTTGCAACAGCAGTAGGAGGAATCACCTTTGCAAGGACGGGATCCTGAGATTTAACAGCAAGATGCACAGGCTCAGCAGGAACAGGATCCTTTAACTTCAAAGATTGGGCAACTCCACCAAAGGGAGGTAAACCGGACAGACCAGCTTTCGCCATAACAGCCTTTTTCTTTTTACCTTTTACTTGTTTCCATTCCGCTCCAGCTCCAGCTCCAGGAGGAAGCTGAGCCGACAACCCAGGGTGAAGAATAGGGGCAGAGGCTTCAGGCATAGGCCTAGGTAACGCCTGCTTCTGTCTCTCTTCCGAACTACTCACACCAGGCCTAGCTGCGTGCAGGGGCGGATCCATTCTCCCACCCATGTCTTGTGCCGAACTGGAGACAACAACTTGGAGACCTTCAGACGTGGGAGCAGGATTGGAAGAACAATCGCGCAGATTAGAAGAAGGGTCTTGCTGACCCATAAAATCAGTCGGTACCATGGCAGGAGGCGCCGGGCATGTGTGGCAAAAAACTCCACAGCTAGGGCAGGAACTAGGCCGCCACTCATACTCCACTTCAACCGAGGAGGTCTCTCCACGGTGAGTCACCTCAGCAGCTTCGCAACAGGGTTGCTTCGCCGATATTTCAACGCAGACACGAGCAAAGACCAGCATGGTGTTTTCATCGGTTGTCAAATCAACATATAACGGCTTTCTAACCACGCTAGCCACTACACTAATTCCTTAAGAAGACCAGAATGCAGCAGGGAGTTTTTTCAGGCGGACCTAAATAGGAACAGCTGAATGATTTTCCTTCCTAATTTCCAACGATGGTTTCCATTGTTGTAGAATCAGAGGCACTCTCGAAACCATTAGAGGCCCTCCTTCCATAACCTTTCTACGAAAGTCAGCATTTAGGACGCGAAAGTAATAAACCCTGCTCGTTCGCCATTACCTCCAGGATTTTCGGGCCCCATGCTCTCTTAATAGAGTCTTCCACCAACTTGAAGGGAAGTCTCCTTCCAACGAAGTAGCCGACAAGGCATTCAAAGAACTTTGGATCGGCAGCATCCAAAATGGCATCGGTTAATTCAACCACAGGCTTGTTGTTGATGAAAGTGGGCGAAATATACTCCAGATCAAAGCCTTTAGTGGCAAGTTTGGCGACACTAGCCCATGAGCGGGATTGAGGGGGTCTGGACTCCTTCCGCTGCTTGTCTCTTTGCTGGGGCCTTTTTGAAGCAGACCGAACTCTGCTCCTAGCTCGACGGCCAGCTTGAGCTTGCGAGGGAAGACCATCCCGCTCAGCCTGGCTTGAAGGCACTACGGGAGAGCTACCATGGGGGCGAGACGAAGGACTTCGTCCCCTAAAGGTTCCAGCAGTAAGCTGATTTGAACAAGGATGCCCATCCCAGCCAAAAGCGGTTGAGGCCATTTGTCGAACACCTAACGTGCAACTCGAGCACTAACCAGCACGGGCTATTATAAGTAGGGAAAACATACCCGACAAAGCTCCAAGGAGGTAATTCGTACCATAGAGGAGCATAATCTTGCACGGGAATAGCCCACCTCAGTCTTAGAAGCAGAAGACTTCACAGATCGCAGGAACAGTGCAGCCTACCTCCAACCAACGAGAACTACCTTTGTGAGCTGAAACAAAAAGGGCGACATGGATGGCTGCTAGAGGGTGGTGAGGCGACCTACCCTTCCAAAACACAGGCCCAAACGATCAACCAGGCGTCTCCAACGAAGCTCGCACCAGTGTAGCGAAACAGACTTTCCAGCTCGATTAGGGCTATTCAGAACTCGAAATCTAGATCGAATTAGAAGAAAACGTTTGGTGGAGATGTAGAGGAGGGATATAAGAGCCTATCCTCCAAAAATCAGCCCAAATGGGCGCCCGAACCTCCGCGAACAAGCCAAATACCAGAACGTGAACAGTATTGAAATCGCCTGGAGTGGGAGAAGACGATGAACAGTACCCGCGAAAGGCAAAAATGGCAAAGCTTTAATGTTGATTTCTCTTTTGACTCTCGAGAAAACGAAGAAAAAGCCCCCTTAATGTGGCCGTGTATTCAATGTGTGGCCCTCCCCGAAACCCTACACTAGTAACCCTTTTATAGGCCAAAAATTAGAGTTTTAATTTCCTTTTCAAATCAACATCCGCAAAGATTTCTTTTCCGTATGCAATATCACTTTTTATTTTCCACACCTCTTCTAGATTTCCTTTGCAAAAAATTAATAGTCTCTATTGATTTTTCAAAAATTGCAATAGGATTTTTTTTCAAATACGGGCTTGGGCCAAATTGCTCTCTTCGTGGGCTTAGTTCGACTTGTCAACCTAAAGCTCAGAACCACCAAATCAAACCCATCTGTCACCGACCCAATGTAAATGCAAATTAAAATAAATGCACCTAAAACTATATGCTATGCAATTAATTGATTAACTAATATTTTTTTAGGGGTTAAAATTAATCCCTAATTTTTTAATGCAATAAATGACTAAACGGGTCGCCAAAATTTAGGTGTCAACAATATATACATTTCTTGTGTACTTCGAGATATGTAACATCGATTTACATATTCATCCAATGTTATAGTATCAAATGTATGACCAACCACAACAATATTAAATAGGAGATATCGATAAATCTGGTCAAAATGGCATATTCTCAACATATAGGCAAGAGCTCAACAGTGCCTATTAAAATGTGTCTGCAAATATATTGATTAAGATCTCATATTTTTATTTTTATTTTTTGAGTTTTTCATGTGCCTAGGAGGATAAATATATGGAGCAAGTTCAAGGAAGAAGTAAGGGGTCTATTTGATAGGGAGATAAATCAGGTGGCCAAGCTCGAGTTCATTGATGTGGTTCAAGGATACCATTTTGAGACAGAGATCAAGAATGCTCTAAGTTCCATCTATAACAACACTGAAGATGCTCAAATTTCAGATAATCTCTATGCCGCTTCTCTTCGATTCCGGCTACTCAGACAACATGGATACAACGTACCACAAGGTACTTGCGAACTAGTTTACCTTTTGCAGAATATGTTGACGCATCAAATTTTACCCTACCATTCCTTCTATTGGACATGTAGATGTGTTTCAAAGGTTTATGAGCAAGATGGGCACTTTCAACGAATCGCTCCATGAAGATGTGAAGGGGCTTCTTGGTCTTTATGAAGCTTCTTTTCATGGATTGGAAGGCGAAACCATACTCAATGAAGGTTGGAACTTCGCTTCTAAGCATCTAAAGGATCTAAACCTCGACAAAGTTCCCGCTAATATAGCAAGCAACGTGAGTCATGCAATAGATATGCCGATCCACTGGAGGCCAAACAGGTTGGAGGCTCGGTGGTTCATGGACATGTACGGGAAACAGCAAGACATGATCCCTTCTTTGCTACGATTGGCTAAAATAGACTTCAATTTAGTGCAGTCAATCCACAGGAAGGAGGTTGGCAATCTGGCAAGGTATGCACAAGCACTCTATAGTTCAAGCAATTTGGCAAAGTAGGAACGCATTTTGATTGACTTACTCATCATATGACAAATTTTTCAGGTGGTGGGTTGAACTTGGGGCAAACAAGATTACCTTCTCTAGGGACAGACTAGTGGAAAACTATTTTTGGAGCTGTATATTTGTTTTCGAACCTCAATATACAGCTTTCAGAGAATTGACTGCAAGGATGAGTTGTATAGTGACACTTATCGATGACGTTTATGATATATATGGGACACCGGAAGACCTTGAGCTCTTAACAGATTTCATTCTCAGGTTATCCCCACCGTCATAATTTTCTCTCGTACCTATTATGGCCAAGAAAAAAGACGGAATTAATTAGTCTATGAACGTCATGCCCAGAACAAATTTTGAAATGTATATATTATGAAAGAAATTCTTCGATGTGTTTTGCTCATATCATGTTTTATGTCAGCTTGTTTTTCTTCGGCTAATAAAGTTATGGTATGCACTAATTCTCATTGTTATTACTAAAACGCATATTGAGTGACGGTAAAATTGATAAGATTGTTGAAATGGTGATAACTTTTCTAGGTGGGACATTACAAATATCGATAAGCTTCCTCCAACAATAAGAGATAGTTTTATGGTCTTGTACAACACGACCAATGAACTTGGGTGTTGGACGATGAGAGAACGAGGAATCAAACCCAATCCCTTACCTGCGAAAAGTGGTAATCTCGACTTGCTAATTCTTTTGCCTAATAATTTCTAGCCCTTGTCAATTAATTCATTTTTCTACTTCTAACTTTTCTTATGACTTCTCTTTGAACATTGAGAATCCATGAAGGTGTGAGAAAAGAACGTCCCTCGACTTTGTCATTGACACCTTTTTCGAATTTCATCCTATAGTGGGCCGATGAATGCAAGGCGTACATGAAGGAGGTCTATTGTTTACGACAAGGGCATTAAACCGACACTGAAGGAGTACATGGACATTGCGGTGGATTCAATCGGAGGGCTGATTTTGCTGTTGGACAGCTACTTCCTAACCACGGACGAATTGACGGAAGAGGGACTTAATTATGTGTCGAAAATCCCGGGTGTCATGCATTCGTCTGCCAAGATACTTCGATTGAACGATGATCTCAGTACATCATCGGTAACTTACTTTGATAGTTTACTTTCTTATAAATTATCTCTTATGAAAAATACACATTATTGGAATATCCAGAGTGATATGCTATTCATTTTCTATATCTCTGATACACATGTGAAATGAATCTGGGAACTTATCTTTGTAACCCATGATCGTCGTCCTTGCTTAGCATGAATTGGCACGAGGAGACAACTCCAAGGCGTTGGAATGCTACATGAATGAAACCGGCGCTTCGGAAGAGGCCGCACGAGAACATATCAGGCATCTAGTGCGC
Organism: Eucalyptus curtisii; assembly: GCA_017140595.1. Taxonomy (NCBI): domain Eukaryota; kingdom Viridiplantae; phylum Streptophyta; class Magnoliopsida; order Myrtales; family Myrtaceae; genus Eucalyptus; species Eucalyptus curtisii. The sequence goes on from CM029494.1 coordinate 18,549,105, forward strand.
GAGACTTAGAAGAAGATGAATAAAGAAGTGTTTAAGGACTATCCATTCTCCGGGTTCGGGCCTTTTCTCGGTGCCTGTTTGAATTTGGCACGAGGTTCTCATTGCTTTTACGAGTATGGAGACGGACACAGCCTTCCCGATCACCAAACCAAGGACCATCTTGTGTCGACCATATTCGAATCCGTGCCCCTCGATTAGGGATGCATTGTTGACCAAGGTCTTGCTATTGGAGAAAGCCTTTGGTTTTATGTGTTATTGTTAGCTCTGGGGTGGCTCTATGATATCCAAGATATTGAAACTATTGTAATTGAAGCCTATTGAGGGGTGTTTATACAAGCTTCATAAAATTGGGCAGAGGAGCACATGCTATTCCGTGCTTTGCGTTGTGGCTGATTACATAATTGCTGATAGTATTTGTGGTGATTGATTTCTATTTTATGTTAAAAAAAAACATAGCATTTTATATTGGAGAAAAATTGAAAAGAAAAAGAACATACAACAGAAAATAGTTTATGTAAAAAATAGCGGTGAGCTATTGTTTGTAATTTCATCGATGTGAAAGTGAGATGATTATTTGGACATATATTTATAGCCCTGTTGACACCTAATTTTGATGATCCAATTAGTTGTTTATTGCATAAAAAATTAGGAATTAAAATTTAGCCCCTAAACAAAAATATTAAATTAAACTGCAAATGGACTTAACTAATTGGCCTTGAATTTTATTGAGCCCGCGAGTTCATACAAGCTCATGAATGAGAATCACGTTGTGCTTCATATAGGATATTTGAAGGTCATGCGTAATCAAGAGGATATTGCATTATTAAACTCGGAAATGATATGGACGTATTCTATTGATTTTATCGATACGAGAGAATGAAAGAAATATATTGTCTAAAGAAAATAAGCAGGAGCAACATCACTACACTTGAATGGCTCGTCCCCAGAGAATATTTATTTAGCCATTAAAAATTCGGTCAAGTCATCCAAAGATTTGACCGAATATCTCTACTAAAGGAAACGAGGGCAAGAAAGGATTTTGATGAAAGGATAATATCTCGTGGGGAGCATATATCGATCTCATTATTCTGGCAATATATCCTTTTGACAATATTTATTGTTCATGAGGAAGGAATGTCTGCAATATCGTCTCTTTCGATATCTCTACACAAAGAAAGGACACAAAGAGAGGATTGGTCGGCATGGGTCATATATTGAGTGCATATATTTCTGTTTTAAAACGAGAAATTGCGTGCTATCAAGGAAGATTTCAAGTATCCAGAAGAGGAAACGAAATATGTTGTTTTTTTTTTCTTGATAAGTTCGAACCCTCTCCCTATAAAAAGGACCTTTCGCAGACGAAAAACGGGGACTCTTTTGATCGGCAACCATAATCTCAGAATACATTGAGAGATACAATAGGAAGTGAGAGTGAGAGAGGGCCGTGAATGTCCAGAGAAGAAGAGACGTGGAGATTCTATCATTCTCCCCTGCCGCAGTGAGCCCCTGTAGCTGAAATCGGGCGTCCTTGTTCCGGTGTTCGTTGCTTCAACCTAGCGAACCCCGAACGACAATGGTGCCATTGCTGTGTCCTTCCAAGTCCCTCCAACGACGACATTCTCTGAATTTCCTACACTGACGGCAATCCGTTTCTTCTTCCCGAGCCTCGCACCCACGACGTCGATTCCCAGTTCAACTCCCTCGTTGCTCCTGGCGTGCTGCGTCCCTGGTGTTGTCTTTGGCGTCTCCTGCACATCTGGATGTGTTGCAGCTTCCCATTGATGACGATGCCACTTCAAGCAACACACATATAACCATTTCAATCGTCCTTTTACACCTGTCTAATGCAAAAGTTGCCCCATGTGTAGATTCCTTGGGGTTTGAAGACGCTCATAGTGTGGCTTTGTTTTTACTGCCAATTATTCATCACGGTTGCGGACCCTTCACCGAGCAAAGGGCCATCAGCACCCCTGCAATCCAGTCCCAACGTCCAAGCTCGAGCCTTGCGCCATCACGCTGAGCCTTGATTGCGATTCGCATGTCGCCGTTCATTAAGCTACATTTGGAAGCGACAATTCGGATTAGGTAAAATCTTGTCTTATTTGGTCTTCGAATATTTTGTTTCCTTATTTGAAATATTTCGATGCACATGATCGAAGTTCATGATATATAGTCCTATCCATAATCTCGAGTAGCCTTCTAAATTGGGAAATCTTCCTAATTTCACAACGGGCAAATGATTGACAGTCCGATTTCATGCTCGAAATATAACTCACAATCACACGGAAAAATTGTCAATCCGATCTCACGCTCGAGATATGATTCGCGATTTTGTTAAAAAGATTGAGTGATTACTTGTTAATTAAAAATCATATCTAGGACTGTTGATGTGAATTTTGATCTAACATTGCAAATGCTTTTGTTGCTATGAGGTATATCCCGTAATTTATTTATTGTTTTTTTTTTGTGTTAAATTGGTGGTTTGTACATCCGCATGATCACCTTACATGTTAGAAAAGTAAATTAAAATCAATTCAAGATGCTTGCAAAACATTTTTTCAAAATAAAAGAGAGAAATACTGAAAGGGCGTTGGAGAAATGTAGCGTAATCAAGTCCCCGAACTCACAATCTCTACTTTGCAGGAGTAAAGTAAATCTCTCATTACTTTACTTGGGTTTCTGATCGATTCACTAGAAATAGATTAGTGGTGACTCCTAATTGAAAAATCATTTGCATGTTAAAAACTTGAACCCTAAGTCGTGAGTTGATATGGGCTTGAGAGAACCCAAGTTAAGTCTAGAATTAGTAGTCCATTAGTCAAACCCAAGGTGATGCACCTGAGGTTAGGTCACAATAACTTGGCAACTTCGCTAGAAACTTGAGTTAAAACTCTTAGTGGACTTAGGCCAATTTTCTTTTTTTCTTTTTTTTTATAGTTTTTGTTTGGCAACGAGGATCCCAGGTACGTCCCTAACCATTTGAGGTGTTAAATGTTCTTGCAGGTGGGAGATATAAGAGGAATAGTAATTGATAACCATTGTCTTGCAGGTTGGAGTTGTGAATATATATTTTGAATTTGAATTATTGAAATGTTGTTTGCATATAAATTATTATGCATGCCTATGCGTTTACACTACACTTTTGCACATACAACCTCTCGTCGGACTTGGGCCACATAGGATCATCTAGGATGGTATTGAGATGGATACAACTCCAACCTAATGCCTATACCACGAGTCCCATCTCAATCCCGAAATTTCCTTTTTGGTGTCCAGAGTATCTACCTAGATCCGCATGCCCGTTACCCGGGTCAGCTCTTTGACCAAGCCAGTCATGAGGACCTGACTTAGTCCACACGCCTACAGCTAGTCGGATCATCCCGACTTAGTCCACACGCCTACAGCTAGTCGGATCATCCTTGTGGCTCCACTTTGCTAAGCCTGTCTAGAGTAGAAATCAAGCCTTACATCTCATGTGTATGTCTATGTGGTTGCCGTCGATTTTCCTTGGTGAAGTAAGTCTTCTATCCCTATACTATACAATTTACTTACTTTGTTGTACTTTTGGTCTGCCCATGGCAATCTAGGTCAATTATTGGTTTTATTTACTTTGTCAATTAGAAATGAAATGAGGAAATTGCCATGTAATGAATTGTTAAAAAAAAACAACAACAACAACAAAAAACTTTGGAGATTTTCAATTCGGGCCTTTTGTGTTCTTATTAGGGTGCCTATGTCTTCATTTTCCTAGTTTATTTTTTAGGAAATTTCATTCATGTACAAATTTTTCGGTTATAAATATAAAAGTTTATATTATTGTCATGGGCTAGTCCTTTCTTTACTTCTTGTGCTTACATGTTGTTACCTTTTGGATCAAGGTGATAACGGATCATCCACGTTCGCCCATTATTACACGATCAAGAGCTAAAATGGCCGACCAAACTGAGATATGTGATCGTATTGCCATTATGGAATATCAGCTCAAACAGTTGCTCACCTCTGTGCAACTTATGACCACTCAAATCAAATCCCTTCAAGTGAATTTGATTCTTGCACCCACTCTCCCCGAGTTAGTAATCCCGAAGCAGGCAAACAGGGCCCAAATGAATGATGATAACATGCCTGAGCTGGAGGATGACCTGCTACTAGTCTCTATTGAAAAGGCTAAGTCTAACAGTGCTCCTAAGATGGAGCAAGATGAACGCTTTGCAAAGCTTGAGGAGAAAGTAAAACAATTGCAGAAGTCACGTAGCTCACTCATGCTCGATCTGTCAGCTTATGAGAAGGTTAAGATGTCGAACAAGTTCAAAATGCCGGAGTTCGAGAAATATGATGGTACTCCTTACCCAAAAGCTCACTTGCAAATGTACCATGTGCGGATAGCCCAGCATATAAAAAATGAGCCCTTCATGATCCAATCATTCCATGCGAGGTTAGCCGGACCTGTACTAAACTGGTACATTATGAAGAACATAAACCTCCTCAACACTTGGAATGAAGTGGCTGATGCATTTCTTAAGCAGTATAAGTTTAATATGGATGCCGCACCTTCTTGGGAAGATCTTGAGCAAATGGAGAAGAAGAGGAGTGAGTCATTTAAGGAGTACGTCATAAGATGGTGAAATTTGGCGGCTCAAATCACTCCCGAGCCTACTGACAAAGAGTTGATGAAGTTGTTCATCAAGACACTCCCATTTGAGTTCCGTAATCGAATGACAAGCACATATGCTGAGAGATTTAATCAACTCATCCCAGTGAGTGAACAAATTGAGACAAGGCTGAAGGATGGATAGTTCAATGAACCGACCCATGTGGGCAGAAGGTTTACTACAAAAAAAGACAAAGCAACCTCTGAAGTTGATGTTGCATATGCACATCGGCCCCTAGTAGGCCTCTAATTGTTCATGTCCTCGAAAATTAGCAAGGCAGAAGTCCCAAGTCCTCTAGTCGACAACACAGACTGTGGCACCCCGAAACACCTGAGGTCGCCACAGGTACCTATCGCTCCACCTAATGAACACTAGTTACATCTCTTAGTGGAAGCACCGTAGTTCATAGGCATTTTTTTTTTTACGGTCCCAGCGCAACTTATTAGCGGAAGCATAAACGAGTCTCACCATCTCTCCCTCCAATAACCATAATGCAACGCACACCAACTACACATCATATGAAAAGATGAAGCCAAGCCACTTTTATTTACATATTTCCATGATGGGTTTCTCGGGTCGGTACAACCAAAAAAGAAAAGCCAAGACTTTTAGCTACACTTGGCCATAGCTCAAAAGAGATCTCGACCCCTATACCGATCACGTGTCATCCTACATCTAAAAGTGTCGGCTACCTCAAAAAGTGTCAGCTCGCCACTCCTCACGCGGGCCATCACACCCACCCCGGTGCGTCGAGCGGTGGCGGCGGCAACATCCCCCGCATCACTCCGTCACGGCGGACGTGGACCGACAAGAACTCCTAGACGACCGGGCCCCCAGCCAGGCCCACATCATACATGACCAGCACGCGAACCCGTATAAACGTCAGACCATGGATGGTAACGCAATCAATCTCCGAACACTCGACCTCTACGTCAAATGGAAGGCCATAAAAGGTACCCCGCGTGACCGGAGAGAGAGGCATCTTCCTAATCTGAAATGTTGATCCCCGAAGGGGTGAGTACAACCACTCAGCAGGTAAATGATCCATTAAACTACTCGATGCATCACACAATACAATCATAACACCATAGCATAGTACATATCAATTCATGCATCCAAGCATAACTTACCTCGCAGCCATGCATATGTCATCATACCATATGTGCATACACCATCATGCACTCATCATCAAGTGTTCATACATATACCATCATGCCGTAGGTGCATATACAACCATGCACTCATCCTCAAGCATTCATGCATATACATACCTCATGTGCACATACCACGATGCACTCATACACATCATATCATACAGCCATGCGTACATGTCACCATACCATGCATGATTCAATTTCCACTTTTATCTTTCAATTGGGTCACCACATTTTTCTTTCCCGAGATCAGTAATTGCATCCCACATTTTATCACTCGCACCCCAACCTGGCATCGCGAGAAACCTCCGGCACACACCACCGGGCATCCGGCACCCCCACATTCCGGGCATCTCGTATCCCAACTGGCATCACGAGGCATCCCCCTGGGCACAAACCTCCGAGGCTTCCGGCACCCAACCATTCCGAGCATCTCGAAACTCCCGAGGACATCCGAGCATGTATCGTAATACAATCGGGCATCCGGCACCCCCCATCCCGAGCATCCTGACACTCCCAGGGCATTGTCGGCTCACCTCCAACAGTCTCCTCATTCATCATAATTCATATTCACCAATTTATGCCTCACAATCAATCATGGCACATGATGTAATGGCAACAAAGTCAAATTCAGCTTTTGATTCTATATGCAATGCCGAATATCATCACATGTGCAGCAAGATTTAATCACTTACAACAATACAATTTATGGGGCTCATGCAAAACAGAATAGTCAATGCATTACAGCCTTTGAAATTCGCACAATCCAGCTTGCACAGTTTTAGAAAATATTTCCATTAAATACCCAAATGACCTTTAAAAATTATGAAATTCGAACATGTGATAGTCAAGACATAAATACAGACATTTCGTGAAGAACACTGCACCAAAAGACCCTCATATCAAGCGGTATAAACTGAGCATCACAGCACCATTTTCATAACCACTTAACTTGCACAGTTTTTGAAACATTTTCAGTTAAATAGGAAAATAAACTTCAAAAATTATGAAATTTGAATATGTTGCAGGGGATACATAAAAAAAGGTACTTCATGAAGAATAATTTATCGAAAGAGCTTCATACAAAATGATATGACCCACGCATTGAAACTGACTAAGCCCGAACGCGTCAGATTACACGGTTTTAGAAATATTTCCGATTAAATACCCTAATGATCTTAAAAAATTATGAAATATGACTATGTGGTATTCAAGACCCTAAGGTAGATTTTTCATGCAGGAATAAAATTCAGATTCGTCCTATATAATTAAATATAGGCGGTTAAAACTTCTGTTCCTAGTACCGAAATCTCCAGATTCAACACCCTCCGAAAAACCACGATTTCACCTACCTATCCTTATTGGTTTTCTCTAAATTTTTGATATGTTAAACCTCAGAATGTCCTTTACATCTTTTGTTAAGAAATCTAAGTGAAATTTCAACAAAAAGATAGCCTTACAGTCCATGCATTCATCAAAGGTAGTTACCGAAATTTCCAGATCCAGTCTCTCCGAAAAATAGAGATTTTACCCTCTTATACTTGTTCGTTTTGTCCCAAATTTGAGTATGTTATATTTACAGAAGTCCTTAACAACTTTCATTTAGAAATGAAGGTCAAAATTTAACTCGAACGTCACATTCAAGCCACTAGAACATTCAAGGTCGAGCTGTTTTCTCAAGAACAGTTTACTAGTTTTTGAATACCACTCTTAAAACGTCCGTTTTTCATCCCCTAAACAATCCGAAATTTATCATCACTCATTCATACACTCTAGGCACAACATGCAAGAGTAGATTAAGAATCCCAACTTGCCTCTAAACAGAGCAAACAGCGAGCACACGGCGACTGGACACGGCGGCAACGAACGACGGACGCACGGCCTCTCCTCCTTTCCTCTTCTCTTCTTCCTTTCTTCCTTTCTTTATTCTCTTTCTCTCCTCTCTTTCTCTCTCGGACGAACCTCTCTCTCTCCCTCTCTTTCTCGCTTAAACCGGCACCATCTTCCCTTAATTTCTTCCCCTCAATCATTAGTCATCATTAGGTATGCATGGGTGACACTTGGCAATTTCTTTGGGACAAATGGGGGAGGGCAAAACCGGTCTCTTCCCCTCCCCTTTGCACGGTCGACAGCCCTTTTATGGGCTTATGGGTCGGCCATCTTGGCCCATCTTAGGCCCAACCCTCTTGGGCCTAAGACCCAAGCTTAATTAACCTAAGATTAACCCATTTAAAAACTAATTAAATCCCCATCAAATCAAAATACTAAATTGCAAATTAAGATAACTATACACTTGCAATTATAAATTCATAAGTTCCAATTTATCATACATATGGCCAAAGATAGAATTCTCTTTCCCAAAATTCATCCATTAAAGACTTGGCCATACGTCTCATCGCGAATCATGGATTAAAAGGCTACAAAATACAATAACGGTGTTTCCATCGCCTATCCATGGCTCATGGCATATTTAGGGATTTTCATGAAATTCTAAGATGCCACACAGACAGTTCACACCTCTCCCTGGGCCCTTATCTAAAGTTTTGCCAGGCATCCAAAAGAAAGGGTTGATTTGTGACATCCTAGATTTTTCACTTCTGCTTTCAATTAAATTAATCAGACATTTCACCGACACGCCTATAGGGTTGTTCTCAGAGTTGATCACACTCGAGATAACTAGACGATTGGGGAAAGCCATTACGGAATTTTAATGCAATAAATTTAAGAATTCGACCAGGAATCGGCTACTCGACCGTGCTCATCTACCGAGATCATTATGGCATAGTCAAGATCGATTAGAAATCAGAGATAGGTCGGTTTGACTGAAATATGTGGTTAAACGTGGGTGATTCCATTAAATTACAAAATTTTCGTCGATCGACACTAGATTGATTTTTCTATCATTTTGGTACCATGTGTCCGTAATCGAAACTTTGAGATTTTCACGACAATCGAGAGTTGCCAATATGTCGAATGGGTTCATTGTGGCTCGAAGAAAATCGACCACGAGTCATTTGCACTAAAAGTTTCTGAAAGCTACTCGGTAGCCTAGGTCACGTTAAAATTGTGCCGGATTGAAATTAACCGCGAATTTGAATCCAATTTTAGAAATTGAAAGTCCTGTCATGTCACAGGTCATTTTAAGAACGTCAACTCATCTTTCGAGGAATTTTCGGTGAGTTCGGGATTTTGACGGAAAATCGATTTGGACGATTTGGAAAACGAACGGAAATTCGAATTGGTCGATTTAAATGAACTTTTGGCATCTTGTCCCTTTTTGTTCTTTTTTGGCCGACACACCCCTCAACCTCTTTGTTCTCTCTCGCATTTGTCGCCCCCATCTCCTCCAAGGTACGTTGTTGTCCAGCATTCAGCCAAAGCAACACACGTTCCAGCATATTTTGGTCCAGCACCGCGTCCTCGTTCAACACCCGCTTGAAGCCGCACGTCCAGCCGCTTCTTTCCCACCGAATCAGCCACTTGAAGCAAGCCATCTGCCAAGGAAATTCTGCAGCGTCGTGAGGCTTTGTGGGCCAATTTTCGAGCCCGATCCATGCTCGAAAGCCGTCGCCACTTTGGAGAAGACGAGCCCCATCGCGTCCCCGTTGATTTGCACCGATCGGATCGCCAAACAAATGAGTTTAACTCACTAATCTTCGCTTAGTAGGTTAATGATGCTTAAGAGTTGATTAGTTTAAGTTAAGCATGGATTAGGCGGATAGTTAGATTAGATTATCAATTTAATTAATTACCGATGCATGTTAGGTGGATAGTTTAGTACAATTAGGGCCTAGACAAGCTCTAGTATTTATCTAGAGTGATTCAGAAATTCTCCAAGTCCGTCTCGGCATTCAATTAGGCTTTTCCGGGCCTAAGTCGCATTTTTGGTATTTAATAATTAATTTTCATAATTATTTATTTATTTTCCGAAAATTAAACCGGATAACCGGTCACCAGAATTTTATGCTGATTGCCGTGGTGTGGTCTGTTTATTTAATTGAGCTCTAATTTGTGCTGATTGTGCATGATTTGTGAATTTGGGAATTTATTACTAAATTCATTTATTTTAAGAATTTAATTAGAAAATAACCGGAGGTCGGTTTACAGTGCCAAAAACATTTTTTGTCGACTATATAAATGGTGGGAATTTTGAAAGTAAAGATATCATATTTTTTGCCAAGGCCGACCGTGTACCCACACACGATTATTTTTATCGGGTACCCTTAATATGAGGGAAATATGTCAAGAGGTCTTGTTAATTGAGGAATCAAGTTGAGAAGTGTAATGTTGTTGGCCGTAGGTGAATAAACGAGTGATGATGTGAGTTAGATCAAGAGTACCACCGAATTTGGAATCAGTTATGTCGCTAAGCCGTAATTCAGCATTACCACCAAAGTATGGTTGTGTCCACTGGACCATAATCTACCACCGAAGTTGGAATCGGTTGTGCCCGCTGAGCCATAATTCAGCATTACCGCCTTTTTTTAGTAGGCCGTGCTCGCTGAGCCGTAATTCAATGTTGGAGTTGAGTAAGTGAGATGACCGGAGAAAGGTCTCGTTGACATGTAATCGACTGGGTCGATTGATCGATGATTCGATCTGAATTCTTGATTGATGTGATGATGTGATTCAATGATTGTTTATTGAATTGACTTGCGGGAAGGAACTAAGGCCAAGGTAAGCCCTCTGACTCGTGATTATGCTTAGGCAGCCCTTTTGGCGTATTTTCTTCCTAGTCGGGTCTTAGGAAGTTGAACTTGCTAAGACGTAGTCTCACCCCGTTGTGGGATAACATTTTCAGGTCCCTAGTTGACAGCGGTGGAGGACCCGAGGCCCGAAGTTTAGAAGGGGAAGCCTGAAGAACCGATGATCTTGTTTGAATAGTTAGTCATAGGACAATTCTCTTTTGTAGAAAGCCGATCCCTTTTTGTAGGCTTCTCGTATAAACCTGTGTGTTTATAAAAATGTATTTTGTGAAAAATCGGCCCTACTTTTCTATCCCATCTTGTTGTTGTCTTGGGATTTATTAATTGCTTCCACATGCGTATTAAAATGAATGGGTCGGCGATGCGTTCTAGGACGTCGCTATTTAATCGACCAAGCCAAGATGGGCGTGTGCCCGAGGATCGGGGCGTGACATCCCCGTTTAGTGGTATCAGAGCATGGTTTAAGATTGGAGTGATAAGGTATGATGGATTATGGGATAGTAGTAGGAATGGCCTTTAAATTCATGCTGGTGCATGTCTGTGGTAGCTGATTGTAGAATTGTTTGTTGGTGTGGATCGCTCAGCTTCTAATTCAGTGTTGAATTGGAAGACATGTTTCGTAGAAAGCCTGCAAAATGAGCGATCAGGAGCAAAGAACTCCTAGTAAGAAGATGGTCGGACATACGACTCGGAGTAGGACGCCAACCAGGGTTGGTACCCGAGGAGGTAGAGGTAAGGCGCCAGCACAGGCTAGCGCCAGTGGAGTAGCACCACCTCCCGTTGGTGCTGGAGTCGCAGCCGCAGATGATCAAGGAATAGTTGGGATCACACAGGCATTTGATGCCATGCAAGAGATGATGGTGCAGAAGGCCCAAAATCAAGCAGCTGCCTTCACCGCCGCTGTTGCAGCCGCCGCTACTACCATTGCCAATGTTGTTGCTGCAGCTGCACCTGCCGCCGCACCCGTTGAAGTTCCGCCAGGAATCGTGGTCGCTAGGAGACCGATTCACAAGCTGGTGGAACATTTCTTGAAGTTGAATCCACCTAAGTTTACTGGGGCAGGAGACCCCGAGGCCGCCGCTTTATGGATTCAAGGACTTGAGAAGAATTTTGCACTTTTGATGTGCAATGAGACTGAGAAGGTAGTCCTTGCAACTTACCAGCTGGAAGGAGTTGCAAATACCTAGTGGAGAACCACCCAAGGAGCAGTATTCCCAGAAGGTGTCGTCCCGGAGTGGAACGCCTTCGTTGATGCTTTCAACAAGAAATACTTTTCAGAGACTGCCAGAGAGATGAAAATGGCTGAGTTTCAATGCCTTCGCCAAGGCTCCATGACTGTCGATCAGTATGAGGCGAAGTTCATTGAACTATCGCAATATGCTCCTGAGCTAGTTGAAAATCTAGCAAATCGAGTGAGAAGATTCAAGGATGGACTCATACCGGAACTGAGGAATCCACTGATAATGATCAACCAGAGAAATTACAATGACTTGTACAAGAGGGTCTAGATGATCGAGAGGGATTAGAACGAAAGAGCCGCCGCATCTGGATCGCGGTTCAGCTCCAACAGAGAAGGGATCCGACATGGGAAGAGGCCCATGATCGGAGGAAGAATTCAAATCTCGCCCAATCGGAATGGTGGAATTGGGAAGGTAGGATAGCTAGAATGGAGTGTGTCGTTTGTGTGGAAGGCGACACGGATTAGCCCCATGCCAATCTAGGCCGGGTACTTGTTTTGGGTGTGGCCAGCCGAGTCACATAGCTAGGAACTGCCCCAGAAGATATGGGAGACCTCAACAGTTGCCACCGCCGTCGCAAATGGGACAGATCAGAGGGTACGCACATCAGAATACACCATAAGGAGGACAACTCAAACCCCCAGTTCAGGGCACAGTGTACGCCATCACACAAGGTCAGGCAGAAGCTGTGCCTAACGTGATCACAGGTATGGTTTTGTTGAACAACCATCCTACTTACGCTTTATTCGACCCAGGAGCAACCCATTCCTTTGTTTCCGAGCAGTATGTTAAATTGATAGGAGTAAGTCCTAAGTTATTGGAGTTAACAGTTTGCATATCTACACCATTGAAGGATAAAGTAATAGCTGCTTTGGGTTGTTCTGGTTGCCAATTAGCGATTGGTGAGCGAGTGGGGAAAATAGACTTGTTAGTCCTAGCCATGTATGACTTTAATTTGATAATAGGCATGGACTGGCTCACCAAGCAACGAGCTAAGATGGAATGCTATCGCAAAGTGATTCAGTTTGACCCATTAGAGGATGAGAGCTTCGAGTTTGTCGGGAATCGAGGAGGACCCTCGATTACCTTGATCTCGTCGCTTGAGGCAGCTCGTTTGTTAGACGAGGGTTGTCAAGGTTACCTAGCGACTATCGTGGATACAACAGTTGAGGAGCTGAAGATGGAAGACATCGCTGTGGTACAATAATTTCCAGATGTTTTTCCGAAGGATTTGCCAGGTCTACCGCCAGAGAGAGAAATTGAGTTCATAATCGAGCTAGCACCCGGGACAAAGCCAATCTCTAAGGCTCCATACCGGATGGCGTTATCTGAGTTGAAGGAACTAAAGGTGCAGATGCAAGAGCTTTTGGATAAGGGATTCATTCATCCCAGTGCATCACCTTAGGGAGCACCAGTTCTGTTCGTAAAGAAGAAAGATGGTTCGTTGTGCCTGTGCATCGACTATCGGCAACTCAATCAGGTAACGATCAAGAACAAGTATCCACTCCCAAGGATCGATGACCTGTTTGATCAGTTGCAAGGAGCGTCGATATTTTCAAAGATCGACTTGAGGACAGGATATCATCAGCTAAGGATTAGGAATGAGGACATTTATAAGTCAGCATTTCGTACTCGTTATGGACATTAAGAGTTCATAGTGATGCCATTCGGGTTGACTAATGCTCCAGCTGCCTTCATGGATTTGATGAACCAGGTATTCAAGGAATATCTAGATCAGTTTGTGATCGTGTTCATCGATGATATTCTGGTGTATTCGAGGAGTGACGAAGAGCACAAGAGTCATCTGAGATTAGTGCTGCAGACGTTAAGAGTCCATCAATTGTACGCTAAGTTCAGCAAGTGCGAGTTTTGGTTGACTCGTGTTACTTTCTTAGGTCACGTGATTTCAGGCGAAGGAATCTCTGTGGACCCGAGCAAGATTGAAGCCATGATCAACTAGCCAAAACCAACTACAATGACAGAGATCATAAGTTTTCTGGATTTAACAGGTTATTACAAACGGTTTGTGGAAGGGTTCTCATCATTAGCATCGCCACTGACAAGACTCCTGAAGAAAGAAGAGAAATTCGTGTGGATAGACAAGTGCGAGAGTAGTTTCCAAGAGCTTAAGCAAAAGCTGACTACCGCACATGTGCTGACCATTCCATCTAGTCCTAGAGGATTCGAGATCTATAGTGATGCGTCATTCAAAGGATTAGGTTGTGTGATGATGCAACATGGCAGAGTTGTTGCATACGCCTCCCGTCAGTTGAGACCTCATGAACAGAACTATCCAATGCATGACTTAGAACTCGCAGCGATTATCTTTGCCCTGAAGATTTGGAGACACTATCTGTGTGGGGAAAGATTCCAGATCTTCACGGACCATCAAAACCTCAAGTACCTGTTCTCTCAAAAGGAGTTGAATATGAGACAGCGCCAATGGATGGAATTACTGAATGACTATGACTGTGATATTTTATATCACCCAAGAAAGGTGAATAAGGTCGCCGATGCTTTGAGCCAAAAGTCTTCAGTTGCTCATATATTGATTAAGGAATGGAATCTAATCGAGAGAGCTCGAGATTCGGTGTTCAAGTTTTAGATAGGCCACCTTTCGAGTCTTATGACCACCCTCAGAATTGAACCGGATGTCCAGATCAGGATCAAGCTACTTCAGCCGACAGACCCTGATTTTCAGAAGATTTTGCAAGAAGACACTAAGAAAAGAAAAGCTGACTTTCAGATTTCTGATGAGGGAACACTGAGGTTCCGAGGACGTTTGGTTGTACCTGACGATGTGGAGCTAGAGAGGATATCTTATCATAAGCACATCGTAGCAGATACAGCATTCATCCTGGCAATACCAAGATGTATCAGAATATGCGTCAACACTATTGGTGGTCAGGTATGAATGTGGACATCGCCAAGCATGTCGCCAAGTGTTTGACATGTCAGCAGGTGAAGGCTCAGCATTGCAAGCTGGGAGGACTTCTGCAACCTCTCGAGATCCTAGAATGGAAGTAGGAGCATATCACGATGGACTTCGTGACCGGACTGCCGAGGAGTCAGAGAGGTAATGATTCCATTTGGGTAGTGGTCGACAGACTGACAAAGTCAGCTCACTTCATTGCAGTACAAAACGACCTTAGTTTGGATAGACACGCAGACCTGTACATGCGTCGGGTAGTTCGTCTGCATGGAGTGCCAGTGACGATAACTTTAGATCAAAACCCGAGATTTACCATTGCCTTTTGGAAGAGCTTACAGAGTGTCTTATGTACCAAGCTGCAGTACAGTACGGCATATCATCCTCAGACGGATGGCCAGTCTAAGAGGACAATTCAAACCCTCGAGTACATGCTGCGAGCTTGTGTACTAGATTTTAAGGGAAGTTGGGAAGAACAACTTCATCTGGTGGAATTTGCCTACAACAGTAGTTATCAGCAAAGCATTCAGATGGCTCCTTTCAGAGCGTTGTATGGCAGAGCGTGTAGGACACCAATATGCTGGGACGAAGTTGGGGAAAGAAAGATTACAAGCCCAAAGATGGTTCAGCAGTCAGTAGATGCTGTTGCAGTGATCAGAGGCAGATTAAAGACTGCTCTGAGCAGACAGAAAAGTTAAGCAGATAAGCGCCGGAGACCATTGGAATTCCAAGTTGGTGATCACGTTTTTCTGAAGGTGTCACCAATGAGGGGAACTTCATGCTTTGGTAAGAAGGGCAAATTGAGTCCGAGGTACATAGGCCCATTTGAAATTCTAGAGAGAATCGGGACCTTAGCATATCGTCTTGCGTTGCCGTCCAGATTGGCACAAGTGCACGACGTCTTTCACGTGTCGATATTGAGGAAGTACGAGCCTGACCCGATCCACATGCTTAATTTTGAAGAATTGGACATGGATGACCGAGTGTCATACGTTGAAAGCCCAGTTTAGATAGTGGATCAGAAAGAGCAAGTTCTGCGTACAAAGACCATCCCATTGGTCAAAGTGGTCTGGTAATACCACGGTACTGAAAGAGCAACATGGGAGACTGAAGAGTCGATGAGACGTTTGTACCCCCACCTTTTTGCTTAAGTATTGTAAAGGTTGAAATTTCAATGACGAAATTTTTATAAAAGGGGAAGAGTTGTGATATCCTAGATTTTTCACTTCTGCTTTCAATTAAATTAATCAGGCATTTCATCGACGCGCCTACAGGGCTGTTCTCAGAGTTGATCACTCTCAAGATAACTAGACTATCTAGGAAAGCCATTACGGAATTTTAATGCAATAAACTTGAGAATTCAACTAGGAATCGGCTACTCGACCGTGCTCATTTGCCGAAATCATTATGGCACAGTAAAGATCGATTAGAAATCAAAGATATGTCAGTTTGACTGAGATATATGGTTAAACGTGGGTGATTTCACCAAATTGCAAAATTCTCGTCGATCGACACTAGATTGATTTTTCTATCATTTTGGTATCTTGTGTCCGTAATCGAAACCTCGAGATTTTCATGACAATCAAGAGTCGTCAATGTTCGAATGGGTTCATTGTGGCTCGAAGGAAATCTACCACGTGTCATTTGTACTAAAAGTTTCTAAAAGCTACCCGGTAGCCTAGGTCACGCTAAAATCGCACCGGATTGAAATTAACCGCGAATTTGAATCCGATTTCAGAAATTGAAAGTCCTGTCATGTCACAGGTCATTTTAGTAACGTCGACTTATCTTTCGAGGAATTTTCAATGAGTTAGGGATTTTTACGGAAAATCGATTCGGACAATTCGGAAAACGAACGGAAATTTGGATCGGTCGATTTGAAGGAGCTGTTGGCATCTGTTGTAATTGAATTAGTGATAGGAAATTTTGCGGGCTTTTTCCTCATCGAATCAGACCTCAATCGGAGAAGTTTGTTCAAAAAATCGGATTCCGAGAAAAATGAAATAGAATTCGGAACTAAAGGAAATGGTCATTTTTGTTGCCCAAGACTGGTTGTTTAGAGCAAATTTGGTGCGAGAAGGCAAGTGAGGATCAAGTACTTTAGCATGGGGATTTTTGGAGACCAAATTGGATTAAACAAAAGCAAGTGGGACAAGAATTTTTTATTATAGGATTTTCTTTTAGTTTTCTTTCTATTTTTCCTATTTTCCCCCCAATTGGCCGTGCACGTCCCCCTCACTTTGGTCCACTCACTCACACGTTTTCCTTCTCTCTCTCTCTCTCTCTCTCTCTCTCTCTCTCACGAAGTCCCCCAAACCGACAACCCCTCTGCCTTGGTCTCCCTTATCTTTTCATTCTTTGACTTTTCTTATCTTATCCCTTTTTGTTCTTTTTTGGCCGACACACCCCTCAACCTCTCTTTGTTCTCTCTCTCGTGTTTGTCACCCCCATCTCCTCCGAGCTCCGTTGTTGTCCAACATTCAGCCAAAGCAACGCACGTTCCAACAGATTTTGGTCTAGCACCGCGTCCTCGTTCAACAGCCGCTTGAAGCCGCACGTCCAGCCGCTTCTTTCCCACCGAATCAACCACTCAAAGCAGCCATCAGCCAAGGAAATTCGGCAGCGTCGTGAGGCTTTGCGGGCCAATTTTCCGGCCCAATCCGTGCTCGAAAGTCGTCGCCACTTTGGAGAAGATCGAGCCCCATCGCGTCCCCGTCAATTTGCACCGATCGGATCGCCGAACAAGTGAGTTTAACTCACAAATCTTCGCTTAGTAGGTTAATGACGCTTAAGGGTTGATTAGTTTAAGTTAAGCATGGATTAGGTGGATAGTTAGATTAGATTAGCAATTTAAGTAATTACCGATGCATGTTAGGTGGATAGTTTAGTACAATTATGGCCTAGACAAGCTCTAGTATTTATCGTGAGTGATTCGAAAATTTTCCGAGTCCGTCTCAACGTTCAATTAGGCTTTTCCAATCTTCTCATTGGATAATCTTTAAGAGGCCAAGCTATCCGTTGGACGATTGTTGACAAGATAAATCTTGCTGATGAAGTCTATGAATCCGAGATTTAGGAGGTTTGCTCACCTATACAATGAAATCTTCCGATTTCCAAAATTAGAGTAGCTCGAACTATGAAAAGTAATCAGTTTTTAGAATATTTGTTTTTCAATCAAAATATCACGCATAATTAGCATACTCCACTTAGATATTTCTTGAGATTGACGATCATTCAATTTTTAGCAATTTCTCCCTTAATATGAAAAATAATAGCTTATTGAAAAAGAACTCATCTATTAGAAAACTAGTTAAACATGGCATAACATTAGCAGATAAGGAATTTCTAAATAGTTTCACGAATCAAGCTACTAGAAAAATCTCATGTCACTTCTCCTAGTGCTTGAATTTTGATCTAATTTAGTAGACGAGACTATTGTCAGGTAAGATATACCAATTAGGATATTGCGCGTTGAAAGACAACCGCATCTTCGAAGCATTAGATATATAAAGTTTCATCTACTAATCACGTCTTGAACGTCTTTGTACCGCTCTTCGAGCATGACAATGCTGTATAGTCAACACGTTTCTCTCCTCCCTTACGTGGCTCTCGCATATTTGATGCGGTCAATTATTTAGGTCGGAGGTCACTTAAAAAGAAGTCTCCTTTTGAGGCATGATCCACGTGAAATGGACCACTTTGTGGTCCACGCTGTCGTAATTACAGGCTTCCAAGCAAACTGGTGGTTCTTGTAATGCTCTTCAAGCATGACAATGCTGTATAATCAACAGATTTCTCTCCTCCCTTAGGTGGCTCTCACATATTTGATACAGTCAATTATTTATGTCGAAGGTCACATATAAAGAAGTCTCCTTTTTTAGGCATGATCCACGTGAAATGGACGGCTTTGTTGTCCACGCTATCGCAATTACAGGCTTCCAAGCAAACTGGTGATTCATAGATTGTTATTTTAAAACATTGTTTCGTGGCCACAAGACAGATGATCGTCATCGGACAAGCCTGACGACGATGAGATGTTTGAAAGTTTGGACAGAATTTGACTTTATCATTAGTAGATAATGTAATTTCACT
Organism: Eucalyptus curtisii; assembly: GCA_017140595.1. Classification (NCBI taxonomy): domain Eukaryota; kingdom Viridiplantae; phylum Streptophyta; class Magnoliopsida; order Myrtales; family Myrtaceae; genus Eucalyptus; species Eucalyptus curtisii. Next base: position 18,567,873 of record CM029494.1, read on the forward strand.
AGACTAACAATAACAATTGTCCTAGATCCGTCTTATTAAGATTATAACTTTGGTATGGTACCATTTAATTCAACGAATTATTGATGGAAGCTCCAATTGGAGCTCATTCATGGACACCGACTTCTCGTTTTGATTATGATTTCTCAGTCTTAATAATCAACAACCATCATAAGTTACATCTGTAGAGCAGATTTTCTATTGTGGGCGTTGTAGGACACCACGTATGGGGAAAGGGTTTTTAATGTGAGAGATGTCCTATAATTCAAAGCCACCCTAACCAAACCTACATTAACTTTGTGTTAGCGACGCCCTATCCATTAGCGGCGGCTAAAATTTTGGGGGCATCAGATTTGGCTTTTTTTTCAGGGGGTGTGTCTCCCAAAAACAGTTGCTACACGAGATTCAATCGACAGCCTTTAGCTTTGAGTGCAGAGATCTCCAAGCTCGGGATTTCGTTCGGCGTTCGGTCTATTTTTTATACAGTGCCTCGCATTTATTCCTGACCGAACGTCGCAAAGATGTTCTATGAGATTTTCTTACGTTTCTTCTTGAAATTTGGAGAACCTCACTCATTTTCTTTCATATGTTGGCCTTTTTTTATATATATACTTGATGGTCTACGAGAGAATGTTTTTATAATTTGAGATACTGATTTTGATAAAAGAGAAAGTAGAAAGCTCAAGGCATTTCGTGATAGTTGGCATTTGGAAAAATCACAAGTTCCATAACTTTCATTCAACGCTCACTAGAGTGCCATATGTATTATGTTTACTTGAGTGTTATAACTTTTTCCAACTTATTTGAGTGTCATAAATTTTTAAAAAAGAAGATCCCGATTCAGTTTCGGCTTTGATTGTCTTGAGCAACAACAAGCACCATCATTAGATGAGCTAGATTTGAAAATTTTGTTAGCATTCGCTGCCACGAGTGCCCTCATGCGCCTCTGCCCCATTGGGTTCCCACGTCTTGTGCCTTCGTGCACCGAAGCTCCTTCCCATGTATTGTTGACGTCATCACAAATCAACATTGGCGAGGAGTCTAGTCACTGCACACGTCATTTATAAAACGTTTTTGCATGTAGAAACAAAAAAAAAAAAAAAATCATCTAAACTTCCATTAAGACCCAATCTGATTGAAATTTAAATTTTTAAGTTCATTTTCACCTTACCTTTTAAATGTTTAAAGAACCCATGTACAACCTGATTGTAAAAATGAGTCAAAGAATGGGTCTATTATTCATTCTAGCACGTCTAATTCCGAAGCACCGTGTTCTTATTCATCTGAATTAATTATGGTGTGTCGAGGAGAGCTGGTTCAGAAAAAAAATAAAAAAAGTTACATAAATGACAATGCTTAGAGAATGGATCGAGTAAATAGGAAAAATCTGCTCTAAAAGTGGCTACAAATTGTCTCCGTCAGGGGTCTCCACACCAGCCCCTATAAAAAGGATGGTTGGCATACTAAGTGACTCGCAATAGAATTCGCAATGGCTCTTTCGGCATTGTCCACAAGCTTCCTTCCCTCCTCAATTCACCATAACCAGCCCTCTCTATTATTCTTTAGGCACCTCTGCTCCGCCGCCACCTCCTCCACCTCCTCCGGTGCTCAGTTCCTGACATGCCCTTTGAAGATTGAAGCTCAAGAGATCGGGAGAAGTTCGGCGAATTGGCAACCTAGCATTTGGGACTACGACTTTGTGCAGTCACTCAGTGTTGATTACACGGTAATGAATTTTCTTTTGTTTTTTGGGCATAAAACCCAGCCTAGCTTAAGTACTATGGGAAATATTTGCATTTGGTCCTCAAAATTGAAAAATTTTCCCAACAATTTTTTTGATCATGGTTCTGACAATTTCGGTAACATTTTATTCGATGATAGCACTAATTATTTGAGTATTATACTTTTGTTTGGCATCGATTAATACCTCGGCTTACCTTTGCCGTGCTCAAATGTTAAGTTAACAACGCCGACGACCAAAAAAAAAAAAAAAAGACATATGTTTAGTGACCGAAGTGCACCGTTTCCCTAATTTCTATTTACTTTGATGGACGAGTCCGTAAACCCCAAAACGGCATGGAAACAAAGGACAAACTGTACTTTGAATCTGATTTATGGATGTATACATCTTGTGTATTTCTGTATATGATTTATATATGACGTTCGAGATATGTAAAATCAATTTGCACATTCGTCCATTGCTACAGTATCAAATGTACGGCCAGCCACAGCAATATTCTATAGGAGATATCCATAAACCTCGTCAAAACGGCATATTTTCAACAAAAAGGCAAGAGCTCAACAGTGCTTGTGCATTGACTTTGATTAAGATCTCATTTTTCCGAGTTTTTCATGTGCCAGGAGGATAAATATTTGGAGGAAGCCCAAAGGTTGAAGAAAGAAGTCAAGGGTCTATTCGACAGGGAGATGCATTCGGTGGCCAAGCTCGAGTTCATCGATGTGGTTCAAAGACTAGGACTAGGATACCAATTTGAGACGGAGATCAAGAACGCTCTAAGTTCCATCTATAACAACACCGAAGATGCTCAACTTTCGGATGATCTCGATGCCGTTTCCCTTCGATTCCGGCTACTTAGACAACATGGATTCAACATATCGCAAGGTATTCGCCAACTATTAATTTTTTGTGAATTATGTCGATGCATCAAAATTTACCCTTCCATTCCTTTTGTTGGACATATAGATGTGTTTCAAAGGTTTATGAGCAAGTCGGGCACATTCAACGAATCCCTCAATGAAGATGTGAAGGGGCTTCTTGGCCTTTATGAAGCTTCTTTTCATGTATTGGAAGGTGAAACCATACTCGATGAAGCTTGGACCTTTGCTTCCAAGCATCTGAAGGATCTAAACCTCGATGAAATTCCCACTAATTTAGCGAGCCACGTGGATCATGCATTAGAAATGCCAATCCACTGGAGGCCAAACAGGTTGGAGGCTCGGTGGTTCATCGACATGTGCGAGAAACAGCAAGACATGATCCCCTCTTTGCTACGATTGGCTAAATTAGACTTCAATTTAGTGCAGTCAATCTACAGAAAGGAAGTCAGCAGTCTGGCAAGGTACACAATCAATAGCATGGGAGTGCATTTTGATCGACTTAATCATCACATGGCAATTTTTTTCAGGTGGTGGGTTAAACTTGGGGCGAACAAGATGACCTTCTGTAGGGACAGGCTAGTGGAAAACTATTTTTGGAGCAGTATTATGGTTTTCGAACCTCAGCACACAGCTTTCAGAGAAATGAATGGGAAGATCGCTAGTATGGTGACACTTATCGATGACGTTTATGATGTATATGGGACGCCGGAAGAGCTTGAGCTCTTAACAGATTTCATTGTCAGGTTTGCCTAGTATCACCACCGTCATCATTTTCCCTCGTAACTATTATTGCCAAGAAAAAAGACAGAATTAATTAGTCTATGAATGCAATGGAAAAAAAATACTAAAAATTATATATTATCAAATATATTCTTCAATGTGCTTTGGACATATCATGGTTTACGTAGGTGGTTTGGACTAGTAAAGTAATGGTTGGCATTAATTTTCATTATTGTTATTGAATGACGGTAAAATTCATAAGATTGCTAAAATGGTGATAACTCGTTAAGGTGGGACATCACAGATATTGATGGGCTTCCTCCAACAATAAGGGATAGTTTCATGGCCTTGTTCAACACGACCAATGAAATTGGGTATTGGACGATAACAGAGCGAGGAATCAACCCCATTCCTTACCTACAAAAAGTGGTAATTTCAACTTGCTAAATCTTTCACCTAGTAATTTCTAGTCCATGTCAGTCAACTCATTTTTCTACTTCTAACTTTCGTTATGACTTCTCTTTGAACGTTTGAGAGTCCGAAAGAGTATGAGAAGAGAACGTCCCTCGACTTGGTCACTGACTCACTTTTCCGAGTTTCAATCCTATAGTGGGCCGATGAATGCAAGGCGTACCTGAAGGAGGTCCATTGGTGCAGCAAGGGCATTAAACCGACCCTGAAGGAATACGTGGATGTTGCGACGTATTCAGCCGGAGGGCTGGTTATGCTGTTGGCCAGTTACTTCCTAACCACAGACAAATTGACGGTAGAGGGACTTAATTACGTGTCGAAAATCCCTGAGTATCATGCATTGTTCTAGCAAGATGCTTCGACTCATCAATGATTTCAGTACATCATCGGTAACTTACTTTTATATTGTTCTTCTCCTTGTAAATAGTGGCTCATAAGAAAAAAAAGAGTACATCTTCTTTTTTTGTTTCTTTGATACGAAAGTGGGATGAGTATTTGGACTTATGCTTATAATACAACAATAATTGTCCATGCTTAGTATGAATTGGCACGAGGAGACAACTTGAAGGCTCTGGAATGCTACATGAATGAAACGGGCACGTCGGAAGAGGCCGCGCGGGAACACATTATGCATATGGTGCGTGAGGCCTGGAAGTGGATGAATAGAGCCGTGTTTGAAGACTACCCAATTCCCGGATTAAGGGCCTTTCTTGGTGTCTGTTTAAACCTGACACGAGTTTCTCATACTTTTTACCGATATGGAGATGGATTCGGCCTTCCCAATAATGATACCAAGGACTATCTTGTGTCAGCTATATACAAACCCGTGCCTCTTGATTAGGCATGCATTATTGACCAGTGGTCTTGCTTATGGAAAGACCCTTTGATCTTATGTGTCTTTCTTAGTTTTTTGGGGTGTCTCTGTGAGCTCTGAGATGTCGAAACTATTTTACATGAAGTCTATTGATGGGCTTCGGCATAGAAGCACATGCTATTCTGTGCTTTGTGTGGTCGCTGATTATGTAATCACAAATTATATTCGCGGCGATTGAATTTTTATATTATGTTGAATATTTAGCTGTTTGTACTGGAGAAAAATTGAAAAGAAAAGGAATATATAGAAGAAAATTTAAAAAAAAAAAAAAAAATCGGTCAACTTTGACCGACGCTGGTTCAATGCCAATTTGAAACGATGGCTGTACAGAATTTTTTCTTCTACCATTGAGTTTCATTGAAACGGTGTTACAAAGATTCTCCAACGTGCAGAACAGTGAGAGACTATTTTGAAGGGTTGAAATATCGATTGATTAGATTGGACCGAGTTTTGTGTTCTTCTCCAACAATACTGCTATCTTTCTATATCGTTCTTTGGGTTTGAATTCATAATCAAAGAAAACTTTGAAATTCATTATTCTACAGACCCAAAGAAAAAGGGCGGACTACGTTATTGTATTCCTACGTGAGACATTATATCTTAAAGTCAATACTTTCATTGAAGCCGTTTGCACAATAATAAGAATGTAACTATCTAGAAAATATCCTGAAAAGTGTCTTCACTCGTTCCAAAAACATCCGAGTCAAGATAAAGCTTTTTGTGTGTTGTCGACAAGTCAGGTGCATACTACCATCACAAGTCAATAACAAAGACGGATGGCTGTTATCGATAAATTAGAATCGGTGCAAGCTGGAATTCGATAATGCAAAGGAAAGATGCCAGTTAAATCATGAAATCGATAAGATTGCAGGAATAAAGATGAAGCCAAATGGTAACTGCTTATGGATAGGACCCCACAATTGACCATGAAATAGAATTACTGGATAAGAAATTTCTAAATAGTTATGTCAATCACGCTACTAAAATATCTCCTGTTATTTCTCCTCATGCTTAAATTTTGATCTAATTTAGTAGAAGAGACTATTGATTGGGAAGATATATCAATTGGGAAATTGCACGTTAAAAGATAACCGCACCTTCAAGCACTAGATATCCAGAGTTTCATCTAGAAAGCACAAAAATGGGGTTTGCAGGTTCCTGTAGCCTTGAGTGTTTCAAGGGGTGACTGTCAAATCGGTCGAGCATTCTTTCTCATCCATCTCAATCAATCGCAGGTAATGCAAGATTGGATTCCCGTTTCCCGAGGCCATTATCGTAACCCAAAATAGATGCCAACTGTTCAATTTCTTTCCACACCTTCTTTTTTCTTTTTATTGCAATCTCCGGTTTTCTTTTAAAATGTCAACTTCCAAGATTAAAATTTATAATTTTCTCTGTATAAGCCATTTTTCACCCCTTATCTTATGTGCATGATAGAATGTTTCGTGACCTTTGCAAGGGGACTAGAGATGAGGCTCCATTTATTTCGCAAAAAATATAAAATTTTCAAAAATTATTTTTCAAGAAGCTATTTTTCAGAAAAAAATAACCATATATTTCCAACGTTCGATTAAAATTTTAAAATGAACTAAAAAGTATTACCTGCTATTTAGTAAGGAAAATATTTTCCTGCATGCACTCATTTTAATATTTTTTTATTTTTTTTAGAATTGATTTTTTTAATTTTTAATTCTTTTTTCTTTTCCTTTCGTGTTTTCTTTTATTTCTTTCTTTTTTCTTCTTCATTGGCCTTGGACGATCGCCAACTATGGCGATGATCGGCAATCAGCCATTGGCAAGCTCCAACCTCGCCCTAGGCTAGCAAGGCTAGAGCTCACCAGAATCAAACACGGTCAAGCCTCATTAGATTGGGCAAGGCCGAAGCTCGGCTTCGCTAGGTGAGGCGAGGCTCGAGCTGGCCTATGGTTGGTCGCCGGCCGCCACTCTGGTTGTGACATCACAGATTTTCAATAATATCTTCTACTGAATAAATCGGGCATTTCATTGATGCGCTTATAGGGCTGTTCTCAGAGCTGATCACTCTCGAGATAACTAGACTATTTGGGAAAGCCATTAAGAATTTTAATACAAAGACTTGAGAATTCGATTAGGAATTGGCTTCTCGACCGTGTCCATCTTTAGAGGTCATTACGGCACAGATATAAACCGATTAGAGATCAGAGATAGGTCGGTTCGACTGAGATATGTGGCTAATCGTGGATGACACCACTAAATTGGAAAATTCTCGTCGACCAGCACTAGATTGATTTCTCTATCATTTTGGTACCCTATGTCCGTATTTGAATCCTCGATATTTTCACGACAACCGAGAGTCGCCAATGAGTCGAGTGGGTTCATTGTGGCTCGAAGAAAATCGACCACAGGTCATTTGCACTAAAAATCTCTAAAAACTACCCGGTAGCCTAGGTCACGCTAAAAACGCGTCGAATGGAAATTAACCATAAATTTAAGTCTAATTTCAGAATTGAAGATTATGTCATATCACAATAAATTCTAGGAGCGCCGACTCAATCTCAAAAAAAATTTCAAAGATTCCGAGATTTTTATGGAAAATCGACTCGGACGTCGCAGAAAAATAGCGGAAATTCGGACGGGCCAAATTAAAGGAAATTTGGACTTCCAAGCCAAGCCTTTGGGTGTCGGGGACTCATAGAAAATTGTTCGGGATTTTTCTTCAGCAAAATGGGACGTTGATTTGGAAAATCGAATGAAGAATTGGAGCCAAAAATTAAGGAAATTCGGAATTGGACTAAGGGCTGCATTTTTGGCTTTAATTTGAAATAAATGGTGAAATTATTTACAAGAAAGAATTATGAGGGACCAAAGTGGATATGCATGAAGATCAAGGGGACCAAGCATTAATATATCTAGGATATTTGCTTGACTTTTGCCCTTTTTCTCCAACTTCTTCAGCACACCAAGATCAAATTGGCCTTCACTTTCTTCACGCGGACTTTTCCCCCTGCATCGACATCTCCAGCTTCGATTTCATTTTCTTTCTCTCCCTCTACCGCCTGTGGTTCATTTTCCCCTGCCAGGGAAGCCAGCAATTTGTTCGTCCAGCTTCCACGCGTCCGAGCTTCCTGCTTATCCGGTCAACCATCACCGAATCAACTAAATTCTTCTCTTCTGCCGAAGCCACGCCAGCCTACGTCCACAATCTGCCATCCTTCGGTCAGCGCTCAGCTTCGAAGACCGCCCCTCCTCGGTTCTGTTTCTCCACCGCCAGCCTTCAACGTCTTCACCAATCCACCGGTTTGTTGACCAGCAACGTCCATCGAGGCTCCAGCTGCCACGAATTCCAGCGTCCGTCGAAGACTGCCGCCGAAGAACCCACCTCGAGTCCAGCCCAGCTCGTTCGTGATTCCAGGGAATTTCCTCGAAGAAGCCCAGCACACCAAAGCCCATTTCTAGTCCAGCCCGTGATCTTCAGCATCTCCTCTAAACCCAAGTGAATTCCAGCTTAGCCCATCTTCAGTTCAGCCTTTTGCAAGCTTCAGCCCAGTGAATTTCGGCCCAGCAACAGAGCCCACGCAAGTCAGCTCGTTGAGTTCAGTCCAGCCCAGTTTTGAAGCCCAAGAAATTTCAACAATCCAACCCGTGAAGAAGGCCCAACCCAAGCCCAAGTCCAAGCTCAAAAATTTCTATGGGCCTGCAAGGCTTGGAGGCCTGGCCCAAGTGTCCGCCGACACCGCCAAAAATTTGGATTTTGGCCGCCGTTGCGTCACCGTCGCGGTGCTCCGGTCTTTGCATTTAACAAGTGAGTTTTACTCACTAAACCCCTCTTAGTAGACTAATGATGTTTATGGGTTTGTTTAGATTTAATTAAGTGCAATTAGGTAAATAGATTATATTAGAGTAATTAAATTAGAGACTTACCGATGCTTGTTAGGTGGTTAGACATACTCATTAGCGAGTAGATAGGCTTGAGTAATTATTGAACGAACCTCGGAAATTTTCCGAGCCCGTCTCGGGCTCCAATTAGGCATTACAGGCCTAAATTGGATTTTTAGTAATTATTTATTAATTTTCGAATTTAATTTAATTATTTATTTATTTTCCGGAAATTAGGCTGGGATAGCCAACGACCGGAATTTTATGCTTATCGTGATGATATGGTATGTTTATTTAATTGAGCTTTATTTTGTGCTGAATTGAATTAATAATGATTGTGATTTTAGGATTTTATTCCTATATTGATTAATTTTGCTAATTGAGTGGAAAATTACCAGGCGTCGGTTTACAGTGCCAAAAATATGTAATGGGCTGTTGAAACTGGTGGGATATTCAAAAAGGTGAAATCATGATATTTTGGCTAAAGCCGATCGTGTCCCCACGCACGGCTATTTTATCGAGTATGATAAAAAGAGGGAATTGATTGAATGGTCATGATAGTATACCATATCATCCTACGGACTCTGGTATGTCAACTTAGCGAGAACAGTATACTGGTGTATTATATCAACCTGCGCGCGATATGTTAGCTTAGCGCGAGCAGTACAGTAAGCATCGAGGGTATACTATATCAGTCTGCGAGTGATATGTCAGCTTAGCGAGAGCAGTATACCGATATACTATATCAGCCTACGGGCGATACGTCAGCTTAGCAAGAGCAATATATCTTAACCCTATTAGCTTAGTGCGAACTATACTATCTATATATCAACTTAGAGTGAGCAGTCCTGGACTATGGTCGGACTTATAGATAGTGTTGAATGTGCCGACCAAGCATGGGTCGTGATGACATGTAATCGACTAGGTTGATTGATCAATGATTTGATATGGCGTGGTGAATTGATTGATTATTGTGATATGAGGCATCTGTGAATAATGTTGATTTGCAGGATGGAACTGAGGCCAAGGTATGTCATCCGATCTGTGTTGTGCTTAGGCAACCTAAGGCATATTTCCCTCATAATCGGGTCTTAGGGGGTAGAATTTGCTAAGACATTGTCTCATTAGTTATTGTATAATCATTTCAGGTCCTTAGATGCGTTGGTAAAGGACCAGAGGCCTGAGGAGTAGAAGGTGAAGCCTGAAGAAACGACAGTCCTGTCTGACTAGCTAGTCATAGGACAAGCCTCTCTTGATGGAAGCTGATTCCTTTCTGCGGACTTTGTTTTAGGAACTCGTGGTTTAGAACCTGACTTAATAAATTGACTTGTATATAGTTGCACTATGATTTGTAATGTATATAGGTGTGGTTGTTTGTTTTCGAAATCCTACTTTCTTATCACATTGCTTTATTGTCTGGAGATTTTACATGATTCCGCATGCGTATATTAAAATAAATGGGTCGGCGATGCGTCCTGTGACGTCGCTATTATATCGACCAGGTAAGGGATGGGCGCATGCCCGAGGATCGAGGCGTGACATTAGTCGACGATCAACCAAGGAAGAAGAAAAAGAAAAATCAAAAACTCGATTTTTAAAAAATAAATTAGCATAAAAAAGATATGTAGCTCTCACAAATTTAATATAATCAACTTTTTATGTCGGTGATCCCTTAAAATGTTCCCTCTTTGAGGTATGATCCACGTGAAATGGACAACTTTGTCGTCCACCCTTTCGTAAATACAGGGCCTCCATGCAAACTGGTGGTCCATAGATCGTTCTTTTAAAAGATTTTTTCGTGGCCACAGGACAAATGATTGTTATCCTGCAAGCCTGGTGGGACTTGGATCACCTGTGCTGAACTTGCAACAAATAAAACGTGTTTCCCAAGGGATCGTGATATGAGTGTCGGTATAACTCTGTGCATGTAGAAACAATGAAGTGCAATGATTAGAGAATGGCTCGAGCGAATAGAAAAATTCGCTCCAATAGCAGCTACAAACTTCCTTCATGATTGATGCTCCGCAACAACATCTTTATATAAAGGATGGTTAGCATACAAAGAGGTTCGCAACAAATTTCGCGATGGCTCTTCCTGTTATGTTCAAAAGCTTCCTCCCCCCCTCAATTCGTCATAACCAAACCTCTCTGTTTTTCTTGAGACACCCTCGCTCCTCCTCTCCCTCCTCCTCCACCTCCTTCGGCCCTCAATTTATGACGTGTGCTATGAAGATTGAAGATCAGGAGAATGTGAGACGCTCGGCGAATTGGCAGCCTAGCGTTTGGGACTATGGCTTTGTGCAGTCACTCGGTGTTAATTACATGGTAATGATTTTCTTCCTTTTTTAGCACAAAATCTTCGGGAAATTACCAAGAAAGACCAAAACTATTGCACTCCTACAACTTCAGTCCTAAATCTTTTGATTTGGTCAATTAAGTTCTAAAACTTTTGACACTTTGTCAATAAATTCCATTAAGTAAATTTTGGCTGAATATCGCAGATATGGATGATTACCGTTTTACTTGGTACGGCCGATGCTAACGTAGACAATTTTTATATTTTTTTTTTTGTATTTCTGTATTTTTTTTTCTTTCTTTATTTTTCCCTTTCCGTCACAAGTGGTTAGTCATGGGCCATTGGCCATAGGTGAAAGTTGGCAAGTGCTAGCCTTGCCTGGGCGAGAGACACCCTCACCCACCACAAGCAAGGGCAAGTGCCGACAAGGGCCCCCTTGACAAATCTAGTGAGGCCGAACCTTGTCCAAGCCAGGGCAGTATCCCCGGGCATCGCCTAGGCGAGGGTGAGGCTTGGCGAGCCTCGCACTAGCCTAGCTAGGGTTGGCTTTGCCAAATTTGGCAAGGGTAGCCTTTGCCCTCGTTCAAGCTAGGGCAGTCTAGCCAGGTCTCACCCTTGCCAGATCTGGCAAGAGAGGCCCTCACTGGCCATCACTTGTGGCCAACAACCAACCGCTAGCAAAAAGAAAAGAAAAAGAAAAAGAAAGAAAGAATTCATAAAATATATTTACAAATTGTCTACATTAGCGCTAACCATGCCATGTAGAACGGCCAGTGTTCACATCAACGATTTCCTGTCAAAATTAGCCATGTGGACTCCATGAGCAAGTTCTCGAAAGATTTAGGACTAAATTGACCAATCTGAACATATTATAACTTAATTGACACAAGTGTAATAAGTTTAAGATTTTCTTGATAATTTTTCCCAAAACCTAGTAAGTTCTATGGAAAATATTCACATTCGATCCTAATTTAAAGAAAAAAAAAAAAATTGGTCCTTGAACTTGTGGAAATTTCCTATCAAATTTTTTGGTCTATGGTTCCGGCAATTTGAAGCTCATGCGTATGTCAATGCTAGCAGAATGTGGAAAAATTTGAGACCGTTGTGGATATTCAATTTGCGAAACTACAATAACAAAAACCCAAGATAACTGTAAGCAAACTTCAGTAACATTTTATTCCATGATGGCACTGCTTATTTGAATAGCAAACCTTTTTTTGGCATCGCTCAATACCTTGGCTTCACTTTGCTAGAATTAGTGACGGAAGAACAGAAATTCCACAAGTTCAAGAACTTGATTGTGCAAATTGTAAGCTTAAGGATATTACTGACTACAAAAACAACATAAGTACAGCAATTGAATGTATACTTTTTTCCTATTTTTTATGTACTTCAATGGGATGAGTCCACAAACACATAAACGACCTAGAAATAAAAAGAAAATTGTACTTTGAATTAGATTTATGGATGTTTACTTCTTATGTTCTTCTATATATGATTTATATAAGACATTCAAACGAGAATCGATCTGTTTTCATACAAGAGGCAATATTGAACTCTGCTTATGCATTGACTTTGTTTTGGATCTCATTTTCTGGGTTTTTCATGGGCCTAGGATGATGAATATAGGGTGCAAGTCCAAAGGTTGAAGGAAAAAGTCAAGGGTCTATTCGACCAGGAGATGAATCAGCTGGCCAAACTCGAGTTCATTGATGGGGTTCAAAGACTAGGACTAGGTTATCATTTCGAGATTGAAATCAAGAACGCTCTTAGTTCCATCTATAACAACATTGAAGATACTTCACTTTCGGATGATCTTTATGCCGCTTCCCTTCGATTCCGGCTTCTTAGACAATATGGATACAACGTACATCAAGGTATTCACTAATTAGTTAACCTTTTGTAAATCATCTTGATGAATCGAAATTTACCTTACCATTCCTTTTATTGGAAATGTAGATGTGCTTCAAAGGTTTATGAACAAGACTAGCACATTCAATGAGTTGCTCCACAAGGATGTGAAGGGGCTTCTTAGCCTTTATGAAGCTTCTTTCCATGGATTGGAAGGTGAAACCATACTCGATGAAGCTCGGAACTTCGCTTCTAAGCATCTGAAGGATCTAAACCTCAATGAAGTTCCCACTACTTTAGCGAGCCACGTGAATCATGCATTAGATAAGCCGATCCATTGGAGGCCCAACAGGTTGGAGGCGCGGTGGTTCATGGACATGTATGAGAAACAGCAAGACATGATCCCCTCTTTGTTACGATTGGCTAAATTAGACTTCAATTTAGTGCAGTCAATCCACAGGAAGGAAGTTAGCAATCTGGCAAGGTATACACAAGTATTCTTTAAATGTTCATAAATGCAGCCAACATCACGTTTGAGGTGGAATCCACGTAGGAGCGCATTTTGATTGACTTTGTCGTTTTATGACAAACTTTTCAGGTGGTGGGTTGATCTTGGAGCGAACAAGATGACCTTCTCTAGGGATAGGCTAGTGGAAAACTATTTTTGGAGCAGTATAATGATTTTCGAGCCTCATCATACAGCTTTCAGAGAATTGAATGCAAAGATTGGTTGTATGGTGACACTTATCGACGACGTTTATGATATATACGGGACATCGAAAGAGCTTGAGCTCTTAACAGATTTCATTGTCAGGTTTGTTTAGTGTCACCACCGTCATCATTTTCCCTTGTAACTATTATTGCCAAGAAAAAAGACAAAATTAATTAGTTTGAACACAATGGAAAAAATATAAAAAATTATATGTTATGAAACAAATTATTTGATGTGTTTTAGACATATCATGGTTTATGTCAGCTTGTTTTTCTTCTATGTGATTGACTAGTTTGGGCTAATAAAGTAACAATAGGCACTAATTTTCATTATTATTACTAATAAATGTATTGAGTCGTGATAAAATTCATAAGATTGTTGAAATTGTGATAACTTATCTAGGTGGGACATCACAGACATAGATAGGCTTCCTCCAACAATAAGAGATAGTTTCATGGCCTTGTACAACACGACCAACGAAATTGGGTATTGGACGATGAGAGAGCGAGGAATCAACCCCATTCCTTACCTGCGGAAAGTGGTAATCTCAACTTACTAAATCTCTCACCTAATAATTACTTGTCCACATTAGACAAGTCATTTTTCTACTTCTAACTTTCGTTATAACTTCTCTTTGAACATTTGACAATCCCAAAATGTAGGAGAAAAGAACATCCCTAGACTTGGTCATTGACATACTTTTTGAATTTCAATCCTATAGTGGGCCGGTGAATGCAAGGCGTACATGAAGGAGGTACATTGGTACAACACGGGCATTAAACCGACACTGAAGGAGTACATGGACAATGCGGTGGATTCAGTCGGAGGGCTGATGTTGCTGTTGGACAGCTACTTCCTAACCACGGTACAGATTGATGGAAGAGGGACTTGAATACGTTTCAAAAATTCCAAGTGTCATGCACTGTTCTAGCAAGATCCTTCGACTCAACAATGATCTCAGCACATCATCGGTAACTTAATTTGACATTTATTTTTATCCTGGTAAATAATCACTTAGAAAAGAAGAGTACATCATCGAAGTGTTCATGATGACATTCTATTCTTTTTTATTATTGATACGCATGTGATATGAATAATGGAACTTATATTTGTCACCCGTCAATGTTGTCCATTTAGTATGAATTGGCACGAGGAGATAACTTCAAAGCACTAGAATGCTACATGAATGAAACTAGCGCTTCAGAGGAGGCCGCACGGGAACACATCAGGCATATAGTGCGCAAGACCTGGAAGAGGATGAACAAAGACGTGTTTGAGGACTACCCATTTCTCGGGTTCAAACCTTTCCTTAGTGCCTGTTTGAATTTGGCACGAGCTTCTCAGTTCTTTTACCAGTATGAAGATGGACATGGCCTTCCCAGTCACGAAACCAAGGACCAAATTTCGTCGGCTTTATTCGACCCTGTTCCCCTCGATTAGGGATGCATTATACACCAAGGTCTTGCTCTCCGAGAGAGCCTTTAATCTTTAGCTTTTGGGGTGGCTCTGTGAGCTCTAAGATATTGAAACTGATGTAATATTGATAGGTGTTTGTACTAATGAGAAAACCTCTTAGCATAATTAAAATTGACAAAACTATCCATGGTTTATATTGATCTTGATAAATGCAAAAGTCATTTGTGTTGTAGGGAATATCCGCTTTAAAAGAACCTTTGATATGACCAGTGAAAAAATTTTAAATGACTGAAAGAACAAGGTTTTAAGTTCACAAAATCTGCATCGCTATCGCTATTAAAGTGTCTTGGGAAGAATTGTTGAATATAATTGAGAAGCCACAATCAACTATTGCACGGATATAAACAACGTACTGCTTGGATATAAGCAGCCGACTGTGTAAATATCAACAGTATGCTGAACGGATATGAACGGAGTACTACAAAAGCTTAATATAAACAGAGGCCTATGAAAGTTTGATATCTATAGACAGAAGGAGAGCTGGATATAACACTGTGAATATAAGCACAACACCTACACTATTTGTGGCGACAATTTTGTCAGGATCTTCAAGATAATTATTTTAAATATATTATCTCATTTCTTGATAGCTTGTGATCTGACATGGATTCCCAACTTAGAAGATTTTGATTGACCATCAATATAAAGATTATATGTACAAGATAAATCAATTATGTGAGATATATTTCTTGATTGACAATCATCCCAAATGCAAAATACTTTCTATAGTTGAAGCACTCAAATTTTGGGAACCAAGATTTGATTGTATATGTGATTAAATTTACGGGAATTTTGATTGATCAATTTTAACCGACTCAAATCTTCTCAACAATTGTCCAATGGTTAGAAAATTGTCTAACAGGAAGTTTAGATGCTGAGAAATATAAAAGAAGACCAATGCACCAAAGAGATAAAGAGAACAAGAGTTTGTGATTCCAAAATTTGAGAAAACTTTGCATACATTTTTGTCATCTTTTGTGAGCCTCATATTGTAATCTTTTGAGAAGTGTTGGTCGTATAATAATTTATGCTTAGTTGTGAGATAATGAGATCTATCTGCTTGGATATAAACAGCACTGGTTTCGACATAAAGTGCTTGAGCATAAGTGACATAATCTACTATAACTTCTCAACAATTGACTAGCGGAATCTATCCAGTAAGCTACTAGTCTAGGAGAGTAGACGCAAACTTATACCATAATAAATCATTATAAGCTATGAGCATATTGTTCTCCATCTCCCAATTAATGGTTGTTATATAGTAAGGGCACCTTTAGAAAGCAAACAGTACAACAAATGACGATTTTTTATTTAGATTAGTTGAAAGGTAAATGTTGGTCCTTATAATTATTCGGTTCATCCGTCTCTCTCCCAAACACACACAGAGGCCATAAGTCATCACGCAATCACCTGACCCGCACTCACCCTCATAGAGGAAAAAAAAAAAAAAAAGGTTATGGGGCCTTTGTCCCCGTCGCCAGGTGACTTGGGTTCCCAAAGATTACGACATTTCATCTCCTCCTGATCGCCATTGCCACGAGAGAGTCACCACTCGTTAGATCCACGGCCTCGGATGGTTCGAGAATCTCCAGATCAAATATCTGCCGTAGGATGCTCATCTTAGAGGTGCCAATGAGGAGGCCCCGGGGGTGAGCTCAAAACTGAGGTTCATTTAAGGGGAAGAGGATGCGCAATAAACCGACCCCAGAACTGGACCGATTGATATTGGACTGGGCCTCGCAAAGCTAGTGGGAGCTCGTCCCGATGAAGGGACTAATCGCGCAGGCCGATAAACACCGAGGCTTTCCTCCATGTCTCATTTGGAAAACGAAATCTGAAACTCTCATTTACAACTCCATTTACTACAAGGCCAGTCCCTCTATCTTCTCGGGTGCACTTCGCATGAAAAAGGATGGACCGCGCAGCCCATGACGACACCGACCTCTTTAGCCATAAAACCAGACTCCTTTTGGCCCATTTTAGGCGACCCAAAAAAAAAAGAACAAAGCACCCACTCAAAAAAATAATAGTAATAATATTCGCGACCTCTAGAAAAGCATGCCATAATCAGTGCCTTAACTTGTCAACCAATCGCTTGAGTATGACCTTCTTTTTCTTTTTTTTAATGAGTCGAGTGATGTTTGAAAGCGTGAGAATCCATTATGCGAACAAAAATGTATAGCTCGACAAGTCATATTTTATTTTTTCTTTTTCTCGAGGGCATAGCAAAAAAAAAAGGCAAATTATTTGACCCAAAAAAAAAAAAAAAACAAAGCATCCACTCAAATAATAATAATAATAATAATAATATTCGGGACCTCCAGAAAAGCACGCCATAATCGGTGCCTTAACCTTTCAACCAATTGCTTGAGTATGACCTTCTTTTTTCATTTTTTCCTTGAGTCGTGCGATGTTTGAAAGTGTGAGAATCAATTATGCAAACAAAAATGTATGGCTCGATAAGTCATATTTTCTTTTTTCTTTTTCTCGAGGGCATAGCAAGTGTCCCCCACATTCCCGTGAGATAAAAAAAAAAAAAAAAAAAAAAAAGGCAAATTATTCCATGGGGATTTTGGGCTGCATGCGGGAGTCGGGGACAAGAGGGGGATTATGAGGCATCTCTTTCGGGAATGTTAATGTTTGTTGTCCTTGCGTACGCAAGTGGACAATATAACTGCACGCCAAATCCCTCCCCCTCCCCCACCCCGTTTTGGAAGGCTGCTTTCACGCGCAAATCTCTCGAGCTCCCCCCAAGGGCCAAGACAAACAATGCATCCAAAGCCACCAATGAATTGAAAAATCCAAGGCGCGATGACGATTCCACGACGGAACGACGGGTCCAAAGATAAAGAGGTGAAAGATGACCACAACAAGAAGCGAAGGCTTAAAACCGAAGTTTCGTTTCATGCTAAATCAAACGGCTGTCCTTTCTCCGCTGCGCATCGCACGGAGTCAAACCCCGCAATGTCACGCTTCCTCCGGGAACACGAGCTCAATGCCCGAAGCAACCCCAAATGGCAAAAGGAAAGCTAAATAAGATAGTGGCGGTGTATGCCACCCGAATCTAGCTAAAACTACTAGTGATAATCCCTATCAAGATCATTTTATGTGTTTTTTGTACGAATGTCTCAGATGTGAATTAGATGTATTTCATTAAAACAAAAATAAGTGAAAATGTGTTGATTTGGACCGTGGTTTATGTGAAATATGACAACACGACATATAATTATTGAGAGAAGTTTGAATTTAACACACGTTGCAACACGGAATGGGCAAAGAGAAATTCGAGTCGAACGAATGGCTTTTCATCAATTTTTAGTGAGGCACGGAAATTTACTTTGATAACGAAACAAATGGATGGAAAATTCAAATAAAATAAGGTTAATAGATCGCAAAAACCTCAAATTATTATATTTGTGAAAATTTTATCTTAAACTAATTTTTTTTACCATCAAAAAGCTCAAATTGATACATCGTGACAAGTTTACCTTCAATTAGTTTCCCTTAAAATTTACTATCAAATTGCTAAATTGAATAATACGTGACAGTTAACGGGTGTACTATTTTGAGGATTTACTTTCCATTTATCATAAATGGATATATTTGTGGTTTTTCATGATATTAATTCAATTTAACATAAATTAACATACGATAAATTTATCACAAATATACTAATTTGGACTTTTTTGTGATTAAAATATTAGTTTTGATTAAATTTATCGTGGATGCACTGATTTAGAATTTTTTTATGATCAAAAAATTAATTTATCATAAATTTATCATAGATATATCGATTTAAAGTTTTTCGTGACATTAACCTCTCAAATTATGATGGTTACATTCCAATTTTCGGTTTTAATACATGCTGGCATTGCTGCAAGTGTATTCTTCCGGAAGCAACCTCCCCCCACGTGACTCCGGACTCTCGGCACGTGATCCCCCCACCCCACAAGCTCGACCTCGCTCGTGCGTAGCTACTGTTCACCGAGCGTCTCCGAGTGAAGTGCTCGCTGGCTCCCTCCCTCCCTCCCTCGCTCCGCGAAGTTCCCGTTCTCCTCCTCCTCCGCCTTTCTCTTTTTCAACGCTCCGTACGGTCCATTTAATACGCAAGATTCTTAGTGCCCGTTTTTCCAATTGCAGAGGCGTTGAGGTGGGTTCGCCACTCCTGCATTAGTCTCTTTTTTCCCCCGGCCTGTTCATCTTGCATTCACATTCTCTGCGTTGGCTGCTGCGAAACCGATAGGGTGAAGGCATGAGAGCAAACCTGGGCGACGGCCTCGCGCCTCGGCGGGTTCTGCTAGCGATTCTTTGTAAGCGTTCTTGTTCTCGTTCTTGGTTTTTTTTTTCACTGCCGGCGTCTTTATTTGGCATTAATCTTCCCTTTTGGCAAATTTAACAAATTGGGTTGTCTTGAATGCTTATTTTTGGAGGACCCGAGTGTGCTTGATTTCCTGGTTTCCTCTGTCGTGTCAGTTCTCTGCTTTTCTGCTTATCAAGAATCTAGCTTTTTAAATTTCTGCCGCCGGACAGCCAACTTTGATTCCAGCTCCAGTTTTTGTCGACGCTGTTGTTTTGGTGCAAGATCTTCGTAGTTCGATGCTTTGGAGTTTGGACCTCATATTGGAAAGTATTTTAAGGTGAAAAAGCTGTTAAAACCAAAAGGATAGGGACGAATTTTAGCAGAAGGTATCTCAGCAACAAAGCGTGTGGAAGCAAGAAGGTGACATGGGAACGAAATTTCTGACTTTTGAGAGGATATGTTGGTATATCAAATCAATCCTTTTGGATGCATAGCCAAGGTGTCATAGTTGACTTGTAATGTTAGAGCTTATGAGGAAGTTCAATGAAGAATTGCTAAAACTTGGGATGCGCTTTGATTTCCAAAGAGGGCTCTGAAAAGGCAACCAGCATCACGTTTCAGGTCCATAATGCAGAATAAATTGGTGGTGTCTTTTGTGGATGCAAGTTTCTTAGCCAAGTTGTGCTGCAGAACACATTGTTATGAATACTGATGAAAAGCTAAATTGATGGTTTTGCTGGGAGTCTTACTGATTGACCTGATTAGTTTCTTGGAGCGATGGTACCTTATCAGATTGGGTTTCTGTGTAGTTAAGATAGTGAAGGTTTTCAAAGCCCTCTTTTCTTTGCGACAATTACTTGCAGGAGAATTAGAACGTGCTGATGGGTTTCTAGGTGGTAAATCAACTAAGCTAAACTCAGCAGGATGGTCTGTAATATTCCTGCTAACAAAATCATTCTCCAGTTTGTGGGAAACTTGTGATACAGAAGTTATGGTGTCTATTTTGTGCAATGTTCTCTCAGACTGAAGGAAACTCAGAATGTTGCTTTCACAACTTTCTAAGATGGCTTCTAGGGTCTGCTTGGACCCAAATTTGTAATTTCCAAGTCATGTTGTGTTGCTTTAGAACCATTTACTATTGAACAGTGAGAACTTTAGTGTTATTAATTTTATCATACAGCAAATCAATACAAGCGGGTAACTCTCTGCTTATCAGCAATATTCATGTCTTCCTTTGTGTGTATGACAGGCTATCAATCATGTAGCTCCTTTGTCTCTGCAGGTTTAAATGTCTCCTATTGCAGCTCAGTTCTTGGTGATGAACACAATGCTTTAATTTCAATAAAGAGAAGTGCTGTGACTCCAAAAATCTCGCCCAGTGCAGAACCTCAACCTTTTCTCCCTAGTTTAGCTCCTGCGCCATTGATGCCATTCACAAATGCCACTGTGCCAAAATTATCAGGTGCGATTCACTTGCTCAAATACCATAGGAACAAAGGTTTGCCTAAACAATGTCACTTACGCTTGGCTAAAAGTATCCCAAGTGTGCTTGGGGCAAACAACGCTGAGTTTCCTGAGTATGACTATTGTGGAAAGCTTCCCAATTACCATGCTTTTAGAGCACCCTTTTCTTTTAGTTAGCTTTGACCTGAATATTGAAGCTCCCATTTGCATCACTTCACTTCTTCTCGAATCACGTACGACAGTGGGGTTATTCATGGACACGTGACAGGATTTTGTGCAATGATGCAGGGTAACTGCATCCGTGATTGCAAACTGGTGTGAAATGTGACAGTTACTCTGGCATTGACTAAACCCTGTGTTTTCTTTGCATGAGAGTTTGAATTATCCTGCATTTTCTTGTGTCCACACAGATTTTGGTCAATTAAGGCATATCCCACTTGACTTTCTTGACTGGAGTAGAACTATCTTTTTGTGGAGGGCAGTGCACATGACCTAATTTTCTGCTGCTTTTGGTTTTGGTTCATCAGGACTTTGCAGCTTGAATTTTTCAGCGGCACAAAGCATCATGAGTATAACAGCAACGGACTGTTGGGCTTCATTTGCGCCATATTTAGCTAATGTGGTATGTTGTCCTCAGTTTGATGCCACGCTGGTCATTCTCATGGGGCAGTCTAGTAAAAACTCTGGGATGCTTGCTTTAAATGCAACTCATTCCAACCATTGCCTCTCAGATGTTCTAACAATCCTAGAGGCTCAAGGTGCCAATGAAACTCTTCAAAGCATATGCTCTGTTTCTCCTGCAAACCTCACTGCAGCCTCCTGCCCTATCATTGATGTCATTGAGTTTGAGAGCAGCGTGGACACCTCAAGACTTCTAACTGCTTGTCAAAAAATCGATCCTGTCAAGGAGTGCTGTGACCAAACTTGCCAAAACGCAATTTTAGATGCAGCCCAGAAACTATCCTTGAATGGCATGTCGAGTTCAGACGGGAATCCTATCTCACCTGAGCACTCAAATAACGTTGATGATTGTAAGAATATTGTCCTGCGATGGTTGGCGAGTAAACTGGATCCCTCCTCAGCTAACAGTGTCCTTAGAGGCCTCTCCAATTGCAATACAAACAAGGGTAAGCATGCATCTAAATGTGTAGGTACACATGCATGCAAATGTGCATGGTTGATCGCTTTTTTGGAATCACATTCTGTTCAGTACTGGTCGTCATTGAGAGCTTTCAGGAAATTTCTGGAACTATCTTAACTCCTATTTTTGATATTCTTGTATGTTCTTTATCTGACAGTTTGTCCACTGAAATTCCCAAACATCATGACAATTTCAAAAGAATGTGAGGGACTGATAAATGACCAAACAGATTGCTGTGAAGCAATGGAGAGCTATGTTTCCCACTTACAGGAGCAGAGCTTTCTAACCAACTTGCAAGCATTAAATTGTGCTACATATCTTGGAATGAAATTGCAGCAAGCCAATGTCTCAAAGAATCTCTATAATCTTTGTCATATAAACCTCAAGGATTTCTCTCTTCAAGGTAAGCAAATCCTTTTTCTCTCCCTTTTCTTCCCTACTTGCAGCTAAGCGAGCAATTTACTGTCATTCAGCCTTCTAAAGAACTGATACTGACCGAAGACTTTCTTGTGCTTTTTCCTCTATGATGGGGGTTTCTGAACTGGATCCTTCAGCTTTATCGCAAGGTAACGTCCTAATCTTATGATTGCCTTCTATCCTACATACTAAGATTATGCAGTGGCTTATTTTGTCTTTTAAGTGACAAATTTCTATCTCAAGTCTAATGTCTCATTCCCGCTTGGTTCTTTGGTGAAGCATCACTGGATAGAAAGGGTTGCAAGGTTTCTGATTTTACAATAAAATCTTCTCTTCAAAGCATGAAGTAAAGAGTTTGAGCTTGTATTTCTTCTGAAAATCATAATGGTTTTTAGGCTCATATTCACTCGTCTACTACCCAGTATAACATGGCCTTTGAGAATAAAACAATCCAAAAGGGTACAACTTGTGCTATCTCTGATTTCATGTAAGATCCTGATTCAAGATATTCAGTGCTAAACAACCTCGACAACAACTTTGCCTTGGTAGGCCAAATTCACAAGTTTCAAAGCATTTGCATAAGTACCATATGAACTAATTGGACTCCATTGTTGCTGTATCTTTCTTCCTGAGAAATTGAGAGTTCCATTGATTTGTTTCCAGAATCTGGCTGTCTTCTACCAAGCTTACCTTCAGATGCAACATTTGATCAAATGTCAGGAGTAAGCTTCATATGTGATCTCAATGACAACATTGCAGCTCCATGGCCGTCCTCCACTTCTCTCGTTCCTTTGCCTTCTTGCAACAAAAGTATATCTCAACTACCTGTCTTTCTCTTGTATGTCGGTATTTAGCCTTTCCTACTTTGGTTTCGGCACTTCTGTTCCTGACACATTTGCTCTTCCTCGGCATAGCAGCTGGCAAAATTCCGGTTCTTCCCAAAACATCATCTGCACACCGCGGTAAGGAAATTTGATGCCCTTTTCTAGCCAAATATTGCATCTGTCATTACTTTTTTATCATGTCTTCTTGAACGATAACTACCCATTTGCCCTAGTTTGACACATATTAAAGTCTCTTCGAGTGCATGTGATAGCTCACTAGTGAATTTTTGTGTATTAAGTCACTATAGAGATCCAAAATTTATGTCTTTTTGATTGGCATCTCAACAGGCTTGAGTACCTGAGTGATCTGAATGTGGGATATATTTGAGGTCACTGCTTGCTGAATCAAGCCCTCTTTTTATTTTCAGTTAATTTAAATAGAGAAATTTGATCACAGGGCCTTAATTGGGCTTATCAGAAATTATTGAATCAGTTGGCCCCAGGGTTTGGAATGGATGCAAGGTGCATAGATTGATATGAGACTGTTTCTGACTCGATTAGTAAGAAGTTCACAAACAGTGTTCTCTTTCTTTAACGTAATCCCATTAGTAGTAAGATATTCATCAGTGGTGTCTTTGCATTGCAAATATGTGGTGCTTCTTCGTTATAGCATTTGGTCTCAAGTACTAAGATTTTTGTGACGCATTGACATGCAGGCGCTTGCATCGAAAATTTACTGGTGACGCTGCTGTTGGCAACCCTGCTGTTTCTCAAGATGCCTCCTTGAACTTGTTGCCGGCACTTTGGTTTTCCTAGCTGCCATTCGAGCCCTTCCGTAGATAGGAGTGTATTCTCATCTTATTTGTCCCTCCGAAGTTGGAGGACAAAGAAATCATACTTAGAAACGACTGTGCAAGACGGGGAAATGTATCGGCGAGCACAATCCTCGGCATCTTCATTCTTTACCAGGCAACCTCTGTAACTGTGATGGCATTTAGGAAAAAGGGCATGAGGGAGCAACCAATTCTTCTAGCTCCATATAATAAATCCTGTAACAAGAAACTCGTATACAACTGAAAAAAAAAAAAAAAACCAATGTTGTATCCTCCTCTTTACATCCATTTACTCTCGTTTTTTTATCGAGTGTTGAATTACTAAAATGATACCTGCCAATTATTATTGACTGTTATTACCCATCCACTGCAGCTACTCTAGTAAATACCAATAGCTCGCATTTCTGATGGTCTCTTTCCAGCCTTATCAATTACAATTTGATGCCTGATTTAACATGCAATTTTCTTGGAGCTGGTGCTAATGAGTTAGGGTTAATTAAAAATCCAAGTGTTAGTAAAGTGTTCTCCTACAATTTACTTTTATAAACAATAAATTCATAAATATGGAAATTTGATTACGCCAAATTAATCTAACGCCATTTTGATACATTTTCTCTTTAAAATATGCCTTACAAGCTATCTTGATTGATTTTAAACTTAAATCACTAATCATACAAGTGTAATCATGCAGGTGTGCAATAAGATAATATAACACTCAATAATCAAAGCAATAAATAAATTGCTAGGAAATAGGACTAATCTCAATAGCCAAGTATAAGTTTACTAATTAATTTCCCAATATCTATCGGATGTTAATTGAAAGTGCACGCATAGCCTAGACATGATTTTTTGGTATGATGACATTTAATTCTTTTTGCAATTTTTTTGTTATGGATGTAATTTTAATCTAAATTACGTCTATGTGAATTCTAACTTGAATTAATGACATATGAAAATGAAATTTAATGTGATCTATATGCAACCTACTTCTAAGGACGAGTAAGAGAACTGTAATTTAATCTAACACGGCATGCAATGACGACCTACGCAGATCAAATTAGCCTATGGTATGATAACTATATATATATATATATATATATATATATATATATATATATATATATATGTGTGTGTATATAACAAGGAATGACATAGTAGTAGCAATTATCATGGAATATGTGTAGACTCAAAACAGCATGCATGTAATTGCACCATCCAATGCTATTAAGAAACATCACGACTAATTGGATTGAGCGTCACTGGAACTCGACAAAAACGCTGGAATCATCGGAAACAGCAGGGATTAAGATCTACAATACTATGTGGAAGTACGTGCGTGCCTAATATTTTCTGGTAGCATACAAAATTGACTGTGCAAGACGGGGTTTTCTTTAAAGAGCAAAATCTTCTACTCTCCTATATCAAACCTTAGGATATGCACCTTATCCTCAACATAAGAAACACTCTACTAGTATCTCTCATTTGGATATTAGCATATAAAATTGATCTCCAAGTCTTTTCGTATAATTCCAACTTGGCACAACCCCCCTCAAAAAAAAAAAAAAACATTTATGAATTTCATCTCTTATATTGACAAATATAAGATTTATGACTAAATTGACAAGTACAATTAAAAGATTTATAACTAAATCAACCACCGTACGAAAGGTTTATAACTTTTTAGACAATTATTCCAATAAAATTTTGTGGACTACTGATAACTGTAAATTTATGCTATTAAATGAATGTATAATTTTTCGACCAAAAAAACGGTTTTCGGTGCTGGTTATCCAGTTACAGAAGTGACCCCATAGGCTTTCGCTTTCGTGTCTCTCTAAAATTGCAATCATGGTAAAATCTTGATTTATTTAATCATTAAGGACTCCCAAGCACATGAATTCTCTCTAAATAGAATAGAAATAGATAATTGAGGGCTTGTTATTCAGCGGTATAACATGACTTAATATCGTAATCAGCCAATGTTGTTTTTTTCAAAACGAAGAGCAAGGGTTTCGAGATTGTGGAGATGATTGTCGTCATCCGGTCCTAAATTTTGAGTTCAAATCTATTTCATTGGACGCGCTGTTTAGATTCCTCTCGAGCAACTTGTGCAGCCGTACGCTTCTTCTGACTATGGCTCCCAAAGCCCAATTTTTCCTTTCTAATATCGAGATTAAAAAAGAGAGAGAAAGGAAACTCTGATTTGGACTCTACTCCATAATGAACCATTATTAGCAGAGCATCGCTTGCCTAGTTGACGCCACCTTCTATGGCATCGATTGGTCAAAAGTCAACTTAAGGAATCCAAATTGGCAAGGCAACAAATCAAGCTTTTCGGCAGTTGGTTTGGTACGTGAAACAAATTTTGACATTGATGTTGATTATTCTTAGGCTTTACTTGTCCCAATTGATTCCGGATATCTCGACAAAAGGGAATTATTTAGTACCCATTGAAAACATATCATGACTTCATTAAATGATTTACTCATTTTAGAGCAGCCGATGGCCCTCCCACAAAATTTTTCGTAGTATCAAAGTGGAAAGTACGAATTCAAAATCTTTCTAGACCTGTTTAATTATTGAACCAATACTTAGCTTTGGATATTAGGATATTTTAAATACCGAATCCTCTCTTAATCCGACTTTTTTGGCGACTTTTTTAGATGGTTAGCAAGGATCGCGGCACTTAATCTTTCGCCAACCATCAACATTGTGGAAGGTCCACATGGAGATGAACCGTCCAAATCCTTCAATCGCCAACCGAGGAAATGTCTTTGGATTTCTTTTTTTTCTTTTGGGAATTTATTTCTTCAATTCGTGGAAATGTCGAACCCCGAAAAAAGGAAAATGAAACTCGTGAACGATCTGCCTTCATTCTTGTCTTCTCTACACGAAACGACACTCTCCATATAACGGCGGCTATACTTATCGCATTACGGAGATATCATCTTGTTCTTGCTTTCTCTCCTTTTTATGCGTTACTTCGGTTCCCGTTCATCGTACTATTTCTAAGTGTTCCGTCGTTAGACAACTCTATGGATCAAAGATGGTCGTCATCGAAATAGTTTTCTGCGGTTTGGATGTCCCGCACATGAACGAATCGAAATATCACTTCGCATTTGTACACGGATGAATTTGGTGAGTCGGATTCTTGAATCGAATTTGATCAGATATTACAACTCGAAAAATGTAAAATTAATGCACCAAAGTATGACTCGTGATTGACTATAATTAGACCTGTCAAAATAAGTCATTAGCCCATTCCTTAATCCCTGTAAATGTTAAATGGACCATGAATGAATTAGTTATATTGAGCAAACTGATTGTAAATAGGTCTAAAATAATGTGGGTGTTAAATGAGTCACAAACAGGTCTACAATTTAATTAGATTCAAGTCACCTCCATAACTCTATTTTCGTTATTTCTTACTCTCACTCAATCTCGCACTCGCTCGCTTTGCACTTTCATTTCATTTTGAGTACGAGCTTTTATAGATTTAATTAAATATATAAGTGTTTGTAACAATATGAATTAGGAATGGATTGGATGTGAATCGGATCGAATAGGATATGAATCACTAATTCTACATTGTATGAAAAAGAAATCGAAACGAGTGAAATAAATCCATTTAAATCGATCTAATTAAATTAGATCATTTTTTACCTAATCCAAATCGGGTTAGTTTGATCTTTTAGTAAATGAATGGTCCTATAAACGAATGAAAATCCTGACTCAGCAACTCGTGTTTGGAATTGACGTAATGGCTGACAGCCGATGGGGTAATTAATGAACGTACAGCCTCGACTCAGTTAGTGCGGAGAGCAACTCCTCTTCCTCTTCCTCCTCTCTTCCTTCCTCTCTATCACCAGCACATTCGCATTCTTTTAAAACCCCTCCCTCGACTCTCCCACGTTCTTGACAATTCAATCGAGATAAGTACTCTCGTCCCTCCTCTCCACGGCCGCCGCCGCCGCCACCACCGCCTCGCCGCCGCCAAGCGACTCCGGCACCAAAATGGGTTCTTCGCAAGCTGCCGGCGGAGACAGGAAGTACGACCCTCTACCGGAGTCCACCCAAGTCCCGCCACCTCCGTCTCCCCAGCCCCACCAACCCCGTCCCGACCACCACGAGACAAGCGGCCACCTCGAATCCGTGCTCTCCGACCCTAGCCTGACTCTCGGGACCAGGGTCCGGGCCGCCTCATGGATCGAGCTCAAGCTGCTCTTCCACCTGGCGGCCCCCGCCGTCGTCGTCTACATGATCAACTATATCATGTCCATGTCCACCCAGATATTCTCTGGCCACCTCGGCAACCTTGAGCTCGCCGCCGCCTCCCTCGGCAACACCGGCATCCAGGTCTTCGCCTATGGCCTCATGGTAGAACCGCACTCTGTTGATCTCTAGTATAAAGCTCGATCTTTACGTGAATCTCATCTATAATTCCGTTGATTAATGAATCAAAAATATGTCAGCTGGGCATGGGGAGTGCGGTGGAGACGCTGTGCGGGCAAGCGTACGGAGCTCACAAGTACGAAATGCTCGGCGTGTACCTCCAGCGAGCCGCCGTCTTGCTGACGGCGACCGGCTTCCTCCTCACGCTGGTCTACGTCTTCTCGAAGCCCTTGCTGCTGTTCCTCGGGGAGCCCCTGGAGATCGCCTCGGCGGCGGCCGTGTTCGTCTACGGCCTCATCCCGCAGATCTTCGCGTACGCCCTCAACTTCCCCATCCAGAAGTTCCTACAGGCGCAGAGCATCGTCGCCCCGAGCGCCTACATCTCGACCGCCACGCTGGTGCTGCACCTGGCGCTGAGCTGGGTCGCGGTGTACCGGGCGGGGCTGGGGCTGCTGGGCGCGTCGCTGGTGCTGAGCCTGTCGTGGTGGGTGATCGTGGTGGCGCAGCTGGTGTACATCGTGCGGAGCGAGAGGTGCCGGAGCACGTGGACGGGATTCAGCGTCCAGGCCTTCTCCGGGCTGTTCGGGTTCTTCAAGCTCTCCGCCGCGTCGGCGGTGATGCTGTGCCTGGAGACGTGGTATTTCCAGATACTCGTGTTGCTCGCCGGGCTGCTGGAGAATGCTGAGTTGGCGCTGGACTCTCTCTCTATTTGGTAAGCCAAAACGCATCATTTCTCTCTTTAGGCCTTCAGCTTCATTTCTAACCAGAAAAGGGAAGAATATCTGCATGCAAATGGTAAGTTTTCCTAGCTTATTTCACTGCACACAACAGCAAGATTTCTTATATTATGTGCACTTGTTCTTGAAAATGTGTTCATGACCCGAAAGATCCAGCGCTGTGAGTTAGCATTAAGAAGTTACCGAATCGAATTCCGAGGGCGCAAGGCGAGGTAGTAAGTACAGTGAAAGTAAAAGTTTGACAATTTGAAGTGTTTTGTGACTGGTTATAGTTAAACGATACCCTCCATGTGAGGCAACCGTTGCTCTTTAATGAAAACATGGCAAGATTGCAAAATACAGATGAGCATGAGAACGAAAAGTAGTTTCTGCATGCTTATCAAAAACGACAAACCGTGTCGCCATTAGAAGTCGCACGTTAAAGGTACCACGTGGAGAAAGCTGGCCGGGGTGTCTCTTTGGAAAAATGATGTCATCTCGGTTGGGGTGGTGCGGATCTTGTGAAGCTTCTGATGGAACGTTGCCGTGCGTTGAGATGAGCACCTTTCGTCGCTATTACTCAATGGTTGTGGAGAGCCGGGCAAATCCTGACAGAAGCAAGCCGTTCGCGCGCCGCGGTTTTCACAAGAACCGAGCCATGGAAGCGTTTTCCTGCGAGTACTTCGATAAGGGTCGAGAAGGCATATCGAAACCGATGATGGGAAAGATCGTCGAAAGAAGAATCGAGTCGTGATTGAGGGATTAGGAACTTCTGATGTACCCATTTCGTATGCTCTGTGCGTCGGACTTTTATCTGGTCAACCGTCGGATTCCCGGTATAAAAAATTGACGCGACTGCTGAGATTCTGCCGATCGCCTTGGAATATGAATGACGCCTTGGTTTTTCCATTTTGACTAACCCTAGGTAGAAGTGGATGGCCATTCACGCGACGATTTCTTGTCTTCATCTTCATTATGATGTGTTGATGCTTGGTTTTCCCATTTAGACTAAATCCTAGGAAGAAGCAGTTAGTCATTCATGTGACGATTTCTTGTCTTCATCTCCATTATTATATGTCGTTTCACATGGGATGCTACGGACAACATCCAGGTTGTTTTAGCGACGGTGGATCGAATTGAAATTGCTTATGTGGATGCGGGGTCCAGAGGATTATTAGTTTAATTCGGAAATGATTAGGCACATGCTAATGAACTCCTTTTGTGACTTCGGGCAAATTGCAGCATGACTATATCCGGGTGGGTGTTCATGATCTCAGTTGGCCTGAATGCGGCTGCCAGGTTAGTCCCTTTCTGCTTCCTTAAATTCCTCTCGTGCATGTATTGATTCCAGTTCGATTGAAGAAAGCGCTGACGTGTTGCGTTTGATCTTCCGTTCGTCGGAAACAGCGTCAGGGTGAGCAATGAGCTTGGAGCTGGGAACCCGAGGTCGGCAGCATTCTCGGTGGTGGTAGTGACAATAATCTCCTTCGTCATCTCTGTGATCGCAGCGGCGGCGGTGCTCGCACTCCGTGGAGTCATCAGCTATGCCTTCACGGAGGGAGCTGCCGTGGCAGCCGCCGTCTCCGATCTGTGCCCTCTGCTCGCCCTCACCCTCCTCTTGAATGGCATTCAATCCGTTTTGTCTGGTAAGGAGGATTTGTTCAAGTAGCTAATGGCTAAACTAGCACCATTCTTTTCCTGCACACCGATCTTGTCATAATATCGATCTACCATCTAAGTCCTGATCGCATATAAATTGATGAAGGTGTGGCGGTCGGGTGCGGATGGCAGGCGTCCGTGGCTTACATCAACGTCGGATGCTACTACATGGTTGGCATTCCGTTGGGTTTGCTTCTGGGGTTCTACTTCAGACTCGGCGCGAAGGTAAGTTATAACTGGCTCAAGCTCGGTGAACCTTTTTCTCTTCTTTGTAAAGGGCCATCGCGACGATTAAGATATGAAATGTAAATCGAGGTGAACCTTCGTCGTGGTTGGTGGTGGCAGGGGCTATGGGGCGGAATGCTTGCCGGCACGATCATGCAGACCCTGATTTTGATGTGGATCACGTTCCGGACAGATTGGAACAAGGAGGTACACGAACCTTTTCAATAAACAGATCACGTTAACGCGATTCCGTATGCGTTCATGCTAAATTGACCGCGACGAAGAAGCCGTTCAGCA
Source organism: Eucalyptus curtisii (assembly GCA_017140595.1). NCBI lineage: Eukaryota > Viridiplantae > Streptophyta > Magnoliopsida > Myrtales > Myrtaceae > Eucalyptus > Eucalyptus curtisii. The sequence goes on from CM029494.1 coordinate 18,599,012, forward strand.
AATGTTTCTTGGACATGGTTAATGTAGGTCTTTTCGCAGGTGGAGGAAGCAATGAAGAGGTTGAATGAGTGGCAGGACAAGAAGGAACCCTTATTGAAGGAGTAACCGATTTGGGCAAAAATTGTGTTCTGGTGAAGTTTGTTATAGGAAGAAATTGGGGTGAAAAAAGATGAATTGAAGGAGGAGGTGGATTTTCTATTTCCTTTTCTTATTAGATTGAATGTCAAAGCACGTTATATATCAGAAATTCACAACGGTGTATTGGTTTTATTTATTCAATAATCTATCTATTATACCAGCTACATATCTAGTTAATTTCTTCTTAATTTCTTATGATTTGTACTGGGTCGATGTCCAATACATTCATCTCGAGAGATTATCAAAAGAGATCTAAATCTGAACTCGTCAACATGTGTAGTTAAATTCACTCTCATTAACAAGCTTAAACGAATGAATGATATCCAACTATGACATATCAACTGCTTCGCAGTGCAAACATAAGTGATGTAAGACTACTCTTGCCTAATATCCTCGAGCCCACGCCTTAATGAATCTTCCTCTCACGTGCGACCGTTCGGTGTTGGGCCTACCCCTTAAGCTAGGTATTATTTCCGCATCAACATTGCCTCATTTCAAATCTCCACCTTAGCTCAACCAAATTTAGCATATGCTAGAGACAAGAACAACATCCGCCCTTCAAACTCTACCTGAATCACCTTGGCGTAGTCAAACCTCAGCAAGAACCCAGGAGAAAAGATTCATCGCCTCGATTATAGAGCCAACCACGTCTAAGATACCTTCTTCAAGATGTCGATCCACATCAGGTCTCACCAACCTACCATTAACTCCAATACCATTTGTTGAATAGGGAAGTGGAAGCAAGATACCTTCGATCGTAGAGAGAGACCTCCAAGGGCCTCAAAAAAGAAAGAAAAAAAATTAAGCAAATGGGTTGAAGCCAATCGAGGTACATTAACTACTCCATTGTACATTACATCCTCGGCGGCAAGGCCAATTTCGCCTCGCACCCTCCCATGTGCACCTTAATAATTTTCCTATTTTTATAAAATCACCGGTTAACTAACAATTAGCGCAAAAAGACAAACTAATATTCTCTTAAATTGAAAATAGGCAACCTACGCCCTTCACTCGCACTTCCGACAGAAGGGAGCAAGCAGCACGCCACTCCTCCTCCACTGCGGGCGGCCCCACTCAAGGCAGCGGTCGAGCTGTCCTGCTGACGCCACGTGTCGGGACAGAACCGGAGAGTGTCCTTCTTCCCCTCCTTTCTACACTCGCGCCGGTGAAAGCAGTGTCGTCCCCGGGATCCAGCACGTCGCCCTCCCGCCAAAATAACGAACTCGGGGTGGATTTTCCTGCTCGAAGGCTCGTATAAATTTGAAGACGCGCACAATCTCTCTCCTCTCCTCTCTCTCTCTCTCTGTCTCAAAAACTCTTTTCAACCACAGTCTCTCTCTCTCTCTCTCTCTCTCTCTCTCTCTCAGAGTCGCAGCAGCAGCAGCAATGAAAGGTCGGAAGAACGTCATGATCGCTCACAAGACGCTTCGCCCACCGTAGGCTCCTCGATCTCTCCCTGTTTCGTTCCGTTTCGCTTCGCTTCGAGCTGTCATTATTTTGCCGTATATTGTTTGGCGAATCGTCCGGTAGGCATGATCAGCTGGAGTCGTGGTCGTGGCGTGTGGTGTTTCGAGTTGTCGCGGCGGCGGCATGTAGACGTCGTTTTGGAGCTGGATGATGTCACTGAACTGTGCTTCGCAGTGACGATTCGTGTTCGATCGAGTATCGCCACCCTCCTTGCGTTTTGGTGCTTTTTAGATGCCGGATCGTTTCTGCACCTGCGAGCCTTAGTGAAGATTGAACGTTTCTGTCATCGTTATCGAAAGGCGTTTCGAATGCGCCCGCGGTCTTGCGTTGCTATGTCGACTACGAACGCGCGCTCTTTCTGCATTGACAGTCCTTCTTACTCTTTGTCACCGAGGATATGTTTTTGCGATTCGAAGCGGTGGCTGCTGTTGAGTGATTATATATATTCTCTTGCTCGTGCTGATGCATCGGAAAATGAGATTGCTCAATGACTCACGTCTCTGCTTCTTCATCAAGGAAGCTGAAGCCGCGCAAGGATGGAAAGAGTATTTCGAAGAAGAAAGGAGTCGGGAGCAGCTCCGGTCCTGCGAGACCAAAGCGTCCTCCCACTGCTTTTCTCCTCTTCATGTGAGTCGCGCTTAAACTCATCCAATAGATTCTGTTTTTTTTTTTTTTTTTTTTTTTTTTTTGGTTACTGTTAGTCGCTTTTACATGTATGGTGTTGTGGATGATGATAGGGAGGATTTCAGGAAGAGTTACAAAGAGGAGCATCCAGAGAACAAATCCGTTTCCGCCGTGAGTCTCGGAACTCGGATTTTACCTGGCGATCTCAGCTATTACGATCGTCTTTTACTATTTTTAGCTTTCTGTGGCTCCAGAGTAGTGATGAGAATCGGGTTGATCTCGTTAGATCATTTGCATCTCTTTCCTTTTCCTTTTTTTCGTGTTTTCGGTTTTCATTTTGCTTCAAGTGATGGAAGTCACGTCGCGATTCGGAGTTGACATTAGCCTTTAGCCAAGCATCTAATAACAAGATGCTCATCCGAATGATAGTTCTAATCAATATACGTCCGTCGTCTCATTTTCAGTCATGCTGCAGCGTGGAAGAGAACCAAATTCCTACTGGGTGTCTCTCTTGGTTCTTTTGCATTAATCGCAATGAGCCAGAGCCTGGTCTCTGTTTGTCGATATCGGATTACCTTGATGCTTTTCGATCTTATGCCTTACTGATGATCCCAGCTAAAAGTTTGCCTTAGCAGTCTCTCAGACCCTAACTGGTTGTGCTTGAAATGGCGTGCAGGTCGCAAAAGCTGGTGGTGAGAGATGGAAATCAATGTCTCTAGCCGTAAGATAACCCCTTCTCAACTTCTCAATGCAGCATTAGCTCACCAAAGCTGTGAAGCCCAAGAAAAAAAAAGAGGAACTGCTATGAACGCAACAAATGCACTGCACTGCACTGCGAACTTCTTTATTCAGCCTACCGTTTATGCAGGAGAAAAGTCCGTACATAGAAAAAGCCGTGGAGAGGAAGGCGGACTATGACAAGGCTATGGAATCATATAACGAGAATGAGGTATTTTCCATTCTCGTTTGGATTTTTAGTTTGAATTAGTATAGCTCGTATGATGGCTTCCAAAGAAAACAAAAGAACACGGAGCTTCTCACGGCAGATCCATGCAAAATTAAGCTAAATATGTTGTTTCATGGCCTGATACTAGAATGTCAAAGAAGAAGAAGCTGAGCCGGCAGCATCATCCGAAAAATCTACTTCTGAATCAACTCCTGAGGTTGAGGATGATGAGGAAGACAGTTCTTAGGTAATCATCAGTACTTTCCTATCTCAGGTTGTTTCCGATTTCCAGAAAGAACAGATAGGGTAAGGAGGCGATTAAAAAAAAAATAATCTCAGTTAATTTGAAATTTGAATTTGGCTAGCAATGTCATGAATGACTGGGTTTTCTGGTAAACCAATTATTCAAGATCTGACAGTGGCAAACCAATTTGTTTTCGGCTTGTTTCAGGTAGATGCAGAGCTTTTGGAACTGGAGTCCTTAGAGGCAGATGGAACAAGGGCAACTTTTTTCTTCCTAGGTTAGATACTCTGTTGGTAGTTCTGAGCCCCCCACACCCAAAAACACACACTAGTAGAACTCTAGAAGTAGTCATTACTCCATATCATCCACACCTTCACACAATTACAGTATTAATCAGTTAGAAAATCATAAGAATTTGCAGGAATAATATAGCAACATTCCTTTTTTTTTGGCCCTGCTATTTTTCTGACAGGGCCAGATTACTGGAGAACTCAAAACCTCATTTCCCTGGTAGTATCAGCCTTTGTGTCCCCTTCAGATCTCTTTTGTTCTCTTATTTGCGGATATAAAAACCGCTGAGTTCTGAAACGTGCATGGTGTTGATGAAGCTTTGTGTGCAATATGTTCTGTTGGTGCGATTCTGGCATGTAGACAATCCAAACTGGATGTTTACTATGAAGTGACGAGATCACAAATGTCTTCTTGAGAACTTTGCTCTAATTGCTGATAATAATTAATGAATTTAGGGTCCAGTTGTCCTATCCGAACCTGTACCCGTGCTGTAATGTAAGAGAATAGGCAAAGAAGAAGAAAAGGGGTTTACACAGCCATGGCTCTAATGGAGCTACAGAAAAACAACGAAGAGAAGCTCTCATGATACATGCATCATTGGCTAGGATCAGCTAGACTGTCAAGACAAGAACATCATTTTGTCTTGGCACTCACCATAAATATGCAGACTTGGTGTCAAACCAAACATTTCTCATATCGATATGCCTGCTTTCTTTGTATCCTCCTATGGATGAGGAACTTTGCTAAATGAAAGCCCACCAAGGCGAGAGAAACAAGAAATCAAGTAAAGTTGTATCCATGGCCAAATTATCCAAGCAACATGTAAGGATGAACACAATGAGATAGTATTTTGACAAATAATTACTAAGCAAAACCTTATCAGATTACTTCCAAGGCATACAGATGCAACTGGTACAAGTTACAAATGAATTCGGCCAAAAAAAAAGTTATAAACGAAAGACATGGAGAAGAATGGCACAGCAAGAAAAAGAAATAGGGCCATCACTTTTTCTTCGCTGACTTTCCTTCCTTTAATCTGACGACTTCATCCGCATATCTCACCCCCTTCCCCTTGTAAGGTTCTGGAGGTCTCCACTTTCGGACTGAAGCAGCGAATTGACCAATGGCAGACTTATCGTAACCACTGATGACAATCCTGGTGTTGTCCTCTACTTTCACTTGTATGCCCTCAGGAATGGCCATCCTGACAGGATGGGAAAACCCCAGACTCAACACCAAATCCCTGCCCTCCAACGTTGCCCTATACCCCACTCCGACCAACTGAAGTCTCTTCTCGAACCCTTTAGATACTCCCACGACCATGTTATCTGTTAGTGTCCTGCAAATGCGACATTCAATCAATGTGTGATGCTAAACAGAACACTTTGGTAAAGAAGTCAGTCATGGTTTCAAGAGAAACTATACTATCTTCAAAGACAAGAAGGCACATTTGAAGCACCCAATACTTCAATTGGTTCTGGGAGGAGATGAAGAAGGTGTATATCACAGATAAACAGGAGAAAGGGTACTGCAACTGACACATGAATAGTTCCTTCTTCCATCAAAGAATCATGTAGCAATCATAAACTTCATCCTAGAGATACCAGCTATTTATAAAATCCTCAATGTTGGTGTCCAATTTCATGAAATTTCCACAAGTTGACACTGGAGCTGACATGTTTCCATTCCATCTGTCTATACCCTCTTAGGAAAGGATACATTATATAACAGAGGTTGAGGTCTATCACAGGTAATTCACTCATTTTAAGTTGAAGAGATGAATTCTAGGCGTGTCAATGTGTTTTAAACACGTCTTCCCAAGTATAGGTGTGCTTATTACAGATTTATACAAGTCCCATAAATGACAGACAACAAATAAGCTCTTCAAAGCTTATAGAATAAGCACAGCCAACCATCTTTATAGCCAGGAAAATGCCACATTAGCCTACTGTTTCCACAATTGGATGCGACCTCTAAATCATCCGGAAGTAGCAATCTAATTGCACTTCTACTCGAGAGGGGAGAGAGGAAGCAGCACAACAATCTCTACAACTTTTAGTTGACTCAATAAAAAGAAACAAGAACATAATGAAGAGACTCTTTTGCAAGGATAGCCAAGTTAGAGCTCACCTAAAAAGGCCATGCATTTGGTTGGCCCTTCTAGTTTCCAATGCTTTGTTGACCTTGAGATATCCGGACTCTTGCTTCTCAACTTTCACTTCTCGTGGATAAATCTGTGAAAGCTCTCCGAGGGGACCTTTCACTCTCAAAGACTGGCCCTCTAATGTGATCGTCACATTCTTCGGCACCTCAATCGGCTGCTTCCCTATACGAGATTCCTTACATTCTATATTGCTCCTCGTGAATCCAACATGAGTTACAGGAGTAGAAGAAATGCATATGCCACTTCTTTCACCCAAAATTGCTGATCTCAGTTTGCTGTAATATGATAAACAGAGAATGTTTTGGCAATTAGTACTCAGATTTGAGAAGTTGGCCCTCATTAAAAGGATCGACATAAAATTGAATAACAAACTTCTAACTCCAAACTCTCATCAAGGAGCAAGAGCAAAGGATAACATACAAGAACCTCCTATATAGATACCACTACTGCATGAAGAGAAAAATAAATTTGAGGTTCAATTGGGGAAAAAAAAGGCCTTATCCACAAGGAACTAAAAAGAGATTTCTGGCACTTTGGCATGGTCTGATTGATTCCGTCATACAATAAACTGTGCCTTCTGGCTTCAAATCGGAAGAAACGACGATACTTCTCTGGCCAAAAAGAACCAAGAATTTCTCGACATTTCGTCAGTGAGAGCCTTATGACATGGAAGAAAACAGAGAAACACATTGTCAATGTAAATCCCAGGCGCCAGAGTACGCTGCAAAGAAGCTTTAAGATTTTTCTCTCTCTTTTTCGAAGCATTTTGCACGACAAAAGAGGTAGCTTTTTTAGACCCTGAACCCTAAATTTGCGTCATAATCACATGAGAGAGTCACAGAGTGAAACATAAAATCATCGAGTCAGCAAAAGCACACAGCTTCAACATTCTCCCACTCTCATAATTTTTCCGCAACTTCGACATTTTGCCGAACACCACGCTTCACCACTTAATTGAATCGAATCAATGCAGACCAAATCTAACAAAAAAGAATCCAATTCCCATGGACATCAACAGCCAACCTCTAAACGACGGACATAACTTCGAGGGAAATGCATAATCCGGAGGAACATCAAGTGCCACTAAGGACCGACTGCTCTACGACCCTCCACCGACCGCGCACACCCAATCACTCCATTACCCTCTCAAATTCTCGACTACCCAGATGCTGAAATTTCAGTAGAACTTCGAGTTGACCATTCGCAAGGGCAGAAAATACACAGGGTACTATGAGCGCCAGAACAACACGCGCGAAGAACGTCGCACTCGCAGCAGCGAACACGGAAAAGAACGAAAGAGTAGAGGAAATTAAGGTGCTGACCATGTCTGCAATGGATAGGAGAGGGAAGAGACCATCGTCGCGAGCCAAAGCGCATCCAGCAGGGAAAGTTTCTGAGCGGACGCTCGAGAGACTCCAAGGTCTTTTGTTATCCGGAATCCGAAACGCACTCGTTATCCCATTTTTGCAAGCTCGGGAGCAGTCTTCCCCCAGGAAGACGTAATTGCCCTTCACCTTTATCGAAACCTCCGAAGTGCCCTTCCCGTTCCCCCGTCGAGGGGCAACGGTCAAAAATCAAGGACCGATCGAATTCCCAACATTTTGAGCGCATCCATATTGTCTCTTTTTATTTTTTTTTTTTTATCATTACTAGTGTAAAGTTTGCACCAAAGGAACGGAAGAATCAAAACAAAGTAAATTTCAAAGCAGTTCAGGAGGATTGACAAGCCAATCTTGGGCTCAGTGCTTGTTAGCAATTAAATTGAAACTTAATTGGTATCTCATGAAAATGGTCTTGAGACAGATTAACAAAGCCCAACAACTTGGATTTGGCCTCGTGACAAGTTGGTGCTCTTGGCCGAGTTCATCTTTACAAATTTGACAAATTCATCCATCAAGCGATTGGGATAGTCTCTGCAAATACAATTATTGAAATATTTTTGAATGAACTATTGATGTTTATCTCGAGGGACCCCTTCGTCGGATAGTGACATAACTAAGATAAGCCTTCATCACTCGAACTTAGGTTTCTCTCTAGGTTGTTTCACCTACTGATATTCTGAAAGCACACCTAAGCAAAACTCACCAAGTACTTCGGTTAGGCTTTTTCCTCCGAAAGATGAAGTTGTTCCTCGATTTCCAAACTTGCCAAAGGATAGCCATGAGGAAGTGAAAACTAATGGAGGAACTTTTAGAATTCAGTAGCCATTCTTCGATTCTTGTTAATCTCTATCTATTAATCTTGATCTGCAAGGCATAATCCGACCAGATTTTGTTCGTCCAGGGACAAAGAATAAACGGGTGCTCTAAGGTTTCGAGGTGTTGTCGACACAGCTCCCAAGTATCCTGCTCTGTAATCCTTCTACTGAATAGATTTGCTTTAGAAGGTAAACCATTTCGACAATTACAATCTTGGGGGAGGTTTAAGTATGCCAAATTTTAGTCCACAATGCTCGTGGAGTCTGGCATGATGCAGAGTCCGAGATCTGGCCCTGCTTCTCTGACTCAATTCTGCAACAATTATAACTGCTCTGAACTGAGTACTCTCCGAATTTTGATGTTGGTCCAAACCAGCTTTGTCTTCACCTCGGAGAGTTCCCTCTGAGTTTGAAAAGATCACAGCGGTTTATTGAATGAGCTAGTTTGTCATCGTGATTGATTTCTCCATATTAAAAAACCAATGTGTTGTGTACATATATGATTCAATTTGAGATTAGAGTTGGAAAGAGAAAGAGCTCGAGTAAAATGATTGATAGAGATCATGATTAAAGAAAAGAAAAATCGATAGAGATCGATAGCCATCTTAACATATATGTCTCTTAAATAATGACTCCTTACAAAATACTGTATCAAACATGCAGTAAGTGATATGAAAAACTGTATGCGGACACATTTGCTTATTTAAATGTATATTTATGCAAGTGGGCCATATATGCCATCTATTGCAGTTGGTTGAATATGACAATATGATAGATCGATCTTAATGTACTTGGAATTATTAATCCACAGCTAGCACAATACCAAAGGGATAAGTATGAAATTATCAAGATATCTCCATTGTCTAAAACCATTTCATTATGTGAAAAAAATGAGTGATTTAGCTACAACTAGTACCGAAATTTGCATTCTCCTTTACAGCCGTTATTCTCAATATAAATAGAAAATATCCTATAATTTTCAGTGCACTGTTTTTCTCGTGCTATATGAGATCAGTGTTTTTAAAATAAGAGACTCTTTAAGTTTCCAGATTCATGTAAATTTGTTTCTCTAACCTGGGCTAAGTCGATACCTGCCAGATCCAAATATTGGAGCCGAGGGTTGGCCCTGGTCTTCCTATAAAGAGGTGACCTCAGGCCCATAGGAAACCAGCACAAGCATCAAGTGGAAACGTGTCTGAGGAAAATTGCTCAAGTAATGATTTTTGAAATTTAAAATTGAACTTCTATTTTAAAATTACTTATGTTATGAGTTATCTTAAATTTTTAGATACACATATATCTATAATCGAAGTTTAAAAAAAAAAATCTTGTATTTATCAAATTAGAGAGATAATAAAGAAAATGTTTTCGATTGCACTCCTTCATGTAATAAAAGAAAAAATCAGTAGCATATATCTCTTGTATAAATGAGGGTATCCCTTTAACTCGTAAATCATTATCTCTGCCATATATGTTAATTTTCACAATACGGGTTATTTATAAGATTGGTCATATTTTTTTGACGTTACTCGGGCAACTCGCTTGCAAATTCCCATGAGCAGGCTATGATATCGATGCCAATAGACATTACAACTAAATTTATAAAATATATTTTATTCATTCGTGTCTGCGAATGATACGGGTGATTTATTTGTTAATTTAAAAAGAGAAAAAAAAAATCATGAAAGCTCACGAGGTGCACCCACGTTAATTCCTTTGACAATGGCAGCCACCGTGGGCACCATGCGATGTGGACAAGGGCCCTCGGTCGGCATCACTTTGAAAAGTAAAAATCAATCGATCATTGACGTGGGTCCCACTTTCTGGTTTGTGGATTCTAGGGTCTCCACGTATGCGCATCGAGCATCTAAAAAGATTCGGATCGCGACAATTTACGTGGCCTAATCGCACATGCTTCATCGACCGGCACTACCTCCTACGTAGGCCGGTCAACCTAACCACGTATGGCCAACCTAATTTTCCGCGAACTCTTCTTTATTTAAAATTTCTCGCATTTAATTTACTAAAAATAATCGGTCGACGAATTCATATACGGCAGGACAAAGACACATAAAAGCTCAAAGTTAGACTGAAAAGGAGAAAATGTGCTTTTTCTGATTCTTCAAAAAGTGCTTTCATTTATTACCAAGTTTTCTCGAAAATAGCACATTTTTTTTTGTGATAAATTTCATGATAAAAAATATTTTCTATGGAGTCAATTGACTTGTTTTCGTCTTTTCAGTGATTTAGGAAAAACCGATTTCTATCTTATTAGGAGGGAAAGTCATTTTCCCCTGAATTCAAACTTCTTGTTTTCAGACCATGGAACATGCATGTTGAAGATCCATTCGTTTATCGTCATCCAAATATTAAAAATTCGAAAAATAATTTCTCAGAAACAATTTTCCTTAAAAATATAAAACGACCCTAGTTGAGCACCTAAATCATCCCATCTATTCTCTCAAGGAGAGATTTGTTTGTACAAGCAACCGATTATAAATGAGTGCTCTTGGAGTAGTCGGCCCAATTCTTAGATCTCATATATAATTAAGTATAGAGGACTCATACTATTAGTATTAGTAACATGTTTCTCTAGAATCTCAATCTTCCAAAAGAGAGTTATTGTCAGAATTTATTGTGAAATTGCCGATCGTGCTAGAAAATCGCGTCCACGAGTATAAATATACAATCGCGTCTATGAAATTCCATGACAATGTCATTGCGATTGCTCATACACGAAAGGGCTCTTGTATGTTTTTACAAATTTGTGGGTTTATTTAAAATCGCCATCACATCATATAACGTGTAATAAGTTCTAGAACAAAAGTGGGGAATATCCGAAAGGAGATTAGACATCTAATCATTGAGGTTTTTGCCGGAATAGCTACGGTGCAATTAACATATGTTCTTCAAGACCTTTACTTTCCAACATCCAATCATATTTTAAACATTTACAATCTCTCTCTCTATATGTATTGGAGGGGAGATTCTTGATTGAATAAGATATTTATAGGGTGGGGGTAGCGGTGGTAATAAATAGTTTGGTGGGTTTTGTAGACTTCTGCGCACTCCATGTTTCCACCGCTGGGCCCAGTGACTACTATACTTCGCCATCACATTTTTTTTTTTTTCAAAATAATTGTAGTGGAGACATAAGTCAAAGATTGATTTGCTTCTTTGTGATGGGTTCTCTTGAGGGTCTTTTTTAAACTTCGATCTGAGGAGGGCTTTGTAAGGGTTTCGTTTCTGTGCCGACTGTTTGGCACCAAGAGACTTTTTTTTTTTTTTTTTGAATAGGTTAAATGCACGTAATCGATTATTTCTTTATTCAATTACTGTCATCGGATTACATGGCCATCGCATACTCGTAAATGTTTAAGGGGTATCGCCGTAACAAAATTTCACTTTGAGATGGAAACCCTTTTATGCACATACATGTGCATGTGAAAAAGCGAAAGCGGCATGGTTTGCCATTAAATTAAGCATAGATGGGTAAGTGATTTCATCCTATTATTTTTCGCATGAAAGTGTTGTCGACATCTTAACAACCTTATTCCACTGTACATGTTCATGCCTTGCATAATTCTTAGAGCCTTTTAAAATATGGTTAAAACACGATCAACAATTATTTTGTTGCAAATAAGGCAATATGACTGATGGGATCTAATATATATGATTTTATTAAAGCAATGAGATGGAAGGAGCAAGGGTTGCCGCAAATCACAAAAAGTATCATCAACTTTCCTCTCCATATCAAATACCCAATTCAATTTCAAAACCTACAATTATTATACTCTTTACTTTCGAGATGCACCATGCATAATTTACCGTGTCGTCAATTTCTTTTCCAGATTACATGATCCCCAACATTTATTTTTTTGCTTTTTTGAGCGTGGATCTTGGGTGTACATGAAGGCAATTGAGTCTATATAGATCAGAAAGATGTAAAATATATATTTTCAAATGCGCTGAGAGTATTTAATATGTAGAGCAAAGTCGATGATAATTTTTTTAATCATTGAGAAAGCATGTACATAAAATACTAGAATGCATGAGAGTAAGGTCAAATTCGCTCCAAATCGAGACTATGGAAATACAATTTAACTTCGAATTGCAAAAAAGAAAAAAAAATCATCAACTCTATAGTACATATCAAATGACCCTCTTTACATATCAAGTCCTATGATTCCCATACTACTTTGAAAGAAATCTAAGCGGAAATTAATAAGGATTAAATTTGTCTTTCGATACTTCCCACTTTGGATCAAATTTAAACTCAATATCAACCCCCAATCCCAATCAAGTCGATTCATCAATCGATTAGTCCATGGGCCAAAAAATTGTATGTAAATCAGGCAGCCTCCATATAAAAATTACATATTGTTGACAAATAAAGCCTTTTTTCTAGGGGGGGCATCACTCACTGCAAGAACAATATCACAAGTTCCCCAAATTGCCCCTCGAACCGGAACGGGGAGGGGGACAAATCAGCCGGCAATTCGGACCATTCCCACCCCCTCCACCTCCTCCCCCTTTTCGTCATCATTCCGGTCAACCCTCCCCGTTAAATCAGTCGCATTCCTAGCTACAAGGTCGTTGCAAACTGATTTAAAAACATAAAAATAAATAAATAAATAAAATCCAAAATAAATTTAAAAAAAAAAATTCAACACCACCTTCCTAAAAATATCGCGACCCTCCTTTTTAAACAACAAGCATGATTTGCACTCGAGAGTTCCCATTTTCCATGGCCCATAAAGCAAGACACTCCTCCTCAAAGGCCATCCTCGTACGCTGCTAGCTGAGCTAACACCCACATCCTGGAGCTGTCCCTCAGATCAGAGGAAATGGTCCGCTTCAATCTCCGGCGCCGGATCCAGCGCCGCCTCTGGACGCTCCGGCGGTGCATCCGCCTCGCCTGGCACCAGATCCTCGCCCGCTCCTCCACCCCCGCGTCCTCGTCCTCCTCCTCGCCTGCTCGGTCCCCCGCGGCGGCATCGTCGGGGAAGCGCTGCCGGTACCGGATGCTGCCGTACGCTGAGGTGGCTCCCCGGGAGGCGGAGCCCACGGCCCGGATCGCGGCGCCGCCCGTCGCGGCTGCGGCGGCGGCGTGCCGAGGCGGCGACGGGGATTCGGATTTGGTGGCCCTGAAGATCGGGCTGCTGGGCGATCAGCAGATTGGCAAGACCAGCTTCGTGGTGAGTGAGTCCTCGAACGAAAGATTCGATCTTTGAGTGTGGGGGGAGAGCGAAATCGACGCGATCGTTCTGGGTCCTCATTATATCAAATTCTGATGCATTTTTTGTGTTCTTTTTCTGGGTGGGGGTGAAGGTGAAGTACGTGGGGGACGAGAAGGAGGAGATCAATGGCTGTTCGGAGACGAAAGGCTTGAATCTCATGGACAAGACTTTGCTGGTCAATGGCGCCCGCATCTCCTACAGCATCTGGGAAGTCGAAGGTAAAAGCTAACGCATTCGGGCATTTTCCCCCAAAAAAACACATCCTCGTACGACATCGAAGGATACTGTCGCTAAGATTGAATCTGAAACTGAGTATTTCCATGTTTGGTCGGTGGTGGTGCAGGCGACGGAAGGCCCGACGACCACGTCCCGATCGCCTGCAAGGACTGCGTCGCGATCCTGTTCATGTTCGACCTGACTAGCCGGTGCACGCTGAATAGGTGCGCATCACGCCTCGCCTTCGGCCGCCCCGGTCGGGATAATTTAGAGGCTAAAAGTAGATCGAATGCTTAACTTAGTGTGTGAGATCTTTGTTTGATTGCAGTGTCATAAGCTGGTATCAGCAAGCAAGGAGGTGGAATCAGGTAATAATAATTTTTTTTTTTTTGAAATTGTTCTCTCATATAGAGACTAATCTCAAATTATAAATCTAAGTTACATATCAATCTTTATTATGCAGACGGCAATCCCGATTATAGTAGGAACCAAATTCGACGATTTCATCCAGCTGCCCATAGATCTGCAGTGGACGATAGCAAGCCAGGTAAATAATATATATATTTCTTCGAATTAGAATGCCTCGAATTATCAGTCCCTAAATCTTAATTAGAGAAATTAGCGAAGAACAATCCATTCCCAAACGACCCACTTGGAGATCAAATTAGGGAATTCTAGATGCCAAGCCCCCCCAATAAATATTATTTTAAGAGGAAGATCGTTCGGGCCTTACAGCTTTTGGGGAACATTCTTCCGCAAGTTGAGGGCCAAGTTGCAATCCGAAGGAGGAGAGAAAACGAGCGCAGTTTGGCCCGATGCTGCAGCAGCAATCGAATGTATCCGGGAACCATCATGCATAATGTACCTATAAGTCAACGGTCGATTGAGTCGAGACGGGACGGGACGAGGTTCCGATTTCCGGCGTTTCACACGTTCGGGACACGAAGACGGGAGTAGGCGAGGGCGAGGGACCTCGAAAGGGACGGGTCGCAATAATGGATGGAAGGAGAGGGAGGAGCGATGAATTTAGGCACGTAATGGGATGATGGCCCGGTTAGAATAATGCCTTGATGATGTTAGGTGTCGATGGAGACACTGCCTAGGATGACTTGGAACTATTTGAGTTTTGGGTTTGGAATTATATATTTAGATGATGTGACCAACCACCCAATTCAGCCAAAAAAAAAAAAAAAAAAAAAAAAGGAAGAAAAACTTTGGGTTCACCCAGTTTAAGTGACGGGTTAACGGATTCATGACATGTCTCGTTTTCGTGATGTTTTGACAGGCGAGAGCGTATGCAAAGGCCCTCAATGCCACGCTCTTCTTTTCGAGCGCGACCTACAACATCAACGTCAACAAGATCTTCAAGTTCATAACCGCGAAGCTCTTCGACTTGCCGTGGACCGTGGAGCGCAACTTGACGATCGGGGAGCCTATCATCGACTTTTGAAGAAAGTGTTGTAGCTTTTTTTGTGAATAGTTGGTTCGTCAAAGCAACCGGTCGCTAGGGGAATTAGAAGGCGGCGGGGTGCGCCTCAGTCGTCCTAGCGATATCTCGAGTTGTGTATTGTCTGCGTTTCCATTGACGATCGACAATAAAATCAAGTGTGGAACAAGTTTTCATGAAGGAATTAGGCACCTGATAAGGAGCATCAATCTCTCTCTCCCCTTCTCTCCCCATAGGACGAGAAGGCAAACCAATGCCCTGCTCACTCCAAAGACGATGCTGGTAGCCTAGGCCGAAAAGAAGTTCTGAAAAACGAGGGGATATTGACATTCTTATCAGAATTGTGGGATGATCTTATCAAAATCATCACGTTCCGGGATCTCATAATGTTCAAAACACTGTTACGCGAAACTTGCATCCCATCTCCTTGTATCGTAATTTCACTCGGAGATCAGATTGCTAAATGAAATTCGCCAAAACCCAATTATCCGACCACCGGAACTTTTAAACCTAGGTTAACAACTAGTGTCAACTTGTACTGCCACTCCTGCAGCAGCCTCTCAACACAACCAATTACTCCAGTCTTCATTGACTTCCTCAGTTCTTTCTTGTACGAACGATTTGAACTCAACTTTATTATCACATTTTCTACAGTAAAAATAACAACTGTAAAAGACATGACCAAAAGCCTGCTTCCCAGATCGAAAACGAAAACCGAGTTAAGGATTCATTTTATTAGCTGGTTTAAATAAGTACACATGCACCAAAAAAAAAAAAAAAAATAGAATGAAAATACCAGTCGCACTTAGAAAACCTGTCTTCATCCAAGAAATTACAAGAACAGAGGCACAGATTTGAAACAGAAGGCAATCATTGTCTAAAAGAGGTTGTGTCATTCAAGTTTAACCTCCCTCTTTGGGGGCTCCAAGTCCAAGTAGTGGAACGGCTCTGTTGGCTCCTCCCTGCACAATACAAAGAGTTCGACTTTTCATGGGAATGCAGCTATAAAGCAGCTAATGATGCAATAGTGGCAATAGTGGCATCATGGTGTCCTAACCAGGAAAAGAATGGGTATTCTTTGCATAAACAAGGATAAATTCACACTAAAGGTGCATCGATTTCATGGCTCAACATCTCCCTTGCTTTCTATATTATAAGAAGAGATAATCTAATGCTAATTGCTTTGGTAGTAACTTTTGAATTTTCTACAACCAGATTATAGTATGCCTTTGAGAAGATGGTCGAAGTTTGAAAATCAGGAGGAAAGATGAGAGACAGGGAAGGAGGGGTGTGAGGAAAGAGGAAAACAAGCTAAAATACCATGTAAACAATCCACCAAGTCAAAATGATATCAAGAGTTAATCAGTGTTTTCCATGCGGTTTAAGCAAAACCATTATTAAAGGCATGATTTCTATGATGTAGAAGGTAAAACATACCCTGGTTTTGACCGCATGCATTGCCAAAAGAGCTTGAAGGGTCCTGGAACTGTCTTGAATGGATTTCCTTCAAAACAAGCCTGCACAGATGAAAGTAAAGTTGGCATAGTGCAGCAAATAAATTGCGCATATCAGGTCCTATTCTTATATTCTAAGATCATGAGCAAAAGATAGCCTCAATTCATACTGAAAGCTGGAAAACAAGATGACAATATCCAACTAATTCCACTTCAAAAGGAAGTTTAAAGCTTCTAGAGCATGGATCCTTCAAATAGAAGAGTCGGAAAGAGAGCATGCAACCGAAAATAACAGTAGCACGAAACCTTCCCTGTTACTACTTTCTCCTTCCCTTTTATCTTTTAAGTGTTTTTTTTTTTTTTAGGAGGGCGCACCGGGGGGGGGGGAGGGGAAGTTTTAATTATATGGATTTTAGTTAATTAGATCAACTAATCTAATCTATAAAAGCTATAAAAATTTATTTTCAGCCAGCATGAAACCTTCCCTGTTACTATTTTCTCTTTTCTTTTTTAATGCTGGAAACAGGGATTGTGTTATCCTACATCAAGAAAATGACCGATGGTGTATGTGAATCATCTGGTTGAGAAGCCGAAGCTTCTCTTAATTGGGCAGGAGGTGGGGAAGCATCAAATGATCAAAGGAGCCTTTCTTTGCTTGACTTCCCTTGATTCTTATATGTTTCTTTAAAATTTTAAATTTGGTGTTTGGCAACTTTGCATTGATCCACAATATTACAATACAGTCAGTCAACTTGCTTTGATAAAACTCCAAGCATGTCTGAACTCTGAAGATATTACGACTTACCAACTTTCAAGACTACAGAACAATATATCTAGATATAAAGGATTGTTTGCCATAAGGGATGTGCTGCAGGTATTGCTCTAGTACCCCTGCCCCTTCTAACTCTCTCAACTTCAATAAGATGACTAACATATCGTAACAATCGTAGTAAAATATCTCCTCGCCACAAATCAAAGAGCTCGTGCAAAAAACGATCCTGTGCTTGAGAAAAGATAAAGAAAAATCTCTCTTGTGCTTACTCAGTTGAATACAAAAGAATCATCTATTATCCTCATCTTAGAAATTGAACAACACTATCAAATGTTGAATTGAACTTAACAAGCATTCCCCCGTAAAAACTGCCAGTTCAACTCTTCAAAATAACAATAAGAAAAAACATCAGTCACCAACTTGTGCTAAGGATGAGTGAGAGCTCAGGCACACTCAACGAACATCGAGGTAGCATCTACCTTATGAAAAGGCACAATTTAGTTGCTTTTAGAGGCATCGAGCATTATTGGTTCATATCAGCCAAACCCCGTTCGTTGCAGCAAAATTCACATACAATTACATCCGTAGGACGCCATTCCTGACCCAATGCATACCCTTAGACATGTCATAGTGAAACTCCACAAAGGCCTTATTTGGTTCAAGGACAGGATCGTGGAAACGGCTTCCAGTCACAAGCTATCTAACTCTTCAAAATTGGATCCATAGTTAGTTGTTTGATGGTCTAGATAATTCGCCATGTAATGAAGACAGTTCCGCTCTTTCGGTGCTTCATTCTATACAAGTCAATGCAATCGACAATCGAACCGATACTTCCACCATCATCACCCCTACCAACATCCCAACTTTTTGTCTCGCCACCACCCTCATCGGTTTACGGCCACCATCATCGGTTCAGTAAGACTCCTACTCACAGAAGCATTTTAACAAACGGACAAACTGCATCACTCCAACTCTTCGCCACGCCACAGCAAATTGGAGAGAAAAGTAACTGACGGGACGTGTTCGTGCGCGCCTCGAATGCAAATCTACTACCTTGGCGACGGGAAGAGGCATGAATTGAAAACAACTCAAAGGCGGTGCGAAAGATACGAGAAATCAGAAAAAAAAAAAGATCGGAGCGAGAGCAAGGGGCAGGCATTTTACTTGAATGACGTCCTCAGCTCGATCGTTGCATCGATGGGCTTTGGGTTGACGATGGTCTCCCTCGGGCGTTCCCCATGGACTCTCTCTCCTCGGCACCGGCCTCGTCTCGCTCATCCTCTCTCTCTCTCTCTCTCTCGTGGGATCTTTCACAGACGCTCGCAAAAGGGAGACGAGAGGAGAAGAGAAGATGATGATCTCGGGCCGGGCTCAATCGATGGGCGGGCCTGATCGAATCCGCCCGGGCCGGGATGATCTCCACCTTCTCTTTCCCTTCATGGGAAATTGCGAAACCGCGCAAAGGTGCGCTCTTTGCCCCACTTCCATGTCGGTCTTCTTCGACCTTTCTCGTACGAACCCCCGTAAATCGATCAGAGGGGAAATGGGTGCTCTTTCTTGAAGCTGATCCGACGCAATCCTCTTCCCTCTTCTCCCTCCCGCTCGCCCATCGTCGCGCCTCTGCTTGATCTATGGCGTCTCTGTGGGCGCTTCAATGGTGATTGCTGCGTTGCATGACCATTTTCACGTCACTTTTACCTGCTGAATGGGGGGCTCTTATCGTGAAGGACGCCTCATTGTTGTTCGATGTTCTTCGATGTCGATTTAGTTAACGCCTCATTGATTCTTTTGAGTGGATCCTTTCCTTGTCGATAGACAAAGACGACAGCATGGTGTCTGAATTTGGTCATAGATTATGGTGCCTTCGCTACGGTGATGGATAGGCTTCAAGTTGCTCTCCTGGCTAACGCAAAGTGACTGTTAGCCGCTGCAAACCGGGAAATCGTTCGGCCCTGCCGCTTTAAAGGAGGAGATCTGTTGTTCTGCCGTGCCCTTTGCAAAAAGATGTGTACTTGACTGACGTGAGTGCTCCTGAATTGAAGAGTGCTTTGAATATGGAACGACTGAATTTGCCCAGATCGAAATTAATCTATGCTGCTTTTCAGCTCGTACGAGATGCTGATAATATTGCTGGATTCCTAGCAAACCAGTATAATGCACCTCTCTTGGCACTGATACTTCGTGCAAATTAACGTTTTCCTGTCTGGAAGCTGCTATAACGTCGGAAGTGATTGGCTTTGGTAAAGTGTCTGATAACTTGCTGATGGTGAAGTTCCTCTTCAGATACAACACTGCACTGTGGACGTCCTGCGCTTTCTAACCGATCCCAGATCCAACTCTTTTCTTTTTGGCGATATCGGATTAAGAATGTTGCGAGTTAAGAAGATTTTCTAATCTTGGGGCTGCTTTTTATGAGATTTTTTACTGAAAGCCCGTTATACCTCGGATTTGAAGTCATCATCTGGTGAGAACCTAGCTTGGTTAGGCAGCATTTTTGAGTGTGCTCACCTGAAATAACTTTATCGCGACAATATTGCTTGTGAAGGTGGCAAAAGCTGCAATTGCTTATGCTGCTTATGAATTGATTGGCATATGTCATCCATTTGGGAGTCAATTTCTCCTTCGAGACGGGCTAAACATTATAAATGATTGATTTCTCCCCAGGCACTGAATCTCTTGTTCATTGCTTGTAAATCTGGAGTTATCAGGAATAGCTCTCTTTAAGTTGAAATTACGATTATATTGAAGAATCCTTCCAAACCTGGAATCCGCATGGCCATTGTTTAATAAAGATATATGAAAATGGGAAGATCACAATCTGTCACATCATTTGGTGTCCGCCCTGAGTGATTTCTACAGTCATTCATCATTCGTTCTTTCTGTTATTATTCAGTTACCTTTATCTATCTCAGAATATTGCAGCAGCAGAAACTCTCTCAACTTCTATCTCTGTCATGAAATTTTTCTTTCATTTTGCGGTGTCATACCCATCAAATTAGAAGGTAAGCGATGCTTCATCTGAAACCCTTGACTCCGTGCTTCTTATTCACATGAAGTTTTTAACTGCTACAATATGCTGATCGACTGTTTCTCAGAGCCAAATTAAAACTGCTTGGACATTGGCACATCAGAGAGGATGCAATGATTATCACCTAAACGGGAGAAGAATGGGCATTCTTTGCATAAACAAAGACAGTTGTCCATCAAGGCGCACTAATGGCATAAACAAAGACAGTTGGCTCTTGATTCTTCTGGTAGTAACTTCATACTTTCTGCCACTGGATTATCTTATTCCTTTGAGAAGATATTCATTTTAATTGTAAGGATGGGAGAAGAGGGACGGGGCAGGAGGGGGGAGGGGTGTAAGGAAAGACGTTTTTCATTCAAATTCCAGGAAAAACCCATTTTTGGAGGGGAAAAAACCGACCAAATACCACAGAAACAATGCAGCAAGTCAAAATGATGTCAAGAGAAAAACAGATTAGGTTATCGAAACACAAAAGTTAAAATGCACTCAGGTTTTGATCGCATGCATTGCCAAAAGAGATTGAAATGTCCTGGAATTGTCTTGAATGGTTATTGTTGGAAGATATGATTATTGAGATTTGCATATATCATAAATAGATACAATTGTTTATATCTTAGGAATAGAGAGATTACATGAATGTACACTTTCTTTTATTATTATTCCTTCTTGTGTTTATATACAACATTGTACAACAATTTACAATCAATGAAAATTGAGGCACAATTTTCCTCTCAAAGTTCTTCCATCTATCCTTCAACCTAGTTTCGTGACATGGTATCAGAGCCACCGAAATTCTGATTCTATAGTTGCTTCCGCTCTTCTTTTCTTGATTGCCACTCGTGGAACTCCATCTGCAAAACAGAGTTACCACAGGAATCATTATTATAGAAGGAAGAAATCTTTACCATGCCTAAAACACAAGATCCTACCTCAACCTCAAATGACCGACCTGCTGGAGACATCACGCCAGAAGAACAAGCTATCCAGGATTCATCCACAGTTACTTCTGCTATTCAACAGCAACTCAGCCAGACACAAACCCAAAACGTGCAATGGCAACAGTTCCCGGCTCAGTTCAATCTGGGGCAGCCCTTCATGGGCCATCCATACCAGTGGATACCATATCCATGGTTCCATCCATCACAGCCAGGAAGCTACCAGAGTAGCGTTGGGACTGATGGAGGTCCGCCAACCGTGGATGGGG
This sequence comes from Eucalyptus curtisii, assembly GCA_017140595.1. Lineage (NCBI taxonomy): Eukaryota > Viridiplantae > Streptophyta > Magnoliopsida > Myrtales > Myrtaceae > Eucalyptus > Eucalyptus curtisii. The sequence goes on from CM029494.1 coordinate 18,620,444, forward strand.
CAAACCCTACCATCAGCCCAGAGCAGACGGGCGGATTAGCAGGAGTCGGGATGGGAACAACTCCCCACCCGACCCATCTCAATGCGGGTCATGCGGGGCAAACAAATCAAGGCACAGGGTCGAATAATTCGGGCATGGGGGGAACCCTTACCCCAATCCCGATTTTTTTCCATACCACATCTTTCCCACCGGCAGTTGACCGGAGCCCGGCGACCCACTTCACACGACAAACGCCGACGGACCAGAGTTAAAACTCATCAGCAGAGAGCTGACTGGTGCCGACAACTACTCGAATTGGGCGCGCGAGTTCCGGCGCACGCTAGTGACAAAGGATAAAGAGGGTTTTATAGATGGAACAATCCCGATTCCTACCGACGAGAGGATGGCACGATTTTGGAGAAAATGCAACCAACTCGTTAGGACTTGGATAGGAAATTGCATTTCATCCGAAGTCGCGGCCGGTCTCCCCCCGACGGAGGATTCAAAGCAAATGTGGGAAAACATTAAAGAAATGTTTGGAAAGCTTGATCGAGTGAAAATTTTTACTTTAACACAAGCAGATCTCGGAATTAAAACAGGGGAATATGAGCATAGCAACCGTCTACAACAAGCTCTCGGCTCTATGGAATGAGCTTGAAGCAGTCGAGGAGAAATTCGAATGGCCGGAGCCAATTCTACAGCAGTACAAGGCCATGCGAGAAAGGGAAAAAACAACGAGATTCTTGCTTATCCTTAACGAGGCTTACCTCTCGTTTCATTCTCAAATTCTAACGATGGAACCCATGCCGACCCTCAATCGAATCTACCAACTTGCCATCCAAGAGGAGAATCAGCAAAGATCCGCGGATCTTAGGGTTTCCGAGGGAGACGGAGTCGCTCTGGCTGCAAGAAGGCAGACTCGATTTCCGCCGAAAAACGAAGGAAACAGAGGACAGCAAGAAGGAGAGCTAGGGTTCCTTGACGGAAACCCTAGCAATTTGGGCTTTATAGGGCGATCCGACGGTCTTCATCCGTCGCTGGCAGCGAGTGGATCCAACGGCTCACGACATCACACTCTTCATGGGCCGAATGGGCCGCACGGCAATAATTCATATGGGCTGGATGTCCTGTCCGGAAATGCAGCAAACGGAGCAGAGAATAATTATGGGCCAACCTTGGCCCAAGTCCTGCAGCCCACGAATAAGCCCGTCTCGACTGGGAGGAATTTTAATCCTAAAGGCAAAGGTAAATTGTACTGCGAATACTGTAGACGTCCACATCATACAATAGAAAATTGCTGGAAGCTGCATGGGAAACCTGGAGAGAAAGAAAAAGAAAAAGGAAAATTTTCTACAATTTTTCAAGTGTCAGGGCAACCATCAGACAAGACAATTACTCATGATCAATATCAAGAGTTGATGGAGGCACTAAAGAAACTCGACACTTCTGACAAGACTGGGGGTTTCACAGGTACTTCTCACTGTTTGATGAACTCAATTTCAAGGAGTGCATGGATTATTGACTCAGGTGCTAGTGATCACATTGCTTGTAATAAGAATTCACTTTCCAATATTAAAAAATTATCCTCTCCCATATCAGTGCAGCTCCCAAATGGAAATACCACACAAGTTGAAATGATAGGCACAGTAACCCTTAGTCCACTCATTGTGCTTAAAAATGTGTTCTATATTCCTGATTTCCATTTCAATCTTGTGTCAGTTTCCCGGGCCTGTGAAGACTAATTCCTGTCGAACCTTATTCAATTATGATGAATGTTTGTTTCAGGTCCTTTCGACTGGGAAACTAATGGGCTTGGGTAGAGTATTCCAAGGGCTATATTTCTAGATGGATGTTTCGCAGAGTTTCAATTTTTTTTCCAATAAATCTTTGTGTAACTCTGCTATCAATAATAAGACCTTTCTTAATCATCAAAGACTGGGTCATTCTGCTTTATTTCCTTATCCACAATGTCCCATTTGTCCATTGGCAAAGCAGACACGTCCTTCTTTTCATAACAGTACTTCTCAAGTCGATGACATTTTTTCATTAATTCATATTGATGTTTAGGGACCTTATCATACCTTGAATCATGATAGGTCTCGATTCTTTCTCACCATTGTAGATGATTATTCGTGAGCTACATGGATATTCCTAATGCAGTCCAAAAATCAAGTTCTTTCTCACATTATGACTTTTCTTGCCATATCTAAAAATCAATTTGGGAAATCTATTAAACGCATACGCACTGATAATGGTAGAGAATTTTTTAATAGTGAATGTGATTCTTTATTTACATTGAATGGGATTTTACATGAGAGCACTTGCACATACACGCCACAGCAGAATGGAGTCGTTGAGCGGAAACATCGCCACCTTCTTGAAGTGGCACGTGCTCTTAAGTTTCAGGCATCTATCCCTGAAAATTTTTGGGGAGATTGCGTGGTCACAGCAGCGTATCTGATCAATCGTATGCCCTCTCGTATTCTTAAAGGAAAAACTCCTTTTGAGATGCTATATGGAAGGAAGCCGGATCTGAGTCATCTCAGAGTTCTTGGGTGTTTATGCTACGTAACTACAGGAGGGCACAGAGATAAAATGGGACCTCGTGCTCGTCAGTGCATATTCATGGGGTATCCAAGTCTGAAACGAGGATACAGGGTGTATGAGCCATCCTTAGGAGAATTTTTTATAAGCAGGGATGTGGTATTTCATGAAGATATTTTTCCTTTCCAAGACATGAATCATTCTTCTGAAGATGAGAGGACAACTAATAAGTTTTTAGAAGATGATTTTTCTCCAGGAGGATCTTATATTGTTGTTCCTCCTCCAAGATTTCAAGAATTATCCGATGCACCAACTACAATTTCTAATGAGAATAATCAGGCAACTTCACTTGAAGAACCATCAACAGAAAGGGATTCTCCAATTGCAGCTCCTCCAGGACCAAGTCACACTGACAAGTCCTCCTTGACTCAGCATGAAGAACCTCGACGATCTGGTCGAGCTAGTCGTCCACCAATTTGGACAAAGGACTACACATGTGCTTCTTCTGGGTCATCAGGTACTCATTATCTTATCTCTTCCTACGTTTCATTCGATAGGCTATCATTGGAGCATTTATGTTGCATGAGTAGCATTTACGAGGAGCACGAGCCTTCGGTTATAATGAAGCAATGCATGACCCACGTTGGCAACGGGCTATGGGAGGCGAACTAAAAGCCCTTATGGATAATCACACTTGGGACCTTGTACCTCTACCCACTCATCGCAAACCAATTGGATGCAAATGGGTGTATAAAATAAAATATAGAGCAGATGGCTCTGTAGAAAGGTACAAGGCCCGGTTGGTTGTCAAAGGGTTTACACAAAGAGAAGGTTTACACAAAGAGAAGGTTTTGACTGTTCGATGCACCAACTACAATTTCTAATGAGAATAATCAGGCAACTTCACTTGAAGAACCATCAACAGAAAGGGATTCTCCAATTGCAGCTCCTCCAGGACCAAGTCACACTGACAAGTCCTCCTTGACTCAGCATGAAGAACCTCGACGATCTGGTCAAGCTAGTCGCCCACCAATTTGGACAAAGGACTACATATGTGCTTCTTCTGGGTCATCAGGTACTCATTATCTTATCTCTTCCTACGTTTCATTCGATAGGCTATCATCGGAGCATTTATGTTGCATGAGTAGCATTTCTGAGGAGCACGAGCCTTCTGGTTATAATGAAGCAATGCATGACCCACGTTGGCAACGGGCTATGGAGGCAGAACTAAAAGCCCTTATGGATAATCACACTTGGGACCTTGTACCTCTACCCACTCATTGCAAACCAATTGGATGCAAATGGGTGTATAAAATAAAATATAGAGCAGATGGCTCTGAAGAAAGGTACAAGGCCCGGTTGGTTGCCAAAGGGTTTACACAAAGAGAAGGTTTTGACTATCATGAGACTTTTTCTCCAGTAGCCAAAGACGTTACAGTTCGTTCTTTTCTATCGGTTGCTGCCTTTCGCAATTGGTCGTTGCACCAGATGGATGTCCATAATGCTTTTCTGCATGGTGATCTAGATGAAGAAATATACATGGATCTCCCACCCGGATTATGGAGACAGGGGGAGTCTAAGGTATGTCGTCTCCGTAAATCTCTTTATGGGTTAAAACAGGCATCTCGACAATGGTATGCCAAGTTTACGAGTGCTCTTACGGCTGCTGGCTTCAGACAGCCCAAGTATGATTATGCATTATTCACTTGGAAGAAAGGTATGTCGTCTATTTATCTAATGATTTATGTTGATGACATCTTAATTATGGGAAATGATGATTCCATTTGTGAAGAAGCTGAAAGAATATCTGCATTCCACCTTTCATATCAAAGATTTAGGGCCACCTAAATATTTTCTTGGAATTGAGATAGCTCGTTCGAATCAGGGAATTTCACTTAGTCAGCGAAAGTTCGTAATGGAGATTATTTCAGAGGCAAGTTTGTCGGGTTGCAAACCATCCATTGTTACCATCGAGCGCAGAATGCTAAGCTAACTTCTGCTGATTATGATTCTAGCATATCTACTTCGATGACCCATTGTTAAAGGATCCATCGGATATCGAGACTAGTAGGGAAACTCATATATCTCACTATGACTAGGCCGGACATTTGTTATGCAGTTCAGACTCTCAGCCAATTCATGCACAGTCCTAAACAATCACATTTAAATGCGGCCATGAAAATTGTGAGATATTTGAAGACATGTCCAGGATTAGGGATACTTCTTTCCCGAAGATGCAACATGGAGATGACGGCTTAGTGCGATGCAGATTATGCCACATGTCCAATGAGCAGGAGATCTATTACTATTTTTTGCATAAAATTTGGGGAATCACTACTTTCATGGAAAACAAAGAAACAATCCAATGTATCCTAATCCTCAGCAGAAGTCGAATATCGATCCATGGCCAAAACTGTTTGTGAAATAGTTTGGTTAAGGGTTTTTTACGGATCTCGGGCGAGAGGTTAAAGGACCAACCACATTATTTTGTGACAATGATTCAGCACTCAAGCTTGCAGCAAATCCTATAGTTCATGAGAGAACAAAGCACATAGAAGTTGATTGTCACTTCACTCGAGAGAAGATTCAAGAAGGAGTCATCAAGACAAGAGGAATTAGAACCACGGAGTAACCCGCGGACATTTTCACTAAGCCTCTTTGTCAAAGGCAACATACATATCTTCTAAGCAAGCTAGGCGTCTTGGACATATACAGGCCACTAGCTTGAGGGGGAGTGTTGGAAAATATGATTCTTGAGATTTGCATATATCATAAATAGATACAATTGTTTATATCTTAGGAATAGAGAGATTACATGAATGTACACTTTCTTTTATTATTATTCCTTCTTGTGTTTATATACAACATTGTACAACAATTTACAATCAATGAAAATTGAGGCACAATTTTCCTCTCAAAGTTCTTCCATCTATCCTTCAACCTAGTTTCGTGACAGTTATCCTTCGAAAGAAGCTTGCACAGACAAAAGTAAAGTCGATGTGGTGCAGCAATTAGTTTGTGCATGTCAGTTACTTTTCTTAAATTCAAAGATCATTAGCAAAGCATGGCCTCAAATCATGGTAAAACCCAGAAAATACGATGACCGATATCCAACTAATATCACTTAAAAAGGAAGCTCGAAGCTTCCACAGCATGGATCCTTTAAATAAAAGTGTCAGAAAGAGGGCACGCAAACGAAAAGAACGGCAGCATGAAAGCCTTCCCTATTACTACTTTCTCCTTCCTTTTTTAATGCTGAGAAGCTGGGATTGTGTTATCCTACATCGAGAGGATGATCAAAGATATTTGTGAATCATCTGGTCGAGAAGCTGAAGCTTCTCGTAATTGCGCGGGAGGTGGGGAGCATCAAATGATCAAAGAAGCCTTTCTTGGCTTGACTTCTCTTGATTCTTTATTGCTCTGAAATTTTTAATTTTGGTGGTCTGCAACTTCGCATTAATCCACACCATCTACAATACAACTAGCCAACTTGCTTAAATGACACTGCAAGCACGTCTGATCCTGAAGATACCACCACATACCAGCTTTCGAGACTGCAGAACAATCTATCTAGATATGCAGGATTGTTTGCGGTCCCTTGTTTGCTCTGAGGGGGAGCCCCTCCTACTCTCTAAACTTCGACAAGGAGACAGAGAGTGACGTATAGTCACAATTGTATAGGAATGTCTCCTCGCTGTAAATCAAAGAGCTTATCTCGCGCTTGCTCAGTTGGATAAAAAAAAAGAAAGAAGAAAAAAACATCTTTGATCCTTTTCTAAGAAGTTAAGGTACCATCTTCGTAATGAAAAGACACGGTTTAATTTGCATCGAATGCCATTTGTTCGTATCAGCTAAACCCCTGGTTCATTGCAATAGAACAAACATATGACTACATCCGTAGCATGTCATTCCTAAATCAGAATACATATTCTTAGACACACCGTAGCAGGACTACACAAAGGCCTCATCCGGTTCGACGATGGAGTCATCGTGGAAACAGGATACAACCCCAAGTTAATTAACTCTTCGGAATTGGAATCTAGAGCAAGTTATTCGGTAGTCTGTATATTTCATCATCATCATGTCATTGAGATAGCTCTGCTTCCAGCTTTCGGTGCTTTCCCTAGCTTTTTCAGTCCCTAAACCTTATTATAACAAAGAAGATTTAAAAGAAAAAAAAAAAAGAAAAAGAAAAAACAAGCTTTTGAAGTCCACCTTGTCTTTGCCCATCTGTCACTGACATATTCTCCTCTCCCATGGAAATTTGCTAAAATGCGGAAGTGCCCTGTTTCGCGTTTGCCACCACTTCCATGGACTCAAGATCTCTCCCCAAATTCCAGATCTAACCAAACCAGCCAGCCTCCCTTCTTCAACCTTTCCCCTCGGATCCTCTCGAACGAGCTCTGAAGGAAAATGGGTGCTCTCGTGAAGCTGGTCGACGCCGTCCTCTTCCTCTTCTTCCTCCTGATGGCCGTCTGCGCGCCCCTGTTCGACGCCCAGGCCTGCCTCCCGGAGTCCGTCTTCCCGGCCGCTCTGCTCGACCTCAAACGGGGGTACAGCGGCCGGGTGGGCGACTACCTCGTCGCCGAGAAGCCCCTCTTCTTCGTCGGCCTCGTCTGGCTCGAGATCCTGTTCCTCTGGCCCCTCTCCATCCTCAACCTGTACGGGATCCTCGCCGCCCGGCCCTGGTTCCGCACCACCTGCTTGATCTACGGCGTCTCCGTGGCCACTTCCATGGTAAAATTGCCGCACGCATCGTTTGCCCATTGTCATGTTAGGAAGCTTTTCGGGCAAAGGCCGTACCTTTTTGCACTGCTGGGTGGGACTTGATTTGAACGCCTCCCGCTGTTTTTGTTCTCGTGAAGAACTTTGCTTTTGACATTCCATGTCGATTGAGTTGATGCGGGCTTTACCTGTGAGGTTTGATTCAAACGGGAGAGCAGTCGAGCCAAAGATATTGCAGACCCGAGTGTCTTCATTCTTATGAAGTACAAGAATTTTTTGATTCTTTGAGTGGATCATTCCATGTCGAGTAGCCCGACAAAGACAACAACATAGTTTCTGAATTTGGTTATGGATTGTTGCCACCTTCGTTACAGAAATGGATGGGCTTTAAGATGCTATCTTTGCAGAAAGATGTAATACACAGCTGACATAAGTGCTACCGAATTGAAGAGCGGTTTGATATGAAATGCGTGAATTGCACAGATTGAAATTATCTACTCTGCTTTTGAGCTCTTGCAAGAAAATGTCTGTTGCATTTCTGGCATACAGGTGAATGCGAAAGTATAATGCATTTCTATTGGTACTGATGTTTCATGCAAATGGACTTTTCCCTGTTTGTAGGTTGCTATATTGTCGGAATTGACTGGGTCTGGTAAAGCATCGGATAACTTGCTGATGGTGTACTACCCCTTCCTGGGACTCAGTTTGCTGGCCTTTCTGCGGGGTCTGCTGCCATGTTCTACCAAGACTACATCGACCATCAGCAAGAAATCTGCATTGGCAAGGAAAAAGAGGGCTTGAGACACAACACTGCGCTGTGGTCGTCCTGCGCTTTCTAACCAATTCAAGATCCAATTTATTTCTTTTCAGTGACATCAGATTGAGAATGTCGCGAGTTAGGAAATTTTTCTGTTCTTGGGGCTCCCTTTTATGAGATTTTTAACTGAAAGCCATTGACCATTGGATTTGAACTCATCATCTGGGAAGAACTAAGTTTGTTTTGGCAGCACTTTTTTGTTCACTCACCTGGAATAACTTTTACTGCACCAAGATTGCTAAAGCTGCAATTGCTTATGCTGCTTATGAGTCGATTGGCATAAAATATGTCATTGATTTGGTTGTTTATTTCTCCATCTAGAACAGTTTAACTTTACTACTGATTGATTTCTGTCCGCACTCTGAATCTCTTGTTCACTGCTTGTAAATCTGGAGTTATCAGGAATAGCTCTCTTCAAGTTGAAATTATAGTTATATTGCAGATTCCTACTTCCAAAACTGAAATCTGCATGGCCATTGTTTAACAAGAAATTTGCAAAAATGGGAAGATAACAACCTTTGACATAATTTGGTATCCTCCCGAAGCAATTTCTTCTGTCAGTCATCATCCTTCCTTTCTGTTATTATTCGGTTATCTTTACGCATCTCAGAATATTGCAGTAGCAGCAATTCGGGCAACTTCTATCTCGTTCATGAGATTTTTCTTTTATTTCGTGTGTCATCTCCAGCAAGTTAGAAGGTAAGCGACGCACCCTCTGAAAACCTTGGACTTGATGCCTTTTGTTTGCTCGAAGTTTCTAATTGCTACAGTATGCTGATCCAATGTTTCAGGAGCCAAATTAGAATTTGTTTGGACATTAGCACATCGGAGAGAAAATGTGAGAACAACAAATGGACCAGTATTGTTCATATCATTGACAGTTGCAGTGGGGGGTTACTTTGAAAGGGGATTAAGAAGAAAAATAACCCAAAGGAACTTTTGATGGATCACGCAACTGAAAACTTTACCACTACAGCTCTAAGCTAAAGCTTAAACTACAGAAGTTCTCAAAACTTGGTCAAAAGAGAAGTCGAAACTCAGGAAATGGAATGTTTCGTGTTAGTTTCTCTGTCTTCATTTTTTCCTGGGAAGTCAATACCCGAACCCCTTAATCCTTGCAAGTAAGGTGCGATCTTGACTTCTCCAAATTCGATATAAGCTGATGTTTCTGCTTGAACATCAAAAGCTGCGAGTTCTTTCTTAACGTTGCTTCTGTGATGTCCTACATCTGCAGAACACTGCAATTCAGCTCCTATAAAAAAGAAACCAAATCTTGTGTATACATTTCTTTGATTGAACCAAAATACCATCAGATAATGCTTGCCACGTACTTTCTTTTAAGAATCTCGACTTACCTGGACACTAGACTGCAGAGTTATGCACTTTCACACGACAATGAAGCCCGGATCCTCTCGACAGTGCAAGCTATCAAATTGTTAACAGTCGCAACTGACCCAAGAGAGAGCTTAGCAGTAGGAACTGAATCAACCAGAATCTGGAATGCCACCGTGAGGAGAGACCCACCACCAGATCCCACTGCCTGTTGATCATTGCCACCTTGCATGGCCGAACCATCAGGCAGTATTGCAAACCCTGAAGGAAGAAGCGCGACATAGTCTGGATCCCCGCCGTTCAGTACCACATTCATAGCGACGATATCCACTGGAGCGTAAATTACGAAAGAACCGGCAGAGTCGGCGCAACTCTCTTGCAAGATCAGCATGTTGCTTTGGCTTGAGTTAGCACTCTAAGAGAATTAATTTAGTAAAAAGAATGATGAGATGATTGATCTTGTAGGATATGTAGATTGGTAAAAGTACTGATAATGGAAGTTTTCGGAAACTGACATTTACTCGTAGTAAAGATACACAGTTGCCGGTGTCCCTGCCATTTGCGATATGCGCCATTTCTTGAACCACCCCTCCGTTCGAGAGAATATCCCACTGTATCGCAGTAATTAAGCAATGCTTCAATTAGCAGTGATAGGCAATCTCGAATTGAAGAAAACAGCAAAAAGAAGAAACTAAGTTTTTTCCAGAATAACATGTCAACTAGGATCATAACAGGAATCTAGCCTTCAATGTCATCTGGAATAAAACAGCCTCCAATTTTTGGGGCAGAAAGTAGCCAGTTATCAAGTGCTTGAGTGAAACATGGTCTGTTCTTTATTAGGATCAGTGCAAATTAGAATTCAGCAGTTTAGAATTAATTGAATACCAATGTTTGCTCATGAATAGTCACTGTTTTGTTTGCAAAAGAAAAAGGCAGGTTCGCGATGAGAAGTAGTAGAAAATCGTTACTTGAGTCGAATAACTGAAAGATGATCTCTATTGAGGACAACTAGAATAACTACCTTAGAACCACGAATCTAGAGACCAGGATGGACATGCACTTGGACTTGTTTTCAGCATGTATAACTACGGGAAAAGGAAATTTGATACCTCGCTTCGAGAATTCTCATCACGGAGGAAATCGAAGACTCTATTTGGCAGCACCGGAAGCCAGAAAGAAGTCGCAGCACTCAGTACTATACCGGGGGGTCTACCCGGATCGTCTATACTTTTCCTGGTCATGACCCTCACATCGTCGGCACCCGTCCCTGATAATGTCGTCCATGTGTGAGCCGTAGATGCGCTGACTCCGGCGCAGAAGCTTATCACCATTCTCTCGGCTAGTTTTAGCATGCTCTTTCTCCCTTCTTGACTCGTTATCACTGCCAAATGTAAGTGAAATCAGGAGTTGAAAATGAGTGACAACTAGCAAGACCACCTCTAACAAAACATTCATTAGCTAGCAGAAAGGACTTCATGATTCTTTGGCTAATGACAACCAGAAACTTTTGTATTTAACAAAAGTGAAGTAGAAATGCGTGTAATTACTATTGAGGGATCAGAATAGACTTGAAAATATTATTACCTCCGACGTCGGTATTAGGAATATTTGTTGCCATGGCACTGGCAAGGCGTTCACATTGTCTATCTAAGGTGGCGACCCACCGTTTAGCCCCAAAGGCGTGACCAGAATCAACAAGCTGCTTGTATAAGCTGTGGACTCCTCTATCATCCACTTCCACATTCTCAACCCATGTAACCTAGGGCACAATGATAGAGTAAATAAGGATGTATCAAATCGAAGTGAATGTTTTGAGTTACGTATTTAGTCCTAGCTAAAACATGGGGATTCTTCTTACCTTGGAATATCCATTTGGCATTTCTTGAATTACACATCCTGAAGGCCTTCTTCGGCACCTGACAATCGGGCTTGGGCGTACATTGTCCAAGGAAGCATCAACAACAGCCCAAGCCCCATCACCGTGCTGTTTACAATACCGAACAAAGTAGACTTCGCGAGTTGGAACAAGTGGTGTAGGAACTTGAAATTCAGCTGTCATCTGCATTAATTCGATGTTTAGAGATCTTAGAAGACAGGAGTTGTAAGAAAAAGCAAAAGGTTACACGTGCTCATGTGATTTAGGACTATCAACAAAGTATAATCCTTAGTAATAATTGACAAATACATATGTATGTATACCACTTGCAAAGCTCCATTGTAGTTGCCAGCTACTCCTGTTGATAGTACTTCCAATGTTGCAGCTCGTGAGACAATGCTGGAGAAAACTGTCGACCATTGATTCTGCGGAAAAAGTAAATGCGAGATATCATTTCGAGAACGAATCCATATTTTTTTCAGTGCTGTGCGTCTATACCTGGTCAAAAGCAAGAACGCCTCACGATTTGGAGCACCCAAGAGGAGAACTAATAGAACCCTTACCACATCCATGAGAATCTCAACAAGGTTGATGTGATCCATAATGACAACAGCACTTTCTCGTGAAGCTTCGGTGTTAAATCCAGCAGGCTTTGGCCCGATACCCCGAGGAAATGTTTTCATGTACTCATCTTCATTTAGTACACTTGATGAAATGCCATCCAAGCTCTCACTCCAGAGGGGCTCTCCCATCTGGGCCATCCTGACCAATTCCTCCATGGCTGCAACTGCCAGCTCGATGATCATTGGCTTGTCGGCTTCTGTCGGTGCGCCAATCGACTTGAGAAGGTCTCCAGCTCCATAAATCTCTCCTCCTACGCTAGATTGACCCCCAAAACCTCCGACTCCGAGGTCAAGTGGACGAGGTGGAGCCGAAGGGGAAAGAAGAGGATAGTTCACCACTGGCTTGCCGACATACTTGGCAGCAATAGCTGAAATTCTATCGATCTGCAAAATATATGGATGCAAAATAAGAATATGTGCGTTAGAGTGAGAGAATTCTGACTTATGTTAAGTCTTGACTCAAAAGTACCATCAGTTCAATGTTTAATATAAGGCCTGTAGTTATTACTTCTAACTTAACACATCCAATGCTATTAGCTGTTATAATATAAGCATATATATACTATACCACAGGGAAAAGAAATGGAACGATGTACCTCTTCTCTTAGACGTGCATTTTCCAATCTCAAGTGGTGTTCATCGAATGACATCTCTCCAATGGCTGTCGGCCCTCCACAGTTGGGACATGTGGCATTACTTAGTGCCTCTCTGTACCTCATATTGTCGGCCCTAAGCTTGTCATTCTCCGATCGGAGCTGTGAGTTCTCGCTGCGCTCGTGCTGTGTCTGCAAGAGAAGGAAAAATGCACCCAACTTAGTTATAATCAAGTGCAAAAGCAAAACTAGCACTATATAATAAGCATAGGTTTGACTAGGGCAAAGCCCACTTCCTATTTTAGAAGACCAAAAGATTGAAGTTACCCGCACATACACACACACACCTACGTTTTCTTTATCTGCTAGTTTTGGTAATTAAATATACCTTCATTTGAGTGCGCTTGTTTTGGAACCAAAACTTGACTTGCAAAGGCTCTAAGCCTAATTGACGGCTGAGTTCCTTCCTCTGCTTGTCATCTGGATGCGGACATTCCTTGAAAAAACTGCAACATTTTTTCCTCGAACCAGTTTTCAAAAGTGGTATAGCAATTAGAAACAAAATTGACGATCATGTTAACAGAGGGATTCGGCAACGCACGCTTCCATCTCTTGGATCTGATGCTGGGTGTGACGATGGTATCGCTTCTTCTTATTGGGACGCTGAAGATCCTGCATGTCGTCTCCGGATTGACCTTCCTGGTTTTCACTCCCTGACTTTGTGCTAATCTCGAACTCTTCATCTCGGAGCCGAGCAAGTTCGCTCTCTGACGCGGTCTGATGAGCCATGTCTAAGGGGTGGTGAAGCTGATGATGACGAAGGCCTTCCATCATGTTTGGCTGCGAAAACATACATGTCTCTTGTGGAAGGTGATTTTGGTATGTTAATGTGGGGGTTTTATGCCCATTAAACGATTTTTTTTTTTAAACCATGCGACAAACATCTTATATGGATTCTTGAATCTCAAGATGGTTGTTCTGGATATCGAAAATGAATCTCATTTTTTCGGGAAATGAGATTCAAGTTTAGCAGAAACGTTGAGAAACATTAAGTTACTGAAGATCAGTCCCAACATAGTGTTCTCATTTTTACACTGCCCATAGGGCACAAAAAGAAGTTAGGGTAATTATAAGAGAATAATAAGGGCACAAAAATGAGCTTACCTGACCGAGGGTGAGCCCGGAAGACGATCCATACCCACTGGCATTTCCATTGGACCCGATCATCGGCGATGACGACATGTTCCTTGCCGGAATCATGATTCCAGCTGGCATGTTAACGAAGAAGCTAGAAACCCTAGTTCCAAAAGTGAAGCAAATACTGATTATATCCTCTTCTCTCCTTCAGCACTGTTAAGCGTAACACTAGTTTTGACCTTTTTGAACCCCTATATTGTCCTATCCTTAGGAAAACTAATGGTACTTGCGCTGACCCTGAGATTTTGTCTCGAATTTCTTTGTTTTTTAATTTTTTTTTGGGAGGGGGGGGGGTGTAAAATGCCAATGCACGAGAAAAGCAAAATAAAAAAACTGAAGATAAAGCCAAAGATTAACAATTTTTTGTGAAATGGTCCCTTTTGGCAGACGAAAATCAGGCTAAAAGCATATGAAACGCCTCCTAAGATGTCGGAGTGAATCTAACGAGAACATTCTCTGTCTTTCCTTTCCTTTTCCAAAACATTCTCCAGAAATCTCTCTCTCTCTCTCTCTCTGGCAGTGCGCTCTTATATCTGCAAACAAGAAAGGAGAGAGAGCCCAGTAAATATAAGACTCACTGCAAGCGTTTTGCATCAAGAAACCCTGTCCCAACAGTGATCTTGCAAAGATCAGAACCCAATTTTTCCTTAGGTAAAGTTTTACACCCAGAAATAGAAAGAAGTGTAAAGCGAACGCATGCGAGAGAGAATTTTCTCTTGACCTACCTCAGGAAAGCCTTCGATATTGGAAAAAGCTTCGACAAGGGAGGTTAGATCTGGTTGTCCGGCCACCCTTCCTTGAACAAAAGCAACTGTTCTGCTGGGTCTCTCGGGGTTGTTTTATGGACTGAGTTGGTGGTGGTGTGAGAACTAAGAACGCATATATGCGTAAGTGAATGAAGTGGGGAGATCGACCAAAACAAAAAAAAAATTGAAGTGGGCGGAGTGGGAGAGAGAGAGAGGCGGAGTTGATGTTGGAGGGGCAGATGCAGAGAGAAAGGAAAAAAGAACAGAGAGAGAAAGAGATGAAGAAGAGGGAAAGAGAGAGACAGAGAAAGAGGGAGCAGATGGAGGAAAGTGAGGCAGAGAGACAGAGAGAGGGAAGGAGTAATTGCAGAGCGTATTGAGAGGGTGCACCAGCATTTAATGGCGGAGAGGGAGGTGTAATTACTGTTTCTGTATTGATATTGATATTATAGAGAGCGAGCGAGCGAGCGAGCGGGAGAGAGAGAGAGAATTGAAAAGGAGAGGAGCATGGTGCATCGAATGACGGCTACCATACTCCCGATACACGTACGTATCTCTCCCTGTACAAACATTCATTTCTCCATGTCTCTTCCAGCTATTCACATTTATACGCTGTTTCAATTTACATATAGTAGCTTCACCCGTAGAGAGAAATGCCTACGGATTATCAACTTTCTTAGCTTTTGGTTTTGCTGCTCAAGTATTGATCCCCCCCCCCCTCTCTCTCTCTCTCTCTCTCTCTCTCTCTCTCATGCTTCTGTCTGACAATTAAACCTTCGAACCATATCCTATGAGAGAACATCCATGCTAGATGCACAGAATAACTTCTCTAGGGTTCATCTTGATAATATGACAATTATCAAATCGTTGTTTGCAATTTGGATCCCACATTAAAGATTTCCTAGAACCACCGCAGAACACAAATAGTGTTATCTGATTATGGAAATAAATTGAGGCGCGGTCGACATGGAAAATCCTAGCTATTATAGTAGTTGATTTTAGGAAGAAAACTAGGCGGGAAATTGAATATTCATCACTAGGAAGATAGGTATTCGTCTACAAGCTTACAACTCAAACACCAACACTTTCAAGAGCGTCTTTTGAATTCAGAATTTCTGTATTACTCCTAAATCAAGAAGTTTTTTAGTGTATAAAGTTACTGTAATACTCCTAAGTCAAGAAGATCATATGTAACTTGAGTAGTTGACATAAGCCGGATATCTTTAGACAATTAGATTGGACTCATTACTAATCTAAAGTTCACTTGATTCCAAGTCTACCTATGTTGTACCAACACCTGCACTCATTATCCCCGCATCCAACCTAGGTTGAGAAAATAAAGTATGATTTGTATGTGTTTATATGCTTTTTATATAACATGCGGTTTCTCTTCGTTTACAAAGACTTTCTGTACTCGGTTTGGGAACTAGAAGCCAAAAAGAGCTAGGGATTACATAATATTTAAATTGAGGATTATCAACAACCATCATTTTAGAGTACTCTTTTGGAAGATATTTGTGAATAATAGTAACTAATGAGCATAGATATTTAATGTCACTTTTGCATATGAAACATTGCAATGTCAACATTTTGACTCAAGAAAATAGCATGATTTGAATGAGATCCCCGTTAGATTAGCAAGATCACGTTTTGATTTGATTACTCATACTGTCACGCGAAAATGCAACATATAGCAGTAAAAGCTTAGTTGACAATAAATCCCATTGTTAATGCTTTTAATTAGAATGAATGATGTGGCTATTGTCTGCAGGTGATATGGACAAAAGTATGGTCCACCTAGATATTCAATATCGCTATTAGTTATTGAGAAGGAAACATTTTATTTGGGCGATAAGGACATGATTAATTCCAACTATTCGACAATATCCAGGTTCCTAGTATATCTCATGTACATTAATATTCAAAATAAGATGAGAGGTATCTTAATTAGGACATTTTTTTTTCATTTTTAGTCAGTCATACTCTATTTTCACTCTAATTCTCACTCTCAAACTTTTGTCCTGCCTCCTTATAGAGCATGAGAGTTGAAATCTACACTTGAAACTAAATTGTTCCCTCTCTAACCCCTCTTAAGAAGGTGGGGATTCGAACCCCTAACATCCTCCTTCCATGTTGGAAAAGTAGTCACTGGGACAAACCCCAGTGGTTAATTAGGACATTCAATTACTACACTAGGTTGTCACCCCCTATGAGGATCGATACTCTCGGCGATGACCACATCAAATTAGAAAGTTCTTGGGAAATAAGATCCTCTTTAGGCATGAAGCGAAAGCTTAAGTTATCAAAAAAAGAATCTATAGTGTTAACACATACAATCCTTTACCAATGCAAAATTTTTACAGGGTTAAAGTATTCAAATATTAAATTATGCATTCATCTACCACTTTAAATTTTTAAAATAGTTGATAATGATCTCATAAATTTTTACATGGTATCAAAGCACAAGATTTTTTTAGTTTCAGCTGCTTTAAGTTTTAGGCAAAAGTCTAGCTTATGTGTAAGTGGAAATGTTAAAGTGTTTGAATATTAAACCACACCTTTTTCTATGTAAAATTTTACATATGGCTTTAAGTGAATACTGACACCTAACTAGGTAATTTACAATAGCGATACTATGAAATTAATTAAAAAGTCTCTTTAACATAGCTCTGAAAGCAAACTTGGCATTTGCTAAAAAGGAATGCCTCCTGATATATTCTCAAAGAGTAAATGTTAATTGTTATGTGAAAATGTCTTGTACGTATACGCATATTGATAGCTTGACAGAACAGAGAGCTATTAAAAGAAAATACCCGGACTTGTGCAATCTTTTCAGACTCAATTAAGTAATTTTGTGCTTTGGGGAGCCTGTCGATCATGGTGCTAGATGAATTACGTAAATTCTTTACTTCCTTAGATTATGAGAACAAAAGAAGATATAATCAAGAGTTAGTGGATTGGCTTATGACCCGTATAACCATATCAAGAAATGTGGGCTTTCGATTTTACGAGAAAAAATTATCAAATTATTACAAGACCTATTGCAATAATGCTGATTTAATCTTAAATCTTCAACTTTGTCAAGTTAGTTCTAAAATTTTTTGTGAAATTCCAATTTAATCTTTTCACTTAAATATTAATGGCAATTTAGTTATTAACGACCGTCTTATGTGACACACCGTCACATCAGCGATACTCAACAAAAAATGACTGGTAGGACTACATTAGAATTTTACGTAAAAGTTTATGACTAAATTGATAAAATTGAAAAAATTTAGTGAAAATTATCCAAAGAGTCCTAAATCTATTATATGATTTTAATTCAGTCATAGATCTTTCAGTTGTGCTAATTCAGTCATAAATCTATTGCATGACAACTAATGTAATATTAAATTTTTTAATTTGATCAATTTAATCATAAACCATTTGACCATTTGCCAATTTAATCTTAAATATTTTGACCATTTGCCAGTTTAGTCATTCTAGTCAATTTTTGTTTATAAAGTACTAACATGGTGGTCTAGTTAGTGCCATCCATCTTACGTGATATGACTGACTCTTATGTGGACAATTTTTGAATTTTTTAAAATTTTTTGCATTATTTTCCTTTTCCTTTTTTTGTCATTATTCAATTTTCCTTTTATCCCTTTGATGACCATTGTTGTGCCTCACTGATGACTAGCGGAGGTCACCGGCCACCGAGATTGGCCTTGACGCCCTCACCAACTTAGGCGCAAGTGTCCCTTGCTTGAGGCTAGTGACCTCCGCTGGCCATTGATGAGGCTCGACAATGGCCGGCAGAGGGAAAAAGGGAAAGATGGAAATTAAAAGGTAAAGAAAAGGAAAAATAAAGAACAAAAAGAAAATAGAAAGTCAAAAAAATTACAAAAAGCGTCCATGTGAATGATCAAAATTTGCTGGAGTGACTAAACTGTAAATCCTTAAAAAGTTTCGAACTCAATTGGTAAATCATCAAAAGGTTTATAACTAAATTAACACAATTGAAATATTTGATACTAAATTGACAAATCGGTAAATTGTTTATAATTAGATTGACAAAGTCGAAAAATTTATGACTAAATTGACCATCATACAATAAGTTAATGAATTTTTGAATAATTTTTTTTTTGAAAAATTTAAGACTAAATTTACATTTATACGATAAGTCTAGTACTGGTTAAATAGCTTCTTTAATTCTAAGATGATGACCGTATCAAATCAAACTTATTTTAACGTGACCAACTCTAGTGATTCGTCGAAGTCATATTCTTTGTAAGTAATATTCATTCAAAATTCATGCCCTTCAAGAGAGAGAGAGAAAGAGAGAGAGAACTCCAAGTTTGATTGGAATGGCTGCATGGTATGGCGTGATTGATGATGACATATCTCAGTCGATCCAAACAATTTTTCTCGAGAAAGGAGCAGAAAATTAGGGCGGGCGTAGCATGTGAGGGGCAGCTCATCAAACCGGTGAAGGACCACACCAGTCCCTCTGCCCTCTCCCTTAATTCAATGTGGTAGGCCCTTCCTGTGAAGCTCCATAATTGATTTTGACGTTGGACAAAGTCAATTTGTCCCAATCTTGTTACTGTGATTATATGTTACCACCCAATAGGATTTCTTTCGTTGTAGTCAAACCTCAACCGCTAATCTCCCTAGAAAGAGGTAGGTCTGTTGGTAAATTTTAATAAATGTCTGATAAATGTAAAAAATTATCAATAAAAAATTATCGATAAATTTTAACAAATAGTTGATAAATAATAAGAGATTTTTTTTTTTTGGCCAGAGATATTAGAAATTGGTATTTTGTAAAGTCAAATAAACATTAGTAACCAACTCGAATTGCTTGGTAATATTATTTGTCGGCAATGCAACATTATTAAATTTAAATTAGTAAATTAATTAAGGAAAAGTTACGACCACTCTAATATCGATCGATCTATTTATGTAGACTTGGTAAATTTAAAAAGTTGGCAACCATGAAAAATAAAAGTGGTATTTCAAAAAAGAAGTAGATAATATTAAAAAATAATAATAATGGTAATAAGCAAATTGGGTGAGAGTTGGTATTTAATAGTTGGTTCCTTAACTAGATAATAATGATAATTCACTCAAGTAAAATGTTGGTAATTTGATATAATAGTTGGTAAATTTCAAGCATCCATAAGAAAGGTTAATAAAAGAGAAAATTTTAAAAGAATTCAAATCGATAAACCATTTCGGGAATTTAATGGGGGAAAAAGGGGCAAGTCCCACAATGAAGATTGGTTATCTAATGTAATAACTAGTAAATTTAAGTCATTTGCAATAAAGACAAACGAAAGTAGATAAATTATGACAAAAGTTGATAAATAAAGAAATCAATGAACATTGGTAAGTAATTTAAATGAAAGTTAGTGACAAAAAATTAGTTAGTTACTTAATTTGAAGAAATTGATAAATGATTCAAATAAAAATTAATGAATTGGTAAATTTAACAGTTACATATGTCATACAAATAAAAGTTAATAAAAGAAAACTGATGATATAAGCTGCAAAAAACAAGCTAGTAATTTCGTAAAAATATTAATAATTTGCCAATAAGTTGCCGAAAGTCAGCTAACCTGTAACTTTTTTGAGTAATTTTTTTTACACTTACAAGGCTGTTTGGAAACGGTATAGTACAAACATCCCCATGCAATAACGGAGTGGTTCTTTAGTTCATTGTGAAAATTGTATCACAAAGTGACTCGTTTCCTCTCTTTTTCTCTTTAGAGTGAACAATATTTACTTGAATTTTTGTGATAAACAAGGCTCGCGAAATACTTTGTCTTGCCGTCTTTATTAAATTTCGAAAGTACATTATTCTTCAAAGAATGATCTTTCACATGTCATTCATTTGTATTAGCATATATATATAAAGTACTACATGAGATATACCTATTCTACTTATTATAGCTTGGCATAGGAATACGTTAAGAATAATTTTGTACTTCTCAAAGCAAATTCAAATATCAAATCTAAAATATGGAAAATAATTTTGCATGTATCCTTGAGAATCGGGTGGTAAAATTGAAATTCACATTCAAAACATGACGAAAAAGGCGAGGTTTTTGTTAGCATAGGTCTTTATTTTTGCGGGTAGAGATTAAGCTCGTGTCTAGGATACTCCTTTCTAGAGATAGATCCAAGTTAATTAGATCATTCCATCACCCGACCAAATTCCATCCGATTACATTATCTGCTCGATGTATCAATGCTCGGAACCAAAGTCTTGACTTCAGAATGATAGAAACGTCTGAAAAAGATGGTGAAGCGCATTAAATCGAGAGGACCATAAAATGGCAAGCATCAAACCCAGTTCAACTCTGTCATTCCTCTTCATTTAGAGCAACTGATGAAGATGCCACCACGTTATCGTGGACCGTAAAAGCCTCTGGATGATGTTGCGCTTGATTGCGCTAGAGATCAGTGGGACACAAACCGACATTTTCTTTAGGGTTTGGAGTAACACATCAGTGAGACACAAAACGACACCTTTTTAGCAATATTCCTGTCTCCGAATAGGCAGAACCATAGAGAAAGCTAGATGCTCCTCATCTCACGAATAAAACTGAAGCATTTGTATGGACTCCACGACCACGACCACGACCACGACCATGACCATGACCATGACCACGACCACAGCGAGAAGACAGACAATGACCCATATGCATGATCAGCGTGAGCTAATATAAAGCAAAAAGCATATGATAAGCCGCTGGATTGGAAGGACACATGGCGGACAAATCTTAGATTACATTAACTTAAGTTGATAGATGTAAAATTTAATGTCTGGAACTAGTTAATCCGGGGGTAAGGATGACAACGTCTACGTTACAGAAACTTTTCGAAAATCATGCTTAGCTACGCCTACATGCATTAACATAGGTTTTCCTTTTGTCTAAGCTAGTCCCTGCCTTTGAATTTGCATACTTCTCCGCCACAAAAAGAGAGACGAAAAGGCCGTCAACTGTATTTTGCCTTGCTTTTTATATGCTTTACGAGATGGTGGGATATGTCAAGGATTCGAATTCAAGTTCTACATCAAGCTATGCTATTTAGTGTTAAATCAAAGTATTAACGAGCCAGTTTTTCACAATGTTCGTTCAAAATGGCACCTTTCTGTCTAAGTATTTATGGACCCATAAAGTTGAGGATGCCATTCATGCCGGCAGTTTCGTGTCATTTCAAACATTGCACGGGCTTTCCGAAGGTAAAGCGACATTTCCGTTTCGTTATCTTTTTACTTTCCCTCCTTTTATTTAAAGCCTCAGGATGTTATTAATCAACAATAATTCCTCTAGGCGTATGTTGGCGCTCTTTGATCATAAATGGAATGACATTCTGTATGACAAAAGGAAAAAAGACGCATTTATTCCTACGTACCCACCACATTAGAATTTATGATCCTCGTGATACTTAGGTAGCTAAAGAGTGCACGCTTGAATGTGACGCTCTATGCTTGTATACACTTACTTTTATTTATTGCCCTTGGGCTAGACATACTGGTGTCTGTGTTTGATTAGTAATAATTCCCTTTTTTAATCGATTCCCGGCTTCGCATCAGTTGGGTTTATTTAGTTTTTTGCCCATGCCATGAATAGCAGACCGAACTTCGTTTTTTTAGCAGGGTTGATGATTTTTCGATTGCTAAAGTGGGAGTTATGCAGATATTTCATGATCCACCAACATTTAGTAACCTCCTAATGATATACAAAGTTTTGGTAAACAAAATAAGGAGTATACTATACATCGCTTCACCCTGCTTTGAGCATCGAAAGCTTTTACATCAACTTCCAAATATAAGGCTTGAAATTCCGTGAAGTGTCTATATCAGCCAGAAGATGCTTGTCGACATGGACGCATGACACATCCGTCCTCGATCAGTGAATTTATCTTTAAGAGCTCGAGAGCTTTAGCTTCAATTCACTGTAAGTAGCAAAAATTTTAAATCCTAACAGTGCATCAGAAACTATTTCTCTCTCCATTATCAATCAAAGGTAGACGACGTATGAGTCTGGATGTACATTCGTTCCCATGTCAGTAAGAAGTTATTTTCTCAAATAGTGTGCATATATATACCTATATATTTTCCATATACTTAAGTTAGAAATGACATTTCTCATGCTTTGAGCGGTTTTACCAAATTAGGTCTAGACTAAATAATTAAAAGAAATGAAAGATACAATGAACATTTCAACTTTCAATTAACTTCTTCATCTAGTCACCAATTTTTCGCTTTTTTTTCAAGCCACGTGACGAAGGTGTGAGGAAACTTCTCTACTTAAAGATGGAGTCCAAAGAAAGAGAAGAAAGAGCCCTAGAACTTTTGCTAGCGGGTGTCCCCAGTCGTTGCCCGCTCCAGCGAATGCTGCCAAAACTTACAGAACGGAGCCAACGCTTTCCATCTGAGGAAGACCCGCCTGACGCCACTCTCTTTCTTATCCTAGCTTGGGTGCCTGTCTACTTTTCATGGCCCCATGCGGGCCAAAGGCAAGTGGGAAATCTCGTCGCTCGTAATTGGCTTTGGCTTACTTCATGCTGATGAGGTCAAAGCGAAAGAGCGAGTCTCTTCGGCTTGGCCATGGCCAAGTCAATTTGCAGAAACCCTAGCTCATTTACTCCGCCGCGACCAACGGCCAATGTGAAATTCCGAATATTTCGAATTGGATATGTTGCGGATGTTCGAAATTGAACAAAGAAAATCCGAAGATCAACTTCCCAAAGTTTGAATCTGCGTTGGAGAATTTGGCTTTGAAATAGGAAAGTCTAACTTCGACTTGGATTTGGATTTTGTTTAAAATATACGAGAGATATGTTTTGGATAAAATCGGGCAAGATAGGAAACATAATCCTATGAGAAGTTGGCAAAAGAATAAGGGTTTCACTTATATATAGACTTGTGGCCATGGGTGGTAGACGTGGATCACAAATTGTCTTGAAGCGCTGCGTGAGTGCTTGGTGTTCCACCGTTGTTGATAATGAAGAATTGGTCTTGAAGCGCTGTCTTGTTGTCGAGTGCTTGTGAGGGATTTTCTTTGTCGTTCTTGTCCGTGAATTACATCCAAGAAAGATTAGTGTTTGTAGCTAATTTAAATCTTGTGGTAAGATTTGCATGTAATTCCTTCGTGAGATTGAGAGATTATTTCTTGAGGAATTTCGGGGCTAAACACTGTGTGCGTTGTTGGGTGTAATTGGGGCTTGGGAAACACCGAGAAAGTGTTTGAGTGACTTGAGTGTGTAATCTCCTTGTATCGCTTGATCTATAGTGAAATTCGCTGTTGCTCTCCCCGTGGACGTAAGTCTTTACGACTGAACCACGTAAATCTGATGTCCGATTTATTTTCTTCTTCTGTCTATATTATTGTTCGATCGCTCGTTTTTTTTTTTTTTTGCAACAAGTGGTATCAGAGCCAGATTTGGCTGAGTTGAACGAATCGATGGCGACAGAAGAAGTAAAAGTGAGAATCAACATATTTGATGGGAAGGATTTTAGTTTCTGGAAGATGCAGATTGAAGATTATCTTTACCAGATGAATCTGCACTTGCCTTTATCTGGGGTGAAACCAAAGAATCTGCAGAGAATGGTGAGTCATCCGATGAGGCTCCGGAAGTCGAGGAAACGGTAGAAGTTCCTCATACCATTGCGACGGGTCGAGGAAGGCGCACTCCCAAAGCACCGGAGAGGTACGGTTTTGAGGATATGGTTGCTTATGCTCTTATCGTAGGCTCTGGCGATCCAAGCTCCTACCATGAAGCTTTGAAAAGTGATCACAAAGAAAAGTGGATGACCGCAATGATGGAAGAGATGGAGTCGTTACAAAAGAATGAGACATGGCAACTTGTGAAGAAGCCCAAGGATCGGAATGTCATTGGTTGTAAATGGGTTCTTCGAAGAAAGGAAGCAACAACGGAGAAAGAGCAAGAGAGATACAAGGCCCGACTTGTTGCTAAGGGCTATGCACAGAAGGAGGGGATATATTATGACGAGATATTTTCCCCGGTTGTAAAACACACATCAATTCGTGTTTTACTAGCTATGGTAGCCATGTATGACTTGGAGCTCGAGCAGCTAGATGTGAAGACAGCATTCCTTCATGGTGACTTGGAGGAGAAAATTTATATGGAGCAGCCCGAAGGCTTCAAGGTGGAAGAGAAAGAGGATCATGTTTGTTTGCTCAAGAGATCACTTTACGGTTTGAAGCAATCTCCGAGGCAATGGAATAAAATGTTTGATTCTTTTATGCTTCATATTGGCTACATGAGGAGTGTGCATGATTCTTGTGTCTACTACAAAGTTTTGGATGATAAGTCGCTTATTCTGTTGATGCTCTATGTTGATGATATGTTGATTGCTGCAAGAAAAATGAGAGACATTAATTCCCTAAAGTCTCAGTTAAGTAGTGAGTTTGATATGAAGGATCTTGGTGCTGCAAAGAGGATCCTTGGCATGGAAATCTTTCGAGATAGACATACAAGTAAGCTTTGGGTGAATCAAAAGAAGTATGTCGAGAAGGTCTTGGAGCGGTTCAACATGGGTAAAGCTAAACCGGTTAGTACACCCTTAGCAAATCACTTCAAATTATCTGAGAAATAATGCCTTGTTTCACATGAGGAAGTTGTAAAGATGTCTCGAGTACCCTATGCTAGCGTAGTAGGGAGCCTCATGTATGCTATGGTTTGTAGCAGACTGGATTTGGCTCATGCGGTAAGTCTCGTCAGCCGATACATGAGCAATCCGGGTAAGGAGCATTGGGAAGCTGTTAAGTGGATCTTTCGTTATTTGGCTAGAACTGTCGGAATGGGTTTAATGTTCAGTTCCAAGGCAGGATCAATCGATTTAGCAGGTTATGTTGATTCAGACTTCGCTGGTGATTTGGACAAGCGAAGGTCCATCATGGGATATGTCTTTACTCTTGGCGATGGAGCTATTTCGTGGAAGGCAATGCTTCAACCTACTGTAGCATTGTCTACAACCGAAGCTAAGTATATGGCGAATCGAGGCTGCGAAGGAGGGAATATGGCTATTTGGTTTGGTCACGAGTTGGGTATAAAGCAAGAAAGTGTTACATTATATTGCGATAGCCAGAGCGCAATATGTCTCGCGAATAATCAAGTGTTCTATTCCAGAACGAAACACATTGAAGTTCGGTACCACAAAATTCGAGAATTTGTGGAGAATGGTAGCATTGCTTTGAAGAAAATCCATACTAAAGATAATCCCGCAGATATGCTCACGAAGACGGTTACTACAGAGAAATTCAAGTCCTGCAAGGACTTGATTTCTCTCACTCATCGTTGAAGTTGATGGAGGCCGCACTGATCCTGGTGCGGGCGTACCTTTGCGAAGGTATGGTGGAGGGAGAGATATATTCGTTTTCTTGGTTCAAGTGGAGGCTTGTGGTTTATTCAAGCCAAAGGTGGAGATTTGCTGATGTTGTCTTGAATTCCACAACATTTTATCGATTGGAAATTCGAAATTAAAAGGTCGATCGGGAAATCTAGGAAGGCTTGAAGATTTTGAACTATTTGTTTCCTAATATATTTCCTAGATTTTGGTTTCAAATTTGATAATATCTTTATGGTGGAATTCCTTTCCTACTAGGTTTAGGAAAGTGGGGATCTAAAGATCTATTTATTTCAGCATTGTACCTTGTACTTGAAACATACTCTCAAATAAGAAATCGTCTCTCTCTCCTGTGGACGTAGGCGGATCTTTCGCCGAACCACGTAAATCTCCGTGTTTTTGATTATTCTTGTTTACTTTTCTCATCTAGTTAAGGTATTCTTCCGCACAACACATTCGAAGTTTTCTTTCAAGCTTTATTTTCTTTCTACTAGTTTCTGCAATGTAGTTGCCATTGAAGGAGCAAAGATCGTTTAACTGAAATGGTCAAGCTTGTTTGATTTGTTTTTCTTCCATCCTAGTTCTAGGCAAGTTCTTGCATTTCGATTCAACAACACTTATCTATATGCTGTTTTGATCTTCAAGGTTCAACTCTGTATCTCGGGAAAAATGACATTAAAAGTGCTAAAAGTTATGTATGGCATTGACTTTAGCATCAAAAAATTTTGTCGGATCATTTAAATGTCAAATCGGAGAAAATTATCAATAAAGTTCTAATGACAAGATATTGCAGAGCTCAAATGGAGAGAGAGAGAGAGAGAGAGAGAGAGAGAGAGAGAGAGAGTGATCATTAGGTTTTTCTTGCGGACGGCATCGTTTTGGGTTGTGCAAGCAATTGAACGACATTGTTGTGGACTCTTAATACTAATTTAGATCTCTAGCGAGCCAGGTCAGATGAAAAAATTATTAAACTATTGTCATGTCAAATTTCCGGCTAAATTGATCGGAGTTGGCAATTAAATGAAATTTTTCTTAAAATTGGCGCTTAAGTAATCCGACAAAAACTTTTGATACCAAAGTGAGTACCGTACAGAACATTTGACACTTCTAGTGTCCTCCTAGTCTTTATTTATCCATCTATCTTCAATGAAAGTTTGGGAAAAATGAAGTTTTCTTTAAAGGGCGTTGGTCAAAATCATAGGAAAGCGCCATTGACGTCCTATTCTTCTATTGGGATCTCTCAATTTGGGAGAGCGTCAATCGAGGCGAGTAATTGATCGAGAGAATCTCAACGCCATTTTCCTTTTCATTTTGGCATTGCCTTCTTTGGTTTTCTTTTCCATGTACTAGAGAACAAGAGCACACTCGCATCCCGCGAAAAGAAGTAGAGCCAAAAAATGGTCAAAATTAAAAAGAATGATATGTAAAGATTTCGATGGGTTTTTATGAAACAATTTAAATTGCTTTATAAGCGAAGATCAGATATTTATGGAATACCCGACGATTATCTTGAATTCAAATGCGGAAGGGATCGGAATGGATCTAATAAAGCAAGAAGGCGAGCGCATGGACGGGAAAGGAAACAGCCCATCGACGCATGAGCACACGGCCTTTGAGCCTCCTATGGCCCAGCAAAAACAATTGGCCGGCACTGCCTTCGTTTTTCTGCTGTGCTTGTGCGAAAAACTATCCAATGGCCATTGAATCCCCTCGATATCCGTGTTGCAAAAGTTTTATTATGCATCCTCGAACGACTAGTTGAAGCCAATCTCACAAACACTGACCTCACGAGATCACCTGAAGATTACCGTCATGCATCATGCACTGATCTTTTCAAATGTAGGATGTCAAATTGTGATTAACGCTTTAAAACAGAGTACGCAAGTAGAGTGGGTTAGGTGAACAAATCAGTTCTATGGACCAATCTAATGTGGCAAGGGACAAGGTTTCCGTTTGATTTGTCCACCGGGCGAAAAATCTGTACCAGGAAACTACCAGAGGGTCACAACAAAAATGGCCATTGAATTTTAATCCGATTCATAAATTTTTAATCCGTTCAATATGATTCTAGAACCATTAGTTAATATTCAATGTAATTATTTTGTTTGCTTAAATGACAAATTAGATGTTGTGTAATGACGCAAAATATTACATGCTGCGTTGATTTTTTAAAAATGATGAATGAATGTGTCTATCTTTTTATCCATTTACTTTAAGAATAAGAAAAAGAAGTTGACACATTAACATGTCCATTTTTATTTAATAATGTGGATTATTTTTTCCTAATTTGAAATCAATATCTCACTTGGATAATCCATGCGCACCTTTTTTTTATTGTCTACCGTTTCGAAACTTAATGGATTGAAAGCCACATCAATAGACTCTATTAACTTGAATGAACAAAAGGACAACATCAAGCATATTTAAATAGTTTAGGAACAAAATCAAACACAAATAAATAGTTCAAGAACCATATTGAACAAATTAAAAGTTCATGGACAATATTACACATTAGATCAAAGATCATAAGCCATATGTGTCATTTCTAAAAAATTAATGAACCGAAGCTGTGAAATTAATTGGAGGGGACCAAGATTACGTCCCAAATAATCTCTAATTTTCCCCCAAATTATAGTGTAGTATTATACCAATTGGGCAATTATAGCAGGGTCCAATTCGTCCATGGCTCGTTCCATTCGGCCTTGATGTTAGACCTAATCAATTGCTACTTTAAAAAGGATGACTACGGAGTCCAAGCCCTCCTTTTCAAAGGTCTCTTTGGCTTTCTCGTGCATAAAAAAGTGTGGTTGGATATACTGATTCTCAATTACTTTGAGAAAATAATGAGCTATACGCCCAGAATTGATTATTGGTTCAATGGAGGTCGATTGTCCCAATAATTTAATAGGTCTATAGATGTCTCCATCTAGCATACCATATAAAATCCACTTGTCAACGAAAAAGAATTGTCACTTTCGTTTTAAAAATTCCTTGACTTTAGAGTACTCTCTCAATTTAGGAATAGATTGGGAGAATCATTTTACCTCCTAACATTATTGACAATCATCAAGCCATCCAGACAATATGAATCACTTACTATCCTTTTTCTAGACTAGCTATTACCTCCTCAGTTCAAAATTTCATGAAATCTTTCTATGTACTCGCCTCAATCCACGGTGAGAGGGATAAATGATCCCGCCGATCAGGCCCTTTTTTTTCCCCTGTTTGTCCCATCTCTGACTCTCATCTTGCTTTTAGATTTTTGCCCAAGTCGAACCCTGCACGCACATGTGATGTGAGCATCGCTGGTCAGTGTGCGTGCAATTCATCATATACGACGGTTCAGATTATTTGGCAGCACGACCGGGTCTAGGCAGGCCCAAGATACGCAGGAGCTTTGCCCTCTCTCTCAAGTTTCAACCGCAAAGGTCAACTCTCCCACCCCCTCCATTTCCTTTGTATTTTCTCGCACGTTCTCTCTGTCTGTCTCTCTCTCTCTGCGCATTGGCATTTCCGTTGCAACTGCTGATGTCAACTTCCTCAACTCTCTCCCCCATAGGCCCCGCGCCAGGATTCTCATCAAATGACTCCCCCCTTCTTTCTTTCTCGTGTATAAATAAACCTCCCCTGTTTTTTCTTTTTTCTTTTTTCTCTGTTATAAAACTCTGTTTCAGAGAACAACCCTTCGACTCCTTTCCCACCTGTATTCCGATTCAATTTTACACGCCACCCCGTTGTTCTTTCTAAGTGAGAGAGCCTCCCCATCAATGGAGGACTCCATATTGACGAAGAAGACTGTGCCCGACGACCGAGACGATGGGGGCGGCGAAGAAAGCGGTTGGACTACTTATCTCCAGGACTTCTCGCGAAACAATGACGGAGAAGATAGCTTCTGCTCCGGCTTCGGAACCTCCTCTTTGGTTTCGGACGCCGCGTCTTATGCCATCCACCGGAATGCTGCTGCCGCCGCTGCCGAGCCGAAGGCTCCGAGGAGGCTGAGCACGATCAAGAGGATGAGGACCAGAGAGATCACAGATGAAGATCCGCTAGAGGACACCGCCACGTCTCCTGTGAACAGTCCCAAGGTCTCCGGTTAAGCTTCTGCTTCACTATGGATCGGAAAAACTTATATTTCTATGGAGATACTTTTGCTCTGCGTCTGCCTTTTATTTGTTGTTTTACTCGAGTTTTGGCCAAATGGGCATTCGCAGATCACACATCTAAAGCGGGTGGAGATGATAGGCACCCGGATGACAGACGATTCTCTTCATCTTTCTCTGGTGAGTTATAACACTTTCTTTTTGTTTTTATGCCTTTCTATTTAGGGATACAAGAGGGGTTTCGTCTAAACTAAGTTTCTGAACTGAGTTCAATGAAATTTGATATGTAGGGAAACGGTGGGGCATCGGAGAGCTGCATGGGATTGAAGGCGAGAGAAAGCAATGAAAATGAGAAGATGATGTACGGTACTGATGGGCAGAACTACGAGTGCTCAAGCTTGAGGAAAAGAGGACTTTGCTTGGTTCCTCTGTCCATGTTCATGAATTATCAGCTTGGTTGAATCGATTCCATCTCTCCATCTCTCCATCTCTCCCTCCCTCCCTCCCTCTCTCCCTCTCTCTCTCGCTCGCTCGCTCTCTCTCTCCCTCCTCCTCCTCCTCCTCCTCTCCCATCAACTGTGTAGAACTTTTGTAAATAAGTTCACCGTTGACGGGAATGTGGCCCAATGCCTTTTCTTTTTTTTATTGTAAACCCCATGTAAATCAAAATATCATTTCGAATTCCTGTGTTTGATTATGTTCATGCTTGTGTTGCCTATAGTTGACCATGTTCAAGTTCAGACATGCCAGAAATTAACACGTTGAGGTTATTTGTTTTTTAGAATTAATTCAACAAATTAATCTCAGCTGTATCGTTTATCCCTCCAACAAATATTTTACATCCGTAACTTCTTTTCTATATCAGAGGGCTTGATATCATAAAAATGGTTTATGCCTTTTTAATAATATAAAAAGTCGTTTTGTTTCGTCTCGGTTGAACCATTGTTTTTGGAAAGTTTGAATAGTGGCTAAGAAGTTTATTTCTGGAGACATATATGCAATCATGATGCATGTGCACCTTTGGAACCTTCATATATGATGCGGTAGATTATCTGCGCATTTCTAATAAGTTACCATGTTGTAGAAAGTTTAAATTCATTTAAATTTACTTACTGTCTTATTATTATTCCCTCACTTCTTTTTGTTCCCTTCTTGTTGTTTCATATCGTAATATCTTATCAGAAACATTGAGGTGATCGCATACATTTTCTTCCAAATTCTTCTTATAAATAAAGACAGAAGCAAGGGAAAACCTTACTAACTCCCACATTCTTAGAAATAACACCGCAACCACCGAACCCTAGCTCACGCTTACGTTAATTAGCATATAACTCGACATGTGTTCATGGACATTATATAGGGAAAAGAGCACCAAAAACCTCAAACTTTGCCTAAAGTGACAAATTTATCCCAATTTTTTTTTTGTGACATGAAAACCCCAAACTTTGCAAACCGTGACACATTTACCCCACCAAGAACACTTTCGTCTTTTTTTTTTTTTTATGTTTTTCCTTATTCTTTTTTTCTTTTTTTCCTTCTTCTTCTCTCTTCCCTCTGCCAGCCATGGTGGAGAGAAGCTAGAGTCAGGCGAGGGTTGCCCTCGCCGGTGTCGCGAGGGTCGCCCTTGCTTGGGCTTGCTAGGGCGTCGGGCGGTGAGGGCGGCCCTAGCCAGCCCAAGTGAGGGAAAACCCTCGCCCGAAGCCGATGAGGGCAGCCCTCGCCTGACTCCAGCTTCCCTCCGCCAGCTCCGCCATGGCCGGTGGAGGGAAGAAAGAAGAAGAAGAAAAAAAGAAAAAAGAATCTAAGTAAAAGACCAAAATGCAAAAGAAAAAAGAATCTAAGTAAAAGACCAAAATGCCCTATAGTTTAGGGTAAATGTGTCGCACAGATACAAATTCAGGGTTTTTTATGTCACGAAAAAAAATTTGGGGTAAATGTGTCACGGTTGGCAAAGTTTGGGATTTTTCATGTCATAAAAAAAAAGTTGGGTTAAATTTGTCACTTTGAGCAAAATTTGGAGTTTTTGGTGGTCTTTTCCCTATAATAGAGACACCTATTCTATATGATGCATATATTTATATATTGAACATATTATCAATCCATGGGGTGGATGAGAGCCTGACTTATTCATTCGCTTTATAGCTTTACAAAATTAAAAAATGGTGGGGCAAATACATGGACCCCGCTCACTAAATCAATTATAAAAAGTATAGTGCATTAGCTCATCCCCAACGCTTGCAGGCCAATGTGAGGCCCCTCCATGTGCACCAGCATTGAAGGCAGGTGACCACCGCAAGAGAGAACCACAGGAGTTGTTGAGCTCGATTTCAGCTAATTATACTTCACTTTGATTCTTCTTCCAACTTGACTCTCTCTCTCTCTCTCTCTCTAGAAGTTCACATAAGTTCTCCTGCTAAACTTATTCTCTTTGAGAGAGTAGGTGCTGTTATTTCTTGTATAATTTAAAGAAGAAAAGTCCACTTTAGTAAAGATGGAAAGTCAGGGAGGGATTCTCTAAGAGCTTCTAAAAGAACCGTGCGGTTTGTGAGACAACAGAAGAACTCTCTCTGGGGTTTTGTCCTTAATATATTTACTTGGACAGTTAGTGGTAAATCTCGTTTAACACATGCTTAATACAAGATCCGATTACATCAGAAATCACACCCAGATCTTGTTTACTGTGATACTTGAGCACCTTAACATGCACTGTAGCATGAGGTTTGCTCGTCTTCTTCGAGAGAAGGTACTTGGCGATAGGATTTTGCCACGCACTTAAAAGGGCTGTCTTCTTCCTCCTTGAGTAAGGAACAACGCATGTGCCGCGTGTATCGTTGCTCCTCTGAATGATCCAACGTCTTTACGTGCAATTTCGAGTGGAGTTCATACTGAGAATTTGGGTCTAATGTATGTTTAGCGCATTTATTTCCCAAGTCAGCATCGCTAATTATGTGATGTGAAAGGAGATAACCCACTGTTTGACAAGATAAAAGGATTGAACTTGACCTAATTCGGCCGTGTCCCGTGACAAGAACCATTGTTTTCCGCTTTGGATAAGCATTGACATCTATTCAAAAAAGCTAGGATTACAATGAACAAATTGGCTTGAAATGGCTTAGCAAGAAAGGTTAGGTGATCAATCAAATAATTACTAAAACAACCTCTGCAGTGATTTGATTTTAAGGATCCGGAGGAGTACAGAGAATTGGTCTATATGAAAGAATTATTACTTAGATAGATACATTACCTTTTCCCCATATCGTTCGATTGTAATTCAATTTTGATGTGTATTATTTATCATGTGAAATCAAAGACTTTTTATTTTCTTTTTTGTGAGAACACATGATATTTTGTACCTATAAAACTTCCAATTTAAGTCATCTTCTCTCGGAACGTTAATATATTAATGCGATGTGGTCACTAATAAACTTAGATTAATAATTTTGGGGATAGTTGCTCAACTTATTGATTAATCCTCATGACGTGCATATCAGGCATTCCACCCTTGACATGGAAAGGGCAAAGCAAGTATATATAAACTACATGTTGACATGATAATCAAAGATAAAAGGACGATATTGCATTAGATAATTGCTAATTCCTTCAAAAATCAAATAACAATATATAAAATCCAATCACAATTCGGCCGCTTTAGCAACAACGACTCGAGTCGACTTGAATGAATAATCAACCAACATCAACATCCTCTCTATATTCCCCCCACGTTCTCTTCGCAAACTTTTTCTTTAGGCCCCTTTATTTTTAACGTTTTTAATAAGCCTAGTGGAGATGGACTCCAATTTCTCGCGCCGGCAATTATTTTTTGGGTTTTATATATCTAAGTTTAGTACTCGGCAAGCTAATATAATTAGGATATGGTTTAGTGGATTCTGTTACTCAACCTTTTATTTTATGCTTTGTTGGGTAGGTCAGCAACCGAGTGGAGTGTCAATTATTCACAAGGATGAAACCTAAGAACATAGCCTTTAGGGCATGTATTTAATTAAAAAAATTTGGTTCAATGTGTAAGAAAATCTCGAAGATCAAGCATGATCAATTTATATGATTCAATCAATGCAATACGAGCCTATTAAATTAAGACGACGGACACACAATTTACTACAAATATCGGAACATTTCAGTCAATGGTTCCTTGAACCTAAACCCCAAGCGGTAAGATTTGAGATAATTATCCTTTACGTGACCCTTTTACTAGCATGACAAAATCCCGTGAATCGCCCAATTTCAAGTTTTTATGTCGCTAACCAAAACGAATTTGTCAAATCGAGTCAAATGCTCAAATGGAAGTCTGCCCAGGACATTTGAAAGGCGGTGGGGGCAGGATTCAAGACCCAAATAGGCTGTCATGAGTGAGAAAATATACTAGAAAAAAAGAAAAAAAAAAACGGATTGTTAAGTTTGTAGCCTAGTGCTGGTGCTCTGACCAAAATGGCAGTGGCTTTCAATGAAACCTGCGAAGGAATGGATGGATGGTCCGCCTGCGTGATTCCCGGGCATGTTCTCAGACAGGTACCTTTGAAAAAAGAGAATTCGAGATTGACAGTTGGTGAGGGAGGGCTGGCGCTTTATAAAATTGGATGGCCCACTAAATTGCGTTAAATCATCGCCTTATTGGAAGATAAGTGCAATTTGCTCGAGACCCCAAAGCTTGATCCTCCAATAGAGTGAAGTTTTGAGGAGCATGCTCTTTTTGTAATAGTCAACATACATTGTATGTGAGGAGGGTGTGGTCTATCGTGCATGGTCAATATCAGGAGATTATGAGGCATATATCTAGATAGTCATACGAAATGGCATCTTGGACTATTTTCATCTGCTATTGAACCTAAACCCCAAGCGGTAAGATTTGAGATAATTATCCTTTACGTGACCCTTTTACTAGCATGACAAAATCCCGTGAATCGCCCAATTTCAAGTTTTTATGTCGCTAACCAAAACGAATTTGTCAAATCGAGTCAAATGCTCAAATGGAAGTCTGCCCAGGACATTTGAAAGGCGGTGGGGGCAGGATTCAAGACCCAAATAGGCTGTCATGAGTGAGAAAATATACTAGAAAAAAAGAAAAAAAAAACGGATTGTTAAGTTTGTAGCCTAGTGCTGGTGCTCTGACCAAAATGGCAGTGGCTTTCAATGAAACCTGCGAAGGAATGGATGGATGGTCCGCCTGCGTGATTCCCGGGCATGTTCTCAGACAGGTACCTTTGAAAAAAGAGAATTCGAGATTGACAGTCGGTGAGGGAGGGCTGGCGCTTTATAAAATTGGATGGCCCACTAAATTGCGTTAAATCATCGCCTTATTGGAAGATAAGTGCAATTTGCTCGAGACCCCAAAGCTTGATCCTCCAATAGAGTGAAGTTTTGAGGAGCATGCTCTTTTTGTAATAGTCAACATACATTGTATGTGAGGAGGGTGTGGTCTATCGTGCATGGTCAATATCAGGAGATTATGAGGCATATATCTAGATAGTCATACGAAATGGCATCTTGGACTATTTTCATCTGCTCTATTATTGAACACGGCAATTTGACAAAGAAAGCCATGTAAATGATTCATGAAACCGTGTCTCAAGTAAAAACAAAAAGGGGAAAAAAATGTTTTGATTCGACGTCCCCTCGTAGCCTAAAGAGGATTACATTTATCTTGCGTCTGCTGTGATGGAACTAGGTCATTGTGGGAATGAAATGAAATGGGGAGTCTTGTGTTTTGTGGTGAGAAGGAATGGAATTGAATAAGGAATTTCTAGTGAATTCAATTTACCTTATCCTTGGATTAACAATATAATGAATGTTATATCTAGAATATAATTAAGAGTTAACAATAATTTCTTATCAATAATATTACTCACTAATTAAGATATTAATTGTAAATTATGGTTAAGTAGATAATAATTGAAATTTATTTAAGTATAACAAAAAGTTGTTAATAATCTAATATTAAATAATCGTACTGCTCATTGAATTACAATTTGTTAACTACACTTAAAAGTAACTACAGAAAATAACTATTCTATGAGAACAAGTAATTACACTTAAAAATAACTTCATGATATTATAACATATGTTATTTTCCTATATATTAATAGTTGGGGCTTGTATAGACAAATTTTTAAATTTTTTCTTTTCCTTAATCTGAAACTTTCACTATATATATTTTTTGACAAGTAGGTTTACAAATAACTTTTTCATAATTTTATCCAATTGGTATAAAGATTGTAATGTCCAGTGGGAAAGAAAAAAGTTGCTTTTTGATTTTTAAAAAGTATAAACAAATAGGCCCTTAACAATACTTAATAAGTGGTAATGGTTAGTACTTTTTTTGTTGTATGATTTTTATTTATTAATCTTCTAGTTTAGAAAAGGAAGGAATGTGAAATGGGCATTCCAAATTTGTCTGCTAAGCCTTGTCGTCCACGGGAAGAGAGAGACAAAGAGAGAAATTTACAATTATATGATTTGTCAGGAATACAAATATTGATGGATGTCGGCAACGCGCCGTGATGGTGATCCCCTGGCCGTCGTGTTCTCCCCCCCCCCCTCCTCTCTCTCTCTCCTTTTACCCGATTTAATTTTCTCACTTAAAAAATTTCAATCAAAGAACTTTTATTTGAGGTTTTATACATTCCGTCATATTATAATTTGTTTGATTACCGTCAAAATGTCAATGATTGGAGCCCTAAACACAATTTAAAGTATATTTCATAAGCGTGAAAGTGGGTCTAAATTAAAAATACCTAATATTCTCATTGTTTGCGACTCTTCCATGACCTCCACAAACGCCTCCTGCATTGCCATCGCCCCTCCCATCAGCATCCTCACCTGTATCACCATCACCTGATGCGCAATCATCGTCACCACCGACCCTTCCCTTGATACTATCATTACTATCTCTATACCTTTATCAATTAACACCATGTTACAACTTGAGTTATGAGAGATAAATGTCATCGCATCATGTCAAAATGAGTAATAAATTTTCACAAGCAAAAATAATTTGACCATGTTTTCTTTTGGTCGTGACAGCTTGCGTTTCCTAGGATAACCATTTCTAAATAGTATCATATGATGCTGCCTATCTTGCATATTTTATGTTTCCTATTAATCTGAGCTAATTTTTCTCTCTATAATCATAAAATCAATTCCATCGCCGGCCTTTCAACCACCATCATCCTAACATAAACAAGAGTATACCCACTCGAGGAGGAGGGCATAAATTCCATCGACGTACCTATGGAAATAGTCTGGGGTGTCTGGGAGGCACGAAGGACGACCAGAAAGACTTTCTTAATTCAATTGTTTACTTTCGTATTTTTATTCCCATGACGCAATCCGCGATGCTATTTTATCAATATGTTTAGATTTGTTCTAGATATCGCCACGTTTCTAGAATCACAAATAATTGCATTCCAATAGCCGGCGGAAAAGTCAATCAGGGGGCGCGACGGCCTCGGATTGTGGGATTTGCATACGACCCAAGAACGATTGCCTTTGTTGCGCTCGAACCTCGGTTATTATTATTATTTTATTTTATTTTTGGGATGCAAAGGAAAATTTTCATTTCACGTGAAAGACATACAAGACAAAATTAATCCTGAAGAGTTACAGTTCAATGTAAATCTAAAACATGAATCAATTTGATACCGCCTACAAAGACTTTCTTATTTCCAAAAACAGATTTGTCATAGTATCATAGTGCAATTGATAGCCCATCACCGAAATTTGCATCATTAGTAATAAGCACACGTTAAGTTTTCCCTAGGTGAAAGAGAGATACAAGACAACCAATCCCGAAGATTACAATTCAATGCAAATATGAAAAATGAATCAACTTGGTACCACCTACAAAGACTCGCTTACTCTACAAGAATGAATTCGTCATAGCATCATAACACAACCAATGGCTGATCACGGAAACTTGTACCATCATCAGTGATAAGCACACATCGAGATTTCCCTCTTCAATAGCTACGACTTTGCCTAAATGCAGTGCATGCCTAGGTCAATTAATTTCAAATAAGTCGTATCTTGGTCAGACCAATAAAGAGAGCTGAGGTTATAGTTAAAGCTGGTAGTAGAAAACCGAAAATCGCACTTATATCGATTTAGTTGTAAACTTTTTAATTTGACTAATTTAGTTCTAAATTTCTGATTAATTTACTAATGTAGTTTATTCAATCAATTTTTGACTAAAATTTGATAAAGTGTACATTGAATGTCCTACATAGCATGACCAACGCTAACATGATTTTTTTTTTGTTAATTGATTTTTTTTTTCTTTCCTTTATTGTTAAGGATGGCCATCGGCTAAGGCTTTGTGACCCAGGTCTCGTAGCTCTTGCTTAAAGCTGGGCGAGGGTCGCGACCCTCACCGCGTTTGGGAAGGACTTGCAGTCCTTGCTTAGAATTGGGCAAGGGCTCACGTGCCCTCGGCTAGTGGCTAGTGGAGGTCGTTGAGCATCAGCCTACTCTTAACAATAAAAAAAGGAGAAAATAAAAGAAAGGAGAGAAAGTAAAAATCAATAAAAACTTCTGTAAAATTAAAAAAAAAAAATTTAAAAATTTTCAACGTTAACGTTGTTAATACCATGTAGAACGGTTGGCGTCCACATAATCAATTTCTAACCAAAATTAGCTGAATAAGCTACATTGACAAATTATCAAAAGTTTTACAACTAAATTAGTCAAATGGAAAAGTTTAGAATTGAATTGGCATAAGTGTAATAAATTTATGACTTTTTTTAGTAGTTTTCCCATTATTCAAGTACACATGCCACTTCTGTTAGTGTCAATATGGATATTAATTAGAGTTATAAATTAACCATTGATCCAAATTGATAGTCGATAAAAACAACTGATGTGAAAATAGGAAAGAATACTTGACTTAGTTATCATAAAATAAAAACGCAATGGGAGAAAATTTTCAGCCAAAAACATATCAGTATGAAGATAAATCTGTCAAGTTATTTTTATGGTTAATGCAATAAAAAATCTAGTATTAATTAGGACTCATTGGTTCCCAGTCTGGTCCGATTCTGAGGTGGAATCGAGAATTGAATCGGGAGGATTGGTTCCCAGATTTTGGGAGCGGGGCCGGTCCAGTCCTGTCCGGTTCGGCCCGGTCCAATGAAACTGGTAAGTTTGCTATTTCAAGCCAAAAATATATATTAATTCATATGTAGCAGGCAGGAGTTGCAGCAACCAAACGCAGATGAAAAACACAAAAGCTCCAGGGCAGTCTAGAATGGAGATATGATCGGGAAAAAAGAAGATGAACGAGTAGGATTGAACTTGCGTTTCGGTCTTTTCAAGCTTTGTTATTTTCTCTCCCCTTTATTTATTTATTTTTTGGTGGTGCAGAACGAGTGGGATTGAACTTGTGGCTCCCATTTTCATCGATGACGTCCACGTCGATTACACTCCTAATTTAGGGTTTGCTTCTTGAGAATTTAAAATTATATATTATATATAATTACTGTCGGTTTGGTTTCTCACTTTAGAATCGAGAACCAGGCCGACCGGCCACCGGTTCCAAGAAGGAGAACCGGGAATCAGACCGTCTTCTCTAAGAACCGCCCAAAACCAACTGATCCGGTCTGATTCAGGCGTTTCTCGATTCGGGTGGTTCCCATTGCATACCTCTAATATTGATACACATTAACAAATTTACTTAAAATTTATTTTTTTAGTCACCAAAAACATTAAATTGGTACATGCATGACAGATTTGTACCATATATTAATTTTTTGACCACAAATACCCAAAATTAGTATGCTTGTAATAAATTTATCCAAAACTAATTTTTTGACTACACAAACTCCAAGTTGGCACATTTACAACAAATTTATCATCCTTTAATTTTCGTTAAATTGGATTAACATCATAAATATCACAAATTAATATGCTTATGACAAACGAATAAACCGATAGACTTGTCAATTACCACATATTATTAAATTCAGTTATTTGATAATAAAATTTGATAGAAATGAAAGAAGTATAAATTTATCATAGATATATCAGTTTGAGATTTTATGTGGTTAAAAAATTAATTTATGATAAATTTTTCACAAATACACTAATTTTGAGATTTTTTTGTAATATTAAACCTTTTTTTTAACTACTCTTTTTACCTTAGTGAATTCGCCATAATAAAGCAATGGTTCCACACATGAACATCAAATGTCTCTTTCGCCCTATGTATGATAGACAGCCATGCAAGTACGTCGTCTCTCCCTCACCATCTATGCACTGTTCGCTGACCTAATTCTCTTGAGGATAAAGCCCCATTTCAGTGAGCGTCATGTCCTTTCCGAAAGCGACGGTAATACAGATTCCAATGTGGTTTTGATTAGTAGTACCTTTGGACCGGCGAAATCCACTGCAACTGAGGAAAAATGCGGATTAGCACATGGAGTGTTGCTAATCATCTAACCTCTCCTTTTCTTAGCATTCTAGGAACCGGCATCCCTAAACAGAGAGAACAGAAAGTGGCCACCTTCTTCTTGCAATTAGACCTCGACTGATTTGATTTGCGGGTGGAGTTACTCCACATAAATGATCGTTTATAGAGTGAAAGAATCAGCCATTTACACTAATCTAATTATGTCGGGTGATGTTGATTTTTCAAAAGGGGTATGAATAAGAATTAAAAAGAAAGGTTCTCCAGAAATCATCTATATTTCCGAGGGTATACTCACTATTAATTGTATATAAAGATGGGTAATGATGAAAGTACAATCCACACAACGGCAAGACGCTTAGATGTAAGAGTTCTATAGTAGACATTAAGAAGCGTATTTCTGAAACTTCTAATTTATAATTCCGAGGGGTTGGTGGCCCTCATCCGAGATCCTTGCTGGCCACAATAAAAAAAAAATTTAGAAAAATATTAAAAAATTATAAAATTTGTTCACGTTAATGTTAATTGTGTCACATGATACAGTTGCCATTCATAT
Organism: Eucalyptus curtisii; assembly: GCA_017140595.1. NCBI lineage: Eukaryota > Viridiplantae > Streptophyta > Magnoliopsida > Myrtales > Myrtaceae > Eucalyptus > Eucalyptus curtisii. The sequence goes on from CM029494.1 coordinate 18,661,314, forward strand.
TAGCGCTTTTCGATCAAAATTAGTCGGATAAACTCAATTGGTATGAACACAAATGTTTAGAATTAAATTTGATTAAATTGAAATGTTTATAATTAAATTGAAATTAATATAATAAATTTATGATTGTTTTGATACTTTTTCTTAATAATACTTATTACAGTTTTGATAGTAATAGTGATTACGCTATTGGTCCAAATAAATATCCAAATAGCCAATCGATTTGACTTATAATGTGATAGCTAATCCCACTAAGTAGATGTGATGTTACATCACAAGGACAACTTCTGTCAATAGCCTAGTTCGAACTTGAGATCGTCGGATAGCATAAAGCACCGCCACGCCAATTCTAACCCTCTATCACAACTACCCAACCACCTAAAAGGCAGAGCTTCGCCATGTCGCATTTCAGAAGAAATGATATTCTCTTCCTCAATAAATATTACAAAGAATCCTTGGTATAGCTCAATGCAATGCAAGTAATACAGCCGCCGGCAATTTAGGGCAAAAAGATAGAGAACGGCGTGATTGTCATTGGTCATCCTGTCTTTAAGCTCACGCAAATATAGTCTCCCGAGACGTCATCACATGTCGAAAATGTCCGTGAATGATAACACGATATTTATGCTCTCTCGTGACAGATTTAATGGTCTTTGACAAGATTTTCTCTTTGTCCTCAATCGCCCCCCTTTGATTATTTTATACTTATTTTCGCCTCTTCTCCTTTTGTCATTATTAAAATCTGGAAACGGGCCACTGGCCGTGGAACCGGAAACTTCGATCGACATGAGAGTAGCTTGAAAAGAAAGGCTTCTGGAGAATCTTTATAAAATAAAAAAAGATCTCTGGCAAAACGCAATTCGTCGATTTCAATCCAAGGTGTCTCATGATTGCTTCCTTGGCGACTCTCACAGTTGGGCCCAAACAATGGAGTCTTGTTGTTTGACCTTTCTGGTAGTCACTGTGTTTGGTCGCTTGCATTCTCGCACATCTATACCGTGATCATGTGGTAATTGAAGCTTTAATTAAGATAATTACGTTGCTTTTCTCAGATGGCGTGATCTATTGGGACCTAACGTTGGCGAAAATTTAACCATTTTGCGTGTGCTCTCGTGGGCCATAATTAAGAGGTGAGGTTCCATCTCTGATACGTTAATCCGACATGGAAAAACTAATGAAGTGGCTTAAATTGCAATATATAGTTGCAAATGTTCTTCAATATAAGCAGCACAAGAAGAAACAGCCAGCCAAAGCCTTGTAATCAACTACACTTGAAACTATATGCATGCAAAATATAGTGAACTCCAATGTAATGAGGCTTTGGGTATGAATACTTATTGACGAAAACAAAACTGTATACCTAGGAACAACTATAGCTTTATCCTGGAATTGCATTTAGAGTCTACGGCGTGAGACTGAATGTGAAATAAGATGTAGCAGGTGCTATAAGCAGTGGCGTGGAACTTAAAGATCTTAGCCATATTGACTTTCCCATGCAAAGTGGCCATCGAAGTGAAGTTGAAGCAGCCCGAGGCGACGTCTCCCCAGAAACTCGGGTTTGATAGAAATTTATCGGCAATTAGATCCGTCGAAGTGGTTATGTTGACTTTAGCCCGAGGGGGGATCTTGCTGTGCACGATGGGGACCTCGGCCACCATCGACCCATGGTAGCTAACGTAACCCGTCGCGCTTTCATACTCGAATACGCTGTAGTTAGGATTGTCGATCGTCACAAGCATGCTTAACGTGACATCTAGCGTGACATTGGTACCAGTGATGTTGAACTGGATGTTCTCAAGGCCGATGGGGTGGGTCGTAATCTGAGGCTGTTTGGGCTTGAAGATCGTGAGCGACAAGGTCACGATGACGATAGTGAGAATGGCCAGGAGAACCGCCAAGGTGAAGCAGCATATTTTGAGACCTCGGCGAGCCATTTCAGTTGGTTACTAATCAATGAACAACGCAGGAGAGATGCGGATTAATGCAGACATGAGTTACTGTTCATATACGAAAGTGAAGTAAACTGAAAGAAGGGTCATGTTGTTTCTTATTAAATCCTCATCTTGTTTTATTTGGGCCATGAATGTTGAATGCTACTGTGATTCGAGGATAAAGCTATGAAGATCAGCGTGCAAGATCAAATGGATGATGACGACGTATACGCAGGACGCTCCAAGTGGATTCTAATGAGATGAAGAACGAAATGGACAAAAGTACGGCTTAGCTCGATCTTAGACCGTGCTTAGTAGTTCATCACGTTACGGAGGTTTGTATTTGACATGGATTTTGTTAATATGCCAGAAAGCCAATCGAATAGGACAGCAAGTGCTTGTTCTTCCTCTTTGGTTTTCGCTGTTTCTTTGGTGTGATTTGGTATAATTATACCTTCTAATCTCGGCTAAGTTATCTAATCTCTTGAGATTGTAAGGATAACAACACCAATTTGGAAGCGAAGATCGCCGATCGACCAGAGAAGAGCATCAGCAGCGAGCAAAGAAAAAACATTTAGAAAAACTTGATAAAAATAATAAAATACCCCCATATCAGATGGGGAGAGAGAATCTCAATTCGAATTGAGAAGATGGAGCCTCCCTCAGTTGAGAGTTATTTCTCAGTTGAGGGAGCTTTCAGTGGAAGAAAAAAAGTAACTAGAGAGAGAGGTTGATGAGAACAGAAAGAGGCTAGGGTTTGAAAGAAGCATTCAATTGTGCCAATTTAATCCTAAACATTTTAACAATATGTAGTCATTCTGGTCAATTTTGACTAAAAATACCGATATAGCGATCCAGTCGGCATCGACTGTCTAAGTGGTGTACCATCATTGACGTGGATAATTTTAATTTTCTTTTGTTTTCTTTTTTTCTTTTTCTATTTTTTTTTTCTTTCCTTCTCATTGACAGCCGGTCACAAGTGATGGGTGGCCATCGGTGATATAAGGAGAGGCTTGCCCCGCTTGGGTGAGGGGACCCTCATCCTACCTAAGTGAGGTCACCCTTGACGGGGTGATGGCCACCCTCGCTAGACCCTTGCTAGAACAAAGAAAAAATGACTTTAAAATTTTAAAAATCTTAATATTATTAAAAAAATTATAAAAATTATCTACTTTAGCGTTGGTGGTGCTATGTAAGATAGTCAACGTCCCATCAATGATTTCCACTTGCTAGATGGACTACGATAACAAATTATCAAAATGTTTAGGATTAAATTGGCTAAATTAAAAGGTTGATGGTTGAATTGGCATGAATGAAGTAGGTTTTGAGACTCCTTTTTTTTTTTTTTTTTAAATTTTCTCCAATAAATTGGATACTTCGATCAACATGAGTGTAGCTTGGAAAGAAAGTCTTCGCATGATTGCTTTCTTGTCGACTCTCTTAGTTGGACTTAAACAATGTAGTCCTATTGTTGACTTTTTGGCGATGTCACTGTGTTTGGTTCCTTGCCTTCTCTTAAATATCCGCGCCGTGATCATATGGTAATTGAAGCTTAAGCAAGACAATTGTGGTATTTTTCTTGGATGGCATGATTGACTGGGAACTACCGTCGGCGAAAATTTAACCATTCTGCATGTACTATCATGGGCCATAATTAAGAGGTGAGGTTCTAGCTCTGACGAGTTAATACGACATGGAAAAACAAATGAAGGTCAAAACTAGGTTATATTGCAATAGAAAGTTGCAAACATGATGCAGCAGCACTAGAAGAACCGGCCAGCCAAAGCCTAGCATTCAACTATACTTGCTACTGCATTTGAAATAAAGCGAACTTTGCTGGAACGAGGCCTTAGGTATGAATACATATTGTCGAAAACGAAACTAGGTATGTCTAGGAACAACTATAGCTTTATCCTGGTATTGCATTTAGAGTCCACAGCCTGAGACTGAATGTGAAATAAGATGGAGCAGGTGCTATTAGTAGTGGCATAGTACTTAAAGATCTTCGCCACATGGACTTTCCCAGGCAAAGTCGCCGTAGAAGTGAAGTTCAATCAGCCCGAGGCGACATCTTTCCAGAAACTCGGGTTCGATATCAACTTATCGGAGATCAGATCCGTCGAAGTGGTCATGTTGACTTTTCCCCAAGCAGGAATCTTGTTTTGCGCCATGGGGACTTCAGCCACTGTCGACCCGTAGTAGTTAACATGACCCGTCGTGCTCTTATACTCAAAGCTGCCGTAGTTAGGGTTGTCGATGGTCACAAGCATGCTTAAAGTGGTGACGTTGAACAGCATGGTCCCTAGGCTGATGGACTGGACCGTAATCTGAGGCTCTTTGGGCTTGAAGATCGTAAGCGATAAGGTCACGATGATGATAGTGAGAATGGCCAAGAGAGCCGCCGAGGTGAAGCAGCATATTTTGAGACGTCGGTGAGCCATTTCAGTTGGTTAATAATCAATGAAAAATTGCAGGAGAGATGCGGATTAATGCGGACATCAGTAAATGTTCATATAAGAAAGTGAACTGAAAGAAGGCTCATGTCATTTCTTTTTTAATCTCATTTTGTTTTACTTTAGAGTATGGATGTTGAATGCTTCTGTAATTCGAGGATAAAGCTGTGAAGATCAGCGTGCAAGATCAAATGGATGATGATGATGCAAACGCAGGACGCTCTAAGTGGATTCTAATGGGGAGATGAAGAACGTAATGAACAAGCTACAAGTTAGCTTGAGTTCATCGCGTTACGGAGCTTTGTATTTGACAAGGGTCTTGTTAGTATGCCAGAAAGACACTCGAATAGGACAACGAGTGCTTCTTCTTCCTCTTTTGATTTTGCTGTTTCTTTCGTGTAATTTGGTATAATTATACCTTTTAATCCCCGCTAAATTAGTTAATCTGTGGAGATTGTAAGGATAAACATGACCAAAAATAAAGGAATTAACATAAGGCAACGTAATTAAAGTATCATGTGAGAAGTGTTCTATGAAGGGCCAAGTATGTGATAGGAGTTGTTTTGAGTGGCCGAATGAAATGGGCCAACTTTTGATGGAGCAGATCCATCGGCATACTTCAGCCATGTCTTTCTTACCAAAGAGCATTTATAATGCTAGTTTTTTTTTTTTTTTTCTTTTCCGGAGAATTGGTCCACAAAATCTATAAGCTAAACGATAAGATAGAATGCAATTTGAAATTTACAAGAAATAAGTCATGTTTTGCACTAGATAAGAATATGCCATGTAATCAAATATAGCAAGAGAGTAAGTAACTTCATCGCCTATAATAGCATCCTTCTGTCCTAATAATGACATCTCGGTGGATACTTACTAGATATGGTGATTAATAAGGGTCATTTGCGGTTAGAGGAACCACCCTCCCTTCCTAGATTAAATGTAGAACTAAATAACTCAAGCAAAGTATTAATAGCAATGGTTACACAATGCGCATGAGTAGGATTATAAGGATCTAAGGGAATGCACACACAAATTCAAGTGAAAAGCCCTTCTAATGAAAACGCGTGTTGTGAAATTGAATTGAAATCAAATTCCCTAAACTAAAAATTAAAATCAAACTCCTCAAACATTGAACTAAGAATTGAAATCAAAACTCAAAACGTCTCATTTTATATGTTCTCGGGAGCCCAACGCCTTACGAATCTTCTTATTCTCAGCTTCAATCATTTCCACTTTATGCTTAAGATGCTCAATTCGCACTTGCTGAGTGCACTTCTCAGTCACATTAGGGACTAATGGACGCAAGGCGACATGAATCCGGTGTTGTTGGATGTAGAATGCTAACGCATGGTGAATCTCTTCCTCACCTTTTAACCTCTTAGGCACCAAAATCTTCTCTAGATGGCATTCACTCCATGCGGCAATGATCATCTGGATCTCGTTGAAGTAGTCATAGCTCGTACGAGTAAAACGAACTTGGAACAATTCCGTCTTGAGAGGCGAAGGAATTTCTTGAAGAGCTCTATACTGACGGGTCACCCTATATGGGTAATAAGAAGTATCACTAGAGAGGCCCGGTAGTAGGATTGGTTCATCATACTTATGAGAAAAATGAGCCTCCTCAACATGGAACCATTCAATGTGCCATAGGAATGCATTAGGATTAGGATCTTTCAAAAAATTAATCCAACGTGAAAACTGTTTATTCGGGGAAAAACGCTCTAGGATCTCGAATTTTCGTATTGGATGCCTAAAATCATCTATCTTAAATTGTTTCATAAGGTGCCCAAACCCTCTTACGTGGGAGAAAAACCATATTTGCAAAAGCTCAAGAAGGGCACACATGGTTTTTTTTTTTCATGTTGTTTGAAACGGTTTAATAACAAAAGTATTTAAGCTAAAATCATATTAATATAATTGAACCCGTCACAAACTAGGCTAACCACCCATGAAATTGAAGGATTAATTGAATTTTTTCAATAAGGAAAAACAATTAATCCAAAAAATGCTAAAATAAAAATCATAGCCTTGGAATCATTAATTGATTTGCATAACACTTCACTAGAAATGAAAATGGGCATGCATAACATTTAGCTTTGACGACCTTCCTTACCGTTTCAACTTTCATTCTTAAATATTATGATAACTCAGAAATATAATCTATGTTGATAGGCAACCTAACAAGTTCTTTTTCAAGAGGCATTCCAATGACAATACCATATTCCTCCAATGTTGAGGTTAGCTCATACTCACCAAATATGAAGGTGAAAGTTTGCAGACACCAAAGGTGAGGTAGTGCTTGCATAACACCAGAGTGGATGTTGATCTCTAGCAATGGGAGAAGTCGAGCGATCCTGGTTTTCATATATCTTTTGCCCTCTTGATCTAACTAGTCCAACCATATTTTGAGCTCCTTTTTGGTAGTGGAAATGAATTGTATGTCGGTTTTTCCCATTGCATATAAAACAAGACTGACAACGAAACCTATTGTCATTGGCTAACAAAATTGTAGTGAAGTAAGTAAATTGCAAAGTGAGAGTTTAGATAGCTTACTTTCACTGGGAATGGATGACAATCACATAAACACGCGCATGGAATGTGAGGCTCGATTTCTATCTAGATTGCTTAACTACGTAATGCTAAGAGGATGATCCGACTATCGTAGTCTCGGGTTTAAAGTGTCAGGTCCTCTTAACTTCTATCCAGTTGAATGGAATGCCCTATAGTCACGCCGTCTTGCAGATAAGGACAAACACAGACAACACCATGAAAAACTTTCGGGAAAGAGAAGGTCAACCTCTACACAATAGTCTTACTTTCAAGGAAGTGTCATTCTCAACACCATCCTAAAATCTTGTCACAGCCCAAGTCTAGCGACATGGTTGTGTGTGCAATAGTGTCGTGCGAAAGCAATAAAACATGCACAACAATTAAAATGCAAACAACACTTATAATAAGGTAAAATAAATCATTTATTCCAACACCTCCCTGCAAGACTTATACCTCTCATTTGCAATAATATTTAACACTTGATATTAAGGACGTACCTGGTATTCTCACTGCCAAACAAAAACATTTTTGAAAAGAAAAAAAAGTTGGCCTAAGTCCACTAAGAGTTTTAATTTAAGTTTCTAGCGGAGTCGCTAAGCAATCGCGATCTAATCTCGGGTGCACTACCTAAGATTGGCTAATGAACTACTAAGCTTAGACTTAGCTGGGCTCTCCCAAGCCCATATCAATTCGTGACTTAGATTCAAGTTTTTAGCATGCAAGTGAGTTTTATCTAGGAGTCGCTACTAATCAGTTTATGATAGATCAATCAGATACTTAAGTAAAATAATTTGAGGATTAATTTACTCCTACGAACTAGAGAATTTGGGTACGGGGACTTGGTTCTACTAGATTTCGCTAATGCCTTTTTGGTACTATTTTTTTTTTTTCAAAAATATCTTTGTAGGTAGTTTGGATTGCTTTTAGTCTAAATTACTATCATGCAGTTGGATGATCATACGGATGCTCAACCATTATTAAACACTTAATGAATCAAATTAATTGCACCAAAAGAATTAGACACACCAAAGCAAGGAATTAGTTTTTGGGTTTTCTCTTGTCTTGAAATTAAAATCTATATGACATGCACAAGCTATTTTTTGTATTTTTATATTAAAATTTGAAATTAATAAAAATCCTAATTAACCTATCTAAAATGAATAGTTATCTAATATAGTTTAGAGATTAATTTGACCTCAACCCTATTCTATCTTAGAAAACCATGTAAAGATGCAACATTATCTAAACATGCAAGCATTATTTATGACCCTATATATGATCTATTCTAGAATTATCTAAACATGCAATCCTATTCAAACTAGGCGATGTTATCGAGAAATCCTATATATTCTAACATGCAATCTAATCAGAAAAAAACATGCAATCCTAATTTAGGAAACTATCCTATTTGATGCACAATTTGACTTTTCGAGTATTTTCCAAAAGAAGCAATTACCAAATATACGCATTATATCCAACCACTCAAGATATTCATCGAAAATTCAAATAAATAGTTAAAATAATTAAAAAAAATAATCCATTGTCTCACGGATTTAATTAACAATTATTCTAACCCCAAACATCACAACATGCAAGAAAAATCAAAATAATTAAAAAAATTGATCCGAAATCTTACGGATCAAATTAATAATTATAATGATTTAAAAGCTAAAATATTATTACTTTACAAAAAATCAAAACAATTAAAAAAGTGATATGAATCTTACGGATCAAATTAGTAATTGTAGTGATTTTTTGGCCAATAATATCCTATTGAATAATGCCTAAAATCTCAATAAAATCACTATTAGCAACAAATATTCCAATTTAGGCAATAATATCGAGATGAAATTTGGTTTAAGAAAATTACCTTGTTTTTGCTTCCAAGACGGGACCGATGCCAAGGATTCGCAAATGGCAACTTGCATCGGGATAGGCTTGGCGGCGGCGGTGGGCTCACGACCAATGAACTTGCAAGATTAGAAAACTTGCAAAATCGACTCGGTTTGGACACGAGTGGGAATGGCAATTGGTTTCAGGGGTTCGGACGGCAAATTCGTGATCGGGGACAATGGGCGTCGAAAGCGTTGCCAGGGGTAGGAAACGCCGAAGCAGCAAGTGACGTCGAGGCGGTCGAGCTTAAGACAACATGGGCGGCGGCGTGTGGAGGTGCGACGACGGGTGGAGTTGTGACATCGTCGGGCGGTTTGTGGAGTCGGGCGATCGTCGGCAGCAGCGGTGGTGCGGCAAACAGTAGCAGCTTGTTGTCGGAAGGCTAGGAGCGATGGCGCAGGCTTTAGAGGAACGACAGCCCGGGCACGGAGGATGCGGGCAAGGGCACGACCTCGAGCGATTCTGACGGCTTTGATCTTCTTGGGCGAGGGTGAGAGGAGCTAGTTTGGCGGCACTCGGAGCGACAGTAGTTGCGACGGTGGCAGCGTCGAAGCTTGGATGGTGTCGTTGGAAGAGTGGAAGTGGCGGGTGTGAGCGACAAGCGTCAGGAGTTGCAGACGGCCGAAGAAGATGAACCCCCTACCTTCTCCTCTTTCTTCTACTCATGTCCTCCTTTTCCTTTTCCCTCTACACTGTCAGAAAAAAAAAAAAACTTTGTTGACCTTTTGAACAAGAGAGGAAAGAGAAATCTCTTTTTTTTTTTTTTTAGTTTCCTCTCGACCGCTCTTTTCTTGACAGAGCGGCATTTTATAGGCGAATGGTCTGGTCCTATCAAGGAAAGAATATTTCCCCTAAAATATTGTTCTTTGTCCTCTTTTCATTCCTTTCGTTCACCAGGAGATTTTCTTTTTTCAAGATATATTGCAAAATATATCCAGAAAATCGTGCAAACCCTTATGCCACTTCTTCCCTTGTATTGGTACATCTTGAATATTATTCGCTCTTATTATTTCAATATTTCATCTGAAATCTTCTAATTTGCTACAAAATATATCACTCAATATATATGTTGTATGAATATATGAAAGATTTATTGACTATTTGAAGAATAACACGAATCTTTTCCGAAAATATCAAATCGCCATTCTTCATAAGTCAATATTCAATCATCAGAGAATAACGAGTTTGGGCCAACTCTCGCTCTTTGTGGGCTTAATCCAACTTGCTAAATTAAAGCTCAGAACAATCAAGTCAAACACATCCGTCACCGGTCCAATGCAAATGCAATAAAAAAAAATGCTCCTTAAATTATATGTTATGCAATTTGATTCTAATTTTTTGTTTAGGAGTTAAAAATCCCTAATTTTCTATATAATAAATGAATCTAGGATTAACAAAATTTAGGTGTCAACACCGATAGATAAATATTCAGATGTTGTCAATTAAGATTTGGGTCACTACCATATCACAATACTTGGCTGGTATGAGTAAGACTTTGTTATGATCATGTCCCTCATTCGGAAAATCTTCGTCTGAGAACGAGATTTGATCCTTCAAGAGAATGGACCCAATGAACTCTTCAAGCTGTTTATCTCCAATGGTCTCCGGCATGTGTATCTCATTTAGAACCTTCAATAGTGCATTTTTGTGTTTCTCGGAGGTCTTGAACAACTCCAAGAGCGAGATCTATGCAAGCATCTTCCTTAGCTGCTCCATCACGTCAAACTCACTAGATTTGATCATCGCCAAACATTGCTTCACTTCCTCATCACCGACGGCTTTCTTTTCCATAGCTTTGTGAATGCATAACAACGAACCGTTCGAGTAACAATATCAACTTCGTTTGTCTCGTAATCCCATAGAACTACCTTAGGATCGAAACTAGCAACAGGCTTTTTTGAGATCTTGTCTTGATCATACGGTGACAGCTTAATTACCATCGATTCGAGCTCATCTTCTCCCAACTTTAAGTTCGCAAACTCCTTAACCACCAAATCAATAACTACGTGTTCAAGCTCGTACCCATCAAAGTCCCACTGGTCTTCTTCAACGGATGTCATCATGGCAACGGTTTGCTCCTTGAGCTCAGCTAGGTCGTTCATGTCTCCCCACCCATCAGGAACGGTATCATTAGAATCAATGAAAAAATTCGAAGGAAGTGAGTATTTGACGAGGTAGTTATTCCTTCCGCTTGGCTGGTCTAGTATATCTACAGCTTCTCCCCTCTCTTGTGCCATCTTCACAAATTCACGATCGCCACGGGCACGTTTAGCTTTGAGCTCGGACTCAATATTTAAAGCTTACTCCTCCCCTTCCTTTACGATCAAAGGTTCAGTCTTCTCAGCTGCGGTGTCACCATTTGATGTTTCGGTAATGCTTACTTCTTCAATTGGCATGTCCACGACCCGCTCAAAATCATGAGAGAAATTCTCGAAAGAGAAATCGATTACAATTATCATCATTTCATCCGCTTGGCCTCCTCCTCTATTTTGGATTTTGCCCATGTTGATCATATTAATGACATGCTTTAACTTCTTCTCAGTTGTGACATTCTCCTCGCTTCTTTTGTAATAGCCAGGCAAAACCAAGTCTTCATAAAGCCTGGGAATTCAACCCTGAATGTTTGCCTCTTCCTATTCTCTTCATTAGCTATCACATTCACATCTCCCACGTGGGTCGATAATGGGTTCTGTCAGATATTGGTTTCACATCCTTGAATGTCAGAATATTCTTCTCAATCAAATTCTGAACCTTGTTTTGGAGCATCCGACATTCGTCTACGTTGTGGCCTTTTTTCTCCCTTATGATACTCACGGGACTTGGATAGGTTGAACCCAGGATATTTAGGCGGATTGGAGTATCGCGAGGGACTTAATTGGTTATCATTCCTCTCCTCGATAGCATGGGCAATAGTTTGGAGAGGGGCCCAAGCAGTGGTGTAAATTGCCTTGGCGCCCATCTCCTTGGCTCATAACTTTGATATCTTCGACAACATTTTGGGGGCTAGAGAACTGCTTCAGTGCAACTGGGGATTGTACGTATGCCACATCTAATTCTTTGTCCTTCTTATTGACAAATTTACAGCTCGACCCTTCGGCTATCCGACCCTCGTGCATGGCCGCTTCAATTCTTTTTCCTATGGCCACCAATTAGGTGAAGTTCTCACAATCGGAGCTGATCATTTTGTTGTAAATGTCTGGGGGAAGGGTATTAAGAAACAATTCCACCGTCTCAGCATCATCCAGTGGAAGACTCATTCTTTTTTCTTTTTTGTGTGCATCTTGCACGTTGGGGCAATTTCGGTGTGGTATTTATATTGTAGTATAAATGCCTCTGCCAATTCCTCCCATTATTCCATCTTCTCTGGTTCCAGTAGGATGTACCACTATAGGACCGGATAAGATAAAGTCTCTTGAAAAATTTGGATCAGTAGCGGGGTGTTCTGTGCATAGCGCCCCATCCTATTCAAGTAGTACTTTAGGTGGACTTTTGGATCCATCCTATTCAAGTAGTACTTCAGGTGGACCTTTGGATCACCGGTGCCATCATTTTTAGCGAAATGATGGATCTTGAATTTTTTTGGCAAAGTCCATCTTAGTGTTTCGAGATAGATCTTCGATCACGCTAGCTTCATCTCCCAGCATGGCGCTAAGCTTCTCCTCAAGCTTGGTGAATCTATTGTTATTCTCTTCCTCCATTCGGGCCGAGATGACTTTCAAAATGGGATTAAGTTCTATTACTATGGGCGTCATATGGGGAATCTCTTCAGCAACGTTCCCCCTAGCGTTGGCATTATTGCTAGCTTTAGGAGTGGCCACGGGTGTGTCTCTGTTGGGGGTTGCAATCACCAGGCTTGGATCTTGTTTGCGAATTGGGCAAATTAGGTGGCTAACTAGGTGATTCTGTCATCTAGGGCCTTGCAATTAGCCTGCAAGGTCACCTCTGCTTGGCGACCAGCCCTTGCCTCTAGCCAGTCGGCTTGGTTAGGTGATTGGCCAAAGGAAGGAGGAAGAGGAAAAAAAAATAAGGAGAAAAAAAAATGGGGGAAAAGAAAAAAAGAAAAACAATAATTAAATAATGCGAAAAAATATTAAAATATTATTAAAAATTGTCACGTTAGCGCTGGCTAGCCAAATTTGGTTGAATGGATTGAATTGACATAATTGCAAAAACTTTATAACTCAATTGGCCAAAAATATAATTTTAGAACTGAATTTGTATAATTGCAATAGATTTAGGACTTTTTTTAGCAATTTTCCTCACTTTTCTTAGATGGCCTGATTGATTGGGACACGTGGGCGAATTTTGCATATGCTCTCGTGGGCCATAATTAAGAGGTGAGATTCTAGCTCTGACAAGTTAATACGACGTGGAAAAACTAATAAAGTTCAAAACTAGGTTATATTGCAATATATAGTTGCAAACATGCTGCAATATAAGCAGGACTAGAAGAAGCAGCCAGCCAAAGCCTTGTAATCAACTATACTTAAAACTATGTGGATTCGAAATATAGCGAACTTCGCTGGAACGAGGCCTTGGGTATGAATACTTATTGTCGAAAACAAAACTAGGTATACCAAGAAACAATTATAGCTTTATAGCTTTATCTTGGTAATGCATTTAGAGTCCGCATCCTGAGATTGAATGTAAATTAAGATGTAGCAGGTGGTATAAGTGGTGGCACGGAACTTAAAGATCTTGGCCAGACTGACTTTCCCAGGCAAAGTCGCCATAGCAGTGAAGTTCAAGTAGCCCGAGGCAATGTCTTCCCAGAAACTCGGGTTCGATATCAATTTACCAACAATCAGATCCGTCGAAGTGGTCATGTTGACTTTTGCCCGAGCGGGAATCTTGTTGTTAACGTAACCGGTCACGTTCTTGTACTCAAAGCTGCCGTAGTTAGGGTTGTGGATTGTGACGAGCGTGTTTAACGTGACGCCTGTGATGTTGAAGTTGAAGTTCTCGAGGCCAACGGGCTGGATCGTAATCTGAGGATCTTTGGGCTTGAAGATCGTGAAGGATAAGGTCACGATGATGACGATGAGAATGACCAAGAATACCACCGAGGTGATGCAGCATATTTTGAGACGTCGGCGAGCCATTTCAGCTGGCTACTAATCAATGAATAATGCAGGAGAGATGCGGATTAATGCGGACATCAGTTGAATGTTCACATAAGAAAGTGAAGTAAACTGAAAGAAGGGTCATGTCGTTCTGTGTTCGACATGGATTTTGTTTTTGTGCCAGAAAGACACTCGAATAGGACAGCAAGGGCTTCTTCTTCAATTTTGTTTTTGCCGTTTCTTTCGTGTAATTTGGTATAATTATACCTTCTAATCTCTAAATAAATTAATCTCTCGAGATTGCAGGGATAAACATTACCAAAAAATAAAGAAATTAACCTAAGGCAATGTAATTACAGTATCATGTGCGGAAGTACTCTATCAAGGCCCAAGTATATGATGGGAGATGTTTTGAGTGGGCGAACGTAAGGGCCAGCATTTGATAGAGAAGATCCATCAGCATACTTCAGCAATGTCCTCATTATGTAAGGACAATTTAAAATGCCAGGTGTTTTTAGGACTGGTCCACAAAATGTAGAAGCTAATCGATAGGATATAATGCAATCCGACATTTAAAAGAAATGAGTTGTGTTCAACACTAAATAAGAATATGCCTTGACAATCTATACAGCAAGAGAGTGAGTAACTTTATCGCCTACAATAGTCCTTCCCAGTTTATGTTTGCTAGATATTGTGATTAATAAGGGTCATTTGCAGGGGGAGGACTAACCCTCTCCTCCTAGATGAATGTAGGAACTAAAATTAACTAAGATAAGTATCACTAGCAATGGTTGCATGATGCGAAGGAGAAGTGATAATAAGAATTTAAAGGAAATGCATATCGAAATTTAAGTGAAAAGCTCTTCTAATGAAAAGAGCTATTGTGAAATTTACTTGAAAGATAATGGATCTTGCAATCCAAGTCCAATTCAAAGAAGAAGAAAGTACCAGAGAAATCAGTGAGGAACGAGAAGGAGCACCGGAAATTTATTGATTTGATTCAAGTGTCGATATTTACTTCACGAGGAGAGCAAGTCACCAAAAAGTCCAATATGAATCTTGAGAATGCAGAGTTTATAATCACTCAATCACCCAAGCTTTTCCCAACCTTAGATTACATCCAAAGCAAAACCCAACTGCCATCTCACATTCTAGCCCCCACACTCCTCTCTCTCTCTCTCAAGTGTTTTCCAAACCTTAAATTACATCCAAAACAAAAGTCAAATATTATCTCACAATCTAACCCCAAGACTTCTACTGTTTGCTCTTATAACATTCTCTCTCTCTCATATCCAAAATAGCGAACCATTTTTAGCAAAACTTAATAAAAACAAGAAAATTGGATTGAATTGTCCCTTTTTTAGGAAACCAACAAAAACAAGGAAATTGGATTGGACTTTCCCTTTTGAGTTCAAACTCAAGCCATGTTCTTAGGAAAGAAATCACGAGTGTTCTTAGGAAAATAATCACAGGCAATGCAATCCCCAAATTTACTCCAAATTACAAAGACGTCCAACCATACCATGAATGGTGCACCAAGGGTGCAAATGATAACCATTCTGGTCAAAAATTAATTTCTGGAAGAGAAATAGATTTTTCTATTTGTATTTCTAGACGAGTTTCTAAGTAAAAATACTAGTTTGATAACGACACACAATTTCTACTTTAAATTCATTTGATAACGATACAAAATTTCTTCCTTTCGGATGGCGAGGACCAATGACAGACGGCATAGCCGCGTGGACCAATGGACAACCGACGGACGACAGACGGCGGCAGCAGGATCAAGGATCTGATGATATGGTGGGTGGCGGCGGTTGCGGCCATCGGCGGACAATGGTCGGCGGCGACGAATAGACTACCAATTCGTAGTGAGGACAAATAATGAGAAGAATTTTTATTTCTCAATTCTGTTCTAGAAATAAAAAAGTATAAAATTTTTACTTCTGATTTCTATTTCAAACTTATTTCTGGAACAAAAATCTATTTCAGAAATAGAAAAATGAAATAATTTTATCAAACGGATTTTTATTCCAGAAACAAGTCTGAAATAGAAAATTTATTTTTGAAACGAAAATTCTGATTTGTCATGCACCCCAATTGACTCCATTATACTTGCACGACCATCATGTTCTGCATTGTGGAGGGAACAAAATCAACCCTTGGTTTCATGCTGGTCGAGCGAACTTGCTAAATCATGAGGGATACCGTTCCGAATTGAACTTTAAAAGCCCAAGATTCGTCGCTATATTCAAAAGTCTCATCGTAATCCATCGAATCTTTACATTTGCAAAAACGATTTGCTTTATGAACAGTTTCAAGGAATACGCGCCGTTACTGTTTTCCACTCTGTTTTTCCTCTGTTTCCGAACTTTTAACAGGACTCACGAAGAAAAGTAATACTGAAGATTCAAATAGACCTTCGTTTGCATATAATCCAAATTCACCTAAATAGACAAGCAGCGAGATCATGGTGTCTGAAAATTACCCAAAAGCGAATCATCATTCCACACTAATATTAACCCAACCCAAATCTACATGATTCTGCATTAGAGTGGCCGCTTTTGTTCCTTCTCACCCCCCCCCCAAAAAAAAGTAAAAATAAAAATTAACACCACAATACCCTGAAGACGATTTCCATCTTCTTTAGTAAAGCAACTAGCAAAAGCACATCCAGACTACGCTCAAATAAAAGCCAAAATTGCTTCTTTCATCAGCTGCCAAAGCACCACAGAACAGAGATGGTCTTCCTCAGTCTTCGCTGGTCGAGTATCTTGAAGTCCAGAACTTCTCGATTTCCTCCGCCGTTCTCCCTGGAATTCTCCCGGCAATTAGCGACCACCTAGAAGCACATGAACTCGGTGTTAAGGTCACGTCATATCCCGAACAACAAAACAACAAAAGAGTTCACGAAAGCGGCAGAAGAACCCAACCCACCTCTCGCCAACTAGCTTGAACATTCTAGTTATGAGCGTCTCCTCATCTTCCGAGAATTCCAGCTTAGAATCTTGACTGACATCCTCTGCTGCAGATATTCGACACCGATATCTTTATAGCTCCTCGAGACAAAGTTTTTCTTGCTAATAGGAGGAATCTACTAAAGAAAAAAAGGAGAGATTTTCAAGCTCGGAGTAGGTACCTCTAGAGTCCGCATACGAATCATCAGAGGAATGGTCCAGGCGAGACATTTTTTTCTTCCCGAAAGCGCAGTTCCAGGGACTGAGCGGCAGAGAGGGAGAGAGAGCAAGTTTTTCAACACTGGGTATGATTGAGCTTGATGAATATACGGACAGAGAGCGTGTTGGTGCGGGTGGGGAGTGAAAGTGAGACTGAAGCTTGGGCGTGTGTGAACCGGAAGTGATTTAATTTAGTATTAATAGGGGACGGCCAAAAGGAGAACTCTCAAGAGAGTGGTGGTCCCTCCTGTATACACAGAGAGAGAGAAAGAGAGAAGAAAGGGCGGTGAGAGAGACTGGAGAGAGAGAGAGAGAGAGAGAGAGAGAGCATGAGAGGATGAAGAAGAAGAAGAAGAAGAATGGTAGTTGACAGCGTAGGCTTTCCGGAGTCCAACTTTGATAGGTAGTTGAACACTTTACTAAACTAGTATTGTTGGTTGGTTCAGGAATTTCCTTATGGGGAGACTCTTGAGTAGTGCCGCTCGCACCGTTCGTCCCGTGAAACTCATCGTATTTCGTCTGTGATCGTGATGTGACTTACCTCCTCGTCTTTCATCACCCTCGCCGCCACAACATAAAAGTGATCAAGGGGGGAAATCGACGTACTCGAAGGCCTGTTTCGATGTTGGTCGAAACTAATAGTGACGCGATAATCACAGATTGCGTGAGATCTCATTCAGATCTATTTAAAAAGATGTGACAATTGTGTTCATGATTGATCTGTAGACTCACTAGAAGTGATAAGTTCCTAGATGCTTTCTCAATTTCTAAAAATGGAAACTGGTCAATTCGATTTCTTGGTGGACTAATGGAATTAGGGGCATGTTCAGTTTTTTTATTTATTTATTTAGTTGTCATTAATGTTCAAGATTAAATTGAAGATGTTCTTGATAATTAATGCGCTTTTACAATTACTGAATTACATATAAAATTGTAGGTTTCATAGAGATTTTTATAATTTGTGGCAAAATTTGATTTGAATGAGCAACTACTTTTGTGTTTTGATTTGATCGTCATCTTACTCGCATGCCTATGTGCATGACCGAGGTGTAAAATAGGAGAAAGTTAGGATTTTTTTTTTTTTTTTTACATATTTTTAAAAAATTAAAAAATTGGTCCAAATGAGTGGTTCTATAAGGGCTTCGAGCTGATCATATTCTGGAGACTCTAGAGGTTGATGCAAGTTTGATAGAATGCCAATGAATTCACTAATTCCAATCTTATGGAATGGTGAACTGAATCGATGCCCTCGGAAACCGTCTAGAATCGGTTGATTCGGCTCAATTCCGGTAGTTCTTTTTGCTTATGCCTAGGACCCTTATCTAGGAAAGCGATTCTCCAAGACGTAGGTTCGCCGTGGGGCCGATAAAAGGCGATTCGAGGGAGCTAGGGAGCACGACATGGCCTGGTGGGGTGGCGCGGTAGAGGAAGGGATCCCGGGGGAGGAAATGTTTGGTGGGTGGGAGGGGCCATGTTCAAGAGGGATTATTATCCTGTAAATAGAGTTGGCAATCATTAAGGAAACGACAAAGGAAGAGACAGACGTGCCACGAGATAAATGGGTCGGGCCTTAGATGAGTGAGGCCTGTGGCGGGAGAGAGAGAATAGACCGGATCAGCAGCGTCAATCGCCGTTTTTTCCACGCCGATAAGACGCATTGATTTCGGAACTGACAAGGTTGTGTTTTTCGCTTTTCTTTTCTCCTTTGCGAACTGACGAGGCGGTTTGGTTAGGTGAATTTGAAACAATCAATGGTAATTATCCATTGATTTTTTTTTTCCCAAAAAGGATGGGATCTTTGAGCGGCTGAGAAAAAGTAGAGAGAGAATCATCATCTGATAACGATGAAGCAAAATCATAGAGGGGACTATCCATGTGGGAATAAATTGTCCGTTTAGGTAAAATTCAGAGAACGGCCCAAAAAGGGAAGGCGATTAAGAGAGGATCCAAGGAAATTTGGCAGCTGCATCTCCCTCACTTTTATTGTCATATTTTTTTTCTTTTTCCCCCTTGAATTAGTCTTTAAAAAAAAAAAATATACATATATATATATATATATGTATATAATGATGTTGCTAATGTGGACTGCCCCATTAGCACTGGCTAGCCAAAAACGTCAGAAAATCTTTGAGAGAGAAAAAAAAAAAACACCTCAAGCCCTAACGTTAAATGTCGGGTTCGCTCTTGATTTTTTTAGATTATTGCTTGCCTTCTTCTCTCCCTTTTTTGGTTTTTTTTTTCCTTTTCTTTCTCCATTTGAAACAAAATTGGTGTATCCCTTTTCCAAAAAATAATTATTTGGTAGATAGTTAACTAATTATTTGAGCAAAAAAAGTTAATTATTGTGTTAACGAATTGTACATTTCTTTTTTTTTTACTAGGAAAATATTTTTCAGAAAGTAGCTAAGCACAAAAAAAAAGTGAAAAGAACTGTCTAGCAGTTTATTTCCCATTTCATTTATATATAAATTTAATACATCATTACATTGTATTATGTGTCTCTTAACGACTCAACTTTCATTTTCTTTGGTGAATCTAATAGTCAAATTTTTAATTATTTATTGTGTGATGCATTTTAATATATTAAGTGACCTTGATTCGCTCTTCTATTTATAGCAACAAATTCCAAAGGACAATCAATGAAACGATATCCAATTTTCATTCTCTACATTGTAATAGGATTATTATGTTGATTACAATAATTACCTCTCCTATCATAATTAAGAAGAACATATTTGTCTTTGACCTTTTTATAGGGAGAACGTAATCTTGAGTATGAAAGTGTGTTCGCACACTACTCAAAAGATCCTATCATGTTAGAAATTACTTGCTAAAATTTCAAATGAACTTGTAGACATGATTGACATTCTCCATTGGTAGTTTTGTTATCAATAGATGCATTTAAGCGAAAAAAAAAAAAAACAATGTTGTCTTCCACGACAAATACGTAAATTGTGTATAATGCATACATCAACCACAGTATCAAGGTCGAAAAATTCTTGGTTGGGAAGATAATTTAGGGAAATAAAGTAAATAATTTGTAGATAGAACTAACATTTCTTCTTTTCGATATATGATGAGTGCTTGCTTAAATTACAATAATGGAGATTAAGTTATGAAGAAGACAAACATGAAGGAAATATTGAACTTGGGTGAGAAAAGTTATTTGAAATGGATGGGGGTAGTTTTGTCTTTTAGAACATAGAAACAAAAGAAAAAAGAAAAAGAATAAGGCAACAAATAATCTTAAACCAAGAGTGAGACCCACAAGAGATAATATAGTCAATTTAATGTGACACGGGGTCTCAAGCTAATAAATAGGTGGAAATAGCATGAGCCGACAATTTTTACTAACTTTTCTGCTAAGGTGGAAATTAGGGACTAAAAAGTGATTTTGGATCTCTAGATATATCTAAATTTTAAGCTCGAGTCGAGGATCACCTTCTTTCTTTCTTTTTTCCCAAAATGTGGAATCGATTCACTTACAACATGAACAAGCTAGACCTAAGCATGTTCTGAAAAGGCTTCGTATGAAATCTGGGACATAAAACTCGGCGGTATTTCCTCCTAGGTGGGGAAGAGGAATGTTCACTTGGAAACTTGGGGGGCCATGTGGGGAATTTAGACTTCCGTCACTTTTTTTCAAAAGTGGCTATGGTCGGATAGGATGGTATAGTCTTTGGCACCTGGGTGAGGTGGTGATTATCACAAGAGAACTTGCTGGGTCAATCTATGCTTCGCACAATGTATAATTAACCGATTTATCTACCTAATATCCCCCGGTTAACTAGACACCGCACAAACAATTTCTATGTTAACATCCAGATTTTTTATTTTAAAGAAACAATAACATCGAATTCCACCACCTTCATGCAGCATACGTTAGAGAGGTTAGGAATTCAAAGTAACCCCCAGCTAAGATTAATGGGATAGTTAGGAAAAAAGTATGTTTAACGGAAGATGAATTGGTCAAAAGAGATCTTTTGAGTGAAAAGAGCTTTCCCTCATTTACTATTTCGCTTTTAGGTCGCGTGGCACGCGAGAAAGATGATCGGATCGAAGAGAAGAGGTATAGAAACGCCACAAAATTCTCATTCCCAAACCGATCCTCAGACCCACCTCAAAGGCATGCCCAAAGCTAACCACCGAGAACTCACGAAAATGCATCGCGCATTGCCGTGTTCCGGATGCGCGAAGAAGTCCAATGTCTTGTTGGCTCGTGCCCCCCGAGAATGGACGGCGCGACGAGCTTAGACTTCAAGAAATGAAGGTGGTGGTGGAGATCTTGACTGGAATCCTGTTCTCTGCCGACGTGCCTGGCGACAGTACGGTGGCGGATCTCAAGCAGGTGATCGGGGCCCAGCAGAAGCTCCCTTGCGACCGTCTGATCCTGTTGCCCGGTGACAGTGATCGGAGCCATCCGATCAAGGACGATGAAGACGGGGCTCGTCTTGTCGATGTAGGGATCAAGGACGGCTCCCACATTTACCTCTTCTTCAAGCCCGTTGATCCTGATGATTCTGATCAACCCACACCTCCGGCGGTTGCCGTCGACAGTGCCGATGCTTCTCCAGAAGATCAGACAGTCGTTACATAGTATTTGAACTTGAATTAGTGTCTTTCGTTTTGTCTTTTATATTCTTAAAAATCTCTTCTTTTAGAAACATTGTTGTCCCTTAATTTTAGCGTCTTAAATTGCATATTATACGACGACGTGGGTGCTACAACTAGCATGGCATCGAATACTTCTGTAGTTTGCAATGCCACAACAAGCACGGCATCTTACATTAATCTAATAAAAATAGGTACAAGATTGACTATCTTTGTTCTGCTAATAAATTTTCTTAAGATAACATGAATTTACTCAAAAGATAGCATCTACACGTAGTGTGATTAACATTTGTATTGTCCTCGACTTATCTCATTCAATCAAATTATTACAAATTAACTTTACAATGCGAACCTTCAACTTCGTTAATTTCATATAAAGATCAAAACTAAGCTGACGGCCCTAAATTAAGAATTCTATATTCACATTCATTTCAAAAGAGATACAGCTTTTAAAGCGTATGGACTGTACACTCACATTTACGACACAATAAAAACTAGCTAAAAGTGGCTTTCGGTTTTTTTTTTCATGCCCGTATTTCTCAAATCTTCACTCCAATTTACATGATAAAACTTTTCTCAATTGATAAGATTGTTAATTAGAGTTCAGAGATTAGGCTATAAGATTGATTTACATGTAAAAGATAGACCCCAAAAGGAGGAAGATGCTAACATGTGAAAGAAAACAGAAAACCGACGCATTGTGCCTAGATCAATGCACAAAGAACAACTTGTTTTGACCATCAATACTCCTACCTAGATAAATACTACTGTTGATTCGATTCTGGTGGTCTGCATAACGATCGAAGCTTCTCGGTTGTCGGGGCTCAGAAGGAACCGCTTATCACGGTGCCTCTGAATACATATAGCGTCTCGCCGTCCTCCACGCCGTGCCAACGCAGGCTGCAATCGCAGCGCATCAGCCTCTGCTTGTGTATGAAGATATAGTCATCCGCGGGAAGAATCTTGCGGCTCAGCAGCATCTGCCTCAAGTCACCCACGGTGCAGGAGTCCTTTATTTCCAGAGGAATTGCGGCTGCATTGAGCAGGCTCGACGAGGTCTGAACCACGATGCTGAGCCTCCTACTAGGGGGCTCGTGCCTCTGCCTGCTGCTGTTCTTTAGGAAGATAACTATTTCCGAAGACTCCCCAACACCGTACTCGGTCAGCGACCGGAAATCGTCCTCCAATTCTCTCCCGGAGAAGAAGAGGGACATCCTGGAGATCGGCGTCCCCTCCAGGATGTGTATCTTCTCCTTGAGGCTGTGGACCGTCTCGGTCTGATCGACTTCCACGCTGATTTTCCTCGTGGGGAACTTCACGACGACCCGCATTTTGCTATAGCCATTAGATAGAGGACGATTGGCGTCTTCAATGGTGAGTTGGATTTTGGTTCCTTCGATGATGAAAGGGTAGTCATCCATGTCGAGGCCGTCTACTAATTCCAACCCATACACGGCTAGAGTTTGTGAGGATGTCGGGATACCGAGAAACCGTTCCAATCTCTGCTTGATTTCCAGGACGGTCTCTTGGCGGGTGATTTCGGTCGCCAGTTCGCGCCCCGACACGACAACAATCACCCTCATCGTGGCAGCGGGTTTCAGCGATGACCCTTTGTTCATTGAAATCCCCGGCTTGTGTTTGGGTCGACGAGAGGGACCGTTCTTTCGGTGCGTGTTATAAATTGAAAACTCATGAGATGGAGAATGACATAGAGCGGTAGTCCCATGCTAACAGAATGGAAGTCGCTGAATGCATGCTCTGAAACATGTCAGCTCGACCCTCTCCGGACATTGTAGAACTTCATGCACTTGCAGGTTTGCTTAATCCCAATCATCAATTTTGTGGTCCCGGCTTCTGTTCTTGTCAATTAGTTCAATTTATGTCAACATAATAAGAACAAAAGATTTTGTAAATGCACTAGCTCATTATATTGCATATACACGTGCGGCTTGACTAGTGGGGATGGAGACATATTCGTGAAAGGGATAATATTATATTAGAAAGTTCAATCCAAAAGTTTAAACTGATAAGTAGAGGAAGATAATATGAATATAAATACTATTTAAATCCCGTTATTAAGTGATATAGGATAATATTTCAACAATTTCAATTAAGACCTTTTAGTTTCATATTAATGTATCCCAAATGATCTAATGGTCAATCTCGAAAGCGGACTTTGTGTAGCTTGTTTTGCTCAATCACGGTCCGAGTAGGCACACTTCATGCTCGAGCAATTCCGTTTCATTTCGTTGTTCCGCACATCTGTTTCACGAGAACTTGCTGGGCCAGAACGATCCGTGGTTCAGAGGATGGAGAAAAATCCGCGGTTGCTTGGTTCAGCATCATGCACAAGTCAAAGGATTAAAATTGGACGTGGCCAAATCACTCTAATTCTACGAGCTGAGAATAGATAAACAAATTGCTGGTAGGGACATGTACTCACAAGAAAGAAATTCGAAGTACAATGCAAAGCAAACCGCACTAAGTAAAACTATAATTTTACAAACATCATGGAGGTGGACCCGCAACTGGTCATTTCTTTGATTCAGAGATCAATTTCATCTCTTCACTTTCGTGACACTTTCAATTCCAAAATTGGAAATATGCTCTTTCAACAAGTCGAGATTCTTCAGGTCAATTCCCTAAAATCCCCGGACTTTAAATTTGATCCCAAATCTGCCATGAACGTTTTTTGGTCTTAGAAAAAAAAAATATAAACTTTAGATCTAGTCTCAAATCTATCCCAAGCTTTCTTTTGTCTCAGAAAAAAACCCTAAACTTTAGATGCAATCCCAAATTTACCTCGAATTTTGTTTTGTCTAAAAAAAAATTATCAACTTTTAATCTACTCTCAAATGCACCCCATATTCTAGTCTCAACTTAATGTGACATTTCTACATCAATATTAAATACACATCGGCAAGGCGACATGGAAAATTATCTTCAAAATAAAACCAATTTAGGATATAAAGATTAAGGACGACTAACCATGACTTTTGGACAGAGAGCTAATGGGGGAAAATTTAGAATAGATGATTTTCTTTTCGACAAAAAAAAAAATAGTATAGATTTGGGATTAGATCCAAAGTTTCAAGTTGAGGGTTTTTTCCAAGATAAAAAATTTCAAGGTGGAATTGTGACTAGACCTAAGGTTTGGGGTTTCTTCCGAGACAAAAAAAAAAAAAAAAAAAAAAGTTCGGGGTAGATTTGGGACTAGATCTAAAATTTAAGGTTTTTTCTGAGACAAAAGAAAGTTTGAAGTAACCACCGCCTTGGTGGTCGCGATGGTTTGGGCTCTCTCCCCCTAACGCAAGGGGAGGAGTTCGAATCCCCTCACGGTCGCTTGGGGACTTAAGTGTGACGCCGGGGGTGGTGGGTCCTCCCGCTTACGTGTCACCCCAGGGTTTACCGTCCGGTTGCCGGCCGTGCGGGGGTTCCCTGGGTTACCAAAAAAAAAAAGTTTGAAGTAGATTTGAAACTGGACCTAAAGTTTGAGGATTTTTAGGGAATTAGCTTGAGATTCTTCATAAATTTAGGGAGGGAAATGCATGTGCAAATTGACTAAGTAATTGGATCATTTAGTTCAGTTATGTATGTAAATAGGGGTGTCCGAAAGAACCGAGAATTGCCCCAATCGCCCGAAACCGAACCAAATCAGATTGGAACCGATGGTTCCCATGAGGCCGATTCCATTCTTGGTTCCAACTTAGTGGAATCGGTGAGTACTGATCCAATTCTCGATTTTAGGCGTGGAACCGCCCACCCATCCACCCGAACCGAACCGATATTTATATTTAAAAAAAATAAATTCCATGACAATTACTTATTTATTTTGTAGTATTTCGACCAAATACATATGTACATATGTGTATATTTCTAGTTATTAAATATTATTGACTAATTTTGTCTATTGGGTGTGTAATAGGACTAATACTTTACTTTTTTTTTTTTGTTTTTGTATTCTAATAATGCATTTACTTACTTTCTCAATCAAAACAAAATAAATGAGTGAAGAGGAAAGAGATGACCGATTGGAGATGTCCATAAATGTTGTGGTGCTTTGTTGTCATGATATGAAATTAAGAATTAAAATATAAGGCTGAACAAGTTTTGGTGCTTTAAAATAGAAATTAGGTTCAACTTGATATTAATTGATAAATGCATTTTTGTAGGGATTGGGGGACCAGTTCTATGGACCCACCTAGGGATTGGATCGGACCAATAGTCAGGTACCTGAGTGGATCTATGGAACCAATGGGCAATTCTCAGTTCCAATTTTTCGAAACTGATCCTTAATGGGCAATTCTCGGTTCCAAAGTGGGAACCGCCCATCCGGGCCATGCTCACCTCTACATGTAATAATCTTGTATTAGATGGGCCATCTAGAGGTTTACTCCATTTTTTGGTAAGTGATCAAATTGGATCATGTTTTATTGAGGGAGCAATGATGTAATTTTCGAGTTTTGCTCCCTTTTCTTTCACCCAAGGAAGGAACTTTTGTCAACCTTTTGATAAGAGAAACACTAATGCACGTGAAATAATCTATTAAGAAATGAACAAGCCAATCATCTCAAGGCGTTGCACACCATATCCTAAAATTGGATGTATCTCTATTTAAATCACCACTGACCTCTTCATGATAATCTCAATAAGCTGGTGGTCCCTCCAGCCTTAGAAGAACATTTTAGAAACGGGGAAATTACAATTAGTCCTAAATTTAATATACGAATATCAATTCAACCCTAATTTTATGAATTTAATCAAAAACTTTTACACGAAATTCTAATATAGCCATTCCGATCAATATTCGTCAAAATTCGCTGATGGGGCAGTCCAGTCATCGTCGACCGTCCTCCATAGCATAATGCCACATCAACAAACGACATGTGCTTGAATTCTTTTGACGGCAACCTTGAAATCCGATCGTGGGTTTTTAACTTCCTAATTCCTCAATTGACCAAAACGAAACCTTAAATTCTCAATTGATTGATTGCCAAAACCTTGTCTCTGGTTTTTGCACTCATCCCCATCATTCGGCGAACGAATTTGATCGTAACTCCTGCGAAGCTTCTCGAATGTTCTTCGAGGACACTGAGAAAAACGGGAAACATTTTCCCGTAATATTGATAGAGACAGATGTGTGCACCGTGAAGCTCATCCATCCCGCTAAATCCGGTCGTTCCCGCACTAAACGGTGGCAAAATCTAATCGGATTGAATGTTTTCTTGCAAACTCAAGCGATTCATGTTCCCCCCGACCAAGAAGCCAGGCTCGCCGAACCACGTCGGCAAGCATTTTTTCATTGCTTTTTTCTAAAAGTTATCCATTTATCTTTCTTCGCGGAAACAGTGACCTCAGCTCGTCAACCCATGCTAATCCAGATTCTCAACGAACCCACCAGTTGATCCCCTACTTCATTGCCTTTCCACTGCCACCACCAGATCAGCAGCGTCCGAGTTCGACGGCTGGCCATACCAGATAATCTCGAGAGAGGCCATCCACATCACCCCCACACTGTATCACTTTTGAAGCTCACATGCGGCCACATGGCGCTCCCCCAGAAAACTCAGGAACAGCGTCAATAAAAACTCAGCCAGCACTTGCCCGAAAATGTTCAGCTCAACCGCACCTCGCCATCACGTTGCATGTCTCGGCAGGGCAAAGCGTTCTTTTTTCCTTTTAAGAAGTAATGGATGACCGAACTCGCCTCCTCAGAATGCCTTGAGCTCGGCTATCTCGATTTGCTTCGGTAGAAGTGGCTTCTGTCCGCGTCTGCTAAATGGGTTTGGCATTTCTTGATCTCGGCTGACTGTGCGTCGGACCCTCCTGAGGTGGTGGGGATTCGTCGCAGGGTTCATTGGTTGCCCAGGAGTTTGGAAAGAATAAGTTCTGTTCTGGCTAGAGCAGGATTCGAGCGAAAAGCACACGAGAGGAAGGAGGAACGAAGGAGGGAATTATCAAGGTATGGATCCTGTGTGCGACTTCTGTGGTATGGTGAGGGCTGTGGTATACTGCAAATCGGACTCGGCCCGCCTTTGTCTGCAGTGCGATGGATGCGTCCACTCCGCTAATTCGCTCTCGCGTCGTCATGCGCGGTCCTTGCTGTGCGACAAGTGCTGTTCGCAGCATGCCACGGTTCGATGTATGGACGAGAAATTGTCGCTGTGCCAAGGCTGTGATTGGAGTGGCAATGGGTGCTCTGGGCCTGGACACCGTCGCCAGGTGCTGAACTGCTACACGGGTTGCCCTACGTTGTCGGAGTTCACGAGTTTATGGTCCTCGGTTCTTGATCCGCCTTGTTCGAGCGATTTGGATAGCAGGTGGGGGCCGCTGAGCGCTCTGCCGATGGATGGCAATGGCATGAGCAGCTTGTTGGAGAATAGGGACTGCGAGGGTTCATTCGGGATGGCGATGAGCAAGCTAAATGAGTTTGGGCCATGGATGGGGCCGACTGCATTGCTGACACCTAACGCAAACTATGCACAGTTATGCAAAGATCAGGCACCTTTCGCTTCTCGGGAACTTAATTTGCCCAAGGTAATGCTTCTTTTGTCTCAGTTTCTTATTTCATTGGGAAGAGAGTCGATGTTTAGGCCGAAAAGGGGTGCAAGCAAACTGTTTGCTGCAGAATCTGTTGATGAACATCCAGACTAATCCTTTGAATCCCTTATTGCACAAATTGCAGGTGCCCTTGGGTTGCTCCGGTTCCAAAAATCTCGAGTTTCACGGGAGCAGCGATCTTTGCCAGAGTCTCGGCATGGAAAATCTTCCTCATCATGGAAATGGTGATGAGATTTTGGGCTATCAACCTAATCAGAACAGGTTTCTTTTTGAAGACGGAGATATGGAGTGCCTTTTGATGGAGAAAAATCTGTCTGCAACTGAGTCAAATGGACCGATCGAGAATGCCATGGAGGTCAGCTAGCATTGATCTACAGATAACATGAACGATACCATTTCTCAAACTAAGCATGACAGGGTCATATTGCATCGTCTATTGCGGAAGAAAAATTTCTGCCGAGCTTTCTCCATATTCTTTCGCTTTCATTTTTCCTTTTTGCGGTACTTGAGAATAATACCTTTTGATCTATTCTCAGTCACCTTTACTGTTTCTTCAGGCATCGTCCTCGGTGCAACAGGACTCGGTATCTTTTCACTCCTCTTACATGGCCAGTTCAGTAAATGGGGTACAGTCTATGAAGGGAGGCGCGAATTGCATGCTTATGAGTCCTGGGGGTACCAGAAATGTGAATTTTGGATATCCTACTGGCCCAGTTCATTCAAGCGTATCGCTATCCCTGTCGAATATCACTGGAGAAAGTAGCGCAGCTGATTACCAAGACTGTGGACTGTCGCCGGCATTTCTAACTGGTGAATCACCGTGGGAATCAAAACTAGAGGCGAGTTGTCCACAGGCGAGAGATAAAGCTAAGATGAGATATAATGAAAAGAAGAAAACAAGAACGTAAGTTCCTCAACTTTAAGAATGTTAAAAATACGTTCTATTTTTGCTTGAAAATGGGAACTACACGGTCATCAAAAACTATCCAACAGTTCCAATTGTGGCTGCTCCTCGATCACCGATGCTTGTACAGACTTTCGGTTTCTAGATGTTAATAGATCTGCACTTCTCTGCAGGTTTGGGAAACAAATAAGATATGCCTCTCGGAAAGCCAGAGCAGACACTAGAAAACGCGTGAAAGGTCGATTTGTAAAAGCTGGGGAAGCGTATGATTACGACCCTCTCGGGAAGAGGGACTTCTGAGCCATATCGCAAACTCAGTTCTTGAAAGACAAGTTTAGACAGAATAAGGTAACTCTCCTAATGATCATGAATGACGACTTTCGACATTCACATTTTAATCATCAGTTACCGATGATGACAATCTGTATAAAAGATTAATACATGAACACTAATTGGATGTCATGACTCGGGCCATGATTATTCTTGCCTAGATAGCAGATAGTATATGATCAATCCTGCTTTTAGGTTGACAGGTGCGAGTGCGTTCTTCGCAGGTCTAATTGCCCTGTCTTGAGTTGGGGGAGGATTCTGCTTCTGCTCTCAACCTAAGGTCTCTTTCCTATATCACTATTATATGCTGATTTCGGATTGTGCATCACGGCCTTAGCGGTATCTTCCTTCTTACCCGAGCTACCGATCGGGGTGAATAATGCATCTGCCATCTCCAATCTGCATAATCTAAAGCCTTCTCTTTTCCAAAATTTCATTGCCTTCCATCATTGAATGAGGAAAAGCATATCTGCATTGGCAAGTGCTTCTCATGATTGGGATATTTTAGTTGACAATCTGCGACTGCAATTCTTGCAATTGTAACTCTTGCAATTTATGGACTGTCCTGTCAGGCTGATGTCCTAACTTTTGGATGCTCTTCATGCTACATGGTCGATCACTGTTCTCGTGCTCGGCAAATTTGGTAAACTGCGTTCTGTTGAGAGACGCACGGACTAAATTGTGCCGGATCTAGTTTCTTCTAATTTATTTTACTATTTTATTAATTTATCTTTTTTTTCGTTTCCTCCTTCTTTCTCGGCCAGTCGCCGGCCTCCTCACTTATTTTCTCTTATCTTACATCCCTACAAGCCCCACTTCTTTCTTTCTTTATGTTTTTTTTTTAAATTCGAATTATTATTTTTTTATTTTTTTTTTTTATTTTTCTTTTTTTTTTTTTTTTAATATGGAGTTGCATATGTAATAAAGGCTCCAAATCAATAATAAAAGACGCTTTCTTGTAACTTTTGGTTCAATTTCTGCGATTGACACACTTAACTTGTTCATATGCTTGCGTAAGGAAATGCAAAACCGGCACGTATCGGTCGAGCTCCGTAGCTCATCTCAAAGTTTCCGCGCACGGCTCGAAAACCGACACCATCGCATCGAGAATAGAAGATGAAGCTAGCAATGCTACACAAGACCCGAATTCCCGCTCCGAAAACATAACATCATCCGCAAGGTGTAAATGAAGTCGGTCCACGCGTAAGCGCGATGTCACTCGAAAATCATTTAGAAAGTGGACCGACTTGGTGTTTTTGATTTTCAAGCTCTCCAGGAGGGGAAATATCTCCTTCCAAGTAAAAACTAAGCCAAAGAGGAACAGGCTCACACGAAGTTCCCGATCTTGGGCTGCTCCAAGAAAATCAAGAACTGGAACCCACTCATGGACAGCGTAATTGGTGTGAGTTTTCTTCCTCATCGCCGAGATTGAGAGATCGTGTGATCCGAAGAATCATCTCCGACAGTTCCTCGGTCATTAAAAAGAAAACCGAAAGTAACATTGCATCGTGATGTCCGCAAGCCGACGTGAAAACCAAGGCAAACCGAGTCGAGACGCGCTTGTCTCCGGCTCCGCTTCATTTCCTCCGTCAACCGTCTCTCTATATATCTCCAAACCAACCCACCGCTCAAAGACCTGCTAAGCACGCCACCGCCGCGATCAAGATCCGCCGCCGTCGGCCGCGGCGCCGGGCGACATGCCGTCTTCTTCGACCTCCTCCGCCGTCCTCAAGACCCTCTCGCCGTCGCGCGTCAAGAACCTCCTCCTCGCCCTCTCCCTCTTCTGCATCTTCTACCTCCTCCTCTCCAACCACCGCCAGGCCGCCTCCCTCCTCCAAGCTCCCCCCGTGCTCCCCCCGCAGGCCACCCCCGCGACCCCAACCTCCCGCCGCCACCTCCTCTTCGCCGTCGCCTCCTCCTCCCTCTCCTTCCCCCGCCGCCGGCCCTACCTCCGCCTCTGGTACTCCCCCAACTCCACCCGCGCCCTCGCCTTCCTCGACCGCCTCCCCGACGGCGGCCCCGCCCCGGACCTCCCGCCCACCTTGGTCTCCGAGGACACCTCCCGGTTCCCGTACACTTTCCCCGGGGGCCTCCGGTCGGCGATCCGGGTGGCCCGGGTCGTCAAGGAGGTCGCGGACCGGGGGGAGTCGGGGGTTCGGTGGTACGTGTTCGGGGACGACGACACGGTGTTCTTCGTGGACAATTTGGTCAGTGTGCTGTCCAAGTATGATCACACCAGGTGGTACTATATCGGGAGCAATTCGGAGAGCTACGACCAGAACATCAAGTACTCCTTCGACATGGCCTTTGGGGGCGGTGGATTTGCGATAAGTCGATCTCTTGCGGTTGCGTTGGCCCGGGTCTTGGACTCGTGCCTCGTGCGGTACTCGCATTTGTATGGAAGCGATGCCAGGATCTTCTCGTGCTTGGCGGAGTTGGGGGTCGGATTGACTCATGAGCCCGGGTTCCATCAGGTACCCAAATTTGTTTTCTTTAATGCAATATTTATCTTTTCCGAGTTGAATATAGCAAGCTAATTAATTTGGAGATTGTCCTTGTTTATTTGAATTCGTTGTACAGAGTAGGTAGTGCGATACCAATTTGAGCCGTGAAGTTTAACTTTGGTGCAAATATTGGTCAAGCAAACAGTGAAAGTCTCGGTGCTACCATTGGTTTAGATTTCTGATCACCGAATGATGTCTGAATGAGTGGTTAGTGTTCTGGGAAAGTGCTGTTTTTTTGTAAGTTTTAAACTTTATCATCATAAGCATTTAAGTACATTGAAATTGAGGAATCTAAAGCTACATGATGATGTTCTGAATTCTAGTTGCCTCCTTAATTGGGGTGGGGGTGGGGTCGATCTCTGTTGATTGTTACATGTCATATTTGTTGGAAATCATGTATTATGCGATGGTCAGTGACAATGTACTATCCAAATAACTCACGTTGATGTATCTGAGGTTGATTAAGTGAGGTGTATGTCAGGCTCGATAGATTCTTGAACAGCGATAGTGCATTGCAGGTTGATATGCGTGGGAATTTGTTTGGCTTGTTGACTGCTCATCCATTGTCACCGCTGGTGTCCCTTCATCATTTGGATGCGGTGGATCCAATCTTCCCCAACATGAATAGAACCCAAGCTTTGGAGCTTCTTTTTGAAGCTGTAAATGTTGACCCTGCCAGGGTTTTGCAACAAAGTGTCTGCTATGATCGTACGAAATCTTTGACTATTTCTGTTTCGTGGGGCTATGCGGTCCAGGTTTATGAGGGCAATGAGCTTCTTCCAGACCTCCTTGCATTGCAGAGAACCTTCACTCCATGGAGAAGGAGTATTAGTGCCAGTTCAAGTCGCTATATGTTCAACACAAGGGAATTTCCCAAGGATCCCTGCAAAAGACCTGTTACTTTCTTTTTGCATAGTATTTTGTCAGACGAGAATGGTGTCCGGAGCAGCTATGAGGGGCAGATCGTCGGGCATTGTATCAGAGGAAATGCATTGAAGAACCTAAAAAAGATCACTGTGTTTTCAAGGAAGCTAGAGCATGATATTGAACAGGTAGATCTTTTATGGATTTGGATTCCTTCCCTCTGAATGCTCTTTATATCTGAGACATCCTGTTTTGTCTCATTTAACACTAGCAATATCCTAAATGCTTTAATGAATTTTCCTTTCGTATTTTGTTGCGTTGTCTTAACAAGTTCTTATTCCCTCTTCTTTTCAGATGAAGGCCCTGCGTCGTCAGTGCTGTGAAGTTCTGCCCATCATCAATGGATCAATGGTTATCCATATCAGACAATGCGGTGATAACGAACTTATTTCAATGCATTTTTAGCTGGCTTCTGCTGTGCAATTAAGATTTCCTCACTGGAAGATAAGCAGCTCTCAAGACTATCTTGGAGCTGCTAGAGTCAAAATTCTAAACTGTAAGTCCGTTGCTGTTTTCAACATAGTCATGTCTTCATGCATTTTGATATTAATTGGTGCTAATAATGATGAAGATGGTGTAGTTTGCAAAATCATGTTGATGATGGCTTATGAGTCACGCATGCAGAAAAAGTTGAACTCAGTTTGTTATATTAATGTTACAATAGGCTTTGGTAAGATTATGACTTTGTAGACACCCAACAATCAATGCTCTATCCTACTTCATCTAGGAATGGATGAAGCAAAGCTAGACTAAATCGCCTTCATAGATTTCTGACTGCAGTTGATTTATTAACCTCATTGAACACAACTTTCATGTATCATTGGTTTATATGATTTAAATAAATACAACTTTCATGAGATTCCTTAATCTAAAAAATATTAGGAGATGTTTTGTTGATTGTTTTTATTTCTAGATAGAATAAATATGTTGATGAACTCCTTATCTTGGGTTAAAAGTTCTCATATATTAAACTAGCTTTCCAAATCTTTGATCAATATATTTGCGAAATCCGAGAGCCCAGTGAAGCTTTTTTTTCATAAGTTAAACGCTAAGCAAGAAGGTGAGTGTGTTTAATAACTTTAGTCTGGTGATGTCTACAGCCCGTGAAACGAGTAATTGTTGGGCTTCTACTCTTCTGCTCTCTCTCCATAATCTGTTATTATAGCAAGTGGTTCTTGCTGTGTGCAGGTCAAGAATGAGAAGATTCTTTCTTGTGGAGAGATAGCACATCGCAAGAACTCCCATTAGTTTAGGTCTTCGAGGTAGATTAGGAGGTTACACAGTAATGTGACAGGCCGTTGTTTCGTATAATACGCATCACTTTGCAAATCGATAGCATGGACTGGCCTTTGTATCACTAACATTATTGTTGGAAGTACTGCCAGCCGTGCTTTGTGTTCCTGGGCATTTGGAGCAGAATTATCTCTTCCTCGCAGACTGCTGGAGTGGGTCGTAAAGGTGAAAGGCGGGTTGACTCTTCTTGCGCAGGCTCTTCAAGAGTGATTGATAGGCTGAAAGCTATTTCGCTCTTTGGTTTATGGCTTTATCTTAAGGAGGAACTGTCTGAAGAGATTGGATGTGAGGTTGCGGTGCAGCAGAGGCATAACGTTGCTGAGCAATGTAATATAGCGGTTTCCAAATTTTGCAAAAGAGCTGATGTTTTTCTATTGATTTAAATAACTTGTTCTGGGAATTTAAAAGTTGACACGATTGGTGCAATCTATACTTCATCGATTGTATTGCAACACCTGAATATTCTGGTTTGGTGATATGGCAATGATAAGCTCTCAAATTTGGGTGCAAGATTTCCATTCTTGTTGCATCTTCTGTTAGTAATTTGCCTTGTATCTTCTGTTGGTTATTTACGTGCATCTTAAAATTTGGAACAAGCTGTTTCTGTTACTTATACACAGTCTTTTGCATCAGATCTTCGATTTTTCTTTTGAGGGTGCATTCATTGGATAGTATATTACTTGGAGAAGATCAGGTACTTTAAATTAGTTAATGTGTCAGAACTCAATAAAAGTTGCCTTAGATTCCAGAAATACCTGCATTTAGTGTAAGCAATAAATGGTATCTGAAGGTTGGTTTTGACAGAGATCTTATATCTTAACATATGTAAATTTCTTATGTTTGTAATTACTTCAATGTGTCCCTGTTCTTTTTATCTCCTAATGTCAATTAGTTGTTTAGTATTAAATTAAAATCTTTATACCGGGTGCAAATGACTTGATGCGATCGCTTTTGGATGGAGTTGCTGAATCTGGACTCATTCCTCCAATACAAGTGCCTGATTGTCTGGTTCTGCACATGTAGGTGGCTCTTAGTTTGGTAAAAGTGCACTTTAAGCAATCGTTTTAGACTTTGGAACTAAAGTTGCTGCTTGTTTCAATGCCATAGAATTGTGTGAACATAATTCTCCATCTTCTCACTCAATTAGCCCGTTGACTTGAATCAATCTGGTATCAAGTTTTACAAGTCCAAAGGCTCTTTCATCTGTAGATAGAGATTGCCTCTCTCTCTCTCTCTCTCTCTCTCTCTCTCTCTCTCTCTCTCCAATCACTGAGAAATGTGATGTTTTTGCATCAGGGGAGCGAAGATTAACATTGTTTTGTGTTGTGCTGTTAAAATGCAACCTCTGCAGTCTCCTACGAAAACCCACTCTTCCTCTCGGTTAATTAACCTTTTAAAAGTTTTATCTTCGATATTGATTATCTACTTGTTGGTCTTGCTATTCATACTATCTACTTCCAAGTATTCATCTCTATACTCGCCCTTGCAAGAGTTATCTACTCCGACAAACCTCAATCATATTGTGTTCGGCATCTTCACGAGTCAAGATTCTTGGCCTAAGACCAAGGAGTATGTCAAGCTCTGGTGGAATTCGCGCACCATGCGAGGCTGCGCCTTTCTTGACAGACTGCCTCCAGATGCAGATTCCTACAACGACACTTCTTCTCTTCCTCCTTTGTGTGTATCTGAAGATACATCGGGATTCCGATACACTCACGGAGCTCAGCACAGGTTTCAGATCCGTATAGCCCGCATGGTCCTAGAAGCTGTAGCCCGTAACCATTCTAACGTTCGATGGTACGTCTTCGGGGATGAAAGCACTGTTTTTATTACGGAGAATTTAGTGAAGACTCTTTCGAAGTACGACCACAGGCTATGGCACTATATCGGGGCTAACTCAGAAAATCTTGAGCAGAACAGAGAATTCGGATTCAAGATGGCATTTTTAGGAGCGGGTATTGCCATAAGTTCACCGTTGGCCAAGGTCTTGGCAAGAGTGATCGACTCATGTATGGATCGGTATGCTCATCTCTATGGGGGCGATAGTCGGGTCTTTGCTTGCTTGGCAGAGCTTGGAATTGGGATGATTCATGAGCCTGGTTTCCATCAGGTATTGCTTCGTCTATTCCATTCAAGCAAAACAGCCCTCTTATCGATCTTTCTCATCGCGTGCTTTGTCATGGATATCACTATGCATTGAAATCTAAGCTTGAGCTTTACATTACAGCTTGTCATGCCCCTAAAAGTAAGCTTTGCCTTTATATTTTGACTATTTGCACATTAGGTACAGTTTGACTCTGGATATTTGAGTTTCTTAAACAGCAATTCTGTCTGGTCATACGATTTGCAGTTGAGATGCTAATTAATTCTGGAGTGTTTTTGGCCAACAATGCACGCTTGAGTTCAAAACTGTAATTCCGCACAAAATTAGCGTATCTGAGATTGACATCCTCTCTCACCGAGAAATGAGATTCTTCATATGCACAACTGGCGAAAAATAGCCATCTTCGCATGCTTTGATTGATCAAGAGTATTTATCTATTTCTCATGCCTGTCACCTCCGTATCTTTGCATTAAGTACATATATGGCATTTATAGTCTCTTCCACGATGGAGTTCCATATACTGAAGTCAGACTAGAGATTGCTCTTTGGCTATGTTGCTAATCTTTATCCTAATCTTGTCACCATTATCAACTTTGTCACGGCCATCTTCACATTAAATGGAACCAGTTCGACATCCGTGGCAATGCGCTTGGTCTATTGACGGCGCATCCAGTGACGCCTTTAGTCTCCATCCACAGTCTAGACCAAATAGACCCACTTTTCCCCAGAATGAACACTCTCCATGCCCTGCAACATTTCTTCAAAGCAGCGAACGCTGACCCACAGAGAATTCTGCAACAAACGGTTTGCTACGACAGGTGGTTCTCGTGGACCATCTCTGTATCCTGGGGATATGCCATCC
This sequence comes from Eucalyptus curtisii, assembly GCA_017140595.1. NCBI lineage: Eukaryota > Viridiplantae > Streptophyta > Magnoliopsida > Myrtales > Myrtaceae > Eucalyptus > Eucalyptus curtisii. The sequence continues at coordinate 18,698,470 of CM029494.1, forward strand.
AAGTGTTCCCAAACCACGTGTACTTGCCCGATGCGATCAAAGTGGGACAGACGTTCCGGCATTGGAGAAGTGGAAATCCATTAACGGAAGCGTACGTTTTCAACACTAGGGAACTGCATCCGGTTGAGTGTGCCAGGCCCACGATCTTCTTTTTCGAGAAGATATCCAAGAGCAAGGGCAGGACTAAGACCACTTACAAGAGAGCGGATCTGAATTGTGAGTACGACGGCGGTTCCTCGAGGAAAATCAAGGAGATCAGAGTGTATGCACACAAAATGGACCTCACTAAGAAGCAGGTAAGTCTTGATTATTTACTGAAGTTTGGACCAGGTTTGGAAGTGAGTGACTGAGATTGTGTTTGTGTGTTGGACTCAGTTGCAGGCGCCGAGACGGCAATGCTGCAATGTGTTGCCTTCCTCCAATAATGAAGCGCTGGACATTGCCATCAAAGAATGCAAAGAAGAAGAGCTGATCTATCTGCACCTTTAGCTGTCTCAGAAATGACCAATTTCCTTTCCGTCTCTGCTTCCAGAGTTTGAGTATATGTTTTACGTTTCGAATGTTTATTCAATCAAAGGTTTGAATCATAAACTCATACATACGATATCGACAGGACTGAGTATAAAATTTAACAAAAGGAGGGATACATACAATGGAATGGGATAATACCGAGATTTTTGGGGAAATTACACGTTTCATTACCTGGATTGAGGTTTGAGTTTTGAATTATGTCTACTAATCGTGATCTGAGTGAAATTAGAAGATGAATATGGGTAAGATTGAATAGAAGAAACATGTCAGAGCTGAAGTATGTAGCTTGATCAAGTCTGACTTGCCTCTTTTGATGATTTTAGATTTAGAAGATCATTTATGACAACGTACACGGTAGATCACCGATTATCACAATATGCGCAGACCCATAACAAGTTTCTCATAGAAATGAATGTGAACTAAGGTTTGTTTCTTGAAAAGCGAGATATGCCGAGCATCGTATCTCGAGGTTATGTTCCTCAATCTTGCTTTGCGTACAAGCGAACCAAATCAATTGGGAGAACGTCTTCTACAGACTCAGTTCGTATTACGGACACAAGACATCGGATCACATGGTGAGCATGTGAACACGGATCAGCACATAATTCGAGTTAAGCAACTTCAGCAACGATTTAGGTCAAAATAGCAAAAACTCGGTCGTCGATAGTGGTGGTTGGCGTTGGCGATACGGGTAGGATCCGCAATTACTTTCAAACCTATAAGCCATGGATGACCTCTCTTGAAGTAGGGACGACACAACGCTTGCTGATAAAAGATGCGTTCTATAGGAACTATTCATTCGCATTTCTCTAAAAGCGCAAGATGCGCTCCATAGAAACTATTAAATCAACAATTGTGTATTTTAAGTGCTCAACTTTCTATCTGATTCAGTGTGACCAATAGCTCAATTTATTAATTCTTCTCTTCCATGTAATAATGTTTTTGGGAGCCTTTTCTTTTGAAGTTGCATGATGATTTTGGATGTTCAGAATTTTTAACATACTTAATATGCCCTATTGTTAATTATTTTTTTAAAGATATCTTTTAAAAATATGTAGTGATGACTTTTTCATATTATAATGGTTTAGGAGTTTTTTCTTTTAGATTTGCATGATAATAATCGTATGTTTATAATTTTTAATGTACTAAACTCTATCATATTGTTAATCATTTTTTGAAAATGTCTATTAGAAAATTGTGTGGTGCTGACATGAGAAATAAATGAAGATTGGACCATTAGATTCGCCGAATAAAATGAAAGTTGAGCGCCTTGGATACACGTACTGTAGTGTAATGTCATATATTAAAGTTTTAGTTAAACCAAATGCATTTGTTAAACTAGTAAATTATTCCTTCACTCTGATGAAATGATAAAACAAATGTCGTTCCAGCAAAATCAACTACAGAAAATTATGATCCGGACGAAATTTATGTTTTTTTAACCATGCGAAAGTGCAATTTCGAATTCCAAGCGAGAGCCTTGGAATATGCCCAGTCACACACGGGATTAGAATTTTTAAAATTCTGATTTGCCTTGGAAACAGCGGCGCTGACGAAGAGGGCACTACAAAATGTGCGTAATTACCTAAACTCACCAACTCTCCAGAATTTTTAAAATTCTGATTTGCCCAGTAAACGCAGTTTACCAACCAGATGGAATGTCATTCTAGGACATGCTCTGACCAATTGATATTTAATATTATTTCATGTGCTAATGTTGCAAATCACCGTGTATCGCTGGCAATAATTAAAAAATTGCAGACGTAATAATTCATTTTTATTATATTCATAATATTCCTAGTATCATTGCTATTCGATTTGCATGTAACAGAGGATGCTAATGTATATTACATCGTTTGTCTATGAAATCTATATACATTTCATATATAGAGAGTTTCTCTTTACGTTTTAGTTTTGAATTTTTGGATTAACCTTTTAATAATCTCTAGTACGAGACAGCTACGTCTTCTGTGCGCAAGTCAAAAAGACTTCTGACTTAAGTAATTATTGAAAAATATGTATGGACCAGAGAAAACATGCATTGAGAAATACCCAATATATAAACTTGTAATGTCTTCTAGAAAGATATATGTCGAGGAGAGCACAAATATGTTCGAGGTGCTGTTTGTCTAACTAGTCAAATCTTGATGTTTACTTTTCCCCATTTGCCCCGCAGGTCTATCATTTCAAAAATTAATGTCAGAAAGAGGAAGTGGAGTGCGTTACCGGATAATTTGTAATTTTCTCGCGGGGTATTTCTGCAACTAAAACCTCCTCAAACTAATACAAATATTGTATAGTAGAAATTGTCCACAAAATTTTGAACATATTAGGGTTAATACCCTGAAAAACCTCAAACTCGTACACCTGTGACAAATTTACCATAAACTATTTTTTTTACCATAAAAAACCCCACACTTTGGTACACATGTGACAAATTTACCCCGACTGACCATTAAAAATTCTAAACTGGTACATTTATGACAAATTTACCCCAAACTAATTTATTCGACCACAAAAAACCCAAAACTGATAAATTTGTAACAATTATACCCTCTGCTAAATTGGATTAATACCACAAAAAAAAAATCACAAAATTTGTAAACAGTAACAAACAGAGTGTAAAATCTTAAATTGGTATACCGGTTAATTGTCACGTGTCATTTAATTTAATTAAAATTTAACGAAAATTAACAGAGGGTAAATTTGTCACAAGTGTACCAGTTTGGGGTAAATTTGTCAAAGGTATACCAGTTTGGGATTTTTGGTGGTCAAAAATATAGTTTGGGATAAATTTGTCACAGGTGTACCGGTTTGGGGTTTTTCGGGATATTAACCCTATGATGGTCAATTTAATCCAACATTTTCAATTGTGCTAATTTAGTTTTAAAAATTTTGACGATTTGTTAATATAATCATTCTGGCCAATTTTAAACGGAAATCTTTAACGTAAATGTTAGCTGTCTTGCGTAAAACAACCAGTGCTAATATTGCTAGTTTTTATAGTTAGTTTTGATTTTTCTTTTTTTTTTCTTCCTTTGTATTCCTTTTTATGCCGGTTGCAAGTGAGGGCCATGCTTTCCGCCTTGCTAGATCTGGCAACAACGGCTACCCCAACTCTCAATTCAAGCCGATGTTGCATTCACCACATTTGGGCAAGGGGCAGCCAGCAAGGGTGACCTTGGCCTTTGGCCAGTTGTGGGCACCAACAATCAACAAAGGCTAAAAAGGAAGAAATAAGGGAAAAAAAGATTATAAAATAAATAAATAAAGTCATAAAAGTTGCCAACATCGTGCCATTCATGTTACGTGAGGCGGTTGGATTCCCCGTTAGCAAATTTTGACCAAACTAAGTTGAAATGTATATTGATAATTATAACTAAATTAATATAATTGAAAAATGTAGAAATAAATTGACCTTCGTATTACGGGTTTAGAATTTTTGGACAATTATCCCATACCAAATGAACCTGCCCAAATTATATAGAGGTATAGGTATTCATGGATTATAAGGGCGTGTTTGGTAACGATTCTGTTCCCGGGAACAGATTTTGATTAGAAATGATTATTTTTTATTCTACTCCTAGGAACAATTTCTAAACATTTTAAGCCATTTTGTAACTGTCCAAAATTTCTGATTCTAGAATAGAATTGCATTTGATACAGTACTTATTGATTTTGTTTCAAATCAATTTCGTTTAATTTTTAAATATTTTTTTACTTTTTTCCTTCTTTTTTTTTTTCCTTTTTTTCTTTTCTTTTTTCTTTTTTGTCTTTTTTTTTTTTTTCTCCTTTTTCTCCTATTCTTCTTCCTCTTCTTGTGGTAGGTCGCCGGGGCTGGCGACCTCACCAGAGCATCGCCGGCCCTCGGCGAGGCCAGCCCTCATCGGCCGAGCCTCGCCCAACCTCGCCAGTGGCCAAGCCGGCCTCGCCGGGGCTAGGTGAGGCTCGCTTGGCCACCAACGAGCCTCCAGTGAGCTCGCCGGACCGGTTGTTGGCGACCGGCGGCGGCGGCGGATGGCGGCGGCAGCAACCACGAGATGGCGATCGATGAAGAAGAAGAAAAAGAGAAAAGGGAAGAGGAAGAGTTGGTTTTGATTCTTAGATTTGTTTTCGGAATAAGAATCAATTTTTTTTTATTCTTGATTTTGTTCCAAATTTAATTCCGAGAACAAAAAAATAGAAATTTATTCCCGAGAACAAAAATTTTACCAAACGCGATTATGTTCCCAAATTGCTCTCGGGAACAAAAAAATAGAATCAGACACTGTTTGGATGGTTACCAAACAGGGCCTAAGAATAGCATTCGCGATTGATAATCACTACAATATAAATAGTACATTTTCATTATCGATGTATTAGATTTTTAAATTTTTCGCTGATTTCATTCACTATTTTTTCCCGACGTCATTGTTTATGTCATGCTCGTAGAGATGATCACTTTTCCACTCTTGCTATGTAAAATGATACTCTCTCCAATTATTACTTATAATGACCTTGAAATAGTATATAAGATGACAAGAAAAAGGAAGTAAAAAATATGGTTTCCAGTCGAATTAAGTGATGGTACTTCGAATGATGGTTGATGACCATCGCAGTAGTACAAATGGCGCAACACAAAAATGCGACAAAAATTTAATTATACTTCAAGTGGCTAGGACCCAAAAAGATCGGCTTGGTCTGTTAATCCATAATCTCATACGTCCAAACTTTAATGGTAAGGACTCTCAAAAGTCACAAACCTGTATAACCAACCAATTTGATCAAGGGAAAATTACCAAAAAACTCATAAATCTATTATATTTGTGCTAATTCAATTCTAAACCTTTCATTTTAACCAATACAATTCAAAACCCATTGAAAATTTGTTAATGTAGTCTATTCGGCTAATTTTGGCCAAAAATTATTAACGTGGATATTGGCCATCCTACATGACACGGCCGGTAATGACGTGAATGACTTTTATTAATATTTATTGATTTTCTTTTCTTTTCTTTTCTTTTCTTTATTCTCCTTCTTCCTCTACTGGTTGCTCGGCCTTGATGATGGCTAGTGAGGGTTACCCTCACCAGCCTTGGGTGAGGACACCCTCGCCGGGATCTCCCCGATAGCTAATGAGGGGTGACTCATTATCTTCAGGCGAGGCTCGACCTTGTTGGTTGTTGCTTTTGGCCAGTTGCTAACTATCGTAAAGGCCGAGCAACTGACAAAGGAATAAGGAGAAATAAAAAGATAAAAGATAAAATTAATAAAAAAATAAAAAAATATGAAAATATTAAATTAATAAAACTTGTCCATGTCATTGCCTACCGTGTTATGGCCGGTGTCCACATCAGCGGTTTCCAACCAATTTTGCCTAAATTGACTATGTTGGCAAATTTATCTAGCCAATTTTTAAAAAGATTTAGCATTAAATTGGCCAAATCAAAAAGTTTAAAATTCAATTAATACAACCGCAATGAATTTATGACCTTTTTGCTAATTTTTCCGGTTGGAATCGTCGTAGTCGATAGAGGACTATGGCTGTCGATTATTTAGTGCTTGACATTCCTACCGATATTATAAAACTGATTCAAATGATAAAATCGTGGATTGAACTTGGTCATATTATGCTATGGCATAGCAACAAACGGCCGGATATGACTGCACAAATCAATAAACCAATCTTTACACTGGTGATGCCACTACTATTGCTATGACGATTGCCTCCATTTTGCTTCCTTCCATGAGATACTGGTTGGCGGTCACATGATCGTTTCGAATGCGTATAAAACGTATGAACAGCTATTCAAAGCATAGAAAATACCAACTCTCTAAAGTTCATCTCCTTTTTCATTGAAGATGGCCTTGTGAAGTCTGCGACATCATTAATTTTTACCTTACTTTGATAAGATTCATCATCCCTAAAGTGGACGTACATCTTCCTGCATAACTTACCCTTTTAATGCAAAGTGTAGCATCCTACGTATATAGATACACCAACGATTTCTTGCGAGAATTGGCCTTCTCTCCCCAAAATCAATCCGTCGGAAGAATATTTAGCTAATCATCTGTGATTGAATATAATACAATAGTTTCTCAAGTTGTTTTAGCCCACATTTTCGGCGAAGTGATCTGCGAGCTAATCCACTTCATTCAACCCCACCTCTTTTAAATTTTTCCAACGACGGCGCCCACGGTGAACGTATCTACGCATTAAAAATCGAAGTTGCGAAGCTGCAAAAGAAGAATTCCCAGCCTTTGAAACTCCTTCCTTTCGGTCAAAAATCATGACAATTTGACGGCTCCACTGATATCTGCTCAATGCCTATAAATATGCATGCAAACAACACTCTCGTCTCATCCTCATCACAGACACAGCACGAAGGTGACACAACTTCATCTTACAGCACATTTATATCATATCTTTAAGTAACAATATGTCTTCGGCCCGCTTTGTCTTGCTCTCGCTCTGTTCCGCCCTCCTCCTCAGGGCTGCCCTCGGCGCCGACCCACTCTTCCACTTTTGCTCCAACCCCGAGAACTTCACCGCGAGCAGCCCGTACGAATCCAACCTCAACAAGCTCACCAGCTTCCTCTACACCAAGACCCCTCCCTCAGGCTTTGGTCTCGGCTCCATCGGCCAATACCAAGACCAGGTCTTCGGCCTTGCACTGTGCCGAGGCGACGCATCGCCCTCAGTCTGCAAGGCCTGTGTGGCAGACGCTGGCGCCGAGATCCGCCGCCGCTGCCCTCGCAACAATGGGGCGATAATCTGGTACGATGACTGCATGTTCAAGTACCTCGACGCCAACTTCCTTGGCCAGATCGACAAAACCAACAAGTTCTACATGTGGAACCTGAACAACGTGAGCGACCCTGCGCTGTTCAACGGCAAGGTAAGGGCGATGCTGACCAGGCTGGCTAAGGCAGCCTACTCAATTCCGAGGCTGTACGCGGCTGGAGAGAAGGGAGTGGACGGTAAGACGAAGCTGTACGGATTGGTGCAGTGCACGAGGGATCTGTCGGCAGCCGAGTGCAAGGAGTGTCTGGAGGGCGCAATCGGCGAGCTTCCGAGCTGTTGCGACGGGAAGGAAGGTGGGCGAGTGGTTGGCGGGAGCTGCAACTTCCGATACGAGACTTACCCTTTTGTCAATGTTTAAGAGTCCTCGCTCAAGGACCTTGGCGTGGTTTGATCATCCTCTAGCTAGGGTGTTCCTAGCGGAAATTACGGTGAATAAAGTGAAGGAGAGTGGGGAATAAATCCGACTCTTTCATTATAAGAAGAAATTGTGTAATATTCAAGACGAGAAAATAAGATACCTCTTTCATTCCCTATCCAATGACCAAAGTTTTGATCTCCATATGCTTTCTTGTTGCAATCGTTTCTAATTTAACTTCCTTTCGTGCATCCCATATGTGAAATTTTAACTACTATAGTCTTGGCTGAATTTTGTGTTCTCTTGAGCTTAGTCCAGATAATCCTGTTAAGGTCAGAGCTACCTCACTTAACTCAGTCCAATTATAATGCAATTTATGTGGGCTTAATATTACTAAATGATAATGCTTCAGATGGACAGATGTAATTTAATAATATTTTTATTTAGGAATCGGGATGAATTCATAATTTTTCTATGCGATGAATGGGGTCGCCATAAATTTGGTGTCAACAAGAGATAGTTTGGAGAAACTCCAACTAGGAAAATAAATATTGTCACCACTTGACCAACAACCTTTAGCTATCATAGCTAACTAGTATAGAACATCATAGTACATGGATTTATGATGTTGTAAAGGCGTTCGCTCTATATAAATGAATTTAGGTTCAAAATTTCCTAAAGCACAAAAATTTAATTTATGACATTTTGCTCGCCTTAACTAATAAGCAAAACGTTCTAAAATAATTTTTGTCTTTTACAATGTCATTTTTTTTAATTGTAATCAAGTGCAAATGGAATTCTTTTGTGTATTTTGTGATATTTTACTGGGTGATTTGTTGCCAGAGGTGGGATAGATAATTCTTCGTAGCATAGATAATTGGCCAAGTCACAACAAGATCAGAAGAAAATTGAGATAATCAGTGACACTGACTAAGAGGACGCTGGAAACGTGTGTGATTACCCAACATCACCAATTCTCTAGAATTTTAAATTCTGTTTTGCCCAGTAAACGCAATTTAGCAGTCAAATGAATGTCATCTGCTATTGTCTTAGGGGATGTTATCATGCTCTGTGAATCGGTCATCAGTAAAATTATAAATTTGTTACATTATTTTATGTGCTGATGTTGGAAGTCACTGTATTAAGCAAAATTAAATGATTACACAAGAAATGTATTCGTCTCTATTAAAATATTGCGGATCACTTATATACTTGGTTTATGAGCTTTTGATGTACATGCGGATCTCTTTCTACCTATGTGCTTAAACTTTTGAGGTAGACTTTCTAATATGATATTAGACTTAGTTTCTAATCCAGTTTTATGGTATTAGACTCATTTCTATTAAAATATTGCTAGTCACTTGTTTGCATGACTTTCATACTCTTAGGCTACGTTGGTCATCTGGATTTCTAATAAGGATAAGACAGGATATGATAAGATATGAAATTCATGGATTTTGTTATATCATATCCACCGTTTGGTAATTGCAGTAATAAAGTTGTGTAGATTCACATCATATTATTTACATTGTTTGGTATAAACGATATATAATTATAAATGAATAAAAAATCTACAAATAGAGATAGTGAAAATATCTCATGACACTCTTGCCTACTTTATTTTTATTTGCTTATTTTTTTCCCTCATTTTATAATTAATTAATTTTTATTTATTTCTTTCTTCCCCTTCCAACATTCTCTAATAAAATACCTAAAATATTTCATAAATATAAATACAAATTTATATTTATATATTGAATTATATTATAAGATAGCATTAAATTCGAATATGTAAATAACACTAAGATTAAATATAAAAATTTAAGTATTATTTATTTATTATTTTGAATTTCTTATGTTAAAATTCAACTATTATTTATATTATATTTTTAATTTTGTTAATTTAAGAAGTTTTTTATTTCAGAAAAATAATTTTCCTATCATGGATATTAAAAATCACATCCACCTTTATCATACCTCCCCCATGAGATAATTTTATCTAACATATATCCCACTTATATCCAATTTTATCATATGTTGAGTAGGCGTCAAACACGGGATATGATAAATTTTATCCTATCGTGAATTTTGTCATGACCATTAAACGCAACCTTAATATACATACAAGTTCCCTCCGTCTGTTAGGAGTGAACAACATAAGCCTAGGACCTTTTATTAGAGGAGATCACAAATAGGTTGTCCTGAATTTTATCTTGATGTCAAACACAACATTAATATATGTACAGGTTTCCCTCTATCTGTTAGGAGGGAACAATGGAAACCTCATGCCTTTTGCATGGGGAGATCACAAAAATGGAGCCTAAGTCTAAGCCCGTTAACATATTTAGTTGGACCTACATTCACTCAAAAACTTAAATAGATGATTTATGGGCCAACTAGGATAAAAATCACAAAGAGGGAGCCTAAGTCTAAGCATGTTAACATATCCAATTATACCTATATTTATTTAAAAACTTAAGTCAATGAGTTATGGGCCAACAAGGATAATATGTTAACTACTCTATGCCACACTAATTCACCGATATTGGATTTTTTTGAGTACATCCTAACTATTGACACCTAAATTTTTGCCCAAAAAAACTCATTTCCAAAAAAATGGGAACTTGTTTTTCCACAAAAATATTTCATGTCAAATTCTTGCATATAGATTATCTAGGTGTTTAGTATAGTTTTTTTTTTTTTTTTTTTTTAAATCGAAGATGTTTTCCTTTAAAAAAAAATTAATTAAAAAATTTAAAAATATATAAAAAAAAGATTAAAAATATTTTAAAAAAAAAAGATAAAAAGTTGGGGCCAATGATCTAAATGTGACTAGCCAAGCCCAGGAGGTCAAATTGGAATTAAAACGGCAAAATGGGGCCAAAATGCAATTTCCAAAAGTTGAGGGACAAATTCACAAATTTTGCAAAATTTCACCCGAGCCCTTAAATCATCATCTTAGCCCCCAATTAAGTTGAAATTGAGCTTGGGCCAGGTCGAATCAATCAAATCGGGCCAAAAGGACCAAATTTGCATTGAATTAGGTATTTTCGAGTAAGAAAATGGCCAACTTTGAGGGACTTTCTTGCAAAATTGGATGGAGACAACTGCAAAAAATGGTCAAGATCTTAAACTACTATACATGAGGTTGCTAATTGATCAAAAATCGTGGCCAAATTGATGGATTAAAACACTCAAACCAGCTACCAAAACCCAGCCCACGGTTAGGTCTTAATTCGGAGCAGCTAAGTAGGCATATTGGTGGCCCCACCATATCCCACTCAGCCGCCCATTTAGCTCGATCTTTTCACGTGATGGAAGACCATTATTGGTAGTACAAGTGGACAAAATTTTCCCAGGGATAAGCTGCTGAAAGCACGGAAAAATCGCAGCAAATTCCGCACACTCAACAGCTGCAGAATTGAAAAAATTGGCTAAGTCAGAGAGTGGGTGAAGTAGCCCTGTTGACAGGCTTGGTAGATGGACAAAAGGCCGACCAAAAATCGTCTAATTCAGGGGATAAGATCTACAAAGTGAGTTATTTCAATGGATAAGAGAGAAGAGACGAGAGGGAGAGGAGAGAGCTCACGGCCGTCCTCCAAAGAGGTCCTCAGAAGCAACTCCAGAAAATGGAGAACCCAGAAATTCCAGATTAACCTTCAGAGAGAAAAGTGAAATTTTCACACACCTGCGGTCAAAATTAGCCAAAACCTTCAACTAGAGAGTGAAACTTCACTCAAAGATATTTCCATCCATAGGTCGTATGTCCCAAATGGAGTTCGGAAAGGCCTCCTAAAGCCCCCCGAAAAACACCCTCCTGGCAGGCCAAGAAACACTCCGAATTTTTTTCTAAGTGTTGAGCCCGGTTGATCACGAGTGAGAGCGAGTGCTTTTGAGCAAGTTGAGAGACAAATGAGGAAATCCATGACTTACACGACAAACTAGAATAAATATAGTTTGGTTTTGTTTGAATTTGGCCAACAAAAGAGGTTCTAAAGCTTGATTTTGGAGGCCAATGAAAATCTTCGTTATCAGTTCTTTCTTTGCAGATCTTGTTTTCCAGTTGAAGAAGCCCACTTCCACGTGCCTCCCGAGGATAAATTCTTGGTTTCCTCGGCCAAGAACTACCTGAAAAAGAAACTAGGAAGCAAGGTAAGTATCCTAGATATATTTTTGTTTGAGTTTGAACATTTTTTAATAGTGAAAAATCAAGAGGAAAACTAGTCCAAGAAACTTATTTTCAGGCTGGAATTTTTCTTAAAGTGTTGAAATCTCTTCAAGAGTTTTGCATGTATACTTTTTGGAGAGGTTGTTTTGATGTGTTCGGTTGGTCATTCTCTATGATATTTGTTTCATTTGAAAGCTCATGTTACTTACTTTCACTCGGATTAATTAGTGTTTCCCTTAGATCTCGTATGTGATAAGCGTCGGGGTTTGAATATGGGCATTCAACCTGTTTGATTGACTTGGGTTCAAACCCAGATTTGCAAAGTCAGTTCAAACCCGCATATTTGATGACGATTTCAGCTTGGTTTTCGTGTGTTTTAAGCTGTAATTTCTATCTAATCTTGTTCCCTACATGTGGTAGTATAATCTTGATACTTTAGTTCCACATAAGATTGCTCATGCGTTGAGATTGAAGGCTGCAAACATGGCCCGAGGAAGCTGGTTTGGGATGATTTGATGCACGCCAAGTGTTCGACGAAATGCGCAAACCAAGTTTCGATTTTGAAACGGTCGATTTGAGCTTGGTTCTTGTTATATTCATGTATTGGGCAGTCCCATATTAGTGTAAATCGGCATATATCGGTTTAGGGAATCAATTTTTAAAAAAAAATATATATATATATATGAAAATTTCAAAAAAATTACAAAAATGATGGATGATATCAAATTATGATAGAAATGAAATCTAGGAAATTTTCCTAATTTTTAAAGGTCATTTTCTTAATTTAATGATATTTTGGTATTTTATAACCATTTTTGTAAATAATCTATTTTGCGTATATTAAAATTATTTAGAGTAATTTCATGCATCTAGAGTAATTTCATGCATATTTAAATTCCCATTTTGCTCACGGGGGTCCGTCCGGGCGTGATAACAAGGCCATGTAATATTATTTGCCCGACTTATATCGGGTTTTCCTTTTCTGCATTTACTTTCAAGTTATTTCAATTTCTTGGATGTTTACTTATGCACCGCTTTTCATTAATTTGAGTGTAAATTTCTCTTCTAAATTATGTTAGGATTAGTCTAGACATTAAGGAAAACAAACCTACAAAAAACATTTGCATTGACGCTTAGTGATTTTATAAGGATTATAATTGGTAATCAAGATTGTTTGGCCATTTAGATGAACAACTTTCCAAGTTAGTGGTACCGCAAGGGCGCTAATAGAAACATTGGCGTAAACAAGTCCCCATTCCTAGAAATCTCTCGGTTGCGTAGGAATCGAGACAACACTCCCGTGCCTCGATTGGTTTCTAGCCGACCCCAATAGGCTAGTGGCGACTCCTAGAAATATTTAGGTTGTTAAGAACTAAAAAACAAAATCCAACGTCGCGCGAGGTATGGGCTTGGGAGAGCCCGCGCCTAATGTAGGACCATTGGTCCGCCTCTTTAGGCAAATACCCCTAAACCATTCTTCCTTTTCCCCCGGACGGAAAAAAAGAGGTCGTGACACTAACAATCTTCCATTCACATGTGAGCTCCCCCTTAATTTAGTCTACATTGTTACACCATAATGCCCATCGCACGGAAATTATGCCCAGCTTCATCCACCAAGTTTGATACCTTTCACTTGGGGAGATCACAAAAAGGAAGCCTAAGTCTGAGCCTTTTAATATATTCAATTAGACCTACATTCATTTAAAAACTTAAACCTATAAGTTATGGGACAATTTCAATATATTAAGTGCTCTATACCACACTAATTCATTAATGTGGGATTTTTCTAACACAATTTATATGTGCATTTTAACACCATATATTTGCTCATGGTATCAAATTCAGATTTTGCCCCAACTCTTTTTGCGTGTGCGACTCCCAATTCATCAAATTCCTCGTGTTGTAAATTTAGTTAGCATGCAAGAGTGGTGTTAAAGTATCCAATATTGTTTGCTTATGAGATTTACATGCTTTTTATAAGCATGTGGCCTTCCTAATTTATTATTTTGTTTTTGGATTCAACTCTCCATTTTCCTGTGAGATAAATTCGTCTGCCATGTGCGGTGAAAGGACTTCTAGATTCGAGTAATTATCAAAAAATATATCTCAACCCAGGGAGAAAAAAAGCATTGAAATAAATGCAAGATGTAAAACCTCGTAAATCATACATGTGAAGAAGAACGCAAATACGTACGAGGTGGTATTTGCTAACTAGTCAAACCTTGATGTTTAACAAACTTAACTTTTCATCATTTGCCCCAGAAGTCTGGCTTATCTGATAGACTTATCCAAAGAATAGTTCTAGAAAGTGGAGCCCCTTACCGGACAATTTGTAATTTTCTCTCGGGATATTTCCGCAAAATCAACTAAACTTTTTCAAATCAATACAAATACTACATGCATCTATACAAATTATATACTAGTATAGGTACCTTCATCTCATTCATGGATTATATGAATAGGGTTTGCGATTGAGTAATTAATACAGTATAGTTAGTACCTTTTCGTTCGCGTTGTCATAGATTTTTATCATATCTCGCCAATTTCATTTACTGTTTTTCCCAACCTCATTTTTTAAATGTTGCCTGTAGAGATGATCTCTTTTCCCCTCTTGCTTTATGATATAGAACTATTTCAGATTTTTTTGTTTATAGTAACCTTGGGATAGTATGTAAAGTTTATAAGAAAAGGCAAGTAAGATACATGATTTCCAGTCAAATTAAGTGATTTTTACTTGAAATGCCAGTTGAACACAATTGGAAACACAAATGGCGCAACACAGGAATGCAGCTAAAGCAAATTATATTGCAGGTCAGTAGAGCAAGAAAAGAAGCGCTTGGTCTGCCAGTCCATTATCTCATACGTACAAACTTTAAATGATAATGACTCTCAAGAGCCACAGACCTATGCTTTTATATAATTACCTGATCTGAGCAAATAAAAATCGTTAAAGTCGATAGAGGATGATGCTAGCAATTAATAAGCCCTCGACACTCCTAACAACATTACAAGAACACCTTAAATGGTAATTTTAATTTAACTTGGTCACATTTTGTTAGGGCATAGTATCAGATGGCTACATTAAACTGCACAAATCAATTTGATAAACCAATCTTTACACTGGTAATGCTAATCAAAGCATGGCAAATACCAACCGTATAAAGTGGGAAGAAATGGGAAGAACAACAATTTGTGAGATTTTATGTTAGTCTAACAACACGACGACATATTATATCAATTAAAAAAAAATGGGTAGTATAGCCATGCTCGTGTCCACGTCCACAAGAATTGAGATCTTTCCAAAAGGTGGACAATGGATTCATTTCTTTTGAGCTTAATCTAATTTGACTATTAGAGGGCACCTAGTTTTCCAACATAAGTAGGCAATAATACTATTAGAGAGAATGGGATTACATGGGGTTATCCAAAAAAGAATTATTTATCTTGTATTGAAAATAAGACTGAATACAGAGAACAAAATTTCGTCATTTGAACTCGAATTACTTTCGCCACGTTGTCTTCTCTGAAGTTAAAGCCGTATAAGCACGAAAACTGCGGCCTAATTAAGGTCAACACAATCTTTCGTTAGCTATTAGTCAACCTCCCCTCCTCTAGAAACGGTTAACTTGGGATGAGATCTGAGCTCGTAATTGCCAAGGGGACCGCAACTATTTTTTATTTTTCCTACATCGCGCGTTCCATAGAATCTAGAATCTTGTGGCGTCACCCTGTTGGAATCTGCCTAAGGAAATTCTTGCAGTAGCTACTTCCGTACGTGACCGATCGCAATTGCATGACAAATGAGAGAAAATAAGGCTCTGTTTGCTTTTTTAATGTTAGTCTAATTGGGATTGAATTGAAGCATGCTCAGTATTGATGTATATTTATAGATAGTAGAGAATTCATTATTAGATAATACTCTTAGAAATATCATTGTAAATTAGGGATGTTATTTCATATTTCGTTATTTTCCAAAATAGCTTATTCTCTTATTAGATTAGATTATTTCCTTTCATATGTATATTATTCAAGTATAAATACAATTCTCAAATAAAGTCAATTGAGTATAGATAATTTTTACTGATTTTCTTTCCCCTCTCTTGAAAATCCTAGAATGTTAACACCCTAACCATATAAGATCACGATCAAACATGAACTCGAGGGGAAACATTTTTTCAAAGCAGCGAATGCCGATCCACAGTGAGTTGTGCAGCAATCGATTTACTGTGATCGATGGTTCTTGTGGACCATCTTTATATCTTGGGGCTACGCCATCCGATGCGAAGTGGGAGCAGTTCCGGCATTGGAGAAGCGGAAATCCATTAATGTAAGTGTGCATTTTCAACTTTAAGGAATCGCATCCAGTTCCGTGTGCCAGACCCACGTTCTTCTTTTTCGAGAAGATCTCCAAAATCAAGGATAGTATTTTGAAAATAAGAAGTCCAACAATAAAATAGACACAAAAATATGTGATCTGTATTCATGGGGAGACTAGTAAAGAATTCCCTTTATAGATTAAATGATACAACAAATTACAACCACACTCGAATTACTCAAATAATTTTGATGTTTTCCAATTTTCAATTGCACCAAATAACCCACAACTATCGAATCACATAATTTCTTTTGAAATAATTTTTCAATCTTGCAAACGAATTCACAGATCTTACTAAGCTCTAATGAGAATTAAGGATTTGATTTGCCAATTTATTTTCATGCATACAAACTTTAATGATAATGACACTCGAAAGATACAGACCTTTGTAATTCCGTAATTACCCAATCTAATTGAATAGGAATTGCCAGAGTCGATAGAGGAGAACATTAGCAATTAACTAGCTGCCGACACTCCCAATGACACACAAAAATACTTCAAATGGTATATATATATATATATTTTAAACTTGATCATGTATGGCATGATAGCAAACGGCCATATAAAACTTCACAAATCAATTTCATCAGCCAATCTTTACATCGGTGACGCTACTTTTCCTCCCTACGGTATGATGATCATTGATTTTTCACATTTCTTTAAGCGGGTAGAGATGGAGAGAATTAGCATAGCCACGGCAGCTCATATCCTTTTCCATTGATGATTGCCTAGTCATGTTTAGCATACTTTGATGGAGTCATTAGCCCTAAAGCGGACCTACATCTTCCTGCATAATTTATCCTTTTAATGCCTATTGAAGGTTCCTGCGTCAACTTTGTTACGCAAGTGAGAACAATTCCTTGCGAAAATGGACCTTCTCTCCCCCAAAATGAATCCGATACATAACACTACTTCACGAGACATCTTTGGTTCAATATAATACGATAGTTTCTCAAGTTGTCGTAGCCCACATTTGCGACCGAGTAATCCGCGAGCTAATCCATTAATTTAAACCCATCTCTTTTAAAAAACTCCGACGCCGCCCATGATTGAAGATTTCTACACGGTAAAAATCGAACATGTGAAGCTGCGAAAGAAAAAGTCGTACGTCTGAAAGTCCTTCCCCTTGGTCAAACCACGACAATTTCCACCTTCGATGATGTCCTCCCATATCCCCTCACCGCCTATATATATATGCATGGAAATAACATACTCATCTCATTCTCATCGCAAACACGACACGAAGGTGGCACGACTTCACCTCACAGCACATTCATATCAAATCTTCAAGTAACGACATGTCTTCGGCCCGCTTTGTCTTGCTCTCGCTCTGTTCCGCCCTCCTCCTCCAGGCTACCCTCGGTGCCGACCCTCTCTTCCACTTCTGCTCCTCCTCCGAGAACTTCACCGCAGGTAGCCCGTACGAATCCAACCTCAACAAGCTCACCAGCTTCCTCTACACCAAGACCCCTTCCTCGGGCTTTGGCCTCGGCTCCATCGGCCAATACCAAGACCAGGTCTATGGCCTCGCTCAGTGCCGGGGTGACACATCACCATCAGACTGCAAGGCCTGCGTGGCGGATGCTGGGGCCGAGATCCGCCGCCGCTGCCCTTGCAACAAGGGGGCAATAATCTGGTATGACAACTGCATGTTCAAGTACCTTGACACCGACTTCTTCGGCCAGATCGACAATGCCAACAAGTTCTCCATGTGGAACCTGAACAACGTGAGCGATCCGGAGGCTTTCAACGGCAAGGTAAGGGGGCTGCTGACCGGGCTGGTCGAGGAGGCTTACGCGGTGCCGAAGCTGTACGCGACTGGAGAGATGGAACTGGAGGATAAGACGAAGCTGTACGGATTGGTGCAGTGCACGAGGGATCTGTCGGCGACCGAGTGCAAGGAGTGTCTGGAGGGCGCAATCGGCGAGCTTCCGAGCTGTTGCGACGGGAAGGAAGGTGGGCGAGTGGTTGGCGGGAGCTGCAACTTTGGATACGAGATTTACCCTTTTGTCAATGTTTAAGAGTCCTCGCCCAAGGACCTAAGTGTGGTTTGATTATTCCCTAGCTGGGGTGTTCCTAGTGTAATACATGGTAAATAAAGTGAAGGCGAGTTTGGGAATTTACCTGAGACTCTTTCATTATTTTAATGGTTTATATAGGCCGTTTGCAAATAGAAATTTGATGCTGTCTTTATCAATATGTCATGACTGATGTCTTATACAAATGTTATCATTATATTTCAAGTTAGCATAACTAAAACTATTCACAAGTTTATATTGTGTAACTGTCATAATATATAAGTTATAGTGCGCGCGCGCGTGTATATATATATATATATATATATATATATATATATATATCCACAAGTTGATATATAAAATTTTATCGTCTACAAATTATATGGCATTTTTCATCGCCATTTTGCCAATGTTATGTATGTAGAAATGTTTTCGGAATGGTTGGTGCAACTTTTTTTTTTTTTTGGACGGTGGTGCAAAACTTATTATTATTGTGGAAGTACCTTTCTCATTTGTGACCATTCAATACCCTAGGTAAAGAGAATTCCGGTGATTGTGTTCAAATGTTGATATATCCAATCATATCATGTGCTTGGCCGAATTTTGTATTCTCCTGGGTTTAGTCCAGATAATCCTATTAAGATTAGAGTTACCTCACTTAACTTAGTCCAATTATAATGTAATTTATGTGAGCTTAATACTACTAAATGGTAATGTTCCTCATGTGTAGATGTAATTTAATATTTTTGTTTGGGAGTCGAGATCGATCCATTATTTTTCTATGCAATGAATGGGGTCACCAATAATATGGTGTCAACAAGAGAAGTTTTGAGAAATTCCCACCAAAAAAATAACTATTGTCACCACTTGACCAACCTCTATCATAAATAACCAAGTGTAGCACGTCACGGTATATGGATTTATGACTTTGTACAGATGTTTACTATATCTAATCAAATTTAGGTTCAAAATGTCCTAAAGCGCAAAATTTTAAAATTTACGACATTTTGCCCATCAAAACTAAAAAGCAAAACATTCTAAAGTTCTTTTTGTCTTTTAAGATGGAAAGGGAAGGACAAGACCACTTTTCGTACATTTCTACTGGTCCAGAATTCGAATGTCATTTTTTTTAAATTGTAATCAAGTGCAAATGGGATTCTTGTGTATTTTATGATATTTTACAATGACCGATGGTGTGTTCACCACAAGTAAGTGGAAAACGTTGTAAAATGTAAAATCTTATAATTTATGGTTTCGTGACATTTTCTAATGCATAAAAGTATTAGTTCTTTTAATTGAATGAGACCACGCTGATTTTCATAACTATACTACATTGGCATAAAACAAAAAACAATAGATTCTATAGTACCCTAAAAATCCCATTCTATAATTTCAAAAACTCTTCCAGTTGCCCACTCTTTCAAATGTTTCTTGGGTTCAAAATTGCAAATTCCTTGCTCCAGACCTATAAGCCGTAGATGACACCTCTTGAACTAGGGACGGGACAAATGGATTCGGTTGATTGAACGGGTGACTGATTCACATGTCTCTAAAAGCACAAGATACGCTCTACGAGAGAATTACTGTCTTTAATAGGGAAAATGATATTAATAGTTTACATACTATCATGTTTGAAATTCAAAAACATTCGAGTATTTCATTACTCCATGATTTGTTTTATTATGCCAGAGGTGGGATACATAATTCTTTGAAACATAGACAATTAACCGAGTCATATCAAAATCAGAAGAAGTTTGAGATAACAGCGACGCTGACGAAGAGGACATTAGAAAGTAGAGATGTGCATGATTACCTAAAATCACCAACTCTTTAGAATTATAAAATTCTGATTTGCCTAGTAAACGCAATTTACCAGGGAAATGGAGTGTTATCTACTATTATCTTAGGGAATATTGTCCTGGGTCGTTCTCTGATGAATCAATCATCACTAAAATTATGTATTTGTTACATTATGTTATGTGCTAATGTTGGAAATCTTTGTATTTAGCAATAACAAATAATTGCACAAGAAATATATTACGTATCACTTGACATGATTTATATGCTTTTAATATACATATGGGTCTCCCTTTGCCTTCGTGCTTAAACTTTTGGATGGACTCTTTTATATGGCATCAGATACAAGTTTACAAGTTTTGCACAATTGACTTTGCATGTGCAGCTCCTTCATCAAATCCCTTATGTTGTAAATTCGGCTTACATGCAAGAGGGGCATTAAAATATTAAGGCTCTGTTTATTTCTCGAAAAATGTGACATTTCTAGAAAATATTTTTTAAAAAACTATTTTCCATAAAAATAAAAATATTTTCCATTATTTGGCTAAAACATGAAAATGATTCCATCATTAGGTATTTGATTTGATTTTCCTCCGTGAACTCATTTCGATCATTCATATTTTTTTTTTTGTTCCTTTTTATTTTTAAAAAATAATCTAATTTTTAATTATTTTTATTTTCTTTTAAAAAATTAGAAATGTTAATTACTTTTTTCTTTTTTTGTTTTATATTCCTTAGTCAATTACTGACCATGGTGATGGCCAACGAGCTTGGGCTCAGGCCTCGCCTCCCTTTGGCGACGCTCGAGCATTGCCGATTTGGCGAGGCCCGAGCCTCATGGCCCTTTAGCAACATTCAAGCGTTGCCAATCGGGCGACGCTTGTGCCTCACATTGACAATCGGCTCAAGAGAAAAAATAAAAATAAAAATAAAATTTAATTTAAAAAAGAAAAGGAATGTAAAATAAAAAATAACTAAACAAAATGGTGAAAGAAAGAGTAGTGGAAAATTTTTTCCCTTTTTGAAAAGTGGATAATATTTTCCTCACTTTTGAAGGAGATTTTTTCTATTGGTGGAAAATGTTTTCCTTGACTAATTTATTTTTTGTGAAATAAACACTGGAAAATTTGGAAAACATTTTCTTGAAAGTTATTTTCCGCAAAGGCTCTATTCGTTTCACGGAAATAATTTTCAAGAAAATATTTTCCGAATTTTCTAGTGTTCATTTCACAGAAAAAATGAATTGCTTGGGAAAAAGATTTTTCATGAAAAAAAAAATCTTCTAAAATAGAGAAAAATATTTTCCTCACTTGCTCTCTCTAATCTCACATTCCTACAAGCCCCCACTTCTTTCTTTTCCTTTTTTTTTTTTTTTTTCATTTTTAAAGAATTCAAATGATTTTTATTTTTTAATTTTTTTCTTTTTATTTTCTTTGTTTTCCTCTTCTTCTTTCTTTGCTAGTCGCCAACCTCCTCACTTGCTCTCTCTTATCCCACACCCTTACAAGCCCCCACTTCTTTCTTTTTTATTATTTTTCAAAAAATTAGAAATATTTTTTCTTTTTCTTTTTCTTTTCTTTGTTTTCCTCTTCTTCTTTCTTGGTTAGTCACCAGCCCTCCTCACTTGCTTTCTCTTATCTCACATTCCTAGAAGCTCCCACTTCTTTTTTTTTTTTTTTAATTCGAGTTATTTTTATTTTTATTTTATTTTATTTTATTTTATTTTCTTTCCTCTTCTTCTTTCTTGGCCGATCACCAGCCTCCTCACTTGCACTCTCTTATCTCACATGCCTACAAGCCCCCACTCTCTTCTCTTTTTATTTCTTTATTTCTTTTTCTTTTTTTCTTTATTTTCCTTATCTTCTTTCTCAGCCAATCACTAGCCACGGCAATGGCCGACAACCGGCCATAGGTGAGGCTCGAGATCGGTGAGCTTGAGGCTCGCCAATCTAGCGAGGCCAAAGGTCAACGAGCTCGAACCTATGGCGAGGCTCGCACTCGTTGGCCTTGGGCCTCTCCTAATCAGCAAGCAAGAGGCTCTTGCTTGCCGATCAAGTAAGCCTTGAACTTGACGCTCGTGCTCACCGATTTAGGAAGCCGAGAGCTTGGGCTCGCAAGAGGTGGGTGAGCCTCGTGCTTGTTGGTGAGCTCGAGGCTCACCTATGGCCAATCGCCGGCCGTCACCATGGCCAATGACCAGTTGAAGAAGAAAAGAAAAACAAGGAAAAGGAAAAGAGAAATAAAAAATAATTTAATAATATTTTTAAAAAATAAAAAATAATGAAAAATCAATTTTTAAAAAATAAAATAAAATAAAATAATTGAAAAAGAGTGTATGGAGGAAAATATTTTCTTTACTAAGCAAAGAAAAATATTTTATATTTCATTTTTAAGTTTCACCCGATCCTCGAAAAATAATTATATTTTTCTGAAAAAAATAATTTTCCAAAAACCCTATATTTCTCGCGAAACAAAAGAAACCTTAGAGAGTTGGTAATTTCTATGCTTTATCGAAGTAAGCTAAACATGAGTAGGCAATCATCAACGGAAAAGGAGATGGGCTGCCGTGGGCTATGCTAATTCTTTCCGTCTCGTCTCTACCCACTTAAAGAAATGTGAGAAGGCAATCATCATTATATCGTAGCAAGGAATAGTAGCATTGCCGATGTAAACATTGGTTGATGAAATTGATTTGTGTAGTTTTTATACAGCCGTTTCCTACCATGCCACAGCGAAATAGGACCAAGTTAAATAAAATTACCATTTGAAGTATTTTTGTGATGTTGTTGGCAGTGTCGAGGGCTAGTTAATCGCTATTGTTGTCCTCTATCGACTATGACGATTCCTATTTGATTAGATTGTGTGATTACCGAATTCCAAAGGTTTGTGACTTTCGAGAGTCATTATCATTAAAGTTTGTATGTATGAGGATAAATTATCAGACCAAGCCCTCCATTCTCATTAAAGCTTAGTAAGATTTTGAATTCCTATGTAAGAATGAGAAATTATTTATGAGAAATTGTAGGGCAAACACATGTGGATTATTGAGTGTAATTGCAGACTGAAAAACATAAAGAATGTTTGAATAACTCAAGTGTAAATGTAATCTTCATTGTATCGTTTAATTTATAGTGTAATTTTTTGTTGTTCTCCCATGAACATAAGTTACATCAACCGACCAAACCATGAAAATTCGACATTTGATTTATTTTTTTGTTATGTTATATTTATTATTCGATCGCTTATTGTCGCAGCACTGTCCTTCCACTTGGAGATCTTATCGAAAAAAGAAGAACATGGATATGGCACGTGGAACCGGACACAACTCCCTAATGTTGAAAACGTATGATTTGTTAATAGATTCCCACTTCTCCAATGCTAGAATGTCTCTCCCACTTTGATTGCATCGGATGGCGTAGCCCTAGGATACAGATGTGGTCTAGGAGAATTTCCGATCCTAGTAAATCCATTATTACCAGACTCACTTGCTTTGAAGAAATGTTTCACCTCGGGCTCATATTTGATCATGATCTTATTTGGTTAGGGAGTAAATATTGTCGGATCTTCGAGAGAAAGAGAGAGAGAATTAGTTCATCTATACTCAATTGAAGAGAAGGATATTTATATCTGAACAAAATGCATAGGAAAGAAAATGATATAATCTAATAAGGAAATCAACTATTTTAGAAAACAACGAAATATTAAATAACATCTCCAATATCTAATGATATCTTTAAAAAATCTAACTAATAGAGAATTCTCTACCATCCATAAATATACAACAACATAGGACATGCTTCACTCCCTCTTGATATCAAAAGAGCAAACACAACCTTCTTTTCTCTCCTTAGTCATGCAATTGTAATCAGGCATGCGCGGCATTAGTCACTGCAAGAATATCCTTTGGAGATCTTCTCGAAAAAAGAAGAATATGGATTTGGCACATGGAACTGGATGCAACTTCCTAATGTTGAAAACATATGCTTTGTTAATAGATTCCCGCTTCTCCAATGCCAGAATGTCTCTCCCACTTTGATTGCATCGGATTGCGTAGCCCTAGGATACAGATGTGGTCCACGAGAATCATCCATCCTAATAAATCGGTTGTTGCAGAGCTCACTTGCTCTTCAGAAATGTTTCACCTCAGGCTCATATTTGATCATGATCTCATGTGGTTCCTTGCCACCTCTACTTCTCTAAGAGCAATCACAAGCGGAATGTCAAAAAGGCATAAATATTCTAGGATCTTCAAGAGAAAAGGAGAGAGAACCAATTCATCTATACTCAATTGAAGAGAAGGGTATTTAAACCTAAACAAAATGCGCAGGAAAGAAAATAATCTAAATTAATAAGAAAATCAATTATTTTAGAAAATAAAAAATATTAAATAATATCCCTAGTATCATATGATATCTTTAAAAGTATTCTCTAATAGAGAATTCTCTACCATCCATAAATATACATCAGCACAAGGCATGCTTCACTTCCAGTCGATATCAAAAGAACAAACACAATCTTCTTTTCTCTCCTTAGTCATGCAACTGTGATGGGTCATGGGCGGCATTAGTTACTGCAAGAATATCCTTTGGCCGATTCCAAGAGGGTGACGCTGCAAGATTCTAAATTCCATCGAGCGTGCGACGGAGGAAAAATAAATAATTAAATAATTAAATAATAATAATAATAATAATAAAGTTGCGGGTCCCCTTGGCGATTACGAGCTCCGATCTCATCCCAAGTCAACCACTTTCCATAGGAGGAGAGGTTGACTAATAGCTAATAAAAGACGGTGCCGGCCTTAATTAGGCCGCAGTTTTAGTGCTTATACGGCTTTAACTTCAGATTAACAAAATGGCGAAGCTAGTTCAAGGTCAAATGACGAAATTGTGTTCTCTGTACTCGGTCTTACTTTCAATACACGATAAATAATTCCTTTTTAGGTAACCCCATACGCCTACTTATATTGGAGTACTAAGTGCCCTACAATAGTCAAATTATATAAGCTCGAAAGAAATGAAACCATTGTCCACCTTCCAGAAGTTCTCATGGCCGTGGACACGAGCATGGCTACAGTAAACAGCGCGCGCGCGCGCGCACATATATATATATATATATATATATATATATATATATTGTCATGATATGTTATCGTATTTTTATACAGCTGGTATTTGCCAATGCTTTCATTAGCTGGACCACAACTCGAGCTTTGAAAAAAGTATCATAGCGTCAAGGCAATTGTCATCACAGGGAAAAGTGTTAAAAAAGTTCTAAATCTTTTGTGTTTGTGCCAATTTAGTCATAAACCTTTTTTTGGTGCTAATTAAGTCCTAAATATTTTTACGTTGTACCAATTTCAGTCATTTCTGGCCAATTTTGGCCGGATTTTGCTAATTGGACGCCGGCCAACAGACGTAGCCTGATCGACGCTAACGTGGACAACTTTTTATAATATTTTAATATTTTTGAATTTTTTTTTTTTTTTCTTTTTTCTTTTTTCCTTATCCTCCTTCTTCCTCTAGCTGATCGCCGGACCTCGGCGACCAGCCGAGGCGACGGTCGATGAGGTCGAGATCGACCTCGCCGGCCACCTTGCCGGTGGCCACCGGGCGGCCTTGCGTTGGGCGGCAAGGCTCGTCCTCGCCGGATTTGGCGAGGGTCGAGCCTCACCCATGGCCGGCGAGACTCAACCTCGCTAGATCCGGCGAGGGCGAGCCTCGCCGCCCGGCGCAAGGCCGCCCTCGAGGCTTGGGCGGCGGGGCTCGCCCTCGCCGGCCGTGGGCAAGGGTCGAGCCTCGCCGGATCCGACGAGGGCAAGCCTCATACCGGGCTAGTGGGGCTCGCCCTCATCAACTGTGGGCGACGGTTGACGCACAGCGCGAGGCCGCCCTCGTAGCCATCGGCGAGGTGGCCGGCAAGGTCGACCTTGACCTTTGACCTCGCCGAGGTTCGGCAACCGGAGGAAGATAGAGGATAAGGAAAAAAGAAAAAGAATAAGAATAAAATTAAAATTAAAATTAAAATATTATTAAAATATTATTAAAAGTTGTTCACATCGCGCCGATCATGCCACGTCAGCCGATCGACGTCTAGTTAGCAAAATCAGGCCAAAATTGGTCAGAATGGACTAAATTGGCACAACGTAAAAATGTTTAGGACTTAATTGGCACAAAAAAAAAAAGGTTTAGGACTTTTTTAACACTTTTCCCACCATCACAGTGTATGTAGGAATAATAGCATTGCCGGCATAAGAATTGGTTTATCAAATTTGTGCAGTTGTATAAGGCCGTTTGATACTATGCCATGACAAAATATGACCAAATTAAATTAAATTACCATCTAATGTGTCTTGTAATGTTGTTAGGAGTGTCGAGGGGTAATTAGCTGCTAATGTCATCCTCTATTGACTATGACGATTTTAATCTGATTATATCGAGTAATTATAGAATCACTCAACCTGTGGCTCTTGAGAGTCATAATCTTAAAGTTTGAACATTTGAGATGATGGACTAGCAGAATGAGCACTTCTTTTCTTGTTCTACAAACCTGAAATATAATTTGCTTTATCTGCATACCTATGTAGCACCATTTGTGTTTCCGATTGTGTTCAACTAGCATTTCAGGTAACCATCACTCAATTTGACTGGAAATCGGCCTACTTGCTTTTTCTTATAAACTTTATATGCCATCGCAAGGTTCCTATAACAAAAAATTAGAAACGCTTCATTTCATACGGCAAGAGGGGTAGGGGCATGAATGAGAGGAAGGTACTATCGTATACCAATATACAATTTGTATAGGTGCATGTAGCATTTGTATTAATTTGAAAAAAGTTTAGTTGATTTTGCAGAAATATCCCGAGAGAAAATCCGTTAAGGGGCTCCACTTCTAGAATTAATCTTTGAATAACTGTCATGACCTATTTTTCGAGTGCACCACCTAAAATTAGGCTAATGGATTGCTAAGCCTAGACTTAACTCGGGCTCTCCCAAGCCCATACCAATTCGCGACTTAAGGTTCAAATATTTAACATGCAAATGATTATTATCTAGGAGTCATCACTAATCAGTTTAGGGTAGGTCGATTAGACACCTAAATAAAATAATGGGATAATTATCTTACTCCTACGAACCAGAGATTTTGGGTACAGAGACTTGGTTACACTAGACTATCCTAGTGCCCTTTCGGTACCATTTTTTTTTAATTTTCAAAAAAAAAAAAAAAGTTTTGCAGGCAGCTTGATTTGATTTTAATTCACTTTCCTAACGTGTGAGGCAATCATGCGGGTGCGCATACCACCAATTTAACACTCAAGAAAGCAATTAAATAATGCAAAACCTACCTCAAAGCAACGAAAGCATCTGCATTGTTAAATCAGAATTCACATCAGCAATCCTAGATATGATTTCTAATTAACAAATAATCACTCAATTTTTGCTTTCACTTTTTAACGAGAATATAGTCCATATGCAATGCTTCTAATCTAATATGAAATAATATGGCATGGTAAAATGTGATTTCTTAATGAACATGCAATAATTAAATATGCAATATAAATTAACTAAAATGACCTAATTCTAATGACGGGCAACTTCTAATTAAATGACTCTAGTAATAATCCCTAAATGACGTGCATTTCATGAACCTAATTCTATATGACGTGCTTTTCATGAATCTAATTCTATATGACGTCCATATGATTTTTTATCCTAAAAATGCAATCTATTCTAGATAATGAAGTGGATTTAAAATGAAACATGCAATTTTATCCTAAGATGCCATGACATACAAAGAATGCCCTAATTCTACATGATATATGCATGATGATTTTTTGTGTTTTTCTTTATGAAATTCGAAATTAAAACTAACACATAATTAAACATGCAATTCAAAAAAAAAAAAAAACTAACAACCTAAATGAATGCATTTTTTTTTTTATATTTTTCTAAATTCGAAATAAAATCCCTATGCTAGATATGCAAGATAACAAGAAATATTCCAAAACAAACTGAATCCTAATTCAATTTTTTTTTTTTTTTAGTGTTTTTTCCAAGATAGGCAACTATATATAAACAATTAAGATATCCACCAAATAATGAATCAAAATAATCGAAAAAATAACCCGTTGTCTCACAGGTCAGATTAACAATTACTCTAACCCTAAACATCATGACAAAAGTTCAAAATAATTAAAAATCTGATCCAAAGTCTTACGGATCAAATTAATAATTATAATGATTTAACAATTAACATACTATCAAAATGTCTGAAAATTAATATAATTAAAAAAATGATCCGACATCTTACGGATCAAATTAATAATTACAATAATTTTAGACAAAACCTGGCGGATAATGCCTACAAGATTCATGAGTATTGACATCCAATGTTCTAACTTAAATAACTAACTTAAAATATAAAAAAAATAAAAATAAAGTAAAACAAATGAAAAATAAAAATAAAAACTACCTAATTGATTTTCCTTTTTTTTTTTTTTTTTTTTTTTCTTCCAAGCAAAAGTAGCAAGTGGTGACCGGTCCGATGAGGAGGGAGGTCGCCGGCGAGGGTTCCGGCGAGAACAACGGGAGCGGCGCGACGTTGGCGAGGCGAGGCGGCGCCGGGGGCACCACAGATCTAGATCCGGCAGGGGCGGAGCGGATCAGTAATGGGTGACGTCGGCGTGGCGTCGGACGGAGACTCCACAGGGGCGGAGCAGAATCGATGGTCGCTCCGGAGGTGATTCGGCAGCAATGGCGGAGGATCGACGTCGGGCTGTGACTTAGTCGGGCCGGTGGAGTCGGGTCGTCAGATGCGGAGGAGTCGGGGACCGGCGATGGTGCAGACGCGGCGAGAGGGAGGCGCAGCAGTGCGAGCGCGGCTACGCAGGCACGATCGTCGGAGGCGGAGGCGTCAGCACAAGGGTGCGGTGGCGCGGCTGGGTGAACCTGATGGCGAAGGTGCGGGCACGGTGGTGTGCCGGTGAGGAGAATTCCACGGAGAAGAAGCACGGTAAATTTGCTTTTTACTATGTCTTCTCTCTCCACTGCTGACTTGTACTTTTTGCTTCTACTTTTTGCTCTTTTTTTTTTTATCGAAAAGAAGCCCCCTAAAGCACGAACATTCTTTTCCCCTTGTGTGGATTTTGACTTCAAAAAAACCAAAAAAAGCCCCCCCGATTGAACTCCGTACGCACCCTTTTATAGGCAAAACAAAACGTGATCTTTTTTGTTAATATTTTCATCTCACGAATATTGCTTATAACCTCTTGATCACAAAATCCTTATCTCATGAATATTCTCCCCCGATTTCATCATCTATTGATAAAGATAGATTACAATGCGATTCTCTTAATTTCCAAAAATCATCATAATATCGCATCAATCTTAATTTTTCACAAGATAATTAATTAAAAATAACGACGGGCTTGGGTTAATTTTTTCCTTTCGTGGGCTTAGCCCGACCTGCTGAACTAGAGCTCAGAAATATTAATTCGAACCCATCCACCACCGGTCTTAAAAAATAAAAATGCAAAACATGTAAATTAAAAACAAATGCACCTAAAATTATATGCTATGCAATTAAATCATAATATTTTTTTTAGGAGTTAAAAATTAATCCCTAATTTTTTATGCAATAAAAGACTAAATGGGTTGCTCAAAATTTAGGTGTCAACAATAACTCTACATTTATGAGGTTACATCTTGCATATATTTCAATGCATTTTTTCTGTGTGGGTCCACACGTATTTTTCAATGGTTACTCAAGGGCAAATCAACAAAAAAGCAAAAGTTTACTCGCGGGAAAAAACATCATGGTTATAAAATGATAGATGAAGAGAGAGCATATGCTTATATAAAGCATATGAGTCTCATAAGCAAACGGCATTTAAAGTTAATCTCCTTTTCCATTGAAGATGGCCTTGCGATGTCTGCAACATCAGCAATTTTTACCTTACTTTGATAAGTTTCTTCAGCTCAAAAGTGGACCTACATATTCCTGCATAACTTACCCTTTTAATGCGTAGTGAAGCTTTCTGCGTCAGCTTGATTACACCGCGTGCGAGAATGGACCTTCTCTCCCCGCAAAAAACAATCCGATACATGAGACTACTTCACGAGCCATCTTCGGTTCAATATAATACAAAGTTTCTCGAGTTGTTGTAGCCCGTATTTGCAGCCGAGTGCTCCGCGAGCTAATCCACTGAATTTAATCCCATCTCTTTTAAAATACTTCAACGACGCCGGCCACGATCGAAGATTCCTACACAGTAAAAATTGAACATGTGAAGTTGCAAGGTCAAACCACGTCGATTTACACCTTCAATGATATCCTCTCAACGCCTATATAGATGCATGCAAATAACACTCATCTCATTCTCATCACAGACACTGTACAAAGGTGACATAGCTTCATCTCACGGCACATTCATATCGTATCCTCAAGGCTCACGTAACGATATGTCTTCGGCCCGCTTTGTCTTGCTCTCGCTCTTTTCCGCCTTCCTCCTCAGGGCCGCCCTCGGCGCAGGCCCGCTCTTCCACTTCTGCACCTCCGGAAACTTCACCGCAAACAGCTCCTACAAATCCAATCTCAACAAGCTCACCAGCTTCCTCGACTTGAAGACGCCTCCCTCTGGCTTCGCCCTCGACTCCATTGGCCGACATCAACACCAGGTCTATGGCATCGCGCTGTGCCGAGGTGATGTGTCACCCTCAGTCTGCAAGGCCTGCGTGGCAGACGCTGGCACCGAGATCCGGCGCCACTGCCCTCGCAACAAGGGGGCGATAATATGGTATGACGTCTGCATGTTCAAGTACAACGACACCAAGTTCTTTCGCCAGATCGACAAAGCCAACATGTTCTACTTGTTTAACGGGAACAAAGTGAGCTACCCTGCGTTGCTCAACCTCAGGGTAACGGAGATGCTGACCAGGCTGGCTAAGAAGGCCTACTCGATTCCGAAGCTGTACGCGGCGGGAAAGAAGCGAGTGGACGGTAGGACGACGGTGTACGGATTGGTGCAGTGTACGAGGGATCTGTCGGCGGCTGAGTGCAAGGCGTGTCTAGAGGGCGAAATCGGCGAGATTCCGATCAAGTTCAGTGGGCAGGAAGGTGGGCGACTGCTTGGCGCGAGCTGCAACTTTCGATACGAGACTTACCGTTTTTTTAGTATTTAAGATTCCTCGCTCAAGGACCTAAGCGTGATTTGATCATCCTCTAGTTAGGGTGTTCCTAGTGGAAATTACGACAAATAAAGAGAAGGAAAGTGGGGGATTATATCTTACACTCTTTCGTTATAAGAAAGGAACTGTGCGATATCTTCAAGACGAGAAAATTAGATATCTCTTTCATTCCCTATCTAACAATTGAAGTTTTGAGCTCCATATGCTTTATGGTTCTTCAATTAAAGAATGCAATCTCTTCTAATTTGACTTCCCTTTTGTGCACTCCATATGTGAAATTTCGGTTTAGCCAAATTTTGTGTTCTCTTGGGCTTAGTCCAGATAATACTATTAAGATCAGAGCTTCCTCACTTAATTCAGTCCAATTATATTGCAATTTATGTGGGCTTAATACTACTAAATGATAATGCTCCTAATGTGCAGATGTAATTTAATAATATGTTTCTTTAGGCAGGATCGATCCATAATTTTTCTATGTAATGAATTGAGTCACCAAAAATTTGGTGTCAACAAGAGATAGTTGTCATAAATAACCAAGTATAAAATGTCATAATATATGGGATTTTAACTTGATGACTTTCTATAGGCGTTCACTATATCTAATCATATTCAGGTTCAAAAATGTCCTAAAGCGCAAAATTTTAATTTATGAAATTTTGCCTATCTTAACTAAAAAGCAAAACATTCTAAAATAATTTGTCTTTTGCAATGCCATATTTTTTTTAGTTGTAACCAAGTGCAGATGTGATTGTTTTTTTAATGTATTTTGCAATATTTTACAATGACCAATCGTGTTTTCACTTTTCACCATAAGCAAGTGGAAAAGCGTTGAAGATTTTATAATTTATGGTGTAATGAAATTTCATGATATTTTAAACTAATAATTTTTTGATTGAATGAGGCCACGCTGATCTTCATAACTATACTACAATGTCATAAACAAAAACAATAGATTCTATAGTACTATTAAAATCCCATTCTTTAATTTAAAAAACTCTTCCAGTTGTTCACTCTTGGAAAAAGTTTCTTGTGTTCATAATTGCAGAGTTCTTACTCAAAACCTATAAGCCGCAGATGATCCCTCTTGAATTAGGGGCGAGACAGCAGGCTTCGGTTGATACAACATATTACTGATTCGTATCTCTCTACAAGCGCAAGATCTCTACGAAAGAACTACTGTATTCAATAGGAAAATGACACATAATTTATATACGATCTTGTTCCAAATTCAAAATCATATGGGTATTTCACAACTGCGTGATGTGTTTTACTATGCCAGAGATGGAATAGATAATTCTTCGTAGCGTAAGAGTCGCCACATGATCAGAAGAAGTTTGACATAATCAGCAACACTTACAAAGAGGACACTAGAAACGTGCATGATTACCTAAAATCACCAACTCTCTAGAATTATAAAATTCTGATTTGCCTAGTAAACGCAATTTACCGGTCAAATGGAGTGTTCTCTGCTATTATCTAAGGGGATGCCATCCTGGGTCATGCTCCGATGAACCAATCATCACCAAAATTATAAATTTGTTACATTATTTAATGTGCTAATGTTGGAAATCACTATATTTAGCAATAACAAACAATCACACAAGAAATATGTTCGTTTCTGTTAAAATATTGCGGATCATTTATATACGTGGTTTTTATGCTCTTGATGTACATGCAGATCTCCTTCTACCTATGTGCTTAAACTTTTGAGTGGACTTTCTAATATGGTATTAGATTCAATTTCTGCTCCAATTTTTTTTCATGTGTGCAACTCCCAAATCATCAAATTTCTCTTGTTGTAAATTCAGCTTGCATGCCAGAGAAGTGTCAAAGTATCCAACATCGTTTGTTTACAATATTTACATGCTTTTTATGAACATGTGCTCTCTATTCATCTATCATTCTAAGTTTTTGGATTGAACTCTTAATCAATTTCCCATGAGACAAATTTGTCTACACACTCATTGAATGAGCTTCTAGACTTGACTAATTATTGAAAAATATGTCGAACCCACAAAGAAAAAATGCATTGAAATATATGCAAGATGTAACCACGTAATGCCTTCCACAATTTAAAAAAAAAAAAAAAAAAAGTCTTCTACAATCACACATGTGAAGAAGAAACACAAATAAGGACGAGGTTGTATTTGCTAGCTAGTCAAACCTTTCGACCAAAAAAAAAAAAAAAAAACTAGTCAAACCTTGATGTCTAGTAAACTTTACTTTTCACCATTTGCCCCAGAAGTCTAGCCTATCCGGTAGACCTATTCAAAGAACTCTAGAAAGTGGCGCCCCTTAACGGATTTTCTCTCGGGATTCTGCAAAATCAACTAAACCTTTTCAAGTTGATACAAATACTACATGGACCCATACAAATTATATATTGGTATACGATTGTACCTTCGTCTCATTCATGCCCCTTCCCCTCTTGCCGTATGAAATGAAGCTATTTCTATTTTTTGTCATAGTAAACTTGCGATAGCATATAAAGTTTATAAGAAATAGGAGGTAAGCCGATTTCCAGTCAAATTAAGTGATGGTTACCTGAAATGCTAGTTGAACACAATCGGAAACACAAATGGTGCTACGTAGGAATGAAGCTAAAGCAAATTATAGTCCAGGTTTGTAGAACAAGAAAAGAAGTGCTCCATCTATTAGTTCATCATCTCAAATGGACAAACTTCAACGATTATGACTCTGAAGACCACAGACCTATGTGATTCTATAATTACCCAATATAATCAAATTAAAATCGTCACAGTCGTAGAGAAAGATGTTAGCAAGTAATTGCCCCTCAACACTCCTAACAACATTACAAGACATGTTAAATGTTAATTTGATTTAAATTGGTCATATTTTGTTGTGGCATAGTATCAAACGGTCATATAAAACTGCACAAATCAATTTCATGAACCAATCTTTACGCCTTTAATGCTACTATTCCTACCTACAATATGATGATGATTGCCTTGTCGCATTTTGTTTCTTTGCATATGATACTTATTTCAGAGCTCAAGTTGTGGTCACTGGGTGAATTCCAACTAATCAAAGCATTGGCAAATACCAGCCGTATATAGTGGGAATAGATAGGAGGAACAGTAATTTAGAGATTTTATATTAGTCTAATAATACGATAAGATATCATATCAATCAAAAAAAAAAAAAAAAAAACACCGTTTACTGTAGCGATGCTTATGTCGACCGGCCACGAGAACTGACATCTTTCCGGAATGTGGACAATGGATTCATTTCTTTCGAGCTTAATCTAATTTGAATATTGTAGGGCACTTAGTACTCCAATATAAGTGGGCAATAGTACTATCAGAGAGAATGGCATTATATGGGGTTATCTAAAAAAGAATTACTTGTCGTGTATTGAAAATAAGACCGAGTACAGAGAACAAAATTTCTTCATTTGACCTTGAATTAGCTTCGCCACTTTGTCTAATCTGAAGTTAAAGCCGTATAAGCACGAAAACTGCGGCCTAAGTACGGCCGGCACCGTCTTTTATTAGCTCCTACTCAACCTCCCTCCTCTAGAAAATGATTGACTTGAGATGAGATTTGAGCTCGTAATTGCCAAGGGGACACGCAACTTTCTTTTTCTCCTCCGTTGCACGCTCGATAAAATCTAGAATCTTGCGGGGCCACCCTCTTGGAATCGGCCAAAGGATATTCTTGCAGCAACTAAAGGAGCATTTGCTAACGCCTTTGTTTATTTATTTTTAAAATGAGAATAAAAATATAATAGAAATCTGTTTATATAGATTTTTATTCCTAGTAATAAATTTGTTTCCAAAAGTAGATTAGGAACATAAACAAGAAATAAATAAATAAAAAATTACTTCTTTGTTCTTGAGAACAACTCAAAAAACAAATATTTTCTCTTTTTTTCTTATTATTTTCTTTCTTTTTCTCTTCCTCCTCTTCTTCCCCTAATCGATTGCTAGCCAAATGAGGCTTGGCAACCTCGCCGGGAGCCTCACTCAGCCACAATGAGGCTCGACCAATGGACATTGACCTCATGGTGGCCAAGTGAGGTAGAGCCTTGCCGGTGGCTGGGCGAGGCCTCGCTAAGCTAGGACAAGGCTCCCCCGAGGCTAGTGACTAGCTAGAGGAAGAAAAAGAAAACGAAAAAAAAAACATGTAATAAAATAAAAGAAATTCTAAGTCACACAAATATTTGGGATTGTACCAAACGCATTTCTGTTCCGGAAGTATAAATTTTGTCCAGCTATTAAATGCATTCAAATGCTTAGGAACTTGTCCAAGGAACAGAAATAGAAAAAATTATTTCCGAACAAAAATTGTTTCTAAAAACAAAAACGTTATCATACGCACCCTAATGCTATGCATGATCGATCACAATTGCATGACTAAGGAGAGAAAAGAAGGTTGTGTTTGTTCTTTTGATATCAATTGGGAGTGAAGCATGCCATGTGTTGATGTGTATTTATGGATGGTAGAGAATTCTCTATTAGAGAATACTTTTAAAGATATTTATTTAATATTTCGTTATTGTCTAAAATAGTTGAGTTCCTTATTAGATTAGATTATTTTCTTTCCTATGCATTTTTCTAAGATATAAATACCCTTCTTTTCAATTGAGTATAGATTAATTGATTCTCTCTCCCTTTCTCTTGAAAATCCTACAATATTCACGCCCTAACCACATAAGATCATGATCAAATATGAGCCCGAGGTGAAACATTTCTTCAGAACATTTCTTTTGTGTATTTTACCAATATTTTACACCATAAGCAAAAAACGTAAGATCTTATAATTTATGGTGTCGAAATTTCATGATATATAAAACTATTAATTCTTTTAATTGAATGAGGCCACGCTGATTTTCATAACTATACTACAATGTCATACAACAAAATATATATATATATATATATTCTCTATAGTACTATTAAAATCCCATTCTATCATTTCAAAAACTCTTCCAATTGGCCACTCTTTGAAAAAAAAAATATTGTGTTGACCCCTCTTGAATTAGGGACGAGACAGGACTTCGGTTGATTTAACAAGTTACTAATTCGAACATCTGCACAAGCGCAAGATACACTCTACGAGAGAACTATTGTATTCGACAGGGAATATAACACAAGTAATTTACGCATGATCTCGTTGGAAATTCAAAATCATTTGAGTATTTCATAACCGCGTGATTTGTTTTATTATGCCAGAGGTGGGTTAGATAATTCTTCGTAGGATAGATAATTAGCCAAGTCACAACAAAATCAGAAGAAGTTTGAGATAATCAGCGACGCTGACGAAGAGAACTTTAGAAACGTGCATGATTACCTAAAATCATAAAATGCTGATATGCCCAGTAAACGCAATTACCAGTCAAATGGATTGTTATTTGCTATTATCTAAAAGGATGTAATCCTGGGGCATGCTCTAATGAGCCAATCATCACTAAAGTTATAAATTTGTCACATTATTTTATGTGTTAATGTTGGAAATCACTGTATTTAGCAACAATAAATAATCACACAAGAAATATATTCATTTCTGTTAAAATATAACTCATCCTTTTTCTACATGATTTATATGCACTTAATAGAGATACAAGATACATGCTTAAACTTTTGAGTGGACTCTTTAATATGATAACAAATTGAGGTTCTGCCCCAAATCATTTTGTGTGTGCGACTCCCAATTCATCAAATTCCTCGGATCGTAAATTTGGCTTGCATGTGAGAGGGGCGTTAAAGAATCCAATATCATTTGCTTGCGGGATTCATATGCTTTTTATTAGCATGTGATCTCTGTTCACCTATTAGTTTGAGCTTGAAAATTGAACTTTCCATTGATTTCCACGAGACAAATCCATCCACGCGGTGAAGGACTCCTAGACTTGAGTAATTATTCAAAAATATGTCTTGTCCCACATAGAAAAATTGCATTGAAATATATGCAAGATGTAAGCTTGTAATGTCTTCTAGAATCATAATTGTGAAGAAGAACACATACGTACCAGGTAGTATTTGCTAACTACTCAAACCATGACGTTTAGTTACTCTACTTTTCACCATTTGCCCCAAAAGTCTAGCTTATGTGATAGACTTCTCCAAAGATCAATTCTAGAAAGTGGAGCCGCTTACCGGACACTTTGTAATTTTCTCTCCGAATATTTCTGCAAAAGCAGCTCAACCTTTTTCAAAATAGTACAAATACTACGTGAACCTATACAAATTTATACATTGGTATACGATAGTACCTTATCTCATTCATGCCCCTTCCTCTTTTGCCGTATGAAACGAGGCTATTTCTAATTTTTTGTTATAGTAACCTTGCGATAGCATATTAAGTTTATAAGAAAAAGGAAGTAAGATGATTTCTGTTCAAATTAGGGGATGGTTACTCGAAATGCTAGTTCAGCACAATCGGAAACACAAATAGTGCAACATGGGAAAGCAGCTAAAGCAAATTATATTTCAGATTATTATAACAAGAAAAGATGCGCTTGGTCTGCGAATCCATTATCTCATACATACAAACTTTAATGATGATGACTCTCAAGAGCAATACACCTGTGTGATTCTATAATTATCCAATCTGATCAGATAAAAATCGGCAGAGTTGAGAGAAGACGAAATTAGCAATTAATTAACCCTCAACACTCCTAACAACATTACAAGAATATTTTAAATGGTAATTATAATTGAACTTGGTCATATTTTGTTAGGGCATAGTATTAAACGGCAATAAAAAAGCTGCACAAATCAATTTGATGAACCAATCTTTACACCGGTAATGCTAATCAAAGCATGGCAAATACCAACAATATAAAGTGGGAAAAGATGGGAAGAATGGTAATTTACGAGATTTTATATCAATCTAACAACACGACAACATATCATATAAATAAACAACTTATTTACTGTAGCCATGCATGTGTCCATGGCCACGAGATTTGACATCTTTCTAGAAGGTGGACAATGGATTCATTTTTTCGAGCTTAAGCTAATTTGACTATTGTAGGGCACTTAGTACTCCAATATAATTAGGCAATAATACTATTAGTCTATTAGAGAGAATGGTAGTATGTGGGGGTTATCTAAGAAAGAAATATTTATCGTGTATTAAATGAAAATAAGACTTGAGGACAGAGAACAAAATTTCGTCTTTTGACCTTGAACTAGCTTCGCCATTTTGTCTTCTCTGAAGTTAAAGCGCGAAAACTGCGGCCCAATTGACGCCGACACCTTCTTTTATTAGCTATTAGTCAAAGTCCCCTCCCCTAGAAAAGGTTGACTTGGGTTGAGGTCTGAGCTTGTAATTGCCAAGGGAAGCCGCAACTTCTTTTGATTTTTCCTCCGGTCGCACGTTGGATAGAATCTGGGAAAAGTATTAAAAAATCATAAACCTTTTACATTAGCACAAATTCAGTACTAAACCTTTCAATTTGATCACTTTAATTATAAATATTTTCGCATTGATACCAATTCAGTCCAACTAACCAATTTAGATCGAAAATTGCTAACATGAATGTCAGTGATCCTACATGATATGACCGATGTTGATGCGTATTTTTTTTAATTTTTAATTATTTTAGAATTTGTAAATATTTTTATTTTTCTCTTTTTTTTTTTTTTTTTTTCTTTTTTTCTTTTTCTTCACCCTTTGGCCAATGAGATCGCCGATCGACCATCGCCGGCCACAGGCGAGGGCGCGGGGCCCCGCCTAGATCCAAGTGAGGTTCAACATGTTGGCCAAGGGCTGCGCACCTTCGCATTTTGGCCAATGAGGGCCATGACCCTTGCCTAGATTTGGGTGAGGGTGTGATGCCCTTGCTTGTGGCAGGCAAGGGCGCAATACCCTCGCCTGGATCTAGGCGAGGGCTCGATGCCCTCGTTGACCAACAGGCAAAAGTTTCGACCGTCGCTTGGATTTGGGCAAGGGCCGCCACACTTGCTTGTGGCCAAAGAGGGCACATCGGCCCTCACCCAAACTAGCCTATGGCTAGCGATGGTTGGCTTATGACCTCACTTGCCAAAGGGTGAAGAAAAATTAAAAAAAGAAAAAAATATTAAAAAATTCTAAAGAATATTTAAAAATTATAAAATTTATCCATGTCAGCCAATTCATGCCATATAGGACTATTGGTGTCCATGTCATCAATTTCTAGCTTAAATTGGCCGAATGGGCTCATTGGTACCAACGTGAAAAGATTTAGAATTAAATTGGTCAAATTGATTAGGACTGAGTATCAATGCAATAGGTTTAGGACTTTTTTTGTACTTTGCCCCGTAGAATCGAGAATCTTGTGGCGTCACCCTCTTGGAATCAGGCAAAGGATATTCTTGTGGTAAATAATGCCATACATGACTCATCGCAATTGCATGACTCATGAGAGAAAAGAAGGTTGTGTTTGTTCTTTTGATATCAACCGGAAGTGAAGCATGCCTTGTGTTGATTTATATTTATGGATAGTAGAGACTTATCAAATAAAGAATATTTTTAGAAATATCATTAAATATTAGTAATATTATTTAATACTTCATTATTTCTGAGATAATTAATTTCCTTATTAGATTAGATTGTTTCCTTCCTGTGCATATTATTCGGGCATAAATATCCTTATCTAATAAAGTTGGTTGAGTAAAGATGTAGTATTTAGTGATATTCTTTCCATCTCTCTGAAGATCATAGAATATTTACACCCCAACCACATAATGATCAAATATGAACCCAAGGTGAAACATTTCTTCAAAGTAAGTGACGTTTGTATCCTAAGGCTACGCCATCCGATGCAATCAAAGTGGGAGAGACACTCTGGCATTGTAGAAGCGGAAATTCATTGACGAAGCACACATTTGCAACATTACGGAGCTGCATCCAGTTCCGTGTGCCAGACCCACATTCTTCTTTTTTCTAGAAGATGTCCAAGAGTAAAGACAATGTTGTGAAAATAAGCGATTGAATTATAATAAGAAAATAAATTGGATATCGAATTTTCCTTATTTTATTTGGTCAATGTGACCTACATCCACAGGGAACAATCAATTTTGTTATGGATTAGACA
Organism: Eucalyptus curtisii; assembly: GCA_017140595.1. Lineage (NCBI taxonomy): Eukaryota > Viridiplantae > Streptophyta > Magnoliopsida > Myrtales > Myrtaceae > Eucalyptus > Eucalyptus curtisii. The sequence goes on from CM029494.1 coordinate 18,738,724, forward strand.
ATACAAAAGATATTACATCCACATTCGAGTTACTCAAACACTCTCAATGTTTCCCAATCTCCAATTACGCCTAATGAGCCATATGTGTTTAACCCCACAATTCCTTACAAAATAATCTCTCAATCTGATAAAAGAATTCGCAAATCTCACCAAGCTTTAATGAACTGGAGGGCTTAGTCTACTAATTTATTCTAATACATTCAAACTTTATTAATAATGACTTTCAAAAGTCACAGACCTTTATAATTCCATAATTACCCAATCTAATCGGATAGGAATCGCCATAGTTGATAGAGGACAACATTAGCAATTAACTTGCCCCCGACTCTCCCAACGACATCACAAAAATACTTTAAATGGTAATTTATTTAACTTGGTCCTATTTCACTATGGCATGGTAGCAAACGGCCGTATAAAACTGCACAAACCAAGTTCATCTGCCAATCTTTACATCGGCAATGCTATCCTACGTACGCTATGATGATGATGATTGCCTTGTCACATTTCTTTTAAGTGGGTAGAGATGGAGAGAATTAGCATAGCCCACGGCAGCTCATCTCCTTTTCCATTGATGATTGCCTAGTCATGTTTTAGCTTACTCTGATAGAGTCATTAACCCTAAAGTGGACCTACATCTTCCTGCATAATTTACCCTTCTAATGCGAAGTGCAGCTTCCTGCGTCAACTTTATTACACGAGTGCGAGAACAGTTCCTTGCGAGAATGGACCTTCTCTCCCCTCAAAATCAATCCGATACACGAGACTACTTCACGAGCCATCTTTAGTACGATATAATACAATAGTTTCTCTCAAGTTGCCGTAGCCCACATTTGCGGCCGAGTGCGCCGCGAGCTAATCCATTAATTTAAACCCATCTCTTTTAAAATACTCCGACGACGCCGCCCATGATTGAAGATTTCTACTCGGTAAAAAGCGAATTTACGAAGTTGCAAAGGAAAAAGTCGTACGTCTGAAAGTCCTTCCCTTTGGTCAAACCACGACGATTAACACCTTCGATGGTATCCTCTCATATCCCTTCGACGCCTATATATATATGCATGCAAATAACATACTCATCTCATTCTCATCACAAACACAACACGAAGGTGACACGACTTCACCTCACAGCACATTTATATCAAATCTTTAAGTAACGACATGTCTTCGGCCCGCGTTGTCTTGCTCTCGCTCTGGTCCGTCCTCCTCCTCCAGGCCACCCTCGGCGCCGACCCTCTCTTCCACTTCTGCTCCACCTCTGAGAACTTCACCGCGGGCAGCCCGTACGAATCCAACCTCAACAAGCTTACCAGCTTCCTCTACACCAAGACCCCTTCCTCAGGCTTCGGCCTCGGCTCCATCGGTCAATACCAAGACCAGGTCTATGGCCTCGCGCTGTGCCGGGGTGACACCTCGCCATCGGACTGCAAGGCCTGCGTGGCGGACGCTGGTGCTGAGATCCGCCACCGCTGCCCTCGCAACAAGGGGTCGATAATCTGGTACGACGACTGCATGTTCAAGTACCTTGACACCGACTTCTTCGGCCAGATCGACAATGCCAACAAGTTCTACATGTGGAGCCTGAAAAACGTGAGCGACCCGGAGGCGTTCAACGGCAAGGTAAGGGGGCTACTGACCGGGCTGGTCGAGGAGGCTTACACGGTGCCAAAGCTGTACGCGACTGGAGAGATGGGACTGGAGGATAAGACGAAGCTGTACGGATTGGTGCAGTGCACGAGGGATCTGTCGGCGACCGAGTGCAAGGAGTGTCTGGACGGCGCAATCGGCGAGCTTCCGAGCTGTTGCGACGGGAAGGAAGGTGGGCGAGTGGTTGGCGGGAGCTGCAACTTCCGATACGAGATTTACCCTTTTGTCAATGTTTAAGAGTCCTCGCTCAAGGACCTAACTAAGTGTGGTTTGATTATTCCCTAGCTAGGGTGTTCCTAGTGTAATACGTGGTAAATAAAGTGAAGGCGAGTTTGGGAATTTACCCGAGACTCTTTCACTATTCGAATGGTTTGTACAGGTGTAAATAAAAATTTGATGTCTTCATCAATATGTCATGAATAATTTCTTACACAAATGTTCTCACTATGTTTTAAGTTAGTGTAACTGGGGTTATCCTATCCGCGAGTCTATATTTTGCAGTTGTGGCAACATAGAAGTTACAATACCTGTGTATATATAATGATAGTCCGACGTAAAACTTTTTAGTCTAGAATGCCATGTTTTCAATGTTTTGTATGTGGAAATGTTTCCGGAATGGTTGGGGCAGAACCTATTATTATTCTGGAAATGCCTTTCCCGTTTGTGACCATTTAATACCCTAGGTAAAGAGAATTTCCGTGGTTGTGTTTAAATATTGATATATCCAATCATATCTTCTTCTTTTTTCTTTTTTTCTTTTTTTTTTTTTCGAATGTTTACTTTTTGAAAGGTATTATATATGAATCTAGTAATGTTTAGCATTATTAAGTAAGGTTTTAAAATGCCAAACAAATAATGTTAAACACAACCCCAAAAATAAGAATAAAAAGAAGTGAAGGAAAAATAGAAATCCACAATTCTTACTCCCTACTCATAGGGGAGAGAGAGAGAGAGAGAGAGGGCTTTGACAATATTGACAGAGAGGTAGGGAGACGCGGGGCGGGTTGACTCGGCAGCGGCGAGGACTTCAACGGCCGGGATGGCAGCTTCGTGAGGCTGGCATCGATAATAACCGAAGGAGTCATAAACTTCTCAAAGAAATTAAGAATTGAATTGGCATTCATATAATAAAGTTAGAACTAATTTTGGTAATTTTATCCTCCAAAAAAAGGAGAGTGGGGTGAGGGGATTTTAGCCTCGAGAAAATCCACTCATGCAGACTCCAAATAATTATCGTGAAAATGTAAATCTATACCCCCGAAGGTAGATTCGACTAGTCAAGAAAATGAATATTGTCACCACTTGACCAGCCACCTCTTGGGACTAGGTAGGCTTAGTTATTTAAGTTTATAACACATTATTCTAATAGGAAAGTCTTATGAAAAAAATATACTCACTCATTTTAAGTTGATGTTTTGCGTCAACGTCAGGTATCAAAAACAATTTTGTTATGAAAAACCAATAATTACGACTAAAAATGTGCTCATTTTATCGACCAATGTATGACATTTTATATTAATCTATAACACGATCACCAGATATGATCATCTCGAGAAACAATAAGAAGAAGAAGAAAAAACCTGTCTACCATAGTCATTCACGTTCCACGGCCATGAGAGTCTACATCTTTCCGGGAGTGGAAATGGATTTACTTCGTTTGTGCTTATTCTAATTCGACTATCATGGGCCTACTTAGCAATCCATGACATGAGGTTCCATGCACCTTCTTGAGGATAATACCACTAAAAAGAATTGTCCCATATTGAATTATCCAAAGATATACTCGAAATTCCGGAGGTACAACAGTTGACTTTTGAACTAGTTTTCATTTCATCATTTTGTTTTCATTATGATACCTACATAGCAACGAAATGTTTGACCAAGAAAACCGCGACCTAATTAAGCTCAATGCCGTCTTTTTTTTAGCCATTTGTCAACCCCCCTTTTCTAGAAGGGTTGACTTCAGATCAGATCTGAGTTCATAGTTGTCCATTTTTTTATTTATTTTTCCTTTGTTGAGCATTCAATAGGATCTGGAGCAAGAGGGCTATGATTGTTACTTTGATATTAACTGGGGTTGAAGCACGCCATGATCCCCAAAAGATCATGATCACTTATGAGCTCGAGGTGAAAATTGAACTTTTTTTTTTTTTTTTTGGTAATAATTGACGAGATAGGGAGCAATTTTGCTCCATGACCGCAACTATTCTTGTGTAGCGAATTGAAATTTAATGGAAATGTTAGTGGATGGCTGCCATTTCTGGTGCTCGACATAGATGGTGCGCTTTGCTGGTCTTCACCATCCACTCGAATCAAAAGCCAATACCGAGAAAACCCCTCTAAAAAAAAGAAGAAAAGCACAAAAATAAGAAACTTCGATTTCTAGAATTCAAGCTCAGTAATTGGTCGTGCCTCAAAAGTGGACCAAAAAAGCAAGTCAAAAACAAATCACGTGCTTAGCGGTTCAAGAATAATGGCCATTAGGCCGAACCAGCCAGTCGCGGCGGCTCTCGGTCGAATCTTCACCTCAGCACTGGCCTCACTTTGGCTTGACGGATTCGATCATACTACAACCAGAGCTTACATTTTTTATGTGATTTCTTATGTTTACGTAACTATTTCTTGAAATGTGTTGGATTTTTACTCAAGTAGAATATATTAGAAAACGAAAGAATCCATATCATCTAGACAGCTTTGCAAAATATGACTTTTATAAGTTCATTGGCCTCTCAATATATGTGCATATTTCGCTTTTTATAACTATGTCATGCACATATGTGATCCATTTGTCTATCACACCCTTTGAGCATTTGCACAGATCCTCTAAATTCAAGATCCAGAAATCTATTCACATTGTCAAGATGATTCGCTTAATATTAATTAAGATCAAGTATTGAAGGAATCGAATATCTTTGAAACGTATGACATATTATTGCTCTTTGAGGATGGACTTAATTGCCTTTTCCAACTTATCCAGCACTTCATTTGGTACTTGCATGATGTACAAGGAAAAACGTGTTGTCTTTGGCTACTTTTTCACTCTCGGTGCCAATCAACATCGTTTATCGTCCACAAGCAGTTTGGGACGGTGTTATTGGTTGAAATATCTCCGGAGAGTTGATAAGGTCCATGCCACTCAATTGAATAGTCAAAGTCAACATTTTCAGCTCTATCATTCTAGACTCTTGCTTTCCTTCTTCCCTTACTTAATTAATCATCATTTTCTTTCTTCAAGGAGCCAAAACCTCCCTAGTCTTTAATCTGTGCAAGAGTCACAAGTATGTTTCTCTCCAGATCAATCCCTCTCCTCCTCCTCTCCTTCTTCCTTCTTCTCGACACAAGCTTCGGCGCCGATCCGCTTTACCATATTTGCTTCGGCAAAGATAACTACACTTCCGGTAGTCCTTTCAAAACCAATCTCGATAGCTTGCTCACTACTCTCGTTTCCAAGGTTCCTCCCAGTGGGTTCGGAACCGGCTCAAGCGGCGAGGGGAACGATCAAGTGTACGGGCTAGCCCTTTGCCGGGGTGATGTATCGAGCTCCGACTGCAAAAGTTGCGTCTCCGATGCAGGCCCAGAGCTTCTGCAGCGTTGCCCTGAGCAGAAGGGTGCTATTATTTGGTATGACAGCTTTCAACTTTTAACGACTCATGGAGTCCGCTTTGAAGTGTAATAACCGATGCCAAACCAACTGAAAAAAGTGATAATTTCAAACTACACTAAATGTTAATTTCTGCTTAAAATGGCTTCAACCTGAACTATATCTAGTCTAAAACATAGTTCTCTGTGGTTGGTATAAATTAAAAAAAAATGCTCTTTATGTAAACCACAATTAGTTTAACTTTTCTAGCCATCAATTTGCTAGGTTTTCAATCAAAAGATGTTCAATTTTTGTCAAATAGATCATTAATCCAAAAGTAAAAGGCAGTGTGACTCATATGTTTGCAAAAGCATATGCTCTGGAAGCATAAATCAAGTATGTAAAAGTAAGTAAATCATCCGGTTCCATTCTCAAATTAACCAATTCCATTTTCCCTCGATTGCTCCTATACTTTATCCTCCTCACCCTAATTATTATTACTATTTTTGCTTTGCTTCAACACGATATTTGATATGTCGATTCACGATTCTCTCGATTGGCGCGCTTAGGTATGACAATTGTCTCCTCAAGTATTCCAATGTGGAATTCTTCGGCAAGATCGACACCAAGAACAAGTTCTACTTGCTCAACGTGCAGGACGTCGACATGGACTTCATGGAATTCTACAGGAAGATCAAGCAACTGCTGGGCAACTTGACGGACGAAGCCGTGGCAGGTCCCAAATTGTATGCGTATGGCGAACTCGGGCTCGGAGGGTACAAGACACTGTTTGGCTTGACTCAGTGCACGAGGGATCTATCCGCAGATGACTGCAAGACGTGCCTCAAGGGCGCGATAAGTGACCTGCCCAGCTGTTGCTATGGCAAACGAGGAGGGAGAACCGTTGGGGGGAGTTGCAACGTTAGATATGAGCTTTACCCTTTCGTGGATGTTTGAGATTGTTTGAAACTCAATGATCTTCGCAAATGGATGCGGCAGGCACGTATGATGCATCAAAGTTTGAAGAAATTAAATCCAATTATGGATGAATCTCACGAGGATGTTTAGTTTTTCAGGTTCAAACTTTTAATGTAACAAATTTCTTGTTTTTTCCTAAAAGTGCCCACTCTAACTGAGCATGCAACAAAAGAAAGTGGTCTCAAACTTCAATATAACACCTTCTAAATCCTACATGAGAGAGAGAGAGAGAGAGAGAGAGAGAGAGAGAGAGAGAGAGAGAGAGAGAGAGAGAGGGAGGGAGGGAGGTGGAGGTTGTGTGGTGATATATCAATGGAGACTCAGTTTAAGTTACCGATTAAGTATCTCCTTGTAAGGGATTGGTTATGGACCTACATGAATTTATTTGTGGATTGTTGCGAATGATATAAAGCATTAATTCTTGGACTGACTTGGGGAAAAATTTAGCTATAAATTGACAAGGTCGTCAATATGGATTGGGGCGGACTAGAATACAAATTATTAAACACATGAGTTATTGTTGACAATCATAAAAAAAAATATTATCGATATCGGTGCATCAATGATCATTAATCAATTATCAATATACAACGATGTATGTTTGGTGATTGTCGACAAAGATATCAATTAAAAGGGACAATGGATTACTGATTGAAACACCAAGAGAAGGTTGGATACTTAGAAGGCGCCGGGATGCAATTATGAAATTTGGAATTTAAAATAATTGGCGAGCAAAGCTACAAAGGCCAGTGAATCGTGAAGCAAGAATGGACGAGGCGACATTTATGGACACAAAGGATGAAAATGCAACTTTAAAAGGGCAACCGCTTGAAAATATGATCATGGCATCATGAGAGCATGGGCACAAGATTTACAGACAAGATTCTCAGAGATGTGATGATATGATTATAATTTTGTAGGAGAATTTTTCCTAGATGATTTTGGTGTGAACACTATAAATACTAACATTTCTATATCGGGAACCTTCTACGCACCAACAAACATACATATTAGCTTTCAATGATCTTTACATTCTTGCATGGTGGTTATAGTTTTCAGACTCGCATCTTTGATTAAATTCTAGTGTGTTTCTTAGTTGTAGTTTTCAAATTCATGCTGTCACTTAAATTCTGGCATGTTTCTTTTAACATGGGAGCCTCATCGTCGATTATATTTCAGCGTTGCATCTTCATGTTCTCGAGTTTTGTCATTGATTAAATTTCGACAGAGTTAACGTATATTTTGGTTCCGTTTGGAGCATTTATGTTCTCAAACTTTGTCATCGATTAAATTCCAACATAATTTGTATATGTTTGGTTCTATTTGAAGTAAAGTTATAATTTCTCTCGTCTACCTATGATATTTCCTATCCGGAGTCGCCATAGAACCTATCTCCTCTACTAAAATTGAAGAGCACTTTTTGATGAAAGATATTTTGTCATAGAGTCAAATTCCAAAGAAATAATCGTCATGATAATTTGCATAAAATTAATGAAGATGAAGTATTGAAACAATCAAATTTCTTTGAACTGTATAATATATTATTGATCTTTGGGGACAGACTTAACTGCCTTTTTCCAACTTATCCCAATATTTCATTTGGTACTTCTATGATGTATAAGGAGTAACATATTGTCTAGGGCCACTTTTAACTCTCGGTGCACATCAACATCATTTATCATCCACAGGCTGTTTGTGTTGGTGTTATTGGCTGAAATATATGTGGAGGCGTTGAGAAGGTTAACGCCACTCAATTGATACTGCTTGGTGGCAAATCTATCTATAGTGTCTTGGCACAAAGGATTATCCATCATTGGCCGATCTCGTGCGTGTGAGCTGAGTTCATGTATGCTCTAAGATTAGCCATTTCAAAGAAATGCGTTACCGCAATAGGTGTGTGATCATCCACATCATTCCAATCGTACCAGTATGCTTGAATCAACTTGTGTATGGAGTATCACAACAATCGTTACGATGAGTCCATGCCCTCTTAACTTTGTTCAGGTTGAATGTGAAACTTGACTTAACTGTCGAGGATGACAAAAGAGCACGGTGGATTTGAATACCTTAGTTTCTCCTAGATTGAGAAGGAGGAGAAGGGATGTAAAATGTCTCATAAATAGAGAAAGTTTTCTTTCGAACCTTTGTGCTTTCACATTGATTGAAAATTGCATTCATCAGAAGTTCAAATCAGTGTAGTGAGGTTGTTCTACCTAGTCGTTTTCTTAAATTTCCCCGTAACATGACTAGGAATTATAATAGTGAATCAAGGACGTATCAAGTAAACGTCCACCTCTGTACTCTTATTTTATCGCAAAATCATTAATTGGTCGTGCTCGCCAACTTTGTTGAATCGTGCGATACATACGACGAAGAAAAAGTCAATAGTTTCTGCACATGGATGGTGATCACCACCCACTTCCCTTGGAACAAATCCTAACCTCTCCGGTCAAAGCACAGAACACCGCAACGCCGGGTCCTCGGTCATCAAGAGGGGGGTGCTCTCTGTCCGAACCGAGTCGTTGTTACATGAAGATCATGAGTAGTTCGATGATCGCTCCTTCGCGTTATGACAACTTCAATGAATGGGTATTGCCACAAGAGGGATAACATGGAATGCAAGCCAAGTCAACGAAGGGAGAAAAACAAAAGATTAACGAGTCGATTAGATCTCCAAATCTGGTGAACAACCTGTCACGAGCCAAGAAGCTCTTAAGATGTCAAAACCAACCCCGATCAACAACTCGTGAAAGATAATATTACTTACTCTCTGAATACACTTGCTCTGCTTCCTCCTATCTCTATATATACAAGCGCCCTCGCCAAGACAGAGGTACCAATTCAAGACCTCCCATTGAGCCTCTCTTCTCCAATCCTGTGACAAAAATTAGATATGGCAACTCTCCGATCGTTGACTTGCTTCGTCGTAGCAGCATTGCTGATGGAACTAGCCACGGCAGCTAGCTACACAGTCGGAGGCCCGAACGGCGGGTGGGACACGGCTACCAATGTCCAGACCTGGGCATCATCTCAGAAGTTCTTAGCAGGAGATACTCTGGGTGAGTAAATATCCCAATGCTCCAGTTGGGATGATCTGCATTATTGATTGTATCTCAAGGGTCTTACTTGTGACTTGTCATTCAACTTGAGGTAGCATTTGCAGATACCTTTATTCTTTCTAGAAGTGTGTAGTACTTGAAAAGCAATGACATTCAAAATTGGGATATTACGGACGTCCATGACTTGATTCTTTATAGAATGAAACAAACATATATGATAGCCCATCATGCTATTTTTAGGGGGAACCCAATATATTTTGTATTCACTTCTATGAATAGACTTTTTATTTGAGTTTCAATGCCATCACGAGTAGATCATAAATCCTCAGTCGGAATGAAATCCTCCGAAGTGAATCTAGTCATTGTGTGGTCCTCAATCGCACGCTTTCTATACAAAGGGGTTCTTGCAAAAATTTCTGTCAAAATGGCTCTAAGCACTTGATGCTTGACTTCCATGCCAAAATCTATGAGCGAGAGCAATACAATCGATACTAAGTGGCGCTCTCTATTCTTTGTAGTCTTTCAGTACGCGCCAAGCCATGATGTAACCGAAGTCAACAAGGCAGGGTACGACTCTTGCCAAGCAACCAGCCCAATCAAAACAAGCACTGGCGGATCCACCACTGTTTCCCTCACATCTCCGGGCAAGAGATACTTCATTTGCTCTACCCCGGGACACTGCACCGCAGGAATGAAGCTTGAAGTAGACACCCTCGCAGCCACTTCATCCCCGCCACCAGCCGTTCCCGTCACCCCCCCAACCGCATCTCCTGCCACCCCACCGCAGAGATCCCCAGCTGCTTCCCCGCCGTTGAGATCTCCAGCAGCCTCTCCTCCAGCAGAATCTCCGGCCAGTCCTCCACGTTCCGCTCTGGCTCCTAAAACACCCGAATCCTCACCAGCAGCGACCCCAGGATTGGCTCCACCAAGCGACACTTCCGTAGGATCAGTTGCCCCGAGCGGAACTGTTGCGGAATCACCCAAGTCATCGGCCAACAGAGGAAGTTCGACTTTTACTTGGGCAATAGGAGTATGCTTTGGAGTCGTGAGCCTTCTGGCTGTGTGAGGAGCTAAACATTCTTGTGTGATTCTTTTAGATCTCTGCATTTGATTAAATTTTTTTTTTTTATCTTCCGTCACATTTTTCTGGTGTGTTTAAGAAGTAATTTATACTTTTCAAAGCAGAGAGGTGATCATCATTCTTGACCCTCTAATAAAATAGTCAGGCAGCTTTTACATAAATATGAGCGCTGTTGTATCTTATAACCAGATTACTTCGGCGACAATCCAACAAGGTAATCTAATTCTAGTGAGTAAGAATTACGAAAAAGGACAGTCTCGAACAGGACAGTCCAACCAGAGATAGAAATTCTGCGCACATTGGCCACTTCCTCAGGAATGAAGCATTGCCATTAGTTGAGTGAGTCATGCAATGACTTTCAGATGAGATGAGCCCCACACCCTAAATCGCCACCAAGGCCATCCAACTAGCTAGAGCTCTATCGCTGCCGTCGTGAAGCAAAATCCCATCATGAACTTTACAGTTGGAACATCATCAACGTGGGCACAGACGCCTTTCCTAAGAATTGATGGTAATTGCTAGCTGCCTGAAGTCAAACGATTCTGTCCCCCAACTATGCTCCTGGCCTTAATTTCTGACTCTGCCGAAATTAGGATGGCCTTCGGACTACATACCAAATCTCCATATATTAAAAGTTGACTCTATCCAATTCTGTGTGGCAATGTCAAAGAAAAAGATGCAAGATGACCCTTACATACATTTCATTCGCCAATTCTACTATGGGATAATTTTAGAGTCAACTATACAGTATGCATCAAACCTTGGTTGTAATGATAATAACTCATCCAGCATGAGGAGGGTATATCCACGGTATCACCTTATAGTTATATATCTCCATCCCATCTAAAATATCTGTCACATGGCAACGTATGGACATCACATGGATTACTGGATCAGTTATGGAAGAAAGATCCTACTCAAGTCACGTTTCTTCTTGGTTGGATGGGATAAAGAACATGACTCCATCTGCCGCTGGATGCTTAAGATCGCCTCACAATAACCAAGGGAGAAGCCCCATTCCAAGTCCAACCACCACATGGGGCTCCTCGAGTGACATTAACTTATGAAGCCTCCTTTTCGGGTTGGTTCTTTATTGAGCCCAGAAGAGAGAAAGCCGAAAAGGAAAGATGCAGAGCATGTTCCAGCAGAAATTTTGTTTTCTGGCCAAAAGAAAGAGGTGATTCCAGCACTATTTGATTTACTGTTGAGACGTGCAGAGGAAGGACGATACAGTGTAAAAGATGCCGAGAATCATGCCATCGAAAGAGATCAACGTAGTCAAGATGAAGTGACCCAATTGACAATCTTGGCATGAAAAAAGCAACGACATCGTGAATTCCACAGGAATGCTTTACTCGAGCACATAGTAATAAGACCTTCAACCAAATAATGAAGAGATTCGAAAGAGAATCCTATGTTGCAAAGGACAAAAGCGAAAAAGGAGTGATTTTTGGCTAATTTCCAGGAAAAAGAAACAGCACCACCAACCATCCAAATTACACCTCCGTCATCTGTACACAGCCCATCCCAGATCAAGCTACATCCCTCACTCTAAAAACCCACAAATCTGTCTTCGCCTCTTAAAATGAGAAAAAAAGAAAATTTGATGCGCTGTATCTCGACTAATTCTTAAGATGAAGAAAGAACAGCTAAGCTAAGCTAAGCTAAGCTTGCACAGGACCTGTAGTCACATCCACCGGGCTCGGCGGGCTTGTGTAGGGCGGCGCCGCACCTGTCGTAGCTGGCGGAGGCGGCGGCGGAGGCGGCAACTCCGCTGGCGGCGGAGGCGGCAATTCCGCTGGCGGCGCTGGCGGAGGAGAGAGTGGCAATGACGGCGACGTCGGCGGAGGGGCGGCGGGGTTCGCGATGGGCGGGCTCAGGATTGGGACGGGCGGTGGCGGGTAAAATGAGGTAGCGGTGGAGGCGGCCGGGCTGGGAGGAGGGTTGGAGCTAGTTGGGGCGGGCTGGGTGGACGAGGACCCGGAATCTGGGGGAGAAGGGTAGACCGGGGTGGCGGTGGGGTTGGTGGGGGTGGCGGGGGTGACGACGGGGGAGGAGAAGGTGCAGGAGGAGGAGTCGCCGGAGCACTGGTGGGCGTGGGAGTGGTGATGGAGGGAGTGACGCAAGGGGCCGAAGCCGATGACGAGGCCGAGGACGACGAGCGCCGTGACGATGAAGATGAAGATCTTGGTCGCTTTCCCGACATAACACATTCTGCCCTCGGATTCTGCTAAGCGATAAAGCAGGAACCTTTGATCGGTATTCTCTGACGCGGAGATGGGTCAGTAGTCCTGGCGTAGCTCTTCGCCTGTTGCTTTCAAGAGAGGAGGAGACGGGATGGGGTCCGGATGCGCTGCGCTGGTCTCTTTGGAGGTGCTCGGGGGTCCTCTTTTCCTCTTGTTTTTTGCGTCTTTGGGTGTCGCTTTCGTCGTTTTCTCATGGCGATCCAGGAGAGGAGGAGGAGGGGGAGGAGGGACGAGATGGAGGGTGAGTTTGCATTTGGTGGTCTGGTCCGGTGTTCTGGTCTGGTCCGGTCCGTGGGTATATGTGCTGTGCGGTGCTTTTTGGGAGGGTGGCACGTGAACCCCATTACGGGACAAACACTCTCTTTAAAAAAACCGATCTTTGTTTACCATGCGACGACCACCATCATGGGTTTCGTGGCATCAAGCGACTAAAACAAATGAGGAATCGCGACGCCTTTTTCGACCCTTTTCATGTCCTTAAAAGTCGAGTTTTTTTTTTTTTTTTTATCTGCTGACAAGTGGCGGGGAGAGGCGTCCCCGCGGCCGTTCTGATTCGGCGAGCTCGGGCGTGTCAGGAGGTTTTTGCTGCTCGAGATGCCCCCCGGATAAGAAGAAGACGGGCTTGGCGAGAGTCCAGGAGGTAGGTAGGTCGCTCGCTCGCTGGGAGTGCGAAACGGCCGACCAGTGGAAGTACGCCGCGCGTTCAGACAAGAGGCGTCGGATCTTTAATTCGAGAATTTTCTTACACAGTGAGCGGGTCCCGTACCGTACAGGAGTGGTTGCCAAACTACTACACCTTTGAAAAGTTGTTGATTCTTCACCTCACCCGGACGAGTTGGCTTTCCGTAGCGTTCACCGTTGCAAGTGATTCGTTTTGTCTGGAACTAGTGAGCTACTTCGTCGACGGCACGGTTGCACCTGACAGATTAGTTGTCGATCCTGGTGGTTAAGTGGTCGGAGCGACTGGAGAGAGCAAGAAAACGTGCCAAATGACAGCTCTAGCCGCCCCGGACTGGGGCCTCATCGCGGCACCCATGGCCACTCTGCTGCAGCTTATACCCCTTCTCTTGCTGAAAGAACCCTTTTTGAGTTGCAGATGCATTTCTTAGTTAGGATGGTTGTTCCTGCGTTTCGAGGTAAATAGTCGTCAACAATAGACCAATGGTCTTCGACAAAAGACCTTTCACCAAACGTTGAATCTTTTATTTTTAAAGTGAATTGGGCTCTATGACGATTCAAACAGAAAACAATAGGTAGGGAACATATTGCTCATGCTACCTAAATAGAAAGAATAAATAATTACGAATAAAGATTGATAAGTTGTAAACTAAATTGAATTGTAGAAATTTGATCAATGATGTTGATACTCTGCCTTATATAGCCTTATACGAAGTGTAATCAATAATCATCAATAAGCGACTATCTTCTAAATCACAAACTTCAATTGCCTCCAAAATTCTTGGCTTCCCATTCACAATATTTAATTGCATAGTCTTATTCGTAATCAATTATAATCTTGACTATTTCTCTCAATTTGATTTTCTTCAAACGTGATGGACCAATTGTACGTCGACAACTCCTGACTACTTGATATCGTTCTTATACTGCATTGGTTTTTTTTGTTGATACGGTGTAGTTATTAGAATAGACATTTTTCATAAGCCTTTTTTATATACATTATCCTAATTTCATATGCAAATTTTCACTTTTGCTAAAGAAATTATGTTTTTTATAAACTAAATTTAGAATCCGGACAACAAGATCTCACTCTTAAAAAGTAATAAGAATATTTACTGAAGAAATAAATAAAAGCTATCCAATAATCTGAGGTTAATAGTTATTGAATATTGACTGAATATTCTAGAAGCTATCATGACCCTCTTGACACAGGCATGTCGGGAAAATAGCGGGATTAGAGCAATCGTCGAGTTGGAGACCAGCGGTCCTCAATCGGGGCGAGGTCTCCTGAAACCTTACTAATCAATGATCAACCTCTAGCGTCCCTGCTAAACTTTTCTTTCTGGAGGGAAAAGGATAAAGCTGCTGATTTCCCCACGCACAAGTTAAGGACAATGGCTGGAAGAAAGAGCAAAAGCGTGGACAGTGACTGGAAAAGCATTGTCGACGCACATATATAACCAGAAGATGAACATTCATGATTGAGAGATGTTCATGACATTGGCCGTCTTCATACCATGAGAGAGTCTCGACCACCCGTTGCATTCCTTGCTGGAGGTTTCCTTCATATCATGGAAATTAGCCTATATGCGACCACAAGCGCACGAGAAAAATCTCCACAAGAAACAAAATAGACTAGATTTTTCTTGCGAATGAGGGTCTTCATTACATCCTTCATATGGAACACATACAAGCCCGGATAGACACAAGGAGTTGCCATTCAAAAGCATTGACAGGCCAAAGGCAACGAAGGAGAGAAGTCGCGGCCAACATGATGAGCATCTTAAATGGCGCATCACCTGCCGAAATGGGGTCGAAATGTAAGTTCTTCCGCGGAGAACTCGGTTGGGATTTGACAGTGGTCAATCACAGGGTACAAGAAGCCAGGCAAGTGGAGGGGCTTAGTTACGGGAAAGCTCTCTCATTCAGCTCTGGCAGGGTATTCAAAAATCCCAAAGCAGTGGCGTCCCCGGTGCCCTCGGAATCAGAGGCAAGCGATACCCTTTGCTCAGGCTTGATTCAATTAAATTTTATGTCTCGTTTCAAAAGTTGAAGCATCCCATTAAGATTAGCAATTTAGGGTGGACTTCCATGTAGCATTGTCAGAATGCGGAAATAACACTAGATAGTCCATAGCTGCGTCCGTCTGTCCAAAACTCCAGACCCAAATTATTGTAGCCACGTTGTATCATTTGTACCTGTTTTCTCCAATTTCCAGGGGCGGTAATTGCACCATAATTGTTTCCGAAAAGTTTATCTCCCATTCCATCATCTCTCTATACGCCTTCTTGTCGTGATTATTTCCTCCATATATCCCATCTCACATTCTGGATATTCTGAAAGCAATGCGGAGAGAAACTTTAATCAAAAGAGACGCTCTAAACCTAGTTGTCATTACAATGTGCAGGCTACAACATCTCCCCGTGCATATGATGAGAAGATGTTAGCAAACTATGTACCAATCTATGTAATGCTCCCTGTAAGTACCAATAAATCTTCTCCGATGAAAAACGCAAAATGCAACTAAAGATGGCAAATAATTAACTCTACTACCAATGCTTACTTTCAGCTGGATGTCGTCACAGTTGATAACACTCTCAAGGACAAAGATGGGATAGAGCAGCAGCTCAAGAAGCTGAGCGCAGCAGGCATTGATGGAATAATGGTTGATGTCTGGTGGGGAATCGTGGAATCCAAAGGTCCTAAACAGTATGACTGGACTGCATATAGGAGCCTGTTTCAGATTGTTCAACGATGCAATCTGAAGATACAAGCCATAATGTCGTTCCACCAATGTGGTGGGAATGTCGGAGATGCGGTAAACATCCCAATTCCTCAATGGGTACTTGGCATTGGAGAAAAAGACCCTGATATATTCTACACAAATAAAAATGGCAACAGGAACAGAGAATGTCTCACAATCGGTGTGGATAAACAACCTCTCTTTTATGGAAGAACTGCTGTGCAGGTGATTATGAGCTTCATTTTCATCATATTTGAGTCTTGCATAGCTACAGCTAGCCACTGAAATAGTTGAGTTGGCTGTAAGATAAGAATCATGATATCATATCCTAAGGAAAATTTCAAAATCCAACTTGAATTTCCTCACCCATATCAATATGTATCCCCACTTTTCAAAACTCCTCTTTCAAATAGAAAACCACACAAAACTACCCACCACCACCTAACCAATCCAAGGTCCACCATACCAAAACACATTTGGCGCTGCACACCGCCAACCGATGCACTGCCCAACAATGCCGCACCAACCAACCACACACTGACCACCACGATCCTCCCCTTCCCTTTTTAATGGAGCTCTAAAAGAGCTCGGCCATGGAGCTCACACTTAAGCTTTGTCCAGAGCTTGGCTGCCATGGCTATGGAGCTCAGGCCCAAGCTCTGTTCAAAGCTCACCATGGCCGTGATGCCGAGCTCCATGCCCAGAGCGACTTCAGTCCCAACTGATCTGGGCTGCCACAGAGGTCAGAACATTCGCAACCTCCGATTTGATGTTGACATCAGTTCCAATGGCCTCAAAACTAGGAAGCCAAGTGTGAGGAGGAGAGAGAGGGGTTGGAACATAGATTAATTCCCTAAACAAACCAATCCCAATTCTATTCCAAACTTTTTTTTTTTTTTTTTTTTTTTTTAAGTCAGGGCCAGTAGAGGTTCATTATCAGAATCTGCATCTTTATCAATACCTTCACCTTCATATAGAACAACATCCTGGTGATGTTGATAATTTTCAAGAAACCAGTGAGATTTTTGGACGGGGGCAGATGTGGGATAAGAGTGAAAGTTAATAATCATTTTAGGCAAAAAAGAGTTGGGGGCAGGGATTGAACCTAAAGTTGGGTGGTTTTTAGGGAATTAGGCCATTGGGACACGATGAACAACTGAGGAGGAAAGAGGAATGGATTTTAGGGTTAAGGTTTTCTTTTGGAAGAAGGGATAAAAGAGTGATGACGCCAACATGGAAAGAAAATGGCAGTTTGGTAAATAAGTGGACAAGGATCATGAGTGGGAGATCCAAATTGAAGTATAGTAACAAAACACATGATGCAACATGTAGGTTTTCAAAAGTGAGATACAAATTGATATACAGGTATTAAAGTGAGGATGATAATTGATACTTTCACCATATGTTTGTCCGAGCAATAATGAATTTGTCCTAGAATGAACACAACAAACTCTAGACAGAAATAAATTGGGTTTACCTCATATTAAGTACCATTAGAATGAAATAGAGGTTTGAAGCACACGCTGCTAATAGAGGCAATAAATGTTTTAAGTGGAAAAGTCATCTTTAGAATATACATAGCATGCACACTCATGATCATGAATTTTTAACTCATGCTATCAAATTATTTAGACTTGATTATTACAGACATATGATATCAGCTAGACTGCTGCAATTTTGCATAGTGATTGTGATCACCATTTTATACTAAGTCAGATGTAAGTACATTAAAACCAAATTAGGCAATTCTTTCAGTTGTTCTATCCATTTATGTGATAAATTTTCTGCTTCGCAGTTTAAATATGATGTCCTGTTGTGTATTCAGATGTATAGTGACTACATGAAGAGCTTCAGGGAAAGCATGTCAGATTTCCTGGAATCAGAACTGATAATAGACATTGAAGTAGGTTTAGGACCTGCAGGGGAGCTGAGGTACCCCTCTTATCCTGAAAGTCAAGGATGGGTTTTTCCTGGTATCGGGGAATTTCAGGTAACAGTCACCCTTAGACAATGTCTGCATAACTGCATGACATTCCCTTGGACGTTAACCAGGGCAATAACAGAAACGACAAACTTTAATTTCAGTGCTACGACAAGTATCTCGAAGCAGATTTCAAGGAGGCTGCAATAAATGTGGGTCATCCCAAATGGGAACTCCCAGATAATGCAGGAAGTTACAATGCCACACCTGAATCAACAGAATTCTTCGGTCCACACAGGACATACCTCACCGACAGAGGACAGTTTTTCTTGACTTGGTACTCTAACAAGTTAATAACCCATGGTGATCAGATAATGGATGAAGCCAACAAAGTATTCCTAGGCTGTAGAGTCAAGCTAGCGGCCAAGGTGACTCCCTAGATTGCAAGCAACTAAAGCATTTATCTAGTTATGTGTTTTCAGAATCATAACTTTATCAATCAAATGTCATCACGAATCAGGTAGCTGGCATACATTGGTGGTATAAAGATGATAGTCACGCTACAGAGCTCACTTCAGGATACTACAATCTTAATGACAGAGATGGCTACAGACCTATTGCAAGGATGCTGTCAAGGCATCATGCAATTCTTAATTTCACATGTCTTGAGATGCGAGACTCTGAACAGATTGCTGCTGCTAAATGCGGGCCTGAGGAACTTGTACAGCAGGTACAACTTTCAATTGTTCAAAACAATAGAATCAAAAGTAGTGAATGAATAGCAATAATCATTACTGAAAAAAATTAAGGGAAAAATTTATCTCCAGTTGAAATATCTGGATTGAAGATCTGTGATCTCTACCAGAATTGAACTTTACTATAAGAAAATCATGATTGCTAGGGCAAGATAATCAAATAGAATGACTCCACTTGGGGTTCATAATTTGCAGGTTCTGAGTGGAGGTTGGAGAGAGAAAATTGAGGTAGCAGGAGAGAATGCACTTTCAAGATATGATCGAGCTGGCTACAATCAGATACTTCTAAATGCTAGGCCCAATGGGGTCAATAGAGATGGCCCGCCAAAGCTGAAAATGTATGGAATAACATACCTTCGTTTATCAGACAATTTACTCGACAGAAACAACTTCAGGATATTCAAGACATTTGTGAAAAAAATGCATGCTGATCAGGTAAAGAAAACCCTCACGAAATCTCCGTACAAATCTTCATTGAGATGTCCAAACACTCTTTTTTTGGTCCAGGACCACTGTGCAGACTCAAGAAAGTATGGCCAATGTTTAGATCCACTAGAGCGTTCAAATCCAAAGCTTTCAATTGAAGATTTGCTAGAAGCAACCGAACCAATGAAGCCATTCCCATGGGAAAAGAGACAGACATGAGCGTTGGTGGTGCACTTGCTGATTTCTTCGACAAATTTATAGAAAAAATACCTCTATTTTGAAGTGAGGAGACCCGAGAACAACAGAGTGAATGCAGTACAATAATGCCCACTGAGGCACAGAAATCTCCAAAGATCACAGAACGTCCTTTCATGGCAAATCAGATCCTGTAGGAGTAACGCTGCTGCTCTCCACTTTTTGCTCCTATACAAATAAAATGCGTCTAAACTTATTTCTCACCATTAATTGCCACAAGAAAATTTTCCTTCTTTAAAATGGTGAAATATGCTGCATAATGATCTCATGAACTGGGAGTTCTGAAATAAATTTTGACACAGTGTGGCAATCCCCACAAACACGAAGATTCTTGGTTATCCTAATAATGGTCCCTGGACCTGTGTTTATAAAAGCAAAAGCAATGGCCAACTTTTCATTGTGATACCAGAACAGTTTCTCCCTGACTTCTTCCTCTACATCATTAAATACTGAACTTGTATGAGGTTTATATCCAGCCTTCTTCAATTCACCATTCAATTTCTTCAACTTGGCATATATATGTTCTGACTGTTCATGTGACCTATCTCCAACCAAGAAGTGATGGACCATCTTATCCACTTCGGTAAAACTGTATCCTGTTGGTTTTCTCAAACCATGACCTCTCATCATGAGTAACTCTTTCAACATCATGCCATCTATTCTCAGTGGCATATATGTTTGAAAGACATATATCCACCCACACCACCAGGATCAATAGAAAACAATTTCTGAGCAGGAGATTTCAGCCAGCTCAATATTTCTATTCCACCTGCAGGCTTCCAATTCCAGAGTCTCAATCAGTTTGTATGCTTCATCTAATTTCCCTACACGGCCAAGTAGATCCACCAGACATGTAAAGTGTGTAACTGTAGGCTTGACTTTGTATTGCTTTTCCATTTCCTAAAATATTTCTTTGCCATCATCAACTAAAACTGCATGGCTCCATGCAGACAAAACCAAAGAAAATAGACCCCCATCTGGAGTAATATCTTCTTCCATCATTGCAGAAATCAAGGCAACAGCGTCCCTTCCCTTTCCATGCATCCCAAATCCAAAAATTATAGAAGTCCAAGAAAACAAATTTTTATGGGGCAATTCATCAAAGCGCAATGTGCAGAGGTTAATATATGTCCATGAGGGTAGTTCCACAATAGTGTTAGCACCAGATCCTCTCTTATAACTAGATGTGAATGAAAGACATGCCAAAATGCAAGGCCGTGATCTGATCACAACCTCCAAAAACAGCCGCAAGAGTGACTTCGGCACTTTTTATAGCTTTACGAACCATCAGACAGAAAAGCTTTATGCTTTCCACAGCATCTCCAATCTTCACATAAGCAGATACCATCGAGTTCCATGACCCTGTATCAATTACTGTCGCCACAAACAATCTTCTTGCTTCCAATACAAAACAGGAAGCACAATACATGCCTATGAGAGCATTCGACACAAATCTGTCGCAACGTCTATCCCCATTCCGGACAGCATAGGCGTAAACCTCTTTCCCCTGCTTCGCTCCTCAAAGGTTACACAAAGCCTTGATAAGAGCGAGCAAATTGTCCATCTTGGAAAACCAATAAAACCTCTTCCGCTTTGCCATTCTTTGCATAACCCAAATATCACCGCACTCCAAGAAGTCAAGACTCTTTCACGCATTCTGTCAAACACCACCCTCGCAGCATCATCAGATATCCCCAAACCTCAGATGCATGGCGAGCAAAGAAATACCCACATGAATATCGGACTCCAACCAGCTAAGCACCATCTCGCCAGGAACTCTTTTCCCCGATTTCGACAAACGACGGATCACCAAACGCCCTCAGGACAAAAGGGTAACCGAATTTACCCGCCTTTCGACCGAAACCCATCAATACATTTCACGGTACAAGCGTAGCCCTGATCATGGAATTCCACAAGAACGGATTTTTCCAACTCCATGTAGTCAAGCATTACTCAAAACTTTCATGCAACTAATTTGCATGCAAGATCAGAGAGCTAAAGACCCAAAAAAATAAGAAATAAATAAAAAGCAGAAAGATGAATATGGAGATGCGGGGTATCGATCCCCGTACCTCTCGCATGCTAAGCGAGCGCTCTACCATCTGAGCTACATCCCCTTGTGGGATGTGTTGGGTTTAATTACAACAAGGATTATTCTTGTTCCCGACAATTCTTTTCATAATAAATGGGATTAATTAGCGCATCTTGCCCGTTAGGAAGGGGGGAGCGGAATTAATTACTATTTATTAGTGTACCCAAAAGGGCCAACTTGTGATGTGTGTTGTGAAGGAGCAAATGTGTTGATAATTGGTAATTGTCAAAAAAAAAAAAAAACAAAACAAAACAAAAGTATTAGTACTTAAAAAAAAAAAATCTCAAAATGGTAATTTCCGAGTTTGTACGAATATGGATAAAAATTATCGAAATCTCCTCGAACTTCCTCCAAATGTGATCCTTCTATTTTTATTCGCCCAATTAACATGTGCCCTTAGGTTACTTATCTAGAGTTTTCATATTTGATTCGATAGGACTTAAATAACAATTTAGATCCTCAAAACGATGAATGCGAAAATCAGCCCGAGCTCACTTGTGTTTTGTTGAGATTATCTTGGCCAATGTGTTGAAATGGATCGAAACCAAAAGATTTTTTTTTTTTTTTTTTTTTTTTTTTGGGTTTTCGGTCAAAGGAATCAAAAGATGAGACGGTGTTAGGTTCATAAGACCGGACGTTCCGGAGAGATAAAAAAAGCTTTGAAAATATTTTGGAGAATCCGAAATTCCATCTTGGTCGAAGCGTAATTAAACGTGAAAGCGGAGGGTAGACGGCAAGTTCGACCCCCAAAGATTATGGGCGTTCCCCAACTTCGTTCTCGCCACGTCTATCCCTTCTCTTTCCTCTTGCATTCGAGAGAGAGAGAGAGAGAGAGAGAGAGAGAAAAAAAAAAGAAAGACATGCAAAAACGGTGGAGGAAAAAGCTCGTCGTCGCTAGAGGGAAGGCTCGAGATCGTCTTGCGGACGCGCTCTTTTGATCGGCACGCCGGCAACCCATCTTTCTTTCGCCTTCGAGTTTCTTGAATTTCCGGCAAAGGTCGAGTCTTGACACGTCCCCCCCCATTGGCGGATCCCTTGTTTTGTGAGGCTTTGTGGATCCACATTTCCCGTGTTCATCCAAGATTTCGTGTGTTCTCGATTCTTTCTTGTGTCGTTGGGACGTCCCGATCTTGATCCTGAGTGAATCGACGTAAAGGGGACGTGCCCGTTTTGGGTCGATGAACGGCAGGAGGAGGAGAGGAGGGAGGAGGGAGGAGGAGAAGATAAGAGGCCATTTGGGTTTTGCGTGGCAAGGGTGATTCTTTTTTTACCTACCGCCTGCTTGAATGGTCATCGAAACAAAGTTGTGGGAAAATTCAAATTGGATGAGATGAGAAGAAGAGCGAGAGAATGGAAACGTGAGAAGGAACAGATATGAGACTCAAAAGCGGGTCGATCGTTTTGGTGATTTTGCTCTGTGCGTTGGCCACTGGGAGCTCGGAAGGCAAGAGAAAAGCGGCGCACGAACTTCTCGGAAATGGAGGAGTTTCATCGCCGCTGCCGACGAGCTTCCCCAAGGTACGAGGATTTTTCACGTGTGTTCTTTTCTTTTCGAAATTTAACAAGTTCTTTTGCCTCCTCTGGAGCTTATGTATGTGTTTCCTGGTTGGAATCCATTCAGCTGGTTTCTCTTTCGTTGAAAAAGCTCCTGGAAAAAGAAAAAGCTCTTTCTATAGAATCTGTACTTGCCAAGATAGATGATCGGATGGCCTATCGACTGCGTAGTATTCTTTGATAATAAGACAAATTTGAGGGCCCGCAAAAGAAAAACATGAAAACAAAGACATATAATAGGAAAAGAATTGATTCATCGGGTGCTTCGTAATGCATAAATTTTCAGGAAGTGAGTTAACTGAGATGTTCCTGGGGAAAAAATGAAATGGTGCTGATTTGAGAGAAAATTCTGAGAATTCATTTCAACTGAGACCTATTTGCCTCTGATATTTTCCCTCTGTAAGACTCTGTATGCTTCATTCTTCAATTTCCTGCGCATTTGATGGTGTGCCATTTTGACGTTTTAAGTCTCTCATGGCTCTAGATAGACATTGCAATCAGCCTGTGCTGCATATTCTTCAAAGGAAAAATCACTTTGATTAGATGATAGAACCCTTTTTGGAAACTTAGTAGCTGGATAACTAAGGAACAATGATGGTCCTTACACACATTTGACTTGACAACCCCACTCATTTGCTTTTTGAGATCAAGAACCCCCCTAAAATTCGAATGCATTATATGATAACAGACAGAGCAAGCATGGATTTACTGCGAGAATGAACTGATGGCCAGGGCAGAGGTTATTCAAGATTTTAACATAAACGTACTTCAGGAGGCGACCCAGGGCCTTAGATCAATCAAAGGAAACATGGACAAAGCCTCAGGAATTCTGCCGCCCAATGTGAAACGCATGCTCCTGGATTGCTTAAGAGAGAAGAATCTCCGAGCACGCACTTCCAATGGGGAGCCAAACTTGAGGAACTGGTTCACAGAGTGCATGGAGTTTCTGTTCTATTGGCCAAATATTCCTCGGAGAAATCTGGTAAGCAGGTCACATCACCGGATAACATCGCCTGATATACTAGCATCAGCTCCATCGACATCTCAACATAAAAATATCGTGCCAAGTCCTGCTCCAGCTCCATCTCCGAACCAAAATGTAGGAATAAGCCCTTCTCCATATTCTGCAACAGAATCTCCAAGTCCCAGTCCAGCTCCATCTGATCTTGGTCCAACCATTTCTCCATCCCCAAAACCACAAGCGCCCGTGGAGCCACCAGAGGAGCCATCTTCACCGCCAGATACGAGTGAGTCACCGGAGCAACCACCAAGTAATGAAATTCTACCTATCAGGACACATATTGCTCCAAGCCATTCACCTAAGAAAGATGATCACCAATGGATGAAAAGCGCAATAGCTGCCGGGTGTACAGCAGCTGCAACATTTTTGGTTGTTGCGCTAATCTTATTATTATGCTGTTCCAAGGGCAGGAACAAGAAAGTTGATCCCAGCGCAGGACAAAAAGATGATAGACCTCTTCTAAACTTGAGCTTGAGTGATTACTCTGCTGGTATTTTTTTATTAGGTGTCACTTCTATCATTGGCATGTTATCATTCTAAATTTCTGATGTCTGAT
The DNA here is from genome assembly GCA_017140595.1 of Eucalyptus curtisii. Taxonomy (NCBI): domain Eukaryota; kingdom Viridiplantae; phylum Streptophyta; class Magnoliopsida; order Myrtales; family Myrtaceae; genus Eucalyptus; species Eucalyptus curtisii. The sequence goes on from CM029494.1 coordinate 18,763,313, forward strand.
CTGACAATATGTGAACTTTATCAGGTTCTTCCCAAAAATCCTATAGCATTGGAAATTCAAGCGGTAAACAGCCGAGTTCTAATAGTGGAAAGACCCCATCATTTGTGAGTCATCTTTCCATAGTATCCGAGCATCATGATTCATCGCAGCCTGAAGTATCCTCCCTGGAAACAACTGGAGTAGTACCGCTTCCTCCATTGAAGCCACCTCCTGGAAAATCAGCTCCACCACCTCCTGGACCCCCACCGCCACCTCTTCTCCATCCTCGCCCTCCACCACCTCCAAAAGGTGCTCGCCCTCCACCACTACCTTCTAAAGGAGCTTCACCTCTTAGACCAAACCAGTGGGATGACCCCAATGCAGAATCTGAAGCCCCCAAAACCAAGTTGAAGCCATTTTTTTGGGATAAGGTCCTAGCAAATTCTGATCAGACAATGGTCTGGCATGAGATCAAATCTGGGTCCTTCCAGTAAGTCTAGGATCTATCTTAGGTTGACTTAGTCAACTGAGTATGATTTGAAATTGACTTTGTCAATTAAGAACTAAGTATTTGAATGGTCATTGTCATGATATTTTTCACAGGTTCAATGAGGAGATGATGGAGTCATTATTTGGATATAGCACAGTGGATAAGAACAAAACTGACTGTAAAAAAGAACCATTATCCCTGGAAACTCCTCAGTATATTCAAATTATTGATAAGAAAAAAGCGCAGAACCTCTCAATTCTACTACGAGCACTTAATGTGACAACAGAGGAAGTCTGTGACGCCCTTCAAGAAGGTAACCTCGATATCTGGATGGGCATCCATGTCGTTGAACCTGTGCATTTTAGACATGCTTTTCTCAGGCAGTGTGTCAAATAACCTATTTTATTATGATAGCCTAAAAGAATATTCTTTTCACACCATGCTAAATAACGCAGAATTTCCCATGCTTTTCTCGTGTGCTAAACTACTGCTAAATGTATTGAAATTGGAACTGGAAATTAGATCATAATAGTGACAAGTATTGATCATTTGCCTCTTCATGTAGAGCCTCCTCTCTTCTATGTTGATCTTCTTCAAGTTACCACTTGATAGATCCTAGTACATACTTTGTAGAATCTGATAACTAAGCAACATGACATCCCTGTGTGTAATTGAGACCATGACATGGAGACCAACTTTGTGAAGCCTGATGCTTCAATAGCTCACGGCCTGGGTTTCATGATCTGGAGGTTGGTGGCCTATTAAAAACTATTAATTTTCTTTGTGCCCTGAGACTATTTGCTGTTGTCTGCAAGACAACAAGTGTGAGGTACAATCCAGATATTGAATCCTGTATATGCCTTGGGTGTCATTAACCAAACAATGACTAGAAAGGATGAGTTGCCATTCTCAAGTTGTTATGTAGACCAATTCACTGCTTTTATATTAAGGTCAGAGACATTGAGTTCTCAACTTTTCATGGATATCGCATTCTTAATTACTTGCAAAGGTGGCGTCTGACTCTTATGCTTGTTATGATACAGGTACCCAGCTTCCAGTGGAGCTTCTCCAGACTCTTCTAAAAATGGCTCCAACAACAGAAGAGGAACTGAAACTTCGATTGTTTAGTGGCGAAATGTCTCAACTGGGCCCTGCAGAGAGGTTTTTGAAGGTCTTGGTTGACATACCATATGCTTTCAAGCGAGTGGAAACACTACTATTTATGAACTCCGCTCAGGAAGAAGTATCCAGCATCAAAGAATCCTTGGCAACTCTAGAGGTAAATAATTACTACTTTGTTCAGACTGGGTGTTTGTTGCACTTCGGTTTCTTTGATTTATACATGATTCTCTATTTAACTCGAGTTGGCAGAGGTGCAATATGGGAAATTTAGGGCATACCTTGCTCTACTTCGTATACAGTTCTGCACAGAGATATATAGATTGATCATTGCCATTCCATAACCAAAATTCACCTCTCTTAATGGCAGGTCGCCTGTGGTAAACTCAGAGATAGCAGACTGTTTCTTAAACTCTTAGAAGCAGTCCTCAAAACCGGTAACCGCATGAATGATGGGACGTATAGAGGTGGTGCGCAGGCATTTAGGCTTGACACACTTTTGAAATTGTCTGATGTCAGAGGAAAGGATGGTAAAACCACCCTTTTGCATTTCGTTGTTCAGGAGATCATCCGTTCTGAAGGAATTCGGGCTGCTCGTTCTGCAAGCGCGAGCCAAAGCATATCTAGTGTTAGGTCAGAAGATCTCGTGGACGATTCAAACCATGATTCGGCAGAACATTATCGTGCTCTTGGGCTGCAGGTGGTTTCTGGAGTCAGCAATGAACTCGAAGACGTGAAAAAAGCTGCCATAATTGACGCTGATGGTTTATCGGCTTCGGTAGCGAAGCTGGAGGGCTCACTTGCAAAGACTAGACAGTTCCTCAACACTGAGATGAAGAGCACGGAGGAAGAAAGCAAATTCTGTGATTCACTCACCAGTTTTGTCGAATGTATAGAAGGTGATGTCGCATGGATATTGGGGGAAGAAAAGAGGATAATGGCTTTGGTGGAAAGCACGGCAGCTTACTTCCATGGAAGCGCAGGGAAATCAGAAGGATTACGGCTCTTTGTGATTGTACGTGATTTCTTGATAATGTTGGATAAGGCCTGCAAAGAAGCGAGAGTCTCGGCGACGAAGGCATTTAAGACTTCCAGAACAGAGACGCCAACCACATCACCGTCCCGAGAAAACCATCAGCCATCACCTGATATGCGGCAGCGACTATTTCCAGCAATTTTAGACCGACAGATGTATGATTCTAGTTCAGATGACGAGAGCCCACTTCCATAGTTTTATATTGGTTTGCTGGTCTTTATTCAATGAGAAGTTGGAATTCTAAGTATAGTCATCTTTTACTTGTAAGAGAAAGCGAGTTGAACAGACAATGCAAACTCATGCTCTCAAACTCACCGAAACTGATTCTACTAGAGGCAGCTTTTCAGCTTTAATTATGTTTCATTAACATAAAAACTTTGTTATTTGGGGCTTTGTCCAGTCACTGCCGCTTGAGAAAAAGAAATGCTAAGCGGCCCTTTCATCCAGGAATATCCACATGACATCAATGATTTAAAACAACACATAAACTCGCACGAGCCATACTGCTCATGGAAGACCAAGTACACATGGTACTGCAGATTATTTAGATCAATTATTCTGCGACTGATTAATGCATTCCAACAATATTGAGTAAAATGCAAGAAACACTTTTGTCACCTTACTTGTTCGGCCTCTACTCTGTTATTCATAGATGAAAACCTTCACATACAAAATCATCAATTGTTTGGGACAGAGAAACGAAACTTTGAAGCAAAGACAGATCTGCGTCAGGCTCATTACGGTGCAACTGGGGATCAACAAGGTTTCATAGGGCAACAAGCCCCACGTAAATAATAATGATGTCTCAGCTAACTAGCGTCTGCAGGCCCTTATCCAACAAAAAAGTGGTCTTTGAGTCAGAATAGATAATGACATCCATTGAGGCACCATCATCTCATTATTCACTACCAGATTCAGCATCTACATCAGGCCAGGCCAATTAGCATATGCTGAGGCCAAACCTACTGATGAGAAAAAAAAGACTTCACAACAACTGCTAAAGCTTTCTCTTGCTGCAGAAAGATAGAATTCACTGACATCATGTTGATCTGCATCTAGTGATAGTTCAATGCTGCGTGTGTTGAACCTCATTGCACAAACTCCTGAGAGAAACAGAGTTTTAGACCAATATATACACGCATTGATCTTTGAATTGCCTTTAGTGATCATGGGCTAGAACCATGTTACCCTGCCTTAAAAGAAGTGCCACGCAAGTTGTCTCCATGCCAGCTTCTTTAACTCACCCACAAGAACATTTCTAATTTAGGAAAAATCTTTCAATTGCGTTGCTATCCTGAGAGGACCCCCCCCCCCCCCAAAAAAAAAAAAAAAAGGGCTCAGCCCGTGGCTTCCCGAGTCTATTCCTCGTGCAAATGCATGCTGGATAAGCTCCGTATGATCCATCCCAATGCATCTGCTACTACGGAGGACTTCTCTCCACTCACAAACTCTTTTATAATGCCATTTACTTCTACCGAACTCTTCCCCGTTTCCTTATCCATACTTCTGTTCTTCATAAGTTTCCATACCCTCAATGATTCCTCCTGCAAACCCATATTGGCATAAATATTGGATAAAAGAATATAAGTCCCACAATCATCAGCTTTTAGCTCCACAAGCTTCTTGACTGCAACTTCTGCAAGCATTATATCTTGATGAGTTCGACATGCTAAGAGCAGAGATCCCCAGAGAGCAGCACAGTTGGGTTTCATAGGCATGGATTTTATGACTTCTCGGGCACTGTCTAATTGACCAGACCGACTAAGGAGATCAACCAAACAGCTGTAGTGCTCGAGCTTGGGTTCTATACCATAAACTCCTTTCATCTGTCCAAAGATACTGAGACCTTCAGAGACAAAACCTGCGTGACTGCATGCTGTAAGAATTGCCAGGAAAAGCATATCATCGCTCCGTACATTTCTTTCCAAAACCATCTGCCTGAATAATTCCAAGGCTTTCTTTCCGTAGCCATTAGTACCATATCCATAAATCATCACACCATAGCAAATGGCATTTTTCTCAGACATGCTATCAAAAGTCCTGCTAGCCTCATTGACACTCCCACATTTCATGTACATATCGAGAAGCGCAGCTTGAACGACTATGTCAACGTCAATACCCTTCCTCTCCATATAGATATGTATCCATCTCCCTTGATCAAGCACCCCCAGCTGGGCACATGCTGATAGTGCTCCAACCACTGCAACCTTGTCAACCTTCACATGTTCCAAAAGCATTTGCTTAAAAAGTTTCAATGCTTCCAAGGGATTTCCACGTGAAACATATCCATCTAGCAGAATGCTCCAAGATATCACATTTTTCCCTGGCATCATATCAAATAGTTCACGAGCAGCCATCACATCTCCCACCTTGACATATCCAGCAATCATAGAATTCCATGAAATAGAATCTCTGATAGGCATGTTATCAAAGAAAAGTCGAGCCCTCACAACATCACCACTTCTCTGACAAAATCAAGAAGGCCTGTAAGCACAAATTCTCTGAGAGATAAACAATCACTTGTACGCATCCACATTTTAAGAGGAGAAATTACTTCATGGAAAATGCAACTTTCTTCCAGTTTTATCGCTTCAAATTTTATAGAAGTTGCAATCTTTATCTTATATACTCTGAAGCCAATTCCTTTCCTTCTTCTTGCACGTAAAATGTAATTAAGTTCCCAACAAACTCAGGAAAATAACTTCGTATATAACCAAACCAGCATTCCGAGGCATCTATTAACAGTTGAAAAGAGCAGAAGATAAACAAGATCTGAAGTATCATTATTTACTCTTAAGTGGTGGTAAAAAAGAAGAGAAAAGTCATAAGCAACTATAATATCCATTGACATTAGGTAGCCAAATGCCTTAAGTCACATTCAGGTGGAAAAAACCGCAGAAAGGCAAAGCCTCATGTAAACAAACTTCTCTGCAACCGCAGATTTACTACTTAACTAAAGAAATCATGTGGAACAGACCTTACCATAAGCATCTATCATCATAGACCAAGAAATCACATCCTTTTCTGGCATTTCATCGAACACCTTCTGGGCCTCTTCTGTATTCCCGCACCCTACATAAGCACTCAATAATAGATTCCAAGACACCGAATCTTTTTCCTCGACCCCATCGAAAGCCATCCTCGCACAACCTATTTCTCCACACTTCCCGTACATACCAATCAACCCATTCACTGCGAACACATGACAACATCTTCCCCTCTTCACTAACTCCCCATGAACCGCCCTTCCCTCGCCCAAGCCCATCATCATCCCGCACGCTTTTAACACAAACGGGTAAGTGTACTCATCCCCCACAAGGCCTTTCCTTCTCATACCCGCGTAAAAGCTCCAAGCTTTTCCTGGGTTTGAGCTGCTGACGTAGCCCCTGATCATGGTGTTGCACATGAAAACACTCTGCATGTGAATTCGTTCGAACACCAACCGCGCGTAGTCCATGTTGGGCGGGTTCAACGATGTCAGGGAAGTGAGTAGCTTGCTCGACGTGAAAGAATCGGAGACGAAGCCGGTTGTGATGAGCTGGGCATGGATTTGAAGGATTTGGGACGTGTTCTTGGATCTCTGAAGAAGTGCGAGCAGTGGGTTTCCGAGGTGGGTTGGGGACGGGAGTGAACCATAATGGGCGCAACAAGAAACCCACATCACACTGCTGAACTAGCATCCAAGACGAAGAGCTCAAATTGAGTACTGAACGAGCGGGAAAGTATGCCAAGGCATGCTTCTTTTTCACTGACACTGAGGATGCTGAGTTCTACAATGGTCATGCGCATGGCCTTAATTCTACGGTTAATGCGAGATGCATGTCGGACATGGAAGCTACTGAGGAAGCTACTGTTGCAGCAGACAGACAGACAGGCGGATGGACTGCACGTGAATTTCGAAGACCGTGTCGAGATATTCCTCTAAAGTGATTTGCTTTGGAAGCAATGCCTTTTCACATTTGATTCCGGTCTTTCGAGTTAAGCTTGTCACTTTTGTATTATTCCTCTAATTTTTTATTTAATTTATCTTTCAAGCAATTTATCTTTCAAGCAATTTATCTTTCTTGTCTTTTCTAGATCGATCTAATGAGTTCCATTTGACACTTTGGTCTGAGGAGCTGGCACGTCTTTTTAACATGCCTATTACTCGATGCTGCCTTGAAAAAACTTGTTTTTGGGGAGAAGTGACGACTTTTTAGACAAGGTAGAACCTGAGGAGAAGCGTCACTTTACAGTTCATCGGGGGGAGCGTTGGGCTTGGTTCAACTCAAGAACCGAGATTGAATTGATCTAAGACCCATCAGTTGAGGACTAGTTTGAAAGTACTGAAGTCTCTTTCAGAATAACAAAAATGCCTTTGCAATCATCAAAAATTAAATCATGATTTTCAACGTGAACAAACAACGACATAACCACTTGATCAATAACCGTTTTTAAGTAAAATGGTACTATTTTTATATCTCATTATGAATTTGCTTTTTTACTAAAAACATATAATATTAGTTATTGGATAAAACCGAGAACTGAATCAAAATTGATCGATTCCAAAAGCGACCAGTTGGGTTCCCAAGTCCAATCTTTTGGAATCTAGGGTAACAGAGTCAATTCCCAAATTTAGAGCTAAGAATTGGCTAAGAGCCACCTATTTTGAAACCGATTTCCCCTAAAAAAATTGCCATGTGTGCCTTTTTGCAATGCACTAGATTATCATCCAAATTTTCATAAACATATTATACGACGGTTAATTTAGTCCTAAATTTTTCAATTTGATCAATTTAGTCATAAAACTTTGTGCAAAATTCCAATGTAGTCCATTTAAATAATTTAGGTTGAAAATTGCTGACATCAAAACGAAATCGTTTTGAGAAATTTCATATTTTTTCTTAATTTTCTTTTCATTTCCTTTTCCCTATTTATCTTCCAAAAAGGTTGGAGGGATTATCAATGTCTCGAGCAAGGGCGTCATAGCCCTCACCGCCCACGAGCCACCTCTGCCCTCATCAAGTGAATTGTGCAGTCTTTATCAAAAGAATAGCTCATGTGCACGATCTTGTACCGATAGGTTAGGCAATCGACCTTGATTTTGATCTTGTGCAAGTGTCGCAACTTGCACGATGATACGATGCTCGACAACAAGATGATTTCTTCACTTAGAGGATTGAGAAGATAGGCCACGCAATGAAGGTCCTCAAACTAGAGCAACTCGTGACATGAAGCTCTGCCTCCTTAGAGCCATGACCTCACACTTGATTTGGGGAGCGAAGTTACTAAGAACTTATCGTCTCTCACATAGAACGATCAACATTGACTGGATTGTCATGTCAATAATTTTCAATCAAAATTAACCAAATAGATTGTATCAGCAAATTGTTAAAAAATTTAAGATTAAATTGACCAAATTAAAAATATTAGAACCGAATTGATGATCGTATAATAAGTTTAGGACTTGTAGGACAATTTTTCTACAAATTAAGAATGAACGGTTGCTGACTCATTTATACACACCTTACCTTGAGCATGTCAAAAAGCTTTAGCCTCGCTCCAAAATTATTATCGACCTGTAAAAAGATCAATTGGAGAGTCTCAAATCGACTTCACGATCTGGAAGACTCTTGGACAGCATCTAGAAGTGGTTGCCATCATCATTTTCTCCGTCGTTGAAGCGATCATCATGCAGAACTATGCGGATTCCATGTACTTTTCGCAGCGGCCTTCGATCATTTTTGGTTTGCGTTCTCTCAATGTATCAAAACCATAGATTGGAGCGACCCATCCATTGATTTCTATAAGATGGCGTAATTGGTTGATTAAAAGTCGAGCGCCTCGTCTTCTGTCGACCAATGGAGGTCGAGTTCTGAAACATTCTCATCATGCTTAAGCGTCCTCCTCGGACTCAAAAAGGAGACGGTCATGTCGGATCATAAAGAGACTTCCTTTCATTTTATCCAGAAGAACCAAAAAGTAATGATTCAGCCCACTAGGGGAATGGAGGTCGATTTCTACGTTCTTTATTCAGAAAGACCGAGTGGCGAAGGAACCTTGATGATTTGCTAGAAAAAGGAACATTGATGAAAGCAATACATTTGATAGTAAAGATTGCATAAAAACAACCAACTTTGAAAATTTGGCTTCGTCGTTAAGAAATGAATAGTGTAGACGAACGATTCGAGTTCGATTCTTGAAAACACCTTCCCTTTGAGCTTCGTATTCAAATTTCGAGAATAACAGAGTCCATGATACAATCCGTTCAAATGAATCATCCGCCCTTTTATGGTACGGTAAGTCGTGGGATGGATAGTATTTTTGCGCGAAAGAGGAAGTGAGTTAAGTCGGTCTGTCCACATAAAGATTCTACCAGTACATTGGTCACTCATCTACCTCCATAAGCATAAAACAAGAACCGGAAAAAAGGAGGAAGAAGAAGAAGAGGAAAATTGCACACACCAAAGAACCTGGAACAGCTAGAAGAAAGAAGGGGAGAACATGGATTACATAGGAAGTGAAGCATTGGGGAAAAGAACAACGTCAGTGAACCATCTGCAGACCTAAGTTATCTGGACTCACGACCCAGCTACGCATTAGCCTTAGGTGGCGGTGGCGGAGACGTAGTAAGCGACAGCGAAGAGGCCGTGGACGAAGCAGACGATGCCCCCGATGGAGAGGAAGTGGTGGTGCGAGAAACCGCAGGAGCCTCTTTTCTTGTGGTTCGCCAGCGTCCCGATGACCAACAGGGATAGGCCGATCGCCATTATGATCCTGACCCATTAATCCACGGTCAATCTGCAACTGAAATCAATGGATAGCTGTTGAAAAGGAGGAAGAGAGAGTATACCAGGTGAAGACAAGGCAGGCTATGGTGAGCTGGCGGTTTGGGGAGGCCTTCTGGAGCTCGTCTTGGGTGCAGATACAGTTGTAGCAGCCGCCGAGCAGATTGGCGAGGACATGGGCTAAGGCGAGGAACACCGCCGCGCCAAAACCGAGCTTGAACGCCTCCGGGCTCGGCTCTCTGCACTCGAATATCCACAGCTTCAGGTGCTTCTCCTGAACACCACCAAGACTCCCTGGTTATTGCGTCTTCAAGACACGTTAAAGATGCCATCTCTTTTTCTTCATTCTCCTCTATTTTAAGTTTACCTTGTTTTGCTCGACCTCAGCTTCCAGGCCAAGAATCCCGGCTGCAATATCCAGGCCTATGATCAGGATGCACACAAGAATGCCCCCTCCTTTCACCATTTCTGAGAAACTCTGCTGCTGTTGCTGCTGCTGTTGCTGTGTATGTGGGTGTCTGGGATGGGAGAAAGGAGAGGAAGAATTAGGTTGTGCTTTTTAAAGAGGGACAAAGTGGGACAAAAGTCATCAAGATGTGTGCATGGGGTTTAGTAAAGAAATCAAGAATGTGTTTGTGCCTAAGGAAAAACTGAAAAGAAGATGGGGAGGAGAATGTGGTTAGCTGTTTGAAAAGAGGGGCAAAAAAAGCTTCTTTTCTTCGTCCACCACGCGGTGCAAAAAAAAACACTTTTTTTTAATCTGCTTTCTCTCTCTTTCCCTTGTGTAAGATTCCTTTGATGGAGGAGCAAGGAAAGCAGAGAATAAACCAACTCACACGGATAGGAAAGAGTGACCCGGCGATTGAAATCAAACCATCGCTGTCTAACCTATATAACATGACAATATTCGAGGCAGTGTGTCATCAGTAGTGCAGCGACCGCAGCTGCAGCATCTTCTTTAATGGTTCCATCATCTTTGGGACCAAATCAGGGAGGAAGATCTTACTAATCCCAGCCTGGATCTTGTTAATCCTGCTCATTACAGAACCCTTCTCTTGTTTTTGATTTTCGGTCGGTGCGATCGAATTGTGTCTTAGACCAGCTTGATGAGGTATACAACTTTAGATAAAAGGATTCTGGACATTATGGCAGAATGGTACGAGCTCTCCAGAGAGTGGGAAAACAAAAGAGCAGAGCAGACAAATGGGGAAAAGAGCAAACCGCGTTAACAGGGCAAATGTGGGCCCTCGCGGGCGACGATTGATTCGGAAGCCGTAAGTCTCGGGTCAAAGAATCAGTGGATCCGTGTCGCCAAGGGCCAAGCTCTTGGGTCAGGTCCCATCATCTATCTGCACGAGCCTCGAGCTTTGTGAAAGTTTGGAGGAATGCAGCCGGACCGGTTCTATTATTCGGAAATCGCATCGGACCATCTGAAAAATAAATCCGGTTTCTGCTAGAATCAGTCTGATTTCGGGTTTCGAGCGAAGAACCACTTAGGAGTCGGACCGATTTTAGGAACTACCTTGGAATCGGTTTTCACGAAATAATTTCTCATTTTCTCTCTCAGACATAAGTCGCAGCCCTTCTTCTTAGTTCTTTCCTCTTCTCTCGCGATCGCACTTTTCTCTTCGCCTTTTGAGCCCTCCCTCTGAGGTCGGCTCTTGCGGTGGTGGCTCCGACGTCATCTCTTGCTCCCTCGCTCTCAAGTCTAGAACCGATCACTTCTAGTGAAAGTGCGTATCAAAATAAAAATTTAAAAAGATAGGTCTTTGGTGCATCGCTGGCTTGAGAGAATACAGACTCAGAGCCATCATTACTAAAGTAGATTTACCATATTGCCATCTGGTTATTTGCCGTAGCACATTCCTATGTTAACAATGCACATTTTTCTTTACAAAAAAGAAATAAGAAATTTTTCATAATCCCTTCTAGAGGTGGCAAAATTTTGCACCCATATTTTTTTATAAATGGGTTGAATGTGGGTTATGAATGGACATGACCTACGTTCAACCCATTTTAAGTTCAGTTTTATATGGGTTGAAAATGGGTTACACGTTCAAATTCATTTTCGACTCATTTTCAAAACCTAAAAAGATGAGACTTCTCAACTCAACGACACAGCTGACTCATTTTCGACCCACCTCCGCCGCTCGCCACCGCCTCTCGCCTCTGCGCTCGCTCGCCGCCGCCCCTCGCCTCTGCCACTCGCCGCCGCGGCTCGCCTCGACGGAGCTCGGGCGAGCCGCGAGCTCGCCGGCCGCGACGGAGCTCGGGCTCCCCGGATCGAGCGAGCCGCGAGCTCGCCGGCCATGGGCGAGCTCGGGCTTGCTCGGATCCGGCAAGCGGCGAGCTCTCGCCGCGACGGAGCTCGGGCTCGCTCGGATCGAGCGAGCCGCGAGCTTCGCCGACCATGGGCGAGCGGCTCGCCGGATCCGGCGCGAGCCATGAGCTCGCCGGCCACGACGGAGCTCGGGCTCGCTCGGATTGAGTGAGCCGCGATCTCCGGCCATGGGCGAGCTCGCTCGCCTCGATCTGGCAAGCCACGAGCTCGCCGGCCACGACGAGCTCGGGCTCGCCTGGATCGGCCGAGCCCCGAGCTCACCGACCGCGACGGAGCTCGGCAGCTCGGGCTCGCCCGAACGGGCGGAGCCTTGACTCGCCGGACGGCTTGGCCGGTCATTGTCGACGGAGTAACAATGGAGAAGAAGGAGGAGGAAAAAGAAAGAAAAGAGAAAAGAAGAAAATAAAATAAATAATAATAATAATAATTTCAAAAAAAAAAAATAAAAAAGTCGATTTTCTTTAATGATATTTAGTAGATAGATATTCATATACATGCGGAGAAGTACTTTTAGACGAAGCTCGATGTTGTTTAGATTGATAAATAGAAATTCAAAACATCATAATGTAATTTTTAACTTGGTGAACTAAAATCAATAAATCAACCAAAATTAAAAACAATTACAATTAAGAAGCTATGCATTCTTGCATTCAAGAAGATTTGTTTTAAACAAATATTATTTTCATGTCAATTATTAGCTCATCAAACTTTTTCTTATTAAGAGTTTTTCAAAAGTATTTTAATTTAAAGGTTTTTCACATTTTTTATTCTATTTACTTTTTAAATTTGGTGTGAAGTTTTTATTTAAGTAACTAAATTGAGTTAAATATAAATGTGTTTCGATAATATGGGTTGGGTCGGGTATGTGTCGGGTATGGGTCGGGTTGGGTATGGGTCATAAGATTTACACTATAAAAATATGGGTCAAAACGGGTTAAATGGGTCAAATATGGGTCGACCAATTTTTGACCCAACCCGACCCATCCATTTGCCACCTCTGGTCCCTTCCGACTCTCTTTTTGTTTTCTTGAATGTAAATATGAAAATGAGATAAGAAAAAAAGCTAAGAGGGTGCATGACAAACCTTTGTTTCTGTTCCAGAAACAATTTTTCTATTCCGCACTGCTTTCGGAATAGAAATCCATTTGGTAAACTTAGGGGTGCATGACAAACCTTTGTTTTGTTTCATAAACAAATTTTCTATTCCGGACTGCTTTTCGGAATAGAAATCCATTTGGTAAACTTATTTCACTTTTCAATTTTTGAAATAGATTTTGGTTCCAAAAATAGGTTTGGAATAAAAATCGAAGTAAAAATTTTCTACTAATCTATTTTCGGAATAGAAATGAGAAATAAAAAATTATCTCATCGTTCGTCGCCGTTGAACATCATCCACCGGACGCGCGCCGCTTATCGCCCAGCCAAATGCCGTTGTCGCCAACGCGCATCGTATCGCCATCGGCTGCATCGGTCATGGCCTTATTGCGGTCGTCGGCCGCCGCCGCCAGCGCATGGTTGTGGTTCGCGCCGGTTGTCACCGCCCATCGCGTCATCCACCGATCGCCGGTCGCCGTCGCCGTCAAAAGAAAGAAATTTTGTATCGTTATCAAACAATTTCTATTTTGGAGTAGAAATTTTGTGTCGCTATCAAACGATTATTTTTGCTTAGAAACTCTTCTAGAAACGAGAAATAGAAAAATATATTTCTGTTCCAGAAACTATTTCTGGAACAGAATAGTTGTCATGCGCGCTCTAAGTAGACTTGTCGATATCAATCGAATCTATCTACATTTTCAGATAATTTCGACCTCCATTTATTAATAGTTCAGGTTCGGGGACAAACGAGATTAGCTATTGTGATTGATTGATATGGCTTCCTATATACATGCATTTAACTTATATCTATAGTTACCGCGATCCATATGACGAAACGATGAAACGAGGTGCTACTTACGTTTTCCTTTCTTTATATTACTAGCACAAACGGACATGCGCTTCATGTATGCAAAAAGAGATTAGCATATAACAAGTTTCGCAAAGTCATCTCATTGCGAAATATTTGAATCAAGATTCAATTAAAAAACTTTTAATGGGGCATGAAATCGCATTTATATTATTTAGGAAAAGATAAAAGAAAGCCTTGAGATCCCTCAAAAGTGGAGTACAGCGTCGTAGCTGTTGCCACAACCAACGCAAGGACAAGAAGCGCAGGGCAGAAGGAACAGAGCTGGGCTTTTAAGCATTTGGGCTACAGTCACAGATCTTCCGCACCTTCTCCTCGTAATTCCTCGTGGTTTTGGAAGGGGAGCTCGAGCCCATTTCAATGGCGGGTCCGTTCACACCCTTTCTCACGCACAGGAGAAAAAGGGTGAAATTTTTATTTGTCATCTTAACTTCTTCTGATTCTTTTCCTTTTGTCCTTTTACGCGGCGTACCGGATTCAAAACGGCATGGATGATGATGCAAAATGAGAGAGAACCGGGCGTTGTCGTACCGGACGAGCTCGAATGTGCAGCTCTATGATAATAGGGAAAGGCGCGTGGCTCTCTGTGAATCTGCTGTAAAGAAGATTCCTCCGGTGATTTAACGGGCAACATGCAAAAAACAAAGTCGAGAAAGGATCGGAGTCGATCACCATATTCATCATCACTTTCGCAGCGAAGCATGACGCCTCTTGATTACAAAATGGCACGCTCATCTCTTCATCTCTTAACTATACCGACTCTAAAAGACAAAATAGCAAATAACCAAAAAGAAGTTCAAACCAAGAACGAGACAGAAGAAGAAGAAGCCATGTCCGATTTCTTCTTTTTTTTTTTCCTTTTCTTTTCAAGATTTTTTTGGGGCTGGAGCCATATCAGAAGATGGTTGTATTAGTTCTACCTGTTAACATATACGCGAGAGACTCGACATGAACCCGGATAGCCTTTCCCACCCGGAGACGTCCTCCGTGGCACTGACTCTCTTCCTTCAAACGGGGGACTGACTTGGAGGAGGAGCTTCAAAATTCAACCACATCTGCTGCTGCTGCATCAACATCTGCATCGTCATACTCATCTCGGACGCCTCCTCCTCCTGCTCCTGCTGCTTCAACAGAAACTGCCATTGCTGGTTCGTTGCTGCGGCCGCCGCTGCACCGTACTCCTGATCGAACCACACTGCGTGAGCCGGAGGCGAGTTCACCATGCTCTCCAGCAGATGCTGCATATTCAACCTCCCCAACGTCCCGCCGCCGCCAACGTCGTCGTCAGTCGGGCAGTGGGGAAGGAAACATGGGGTCGCCGGCGGCGGCGGCGGCGGCTCGCGGGGCACGAGCTGGAGAGCGCACTTCACCAGCTGTTGCAGGTACGCCACGTGCTTGCAGGCCTCCTCCAGCGTGGTGAGCATGTCCATCTTCTTCTCTTCGGGCGGCATCACCAGCTCGTGCAACCGCCTCATGCAGTCGCCTATCTTCCTCCGCTTTTCTCTGGCCCGCTTCGTCTTCTCTGGGTCGGGCGGGGAGCGCTTGCGAGCCGGGCCGGGGCCAGCCGCCGCCGCCGGCTGAGGCGGCGGAGGCGGCGGCGGCGGCGGGGGGTTGCGGGGGTTGCGGTTGGAGCGTCTCGAGGGAGCGGAGGAGGTCGGACAAGCGGTGGAGGGGGAAGCAGAGGGTCGAGTCGTCGGCGGCGGCGGCGGAGGCGGCGGCGAGCGAGGGGGAGCTAAACGTAGACGAACCGGGAGCGAAGTCGGGGAAGCCATGACCGGGTTCTTGCTTGGGCATCTTGAGAGGGGACGGCGAGCAGCGAAACGAGAGCTGCTGCTGCTCGGGACTCGGAGAGTAGGGAGAGAGCGGGGACGGCAGTGGCGACCAGAGAGGGGACGGAGAAGAGGAGGAGGAGGAGAAAGGGGAAGGGGATGAGGATGAGGAGACGACGGGGTTGTCGAGCAAGAGGGACTGGAGGCTGACGCCGGCGAACATGGCGTCGAAGTTGGACATGTCCTCGGCGGCCGCCGGAGGGGACGACGACAGCAGGAGGCGGCGGCTGCGGCGGTGGCGGCGGCTCGAGGAGGGCTCGCCGTCGTAGAAGGCGGAGAGAGGATCGCCGTTCATGTCGAGAGAGAGAGAGAGAAAGAGAGGAATTGCGAATGGAAAATGGCAAAGCAAGCGTGTGTCGTCCCCCCGTTTATATTACGCCGGCGATACCAGCTCCCTCGCCCCCGGGGGGGACACGTGGCGGGGAGGGATTAGGGACCAAGGGGACGTACGGTAAAACAGAATCAGAAAGGCGGCGACATGCTCGAGGACGATTGGGTGCGCGCGGGAGGGATGTTTTCTCTCTCTCTCTCTCTCTCTCTCTCTCTGACACGCATGTCGTTTTGTTTCCTCGTTGCCGTTTGTATTTCCCCCGCCCAGCCTCTCTCTCACCGGGAAAATGCGAGCTCGCCTCGCCAAAAATGTTTCTTTTTGTCAAATCCTTCTTTTACATTGGAATTAGAAGCATTGGGGGCTCTTGGTTTTGAGGTGCCAGGACATATTTACGAGCGCCACAGCCCCCCAGAAAGAAAGAAACGCTCCGAATTGAAAAAGAGCGAACCCCAGCCGAATCCCTGGGGGATTGATTACCCACTCAAAGCGTTGCCGTTTTAGGCCTACGAGCCACATACTCGTTCGCTCAGAAGACGTAAACAGAAGTGGGGAAAAAAGTGGGAAAAAAGAGAGGCAGATGGGGAGGGCGGGGAACGCACGACCCGGACGTACGGCGTTTGCATTGGCTGGCAATCCGACGCCCTTGTCCCTGCCGATGGTGAGGTCGCTGTCTTCGCCAGTGTCGCTGCCGGTACCAATACTACCCTGCCTCTTTTCCTCTTTTCCTCCCAAACTCGTATGCAGGCAAAAGGAATATGTCCATTTTTTATTTTTTATTTTTTTCAAGGAGGAAACTCGCCTCCGTTTTCCATTTTCAATTTAAAAAGAGAAAAAATTACCAAAAAAGTGTGACAAATTTATCCAATTTTTTTTTTGACACAAAAATCTGCAAACTTTACTAACTGTGATACATTTGTCCCAAAACTTCTCTTTGTAAGACAACAAACTCTAAATTTATATTTACATGACATATTTACTCTAAATTATAAGGCATTTTCGTATTTTGTTTTTTTATATTATTTTATTTTTCTTTTTTCTTCTTCTCTCTTCCTTCCGTCTTCCCTCCATCGGCCATGGCAAATATAAGGCATTTTCGTATTTTGTTTTTTTATATTATTTTCTTTTTCTTTTTTCTTCTTCTCTCTTCCTTCCGTCCCTCCATCGGCCATGGCAAAAGGAAGCCGGTGTTGGGCAAGGGCAGCCCTCGCCAAATCCGGTGAAGGTCCTCCTAGGGGGCATCAAGCGAGGGTGACCCTTGCCAGATCTAGCAAGGGCTGTCCTTGCCCGATCCAAGCGAAGGTCGCCCTTGCCTGAGATGGAGGGAAGAGAAGAAGAAAAAAAAAACAGATAAAGGAAAATAACAAGACAAAAATGTCCTTGCCAATAGAGTTTAAAGGTAAATGTATCAAAATTAACAAAGTTCAGAATTTTGTGTCACAAAAAAAAACGAGAAGACTGGTTCGACAACTCAATCGTGTGAACTTGTCGCCATTTATCCATACAACTTTTATGTAAAGCCAGACCCCGGAGTGAGCTTTAACAAGCAAAGGAGGAGGAGCCTGAAGAGGAAAAGGGGAGGTAAAACGGACAAGCCAAGCTTGTGTTTTGGCCTGCACATAGTTTCTAGAGCCAAATTCAACGGAAAATGGATAAAACGGCATGGCCGATTTGAAAAAATAAAGAAAAAGAAAAGAAAAGGCAAAACCTCCAATCTGCAAGAGCAGAAAATCGCAACAAGGATTGGCAGATAAAAAGAATGACGATGCACTAGACTACTTCTTTCCCTTTTTGTTTCTATTTTAGATTACAGATATACCCAAGACTAAAACAAAAAATGCACTACCACTAAATGATGAATTACAAGATTACAGAGGAGGTAAAAAATAAAAAAGAGGAGGAGGTAGGGATGGGGGAGGGAGAAAAACAATAAAACGAGACTGTACACAATAATGATGCAGGGTAAGCAGCACCACCCCCTCCCGCTTTATCAGGAGGTACCGAACTGAGCTGTGTAGTTATCTTGAAGCTACCAGAAACACGAGTAGTTGTCAGGTTAGTTATTTGCTGTGCCGCCTTCTCTTCCCCTGGACGCAGAAATTGAAGAGGTCACCGATCCCACATTGCCTGAAACACCGCGGGCCTGTTCTTCAGCCAGTGCACCATCTCTCGGTCCATCACAGTGTTGTTCAAAACCGCATCGAGCATTGGGCTCCCGAACACTTTGGGCGAGCTGCTGAATGACCATATCCGGTCCTTTGGCCACGGTCTCTGGGGCTGTTTCTCCTGGAGAGACAAAGTGAGGGTTTAAACGACACTAAGACTGTTGCAACTTCTAATGGTATTCTCAAGTATAGATAATCGCCAGACTCCATTTAGATTAAAGGTTACGGGTTTCACTTCGTTTTCAACTCATTCAACAGCTATTGCTCCTCGCAGAAATATTCATAACCTCCATGAGATTACCTCATCCCAAAATATGACACAGCTTTGCCTATCTACAAAACTCAGTTTTCTGATTGCATCCCAAAATCGTAGTTTTGTGAGCATGTTAAAATGACTCTCTCCCTGAATCAAACTAAATGATGAACCAAAGCAACAGCTTGACATGCTTTCTAAGAAAAAGTTTTATCTCATCAATGTCGCACCACATGAAACATCCCTATAGAGCAATTTCAAAATGAAAGAATATTCCAGAAAATAGAAAAGGGAACTAGCAAGCCAACGAATTAAGCAAAACCAAAGGGTAAGAACAAATTGAATAAGAACACCTCAGCATCTTAAAATTTCATATGCATGCATTACCTGCCTCAGTAGAATGCTTAAAATCACAAGTGTTTGTGCCGTTTCTAATATAAATAAAAAGGAGAAAAACAGTAACAGACTTACCATTCTTCCCAGCATAAATCTAATGGTCTTTGGGCCGTAAACACGCTGCCGTGACGGCTTCTGAACTTTGGCATAAAATGAACCTATATCAGGTAATGACAGGCATCCCCTACTTGCTCTAAACAAGCTACCATCTGGCTCGGTGTTTGTCTGGATCTGCCAAAAAATAAGTTGCCCTAAACAATAATTCTCTCCATAGGTCTTGCGATACTCGTGAGAACCTGGGCCCAACTTTTTGCTGAATTTTGGACCCAAATCAAGCGGAGAAATGTAAACTGGTGGTGACGTCACAGATTTATATCCCTGCATGAGAATGCAAGAAAGATTTTAGAGACCAAACAAGAAATTTAACTCATGTCAATAAAAGTGACCTTTTAACTGAACACCATTTCGAGATCTCCCAAGAATAAAACTACCAACTTTTGACTCTTTCAGCAGTGCATAAATATTTAACCTGATCATTTCTAGAAGTTGGAGAGTAGTGGTAAAAATTTCTAATATAGATCATTCTGGTCATTTCAAACCATTAAAGCAGAACTTCAATTGATAGCTATCTCCTTGTAGGACATTCCCTGATAACACTTCCAAACAATTAGATAGCTTCGGCAGAATCTTACCTGTATTTTAAAGAAGCACTTTGTGTAAGCATAGACATGGATCAAGTCGGCGGCGGCGTCGTGCCGGCATTTGTATGTACATGGAAGATTGCGGATCTCATCCCTCAACCTTGCATATTAAAGAGAAATCAAAAAACCGAAAACATCCACCACGTCATTGACAGAAAGTAGAACATATAATAGCATTTTGAACATAAATGCTTTCATTGCTCACCACAATAAGGATCGTTTTAGCTCTTTCAGGATGTCATCTGAACCAGAAGGATCATGATCAAGAATCTTTGACTTGAGATCATTTAGCACATTATCATCCACGTGAGGAGCCATGCACTGAAGAAGTTCCTCCACCAGTGATCCTTCTCCTTTCCACAGGAAGGAGACTACTTCTATAGGACTGAGCCTTACCAGCGGAGGTGGAGCCTTCTTTGGATCTCCAAAAATACATCTCATAACATACCGCACCTACATCATTCAGGGTGATATCAACAACTGAAAAGCCATATAAGCTTAAGCAGAGTTGCAGAGATCATCACAGAGGAGCAAAAAAAAAAACACCAACTTAAGAGCAAACCAAAAAGATTAAAGTGACCTTGTCTAGAGTAACGGCCAAATTTTGAAGCCTCTGGTTATAGACACCCTCAGCCTGCAACATGGGTCAATCCAAATAGAAAGGATAAGCATGCCAGAAAAGATTTTGACAGTACTGAAGGTGAATAGTGTTATCAGCTCCTGCCCACCCACGTACCCACGCAATAGGAGGTGGGGAGGGTGTTGGCAGGGAAAACTGGACAAGAGAGCACAAGGAACGGGTCAGCTCCAGCCACAGAACCAAAATTTGAAAAATTGATTCACCTGAACTTCGGCATCACTCTTCTCTACTTCAAGGCAAATATCCAGAAAATATTTCCTCTTCTCCTCCAAATTATGCGAAAGGATCTCCTCAGGAAGTTTAGTTCTTTCAATGTTTATAAACCTCACCTGCCCCAAAAGCAATATATTCAAGAGAAATTAGCAACAGAAAATATAACCAAATAAGTCAACAATGATGAGAGAGCAATGGATGCAAACCAAGCGAGCAGAATATGCAATTAACCAAGCTGGCAGCCCGCCTAGCAAGCAACTGCCCAAACCAGCCCTTCCCAAGTCATAGTAATCTTCTTCAGACACTGAGTTCACCTCGCAAGACTCTATCATCAACTGATGCCTATCCAATATCCCATGCCATTCCTCCAAAACCTGAAAAAATTCCTCACGTTAACAGAAAAATAGATTCGTTCGGCCAAATATATATGATATCAACCCAAACAGTGGTAGAGAATATACTAACAAAAGTTCACACGCACGCGCGCGCACAAACTTAGGAAAGTGAGCCCTTCTCTGAAACAAATCACTGATCCAAGAAACCCAGAAACTAGGCAAAACCTTTTCATTTATACTCTTTCTTTTAGCCTCTGAAATTGAGTCCACATATAATAAGGATTAAGCTGAGGTGGAGGGCAGAAAAAGAAAATATGGCCATGCATTTCTACCTTTTGAAAAGCTTCCTCTCCAGTCAAATTGAGATAGCTCCCTCGACAGACTTGGCTACCACACAAACAAACAGAGGCTTCGTACTCCTCTTTACTCTGCAAGAATTAATGGCAATGATCACAGAGCAAAAAAGACACCATATGACAATGGATTGAGTCTACAGAAACAATACACATACCTCTGTGACCGAATTGTAGTCAAATGTTATCTCCTCACCATATTGGATTTTGCGTACAGAATATATTCCAATTTGATACTGTCCATCGACTGCAGTCACCCTGTATTTAATATAGCAAAAGTAATCAATCAGCCAAGATACCTTGCCAAAGCAAATTAGGACCATCTACCATAGGAATAAAATCATCATAATAATACTGGCCAATATCTGCAAGTCAAACATATAGCATAAGAAAAGAAGAGAATCGGTCATGGCATCATTGAGAATTCAGCAAGTGAAAAGTTTAACATTAGTATGGGGAAAATAGTCTCAGTTTTATTTGCAACATCAAGTTGCCAAAAGTCACCTAGATTTAGACTCTCTAAAACTTTTAAGGAAAGAATGGGCTTTCCTGAAAAGCCCAATACCCATTAAAGGACATTTGGATGGTTGAACTTTTAAGGGACATTAAATAGCTTAATGTCTGGTCACATATCTCTGAGAAATCAAACTAAAGATATAGAGCTGTCACTTACTTTGCTTCACAATTAGGACGGCAAGAGTGACAAATTCGGCTTGCATAGTTTGCCTTATGCATGGCATCAACAACAACTAAATCATAACCATCAGCATCACCCTGGCAAAGGCATAAATTAACAAGCAACAAATCATCAAAATAAGGAGAGATTTTGATTACATTGGAAAGGTCTTAGCCAGAAGAGTAATACGTTAAAAATATTTTTCTACCTTTGGCCTCTCAAGATATATATTATAGAACTCTGGAGCAGGATCCTTATTGTTCTTTTGCAATGATCGAATACCATCTTGCTTCTCAAACCATTTCCAAGTAGGATAGACCTGCAATGGCATATTCAGGGGAGGCATAGAGTTGTTTTCAGCAAATTTAAATCTCTTAATTTGGGGAAAGAAAGGTGAGAGGCTCATGTCATACTAAAATGGATTACTAAAACCCCACCAACACAAGCTCACCAGAAGATCAAAAATAGCTTGTGGCATGTGAACGAAATATGCTGGTTTTAATTCCATTTGAAACACCAGTACAAAAAAAAACGCTTGAAAAACGATGAAAAAAGAAAGACAGAGCCATGAAATATTCATAGTGTGCCTCAAAGTCAAAACTCATCTTCAAAGAGCTAGTGAATTAATGATCAAAAACAGAATGTGCAAACATAAACCAAAAAAAAAAAAAAAATTGCCTTCACCAGATTATTCAGGAACATTACAAGACTCAATCAATAATGGCCAAACAAAGTAAAAATAGAGAGAGAATAATATATATATATAGTGCGTAGAGTAGAGCTTCGCCCTTATGCCACATCAGCACAGAAACCCCCCAAAAAAATAAATAAATTACTCATTAACTGCAAAAGAACCAGAAAATGCTTAATTACCCCACTAATGGTGGGACTAACGTACTTCAACATTAATTTGTATAATTTAATAATTAAACGTACTTTGATGCTTGATAATTTGATCGAGTAGACTGATTTGTTGGATATTTCACTCTTGAGCTCCAAGCAAATGCTATAAGAATGAATTTTTTTCTTCCTTCTAGTTATTTTAGAATATATAATCCCAAAATAAAGTTTTATATAACAATATTCTTAAAAACATGTATCGCACAGGACTTCTACTTGTTCCAAGGCTAATATGCTATAACCAACAAACATAATAGAATTGTGTAATGACAAACTTCATTTATACCTCTCCCAAGAACTCCACCACAAAATCATCTTCACCAAATCCTTCTTCTTTGTTGCAGACAACGCCAAGTCCCTAGTCAGTTCATATCACAAGATTAAACTCGCAGCACGAATATTTTAACAAGTAGGTATCAAGCCCATGAAAAAGAGTGCAAGCAGATACCTTTCTATAAGCAACGTATTTGTCTTCTTGACGGCTATCAATGGCCCTCAAGATAGCCCTACAATTTCTCACAGTCCGGAAATCGTGATCATCCTCAGCTGTCCTTTCAATTTCTTCGATAACAGGCTGTAAAGGATAAATCATAGGAGTGTTTCCGGTGCCTGTAAAGTGCCTGATTTGTTTGTTCAGACTACGAAGAAGTACATCTTCAACAAATTTATGCTTGTCTAAGAGAGACCAATCCGATTCCTCTGGCATTGAATCAAGTAAAAGATTATGCGTATAGGGGTCAATTCCATAAACTTCTTGCTCTATCACTTCATCCCCAAGCTTCTTTCTGGGTTTGTAGTCTTTGACTTCTGGAAGTTCCATATCCACCTCCTCGGCTCCATTCCTCTGAGCAGTGAGCTTCTCAGCATAGTCCTCTGGTAAAGATACCTGCATCTTACGCCTCACATCATCCTCATCGGCTACTATGACATACTGGTCGATAACTTCATATTTTCTCGTAACAGGAGGAACAAGGCTTGCTTTTGTCATGCGGGCACCCCACTCACGGTCGTCATCAAAACTCTCATCCACCATGGAACTGCCATCTTCTCTTGAGCTCGAGAATACAGACTGATCTTGCTGCAATCCCAAGTCACTTTCTGTGTCAGAAACAGTAGTCTCACTTTCAGACTTGCTACTTTCAGAAGATCCGCCAAAGTCATCAGATGTTTCACTATCTGAATCCATTGATTTTTTATTCAATATGGACAAACGCCTTCTAATTTCCAGATCAGAAGCATACTCCCCATCATTTAAAGTGCCATTCACAAATGAGGAACCATTGCTTCTACTTGCATATTTTCTCTCACTATCAGCTCTGCTTACTTTCCGTTTATACTTTGAAGAAGCAGAGAACCCTTCCAATGAATCATCTCTCTCTCCCAAATGAGTGGCGAGTTGGATAAATAATGATATGACATGGTTCATATCCGTGGCCTCACCACGATTCTTTGCTCTACATCAAAAAGTTACCATTAAAGACTTAAAATGGAAGATAAACTAGCTATTGCTATGGTTAATTGGACATACGAACCAAAAGCAGGAACAACAAAAAGCAAGGGTTGTAAAAGAAGATAAAAGTCGGACTAAGAATTCATTTTCAACTCACATAAATAAAATGTATTCTTCCTTTACGCATAAACATGGTAGAAAGAGATTAATGGGATATAGACACCAACACCCACAAAACCTGTGGGTGCAGACTAGTGCCACTTATGAAACAATGCAATCACTAATTGCTCATTCAAATGAACTATTATGTGATATCAGGCAAAGAGTTAACAGCTTAATTAGTAGAATGAGTCAGGCTTCTGCCATAAAATACGAACAATCTGTAGTTTGGATATTAGATTGCAAAAAATTCTTAAGTAGTTCTAATCAAGGCACCGTCAGAGAAAGAAGACAAAAATTAGGAAAATATAACAAAAGGGTAACTTTGGAGCTTACTTTATGGCATCCCGACATATTCGACGAATATCCTCCTTGATAGAACTAATCCCATTGCGAATATAATAACCATTCTTCATCCTCTCTTCAATTTTAGCAACCTGAACCCAGAGAAGAAAAGTAAGAAGCAATTAATTAGAGCTCTAATAACCTCCATGTCAAACATTCATAAACAGAAAATCCCAGTGATACCTTCGGCATGAAGAAATCAAAGGTGTTTTGCTTCATGATGTCCTTCAGACTTGAAGCAAGAAACTCCTCTATCCTCTTGTTCCACTTTTCAGATTTCTTAACAGCCCATTGCCTCACGCGCGCATCCCTTGATAAAATGGAGGAGGATTTTCTCGCATCGAACAATTTGGAACGTTTATAGAACCCCCGATGGAAAGATTGACCAGCTGAATCTCTCCTATCCACGCTATCAAAATAATCTTTCAAACCACTAAAATCATCTACATCACCGCCTATACCCTTTACTCCAGCGTATTCCAAGTTCCTGTCCGTCAACTGGTTTAGACTCCTCATCTTGAAGTGCACATCACCAAATTTCTTTCGACTCTTGACCCACTTTATGTTGGAATATGTTAGGGTCAAGTCCTCAAGCTGACTGCAACCTCTGATATCTATGTCAGATAAACAAGGACATGAACGCAAAATATCTTCAAGCACGCCTGGAGTTACATTGGTGCATCCAGTCAATATCAGTGACTTTATCTTTTCTCTGTCATAACAATTCTGCAGGCAACAAAAGAAAATTAACTTCCCAGCTAGGAGATACTAGTACATTCCAAAAGAGAATCTTAATTTACCTACCAAGACTTTCCAGATTATTGAGTCAGTACAGCTATGACCCAGCGATGACAAATTAACCTGTCGGGAGATATCCCTGTAAAACCTTACTGCAGCCCTCCAGTGCTTACAAGTAGAAGAAGCAATAGCAAGGGATGTCATATCCGACCTCAGAAAATGGAAAACTCGAGCGAGCACACGACCATCCAATAAACCCCAAGAACCCAACTCTTTTTCGGAAGAAACAATTTCTTCCTGATTGAAAGAATTGCCATTACATAAATCCTCAAATGAGATGTCATCCCTCTGAATTCTCTCAGCGACTTCTTCATTTTCACTATCTTCTTCAGTTTCGTCATTGGAAAGACGTGCTCGTTTGCCGGCATGGTAATCAGCATCTACAATTTGGTCACAGTATCAACCACTTAGAAATAAGCATAAGGTGCACAAGAATTTACCCAATCAAGTAAAAAATCACAGGCAAAGAGGAATCATGAGTAACATAGGAGGTGTGAAAATGTCCTCCAATCAAAGATTGAAAAAAAAATTGAAGTGTCATATTCAATATAAAAAGTCTCTCTTAACTATACAAGGTGAAGGAAAAAAAACTGACTATACAAGGAAAAAAAATGAAAGTTATAGTGTAAGCCTAGATCCTATCATTTATTGTCCAATCCTCAATAAAGCAAAAAATTAAGAGTTATCACTATGTGCAGACCTGATCTTCGATAAATGTGCTTGTCAAGCTCTTTCTTTGGCTGTTTGGCACTGATCCACGGATCTAATACCTCATTAATCACGGCAGCAAACTCCCTGCTTCTATATGATCTCATGACTAGTTCATGTAGCTTTCCCCTCATATAAGCAACAAACTGTGGGTGCATGCTGTGGAACGAAGAGGCAGCCTTACTGCTTTCAATCATACCGCCTTTCAATTGTGGGACAGCAGGACCAGAAGAACCACCACAGGAACTCTTCTCTTGTTGTATATTGAGAGGAGTTTCAGAATTCTCACCTGCTGATGTCACCGGAACCCAGAGTTTATCAAATTTCCTGAAAACACTGGTATATTTCTGGATGGTACCTCTATCAACTAGCTCCTGAAGCTCTGAATATGAAGAAGGCCCATGTTCTTGTCCAGCTCCATCAAAATAGTACCAATCACCCAAATGCAATTGCAGGTCATGGACAGTGCATACTCGGTCCTTTGGAGTGTTAATGGTCACAATGCTCTTCCTTAAGCCCCGCGAGCTGTGTTCATCAATAAATCTCGACCGGGAATCGGTTTCTACAGAGGATCTCTTGGCATCAGAACTTGAAGAATGTGACCGAGCAGACCTAGAAGAGTGCCTCTCCTTTGTCCGGGCTTTCATTCGAGGTTCAGAAACAAAAGAGCCCTGATCCCTCACAACACATGCATTTATCCTGACCACAGATAACATTGTACCTTTGACACCTCGCATCATAGCAGGCTTAACTTGCAATCTGCTAGCCAGGTCATTCTCACTCCTCTCATCTGGCCAATTAAATGCCCAAGGAGGCAAGTCAAGCCTTCTGGCCTGCAAAGGATGATATAATTCATCTTTCTGATGCCACCTAGGATCCTCGTTTCCAGACTTTGGCATTTGGCATAGGGGAAAACCATCATTCACTACAGATTTCTTTCTCAAAATTCTCTCTTGCACAGCTTCCTCATTCCTTCTCCAATCTCCACCTTTGCATGACCAGAGGCCGGAAAACCAATCATTAGAGTCATCATGGACAAATGAGAAATCTTTGTCCGACACTGAACTTTCCCTAAAGTCAGCCGAAGCAACATCAGAACATCTTGATGCATCATCTGCCATCCTATTTGGTCTTTCTCCAACACAAGCTTGATGCCAGAAAAGATCTACCAAATACAGGATAGCAGTGGTCATAAGTGCCAACACATTACTCATTCAAAGAATTACATGCAGAAGTAGATCGTTATGAAGGTTTACACATACAAAAGCAAAAAGAAATTATGTAAAGACACCAGATACCCTGTTCCTGAAATCCACATGTTTCAATAAATGAAGTCACTTTCCAGAGCAGGAAAAGAAGTTACGAGGAATAATAAAAGGGAAATATGGATAAGATCTCTCTACTGGGTCCACTATAGATTATACTCCCATATCTAGCATGGGAACCACATAGAAATAAGAGAGTACGACAGTTCTTCACAAAGCACTTAGCTATATATATGACATTTGATCGATTAAACCTACAACCTAAAAGAGGGCAACCAAAATTTTACAAAGTAAAAATTTACCTGTCTATGCAGCATACATTTCATTCAATTCGAATCAAGATTTATGAGAAAAAATTTAAAAATGAAATTCAAATGGCAAACAGTTCTCGGAAATCAAAATTTTTAACATCTTGGAACGAAACAGGAAATGTCCAGTAAATGACCATCCCAAAAAAAGCCATTAAAATTCATAAAGGAAGATAGGTCAAATCTTACTCATAATGACACATCTTGAAACTATTGAAATACATCAAGGAAATGCAGAGAAAATGATGAAATTTACAGATTGATTTCCTCAGTATTATATTCCTTCTTTTCATTCCCTACATCAGCATTAACTATATGACATCCAAATTGCAACTTCTTTGCCTTTTCTCAACAGGCTATGCTTTTCCAAATAATTACCCAGGTTCAAAAGATCAACAAGCATCTCAGATGTCAACATATCAGCAAGGTGTAAACTCAGATCACCAAAGACATCAGGAACATCACCAAATAGAACTTTAGAAAGAGGAGCATTGTCACGATCCACAGAATGTTACAAGAATTCAGAATGAGCACTGTCAGTATGTGGATTGCAACTCCTTAAATTCAAATTAATTGAAGGAGAAAAATAAATTAGCATATGCTTGAACAACCAAAAAATATGGAATCAATGCCAGAATATCATACCTTCAGGGCTAGAACATTCTTCCCATTGTTGATGCTCAAATGTCATCTTCAAGGCTTCTGCGAGAGAATAATGTTAGACAACCCCAAAAAAAAAAAAAAAAAATCTAGATCCAAAGAATTAAATGCAAAATCTTTACATCCAACCATGTAATTCTAGAATTGATGTTTATAAGAATACCTCCAATAGTTTCAAGTTCCCTCCCTGGAATTAAAGTGAAACCATCAAGCAGAACTCCAACTCTTTTGTCAATGCAAAGATCTTCCAGAGGCTCAGCTGCAACAGGCAACTGCATTTCTTCAACAGTCAGACTACCAGATTGACCACCATCGGCAGTATCGTCCAACACGTTACCAGGAGCTTCTGGAGGATTTACCAGCTGCGTTATATTTTCTGATACTATAGATGGAAAAGCCACAGTTACCAAAGGGGAAGCTGCATTTTCAACAGTCATCCACCTGTTGCTATCCATGTGTTTAATAAAATGATCTGAATGAAGAATGCCGTCTTGAACAAGTGACTTGAGATCGCAGAGTTTCGAAGGACCACATTCGCAACCCAGGTAATCGAGGTAAATCCACTTCCCCACCGTTGAGTCGGCCACCAGAGGCGCATGTGGTGGTGTATCACATATATCCATATCCTCTTCCATGGAGAGCAGCTCTTCTTGAAGAGCCCCATTGACATTTGGAGATTCCTTGCAGTCAACACTTGGACTCTGAGTCTGGTCCTCCTTGTGAGATTGAATGCTGCCACTTTTCTCTTCCTGAGATGATGTATCTGTATTAGGCATACTGACTCTGACATCACATTCCTTGACGGAATTATCGGCCTCCATTGCAGTAGAATTCCTCTCATTTGGCTTCTCTTCTTCCCCTTTGTTTCCCAACTGAATATTGGGCTTTTCCTTTCCACTCTTATGGCTTGTTTCACGGTTATTATTGGGCCGACCTCGATCGACCTGGGACCGCTCATTATTATTTTGGTGTGTGTCCCTGCGGTCCCGATGCCTACCTCGATCTTGCGGTGACCGCTCTGCATAAGGACTTCTGTTGCGGCGATCAAAGTGATGGCTGCGCTCAAATGGGGATTTGTCACGACCACAGGGAGACCTTTCACGGCCATATGGCGTTCTTTCACGGCCACATGGCGTTCTTTCACGGCCACAAGGAGACTTCTCACGGTTGTATGGGGCATTATCACGAGCATATGGAGATCTTTGGCGGCCATAAGGAGATTTATCACGACTAGAAAAAATTCTTCCCTGATAGCGGGGAGATCTCTCTCGGTTATATGGTGACCTCTCGTGATGAAGAGGACTCCGTTCCCTGTGATCATGATACCGAGTTCGACCACGTGGGGACCTATCAGCCTGGACTGGACTGCGGCCATGTCTGTCATAAGCTCCTCTGGAAGATAAAGAAATTTCATGATGTTTAGAAGTATGCTTGTCAAATGAAGACAGCCTAAAAGAAGAAGAATTTCTATGAAGCCTTTCTGGAGAGTGGCGAGAATAGTGCTCCGACTGCACAGGACGAACACCATCATCAGAAATCCTCCGGCTTTTTGGGCCTCCATAATCGGCGTAATCCGCATAGTTCTTGCGATCACGATCACTGCTATCCGAATCTGCATCATGTCCGTGGCGCTTCAGCCGACTGCCAGGAAAGTAGTCTCTTCCCTGGTTCTTACCGTTGTGATAGTCAACCCTGTGGGAACCACCTTCATCCACAACTTTCGACCCCAGTTTCGCTATTTTCTCCTGGCCAGCCTCCCACTTGAAAGGATTCTTTACTTGCAGACCTGCACTTCTGCTGAATTCTTTCTTCCGATAATTATCATCGCCGGAGTACTTCCCCGAACTCCCCATATGTGAAGGTGGTGTATGGTCAAGGTCACGTCTCCAAACCTTGTGACTCACAGCCTCATACCTGCGTGATCTACCGTACCTGTAATCATCCTTGGCCGCTTCGCCTCTACCCCATCTGTCAGGAATGAATTCTCCTTTCTCGACATCATCAATGGAGCCTCTCCAGGGCCTTAATTCACCTTTCTCGGCTTCACCTCTCCTGCTCTTTTCCGAAACTATCTCTTCCTTTTCCACCTCCGCCTTTCTTGGTCTACCAGAAACGTATTCTCCATGATGTTCCAGTTCTCCTTTTCTCAACTTCTCGGCGACGGTCTCTTCCTTGTCGCCCTCAGTTTTACGCGGCTGCGGCTGCGGCTTCTCCGGCACCAGCTCCCCGTTCTCCACTTCCTTAGCTGGCCACTTCAGAGTGCCCAATTCACCCTCTTCCACCTCATCATTCTGCGCCTTATCCGCAGAGGCCTCACCATTCTCGACTTGCTGGCCACCCTTATCCTTCCGCGCCAGCGCCACCTCACTCTTCAAGGTCCTCACTTTCTTCACGGTGACCACCTTCTTGACCTTCTTCATCTTCTTCTTGGGCTGGGAACCGTCCAACTTGAGCGGCTTGGCGCTGAACCCATTGCCCCCGCAGAGAGCTTTCTCCGGCACTGAGAGCCTGTCCATGATGCTATTATGCTGGTGCTGCAAAGGCATGCATGCGACTCCTCCATCACCCATGGAAATCCTCTCCGCCCCCGGAATCGGAAACCCTAGCTGTCCCCTCCCCCGGGGCTGTCGATGCTCATGCTGCAACAATTCGCCTTCTCCTATCTCGCTCCGATTCCAGCCCTCGGCGTCCGAACCCTAAATTCCACAGACAGAGAGAATCCAACGAGAATTAGGAATGCAGCGCCCCCACCGGGAACGAACGCGGAAGGCCTCCCCCCGGGGGCGCGTCGAGGCGCGCGCGGCTCGGCCCCGAAAAACCTCGATTGCAGCGAGCTCCGCGGAGCGAGCCGCCGCGACGAGCGCGCGCGACGGAGGCGGAGGAACAGAAGGAGACGAGACGACCGGAGGGGGACGGGGACTGACCTAGAAATCGGGAGCCGGCGCGCTAGATCGGGGCAGGGCAGAGCGACCGCGCGAGAGGAGAGCGTGAGGGCCGCGCCTCGACGGAGGAGGCGACTCGTGACGAGCGGACGGGAGGGGGAGGAGAGATCGAACGGAGACCCGAGAGCAGGGAACGAGCGTTTTCGCCGAAGCGGGAGGGGGAGGGAAATCTCCGGTGCGTTTTTTTCTTTTTATTTCCTCTCTCTCTCTCTCTCTCGTCTCTCCTCTTTCGCTCCTTCCGTCGCTCCGTCGCTGTTTCGCTCTGATATAAATCCTCGTGCTTTTTCCCTCTTCCCCCCGCCCGGTGTGGCGCTTTTGTCCTCGGGCCTGAAAGGCGAGCGCTGGAGTTTTTCCCCTCTCTCCCCTTTCGCCCCCTCTTTAATTAGACCGAAAAACCCTTCTCCGCCTCTCTGCGACGTCGCGCCGAGGGGGGGCGAAGTTACCAGGATGCCCTCACGCCGGGCTGGCTGGCCGGAGGGGTCCGCCCTCCGGCTGGGCTCAAAGACCCGGGCCATCGGCTCGAGGTCGAGGTCGGCGATCAAGAATTGGCTTCTCCGCTAGGAGGGCGACTGGTGAAAGAGGGCGAATGTGGGATTTTATTGCTGGCTCCGACAGCCGATTCCGTCACATGACCAGGTCGATGAGATGACCGGCCGTGTAAGCTTAATTAGAGCGGAACCATTCGAGAGCTAGAGCACCTATTGTTTAAAAGGAGATTTATCTCCGGTCTTTGTTCTAAAAAAGGAGTGCTACGAGAGTCATTGGAATGGATCGGGCTCTCTAATGCTCGGTGATAGGTACAGAGCGTAGAGTTTTCGATACAACTTTTGAAAGTACGGTGATAGAGAAGAAGACACCGATAGCCCAGCTTAACAAATCTCTCAAATTGTTAAAATGCACGATTACAGCAACGATAGGTGAATGAATAAATGGTCGGATAAAATATGTATATATAGTGAAATGATCGCACCGGCTACATCTAATCTAATAAAATGAGTTGATATTGGACCCGGGCTTGCTTAACAAAGCCCAATCGAGGTCCGTCGAAGTAAAACTCTCATTTTCGTTTCTTAAACTAAGGGCAAAGGAAAATTAAACGGGCAAGATTTATTACCTAAATTCCTTTGTCAAATCATGCCAGAACAGGAAAGAAAATTAATAGTGAAGACACATTTTTCTCTCCGTAAGAACTTAATGTACTTGCCCTTTTTATTGACAAGTGTGAGCCGAAAGAAAAAGAAAAAAATGGGAGTCCTTGGAAAGTAATTATTCCAAGAAAGGAATCACATAGTCAGCTTCTATTATATACTTTCCGAGTTATCCATACCATATGTGACCCAAATTTCCAATCTCTTTGTGTTCAAAACATCGCTGAGATCTACCGTCTTGAGCTTGGATTTATTGCCCAGGAAAACAAGAAACAAGATCAATATGCCCTAATGCACTGAATTCTCAGTCCATCTGACCGCCGTCTAGCGGCTTTTGGTGGCGGCCATGGTTTTCTCAAGAGATGTTTGGTAGAGGATGGAGAGATTTGGTAATTTGACATGGTTTTGGCATTGGATTTGAGTTCAAGTTACGTAATATATTTTAAAGTACTTGCATTCTCATCAGTAACCCTTAAACCTATTCTGGGGATCGAAGCTTTTTAAAAGTTGAACTTGTGAACATTATTACACTCCCAAATCGTAGGAAGCCCCGCATGGCCACGGTTGGCGTTGCAGTCCAAAAACAAAAAAAGAAAGAAGGAAGAGCTTACATTACATGGACAAACAACCTTACTAGTATAATTTCCAAGTAACTCATCAGCGCCACTTCTTATTTGAGATATCCAATCGCAGGCAAGTATAGCTTCTCGCTTCTTTTTAATAGGGACAGGTCGGATGACGATCGACTTGAGGTTGTCTTTAGTGTCGCGATCTGGAATTCCATGATTGTCCTCGTGCTGATAGAACAGTTGAGGCCTAGAGCACAAGTAGTAATCGAGAGCATCTTCATTCATTTGTTTCCAAGCAGATTGCACCAAACTTTTGATGTGATGTCAAGTTGCTTCTTCGAAAGCTCCAATTTCATTCATGTAACAGTGTGCTGACTTAAAATTATCTCCCCTTAGCGACTCATTCTGCAATAGGTATGTTTCCGATCATTCAAGGTGTCACGTGATCTGCAAAATTTGATGGTTAGCCTAATGGAGACTTACTGATGAGTTGCTCAAATCATTTGTGAGCCGAATAATCAACGATGAGCAATAGAGAACATTTGGGATGTAGCATAAATATTTGTTAGCTAAGTTTCTTTACTCCATGTGGAGGAAAGCGATGAGTTCTGAAGTCAAAAAGGCTGGCATATAATAAGTTATATGAAGAAATAATGTTTCTCACTATCTTCATAAAATGGTAGCCGCAAAAGGAAATAGTAACAAGAGAAAAAGAAAAAGCAGAAAATCTGGGGATTGAGGCAATATTTGATTTACATCAAGCTGACATCGAAGATTGATTCGTTGTCCGATTGAGCTGAAATTTTGTCAGCGTGTTCGTGGCGCAATCTTCTCGAATCTGAACGGTTTGATTTTCGTTTGAAGCTGCCCCATCAGATTTTTTGTTGATTGATCAAAACCTGCATTTTTTGGTCAGATTTATCATTGATCTCTTGTGAAATTCATGTGTATTGTCAAGAATTATGTTCTTGAGATCTTTGCTGACATGTACCTGTAGTATTTGCTAGAGAAGAATACTGTTCACCCAATTTTGTTGTTAGTGAAGATTTTCGGGTGGACTTCGGTCTCGTGGTTTTTGATCTCCTCATATCGAGGAGGTTTTCCACGTAAAAAAATCGTTTTGTGTTCGCGTGCTTGGTATTTATTTTACTCTACTATATCGATTCCTATTAGGTTTACACAAGATGTGAGATTATTTTATTCCACTACGTTAATTCGATATTGTTCGAATTGTTACCGTTCTCCCATCAAAGTGGTATCAGAGCTTCTGGTTATTGCTTGATTTTTCTACCTTGTGTTAAACAATGGAAACGAATACAAGTAGAATGGTTACACTGAATGGTTCGAATTATCATATTTGGAAATGAAAGATGGAAGACCTTTTATATGTGAAAGATTTTTATTTGCCCGTATTTGCCGAGGAGAAACCGAAGAATAAAACTAATGCTGAATGATTTATATTTCATCGTCAAGTGTGTGGTTATATCAGGCAATGGGTAGATGATAATGTTTTGAACCATATTATTGAGGAAACACATGCACGCAGTTTATGGGATAAGCCCAAACAGTTATATGCTCGAAAGAGTGGGAATAATAAGTTATTTTTGATAAAACAGATGATGGTTCTGAGATATTATGATGGTACTCGTTTGACTGATCATTTAAATTCTTTTCAAGGAATTACAAATCAGTTGGCTGTGATGAGAATCAAGTTTGATGATGAGATACAAGCACTATGGTTGCTTGGTACTTTGTCGGACTCATGGGAGACGTTCCGAACATCTTTGTCTAATTATGCCCAGGATGGTACGATTATCGTGGATTTGGCCAAGAGTAGTATTTTGAATGAAGAGATGAGAAGGAAGACACAAGGATCGTCATCTTCACATTCTGATGCCTTGGTTGTTGAGAAAAGGGGAAGGAGTGAGTCTCGAGGTCCGAGAAATAGAGATAAAAGTCGAGACAAAAGCAGAGGTAAGTATAATAAATTTGCTAATGTTGAGTACCATTATTGTCATCAGAAGGGACATATTCAGAGGTTTTGTCGCCAGTTAAAAAGGGAGAAACAAAATGAGAAAGGTAAAGAGAAGAAAACTGATAATGACAGTGATGACAATCGTGTTGCTGCACTTAAAGAAGACTTTCTCATTATTTTTTATGATGATGTGGTGAATTTTGTATCTCATGAGACCAGTTGGGTAATTGATAGTGGTGCATCTATTCATGCTACGTCTCGTAGGGATTTCTTTACATCATACAAGTCAGGTGACTTCGGATATGTGAAGATGGGAAACAATGGGCTAGCTCAAGCTGTAGGCATCGGTGATGTGTGCCTAGAAACCAACAATGGCACAAGGTTAATATTGAATAATGTTAAACATATACTTGATATCCGCTTGAATTTGATTTCTACAGGCAAGTTGGATGATGAAGGGTATTGCAGCACCTTCATTAATGGTCAATGGAAGCTCACCAAAGGTTCTCTTGTTGTGGCTAGAGGTGAAAAATATTATTCGTTATACATTATGCAGGCAAAGTTGTCCACAGACAAAATTAATGCAGTAGACAGCGAAGTGCAGCTGGGTCATGGCATAAGAGGCTCAGTCATATCAGTGAGAATGGTTTGTCAATATTGGCCATGAAGAAGCTCCTTTCAGGATTGAAAAGTTCGGCACTAAAGAAGTGTGCTCACTGTTTAGCGGGAAAACAGAACATGGTTGCATTTAAAAGCTCCCCTCCTTCAAGAAAGTCATGTATACTGGATTTAGTGCATTCTGATGTTTGCGGTCCTATGAAAACAAAATCACTTGGTGGCTCTCTTTATTTTGTTACCTTCATAGATGATTTTTCAAGGAAAATTTGGATTCATACCTTGAAAACTAAAGATCAAGTATTAAATTCTTTTAAGCAATTTCAGGCTTCAGTTGAGAGACAGACTGAAAAAAAAATTGAAGTGTATCAGAACTAATAACAGGGGAGAGTATATTGGACCTTTTGATGAATATTGCAGACAACAAGGTATTCGACATCAAAAGACACATCACAAGACACATCAGTTAAATGGCTTAGCTGAGAGAATGAACAGAACATTGGTTGAAAGGGTAAAATGCTTACTTTCACAGTCAAAGTTACTTGGATCCTTTTGGGGTGAGGCTTTAAGTATAGTTGTGCATGTATTAAATCTTACTCTATGCATTCCTCTAGAGTTTGATGTTCCTAATAGAGTTTGGACAGGCAAAAATGTTTCTTATGATTATTTGCGTGTCTTTGGGTGCAAAGCATTTGTGCATATTCCCAAAGATGATATGTCTAAACTTGATGTGAAAACACGACATTGCATATTTATTGGCTATGGACAGGATATGCTTGGCTACAAATTTTATGATCTGGTTGAAAAGAAAATTGTAAGAAGCAGAGATGTTGTGTTTATGGAAGATCAAACAATAGAGGATATTGAGAAAATAGAGATGATTTCAACACCACAGGTTAGTGATAATTTGGTTGATTTGGATCTAGTTCCTCTTACAAATATTCCTACACAGGTTAATGAAGAGCAGCAAGAAGTCAATGTTCCAAATAATGCACATGTTCCTGAACATGTTGAAACATATAATGTTATTCCTGAACCAGAGGCTCAATTAGATGTTCCATTGGATGTTGCAGTCCGGAGATCCATTAGAGACCGACGACCTTCCACTAGGTATTCTGAAGATGAGTATGTATTATTGACTGATGCAGGTGAACTAGAGTGCTATGCAGAAGCAATAGAAGATGAGTACAAAAGTAATTGATTTGATGCTATGCGAGATGAGATGCAGTCACTTTATGATAATCATACTTTTGAGTTGGAGAAGTTACCTAAAGGTAAAAGAGTTTTGAGGAACAAGTGGGTATATAGGTTGAAGCAAGATGAACATACTTCACAACCACGGTACAAAGCTATATTGGTTGTTAAGGGATTCGGTCAGAAAAAGGGTATTGATTTTGATGATATATTTTCTCCGGTAGTGAAAATGTCTTCTATCCGTGTGGTACTAGGCTTGGCAGCTAGCCTAGATTTGGAAATTGAGCAAATGGATGTTAAAACAACCTTCCTACATGGTGATTTGGAGGAAGAGATATACATGGAACAACCTGAGGGTTTTAAAGTGAAAAGGAAAGATGATTATGTGTGCAAATTGAAGAAAAGTTTCTATGGCCTAAAACAAGCACCAAGGCAGTGGTATAAGAAATTTGCGTCAGTTATGATGGAACGTGGCTATAAGAAGACTTCCCGGATAACTGTGTGTTTGTCCAAAAATTTTCTGATGATGACTTTATCATTCTCTGACTTTATGTTGATGATATGCTGATTGTTGGCAGGAATGCTTCAAGAATTGAGTTATTGAAGAAACAGTTGAGCAAGTCTTTTGCCATGAAAGACTTGGGCTCGGCAAAGCAGATTCTTGGCATTAGAATTACCCGAGACAGAGATGATAAGAAGTTGTTTTTTTCGCAAGAGAAATATATCGAGAAGATCCTTCAGAAATTTTACATGGACAAGGCTAAAGTGGTTAGTACTCCTCTTGCTACCCACTTTAAGTTAAATATGAAGCAAAGTCCTATGACTGATAAAGAGAAGAAAGATATGGAAAGTGTTCCATATGCCTCAGCTGTAGGAAGC
This sequence comes from Eucalyptus curtisii, assembly GCA_017140595.1. Lineage (NCBI taxonomy): Eukaryota > Viridiplantae > Streptophyta > Magnoliopsida > Myrtales > Myrtaceae > Eucalyptus > Eucalyptus curtisii. Next base: position 18,800,812 of record CM029494.1, read on the forward strand.
TTAATGTATGCGATGGTATCTACACGCCCAGACTTGGCGCACGCAGTTGGCGTTGTTAGTCGCTATTTGTCAAATCTAGGCAGAGAACACTGGAATACAGTGAAGTGGATTATGAAGTATCTTCAGGGAACTTCAAATTTGAAACTCAGTTTCGGGACCGGGAAACTTGAGTTAGTTGGATACACAGATTCCAACTTGGCAGGAGATATTGATACTCGTAAATCTACTTATGGTTATTTGATTTCTTTTGCGGGTGGAGCTGTGTCATGGAAGTCGAGATTGTAGAAGTGTGTTGCACTTTCTACAACCGAAGCTGAATTTATTGCAGCGATGAAGCTAGTAAAGAGATGCTATGGATGAAGAAGTTCTTAGAAGAACTTGGGTTCAAGCAAAAGAGGTATGTGCTATTTTGTGATAATCAAAGCGCAATTCATCTTGGTAAGAATTCATCTTTTCATTCTAGATCGAAACATATTGATGTTAGATATCATTGGATAAGGGATGTTCTAGATGAAAAGTTGTTTGAACTTAAGAAAATTCATACAGATCATAATGGCTCTGATATGATGACGAAGACTCTACCAAGAGAGAAGCTTGAACATTGCCAATTGATAGCAGGGATGGTGAATCCCTCCACATTGTCGTGAGGGGAAGATTTGTTAGCTGGTTCACTTCTATGTGGAGGAAGCCCAATGAGTTGCAAGTCCAAAAAAGGCTTGAGCCCATATAAGAAGTTATATGGAGAAATATGGTTTCTCACTATCTTCATAAAGTGGTAGCTGCAAAAGGAAATAGTAACAAGAGAAAAAGAGAAAGCAGAAAATCCAGGGGTTGAGGCAATATCTGATTTACATCAAGCTGGCATCGGAGGTCGATTCGTGGTCCGATTGAGCTGAAATTTTGTCAGCATGTTCGTGGCGCAATCTTCTCGAATCTGAACGGTTTGATTTTCGTTTGAAGCTGCCCCCATCAGGTTTTTCGTGGATTGATCAAAACCTGCGTTTTTGGTCAGATTTATCCTTGATCTCTTGTGAAATTCATGTGTATTGCAAAGAATTATGTTCTTGAGGTCTTTGCTGCTATGTACCTCTAGTATTTGCTAGAGAAGAATATTGTTCACCCAATTTTGTTGATAGTGAAGATTTTCGGGTGGACTTCGGTCCCGTGGTTTTTGATCTCCTCACATCGAGGAGGATTTCCACGTAAAAAAATCGTTTTGTATTCGCGTGCTTGGTATTTATTTTACTCTACTATATTGATTCCTATTATGTTTACACAAGATGGGAGATTATTTTATTCCGCTGCGTTAATTCGATATTGTTCGAATTGTTACCGTTCTCCCATCAATATTTTAGGCAAAAGTACTATACAAAGTGCCAAAACTTGACACGAGGTGATATTTAAATGTCAAGAATTAAGAAAGATACACATAAGTATTGTTTTTTTTTTAAACGAGATATTTAAGTGCCAACTCATACAAAGGGTGTCGAAAATCCCACGTCGTATTTTTAAAAGAAATATAATTTGCTTACGCGGCTCGCTAGAGAGCTTAGTCCACAAAGAATAGCCAAAATGATGTCGTTTTACTTCTTATTTGAGTTTAAGATAAATATAAATATTAATTCAATTTTAAAATAACTCTTTAAAAAAAAAAAAAGGAGAAGCAAGTTGCAGAAGGCGAGGGCTATGTAAGCCCTCACCACCACCGCCCCACTATCGCAAGCCAGGGCTTGGCAACTCCAGTTGACCCTCCCTCCACCTACGCCAAAAAGGGCCAGCGATGGCAAGGAGGCGACAGTGAGGGCTTGCACGACCCTCGCCTTCTACGATCTACTTCTCCTTCTTTTTTTTTTTCTTCTTTTTTTCTAGTTATTAAATTTAGTTTAAAATTTAGTTTAATTAATATTTACATTACAAGTCAAATCCGATGCAAAATGATGTTGTTTTGCACTTGTCTCGTTGAAAAAATGCCATGTCAGCATTTTGTCTAGATTTTCTTGCAATTGACACTTAATTGATCAATTTTGCTTCGATTTTGGCATTTAAGTATACATTTCCAAACTTTTGACATTTAAGTGTCCCCGTGCCAAATTTTGGCTCTTCATGTGTCCACATCCCAATATTCTATGGTCTTTTTGGATAGTTTGTCAGTGAAGTAATAGTAGAACAATACAACATGTCCTCCTATAGATGTCACTGAAGCATTAAGATACTACTCGAGGGTTAGTTAGTGGCCTTTGTGATAACACTTTGCTTCTAATCAAGTCTTGCCTTGACTAATCCATGAGATATGTTAAGATTTAAGTAGTCAGTGAATCGAAGACGCCATGAACTATGTTTTATTTCTTGGAATTGCAAATTCAAGAGTAATGGGTGAGGAGTGATGTGTACCAATTTATGTAAACAAGGAATGATGTTGATGTCTCGCTCTTTCATAGTCCAATAGCCAATTGCATTGGTAGTAGGGAAAAGTACCAAAAAAGTTCTAAACCTATAGCATTGATACAAATTCAATCATAAATTTTTTAATTATGCTAATTTAATCCTAAATCTTTTCACATTAATACCAATTCAGTCCCTTTAGCCAAATTTGGCTAGTCGGCATTAATGTGGATGCTGGTTGGCCAACAAACTTTGATGTGTCAAATTTTAAATAATTTTTTATTTTTTGATTTTTTTATTAATTTTTTTCTTTTCCTTTTCTTTTTCCTCTTCTTCCTCTTGGCATTCTTCTCTAACAATGGCCAGCAAGCCTCCGACAACTCACCGACCATTGGGCAAGGGCTGTGACCCTTACCAGCAGCCGTTACGGGCTTGGCAGCCCTCGTTTAGTGGTTGGTGAGGGCTAGTGGCCAACCATTGCAAGGAATCTGAGGAGTAAAAAGAGAAAAAAAGAAAAGGAAAAATAAAATAGAAAGGAAAAGGAAAAAGAAAAAGATTAATAAAATAATTCGAAAATAAGTTATTAAAAATTGCCACATTAACGTTAACTGGACGTTCGGTGTTCATGTCGGCATTGTCAAGTCAAAATTGGTCAGATTGACTGAAGTGGTATTGATGTGAAAATACTTAAAACTGAATTGGTCAATTGAAAGATTTAAGATTAAATTGGTGCCAACACCATAAATTTAGGATTTTTCCCATTGGTAGTGTTTTAGGCCCTCATCGTTGGAGAAGCATGTTGATTTTTCATATATCCCATCTACAACATGACATTAGTATTGATTTTATATTAGTATAAGCGTCTCGAGGACACTAGGATAATATAGCGCACAAACCTCTTAATAAATTGCGTCAGCAATTGAAGTTTTTTACATGAGCTGACAACGTCATAAACATTGTCAATCAACATGATCATACACGTGATCTTGGTTCTCATCTCTCTAAAGGCTCCTAATTGTCATTCATAGACCATTAAAGCATTTAATAAGGGTGATTGGTTCCCAAGCAGTCTGATTCCCACCCCATAATCGAGAATTGGACTGAAGAGACCAATTCCCAATTTCCAGAACCAGTGGATCGAAGGGACCAGTTCTCAATTTTGAAAACTAAGAATCGGACCAAAGGAGGTTGAAACCGAGGACTGGACCGGATTGATCGGTTTGAATTGGTTCTTGGGACCGATCTCATGTGCTTCCAACACTTTATACATACGTGAAAAAATATTTAACTATCTCAAGCATGAGTGTGAATCTACTAATCAACCACATCGCAAAAACTTGACGCTTGATCTCAGCCAAAGGGCCGAGGAATAGGCCTAAAAAGAAGTTGCCAGGCTTGGGATTGATACACGAAATCTCTTAGGCTCACTGCTATTTGTTCGACGTAGGACTTGTCTTTGTGTTGTACTGAGGAGGCCTTGTTTTTGCATGAAAATTTGAGTATAAATTATTTTTTCATATGTTTTTAATGAAAAGTTAAAATTTGTTAAATTGATAATCTGTCCAGTTTGGGCGGTCAATTTTATCTCTGGAATCGAGAATCGAACCGACATTCATCACTTCCAATATTGTGGAATTGGGAATTGAATCGGCAACTTTGAGAATCGAACCCAACCGGTCAGTTCTATCCAATCCGGACTTCCAAATTGGGGTGATTCGTGTTGCTTATTTCTAATAAGGTATGTTTCATTAATCTATCTCGACAAAACTCCACCTTGTTCAACTCCAAATTCAACCCCCGCCTAAAAGAGATTAGAGTTCGATTGATAAGAACATATCGGAATTTAGACTAATAAAGGTTGTTATTGGTTGATTGCTCAAAGGACGGGCTTGATACGAAAAAGTATAAGAGCCATAGCTGAAATTAAAGTCATTTATATTAAAAGAAGGTCACCCAAGTAAATTATGAGCTTTGAAAAAATAAAAAGTAACAAAACATAATTGAAAAGGGACCTGTTGGGCTCCGTATTAACGAGGAAGGCCTTACAAATTCTTCATTTACAAGGCCCACCTATACATAATTCGTCCGATATTAGGTTTATCTTCTTTGGGCTATACAAATCGTGTCTTCTTCGCTAACCCGCCATAGAAATTGGGTCAGTTTGACTTGTTTTATTAAGAGAAATGGAAGATTTAGTGGGCCAAAAACTTCGACCTTCCAAATTGCTAACTTCGTCTCTATAAACAGATTGCACTATGTTGAAATCGAGCCCAGCCAAATCGAGCAAGAAGGGTTCAAGCGATCGCGCTGATCTTCCACATACATGTTCATGAGCCATCCGGCTTCCAATCCGTTGGACCTTCAGTAAAGGTGCATGTCCAAAGTGCGATTTATCTTTTTCGCCCAAATATCGTCTCCTTTATTATTTTCCAAACACACACAAGAGAAAGTCTTAGCTTCATTGATGATGGTTTCGCCTCTAAATCCATAAAAGGACGTGGAAAATTGTCCACGTCATCATAAGCCTATTACATTTTTATCAATTCAGTCTTAAATTTCTCAAGTTTATCAATTACGTCCTAAAAAATTTCACTTTTTGCCAATTGAGTCTATTTAGTCAATGTTAGCCAGAAATCGCAAACATGGACGATGACAGTGTTAATAGGATGGCCAGTGCTAACATGAACAATTTTTAATGATATTTTAATGATATTTTTCTTTTTTCTTTCTTCTTCCTTTTCTTTGGTGACGTGACCACTAGCCACGTGGTGATGGTGGGCCGACTAGCCTCACCTGGGCAAGGGTCGCCCTTGCCTTAGTAAGGCTCAGCCTTGTCTAAGCCAAGGTGGTCTCACGCCAGGCATTGCTCAAGCCATGGTCAACCATTGACAAAAGGAAGAAGAAAACAGGAAAAAAAAAGAAAAAAGAGAAAAATTAATAAAAAATTCTAATAATATTAGAATATTCTTAAAAATTGTCAACTTCAGTAAATTCCAGCTAAAATTGATTTGATGGACTTAAATGACTAAAAGTGAAAATTTTTTAGACTCAATTGACAAAATTGAAAGATTTATGATCGAATTGACAAAAGTATAATATATTTAGGAGTTTTTGAATAATTTTCCCTAAAAGGATGCTTCATGCAAGCACAATAAACCCTTAACATCTTCCCTAAGTGATTCTTCGAAACCGCTCGCATCCTTCATCACGAATGTTACAAACATGCTTACAAACACAAGCAACATAATTTGTGCGTATGTGTTGCTAATCGGTATGTATATCTGCAAATAATCTTTTTGCTCCTGTATGGAAATAGAAGCATTCTAGTATGAAGATAATCGTCAAAAGCCCAAGCCCCCTAGGTTGTTTCATTTAAAATGGCTTGCAACACATTCTTGATTTCCACTTCAAAGTAGTATTCAATCCTAATTGTCGAATTGCATCGGTCTACTAGAACTCTTCCACCATTTCGCAATAAATCAAATCCTTCGCACCTTCCTTCATCTTCTCGACCTTTTCTTCCCATTGGTATTTTCAGCAAAAGGACACAAAACTACCGTGAAAGGGATATGTCTCGACTTTTTGTCCTACAAAGGAGTGCTATCTTCATACACTACTATGACTTATTTTTATTAACAACACCTTTACGATTAAATATTTTCACGCTGAACAAAATGAATACAATTGTCAAAATAAAGAGTTGAAAACCTAATTTACATAACTTAAAACTTTAACAAATTTTGCTCAAGTCATGGTGATCCAAGTTAATTCAAAAATTAAAATTATGATCTTCTTGTGACTAACTAAAAATGAATTTTATTTAAAAATTTATGTATATTGGATTTGTTTGATTAAATTTTTTTTACCTCAATGCTTTTTTCCTTTTGTACAACCCCATTTTTTCAACATGCCAATTTCCAAATTTTACAGTTATTTAGTAATTATTTGAAATCTCATTAAGTAAGGTTAAAATACATGTGTGATTGCTAATTTGACTTTTACTGTATCTGAAATTGTTTTTGTGAGTACTTTGCAACAAAATTGAGTTTTATATTTAAGTAGTTTTTCAAAGTTTTAAATGGGCTAAGAAGGAATTTTCAATTTCTTTATGAAAAGAAAAATCATTGATAATTGAGAATTTTCTATCAAAATTTGTTTCCCTTATTGGTTCAACCGGTTGCCCATTCCCATTGAATGGGAATTTATGGTCTACAAGATCTTTATTCCCTTTGAAGAACAATGCCTTTCTCTTTAAAAAAAAAAAAAAAAATAGAATGCTCATAGAAAACTTCCATATTTTAGAGTACATTTTCTACTATTCACAACTATTTCTGAACTGATTATTTATTTATTTATTTTAATCTAAATTCAAAATCTTTACCCTTTATTTTTCATTTTAGACGAAAAGCACCAGAGTAGTTTCGTCCAATAAAGAGGGAATGGTTGAGTTTTTTTAACATAAAGAAACAAATGTCTTTAATAATGAAACCAATGAAATCTTAAATATAAATATCATATGTGGAAAAACAAGATCAAATGTAAACAAACCTCTGGCCATTGTTCGTCGGAAATTCACAAATATTCGGCGAAATTACGGGCACACTCTACTAACCTAATTTTCTCGCATACTGATAGTGTATTCCAAATGAGAAGGTTTCCATTAGACCTTGTGATTGTCTTTAAGAAATGAACGATCGTTCTTTTTATATATCGTCTCTCATAAAAGCGATTATCAAATTGATGGTTATTACGAAGAGGTACGAAGTGTGAAAAAATTGCATATGGAATAACCGCTACTTTAAAGAGAAAACGTGAATCATGGTGACATGTCCTCTAAGAAAGAGTAATATCTTCTATGTATCACAATGCATCTTATTTCTTTAATATTAGCCTATATATGACAACATATCTTAATGAATACACCCTATGTTTATTTCAGAAAATGTTATTCTCATAAACAATAGAATGTGTACACCAAAAATTGAGAATCAACATTACAATAGAATAAGAGTTTTCATACAATAAAAATCCCATATTAGTTACATGATCCTTATACTTCATTGGTGACATACCTTTAGTCAAAATATAAGCTATCATCAATTCAGTGCTAATGTCTAACTACTTTATTTTCCTTAATATGTTCCCTTATGGTTAAATATTTGATATCAATATGCTTATTTCGATTGCCACTTTTGGCATTTTTAGTCATAAAAACTGCAATTGAATTGTCATTATATATATATAAATAAAGGATTGTCACCATATATTTTTAATGGCCTAAAAAATGAATCAACAATTCTAAGCCTATAAATGAAACTCTTCAACTATACACCATGTGAGGTAGCCTCAAAATAAGAAACGAACTCAGCCTCCATAATAGAAGTAGCAGTTAAATTCTGCTTCACACTTTATAAGATATGGCTCCACTAGCGAACATAAGGATGTATCTAGATGTTGATTTTCGAGAATCAACGCAACCCACGGAGTCCGCATCCGAATAATCGACTATTTCCAAGTTGTCAGTCCATCTATACATAAGCATTTAACTTTTGGTACCTTGAAAGTATCTCATTACTTTCTTTGCAGCTTTCCAATGGTTCATACTTGGATTACTCTAATATCTTTCTAACATTCCCACAGTAGAGGTGATGCTTGGTTGAGTGCAAACTTGAGCATATATCAAGCTTTCGACAGTAGAAACATTTGGAATGTTATTCATTTGTTCCCATTCTAGATCGTTCTTCGTGCACTGATTCAAATTAAACTTGTCACCCTTCACAATGGGTGCTATACTTAATGAGCAATCTTTTATCCGAAATCTCTCTGGGACCTTATTAATATAGGTTTCTTGAGATAGTCCTTAAATTCCTCAAGGTCTATCTCTATAAATTTTAATGCCAATGAAATAAGATGCATCACCCACATCCTTCATGTCAAAACTCTTAGAGAAAAATTGTTTCTCCTCATGTAGCAACCTATTATCATTGATTGCAAATAGAATATCATCCACATATAACAAAAAGAAACAAATTTTGCTCTCATTGACCTTTTGGTATATACATTGATTCATGACATTTTCTACAAAATCGAATGAAGAGATGACCTCATGAGATCTTAAGTGCCATTAGTGGGATGCTTGTTTCAAGCCATATATGGATTTTTTAAGCTTGCACACCAATTCCTCACCTTTACTAGAGGAGAATCTTTTATGTTGTTTTATATAAACCTTCTCCTCTAGTTTCTTATTGAGGAACGCCGTTTTCATATCCATTTGATATAATTTCATATTAAAATAGGCAATCAATGCCAAAATAATATGAAGATAATTTTTTTTTTTTTATATACAGGAGAAAATGTCTACATAGATTCATTCCTTTTGAGTGAATCTTTTAGTAACAAGTCTAGCTTTATATCTTTCAATATTGCCTAATCAATCATTCTTAGTTTTGAAGACTCATTTGCAACTAACGGTCTTCGCACCATCAGGCAACTCAACCAAACTCCAGACTTCGTTAGATGCCATAGAACTCATCTCTTCTTCCATGGTATCGTACAACAAATTGGATTTATCACTATTCATGGTTTGTGAAAACGTTTTAGAATCATTCTCAACTCCAATATTATAGTCAGATTCTTATAAATACACAATATAATTACTAGGAATTGCTGATTTCCTTATTCTAGTAGATCTTTTTAATGTTGCGTCAACATTCTCTTGAGGAGTGTGTTGATCAACCGGTTGTTCAACAGTTTCTAATAATTGCTAAACAACTAGATTTACTAAATCAATATCAGTAGATTGTGGAGCTTCAATTATTGGTTGTTCAATAGTCGGTTGAACTAAAGGGGTGATATGAACAACAACCAACCTTATATCTAAGGTGGAATGTTGAGTGTCTGAATGATCATTCTTAGGAATAGAGTTTTTAGATCGATCGTCCCCACTAATTAAATCATTTTCAAGAAACTTAGTGTTTTTTTATTCCACAATTCTAATGATATGAAATGGACAATAAAACCTACATACTTTGGATCTTTCGGTATATCTAACGAAATACCCACTTATACTCCTTGAGTCCAACTTTTTTTCTAGTGGATTGTAGACTCTCACTTCAAACGGGCATCCCCAAATGCGTACATGTCGCAAATTCGATTTCCAACCTTTAAACAACTCAAAAGATATCTTTGGGACAGCTTGATCAAAACTCAGTTTACTATGCACACTGCTATCTTAAGCACCATATCTAATAAAGTTCAGTTTCTTCTTTCCGTTACACCATTTTGGTCTAGAGAAGTAGGTATAGTATACTGGGCAACTATCTCATGCTCTTCCAGAAACTTTGCAAATGGACCAGGTGCTTGTTCATTTTCAGTGTATTTACCATATAATTTCCTACCTCTATCTGATCTCACGTTTTTAATTTGTTTGTCGCATTGTTTTTCTATTTCCACCTTAAATACTTTAAATGCATATAACGCTTCATGTTTATTATGAAGCAAGTAAAGATACATGTAACATGAGTAGTCATCTATGAAAGAGATGAAATATTTCTGATCATACGAGTCCATATCTGAACTACAAATATCATATATATGATTTCTAATATTTTTGTACTTCTCTTGGCACATTTCTTCGTCTTGTTAGTTTGTTTCCCCTTTATGCAGTCCACACAAGTATCACAATCAATAAAATCTAAAGTAATGAGTACTCCATCATTTACCAATTGCTTAATTCTATCTATAGAGATATGTCACAATCTTCGGTGCCATAATATAGAGGAATCTTCATTTACAACACATCATTTTATACTAGTGTTGTCATGAATATGCATCACATTATAATGAGCATTGTCTTGTAAATCAATTCGAAAAAGACAAAGTACCACTCCTAATAATTTCAGATTTAAATAATAAACAGAAGTTTGAATATGAAAAGTTAAAAGAGTAACCCAAAGGTACAAATCTTAAAACTGAAATTAAGTTTCTAAAGAAACTAGGAATATAAAAGGTCATTTTCAAATTCAAAATAAAGCCACTATTGAAAATTAGTTCATATGTCCCAATAGCTTTCATAGACGAATGCATCTTATTTTCTCTATAGATGCTTTATTCACTTCCCAATGGCTTCTTATGGTTTTAAAAACCCTATAATGAATTTGAAGTGTGGATTGTAGATCCAGAATCAATCCACCAAACGTTGTTACTCATATTAGCCATATTAGATTCATAATAAATACAAGAAATTAGATTACTTTTCTTCTCGAGCCATGCTTTAAATCTGAAGCAATTCTTCCTAATATGTCCCCTCTTTTTACTGAAGATATTTTTGGATTCTTTCTTAATGTCAACTTGGGGAGGTATCTTACTCTTTCCTTTTTGCTTACCATGACTCCTATTCTTTTCTTGTATTGCCAAATGAGTACTTTCTCCCGATTCCATAATCAATCTTTATTCCTTTTGAACACACACGGTCATGAGTTTATTAATTGACAATTTATTCTTATGTATATTATAAGAGATCTTAAAATGTGCATACTATTGTGGGAGAGTATTCAAAATATAATATTAGGATATTTCAACCTCAAGGTTCTTAAGCTGAGCTGCAATATCCTCATCTTCATGATGTACTCACACACACTTCTAACACTGATGAGCTTCAACGATGAAAACTTTATAATTAGGGTCATGGCATGCGCCTTTTTAGAAGTCTCAAATTACGCATCAATGGCCTCCAACAAAGCCTTAGCATTGCTATGCTGAGCAACTGAACCATGGATACTAGGAGATATTTTAGCCCTAATATCGCACTAAGACGGTTGGACCGCTCTCATTAATAATAAATGGCTATCTCAGCTGCAGTGCTCAAATTAGTATGACCATATAGTTTGTCTTTCCTTATAATATAGTCAATGTCCATCCACCCTAATTGAAGAAGAATTAACTCATTCCAAACTTTATAGTTTTCACAATTAAGTATGGGAACATCATACTTAAATTCAGAGAAATTTATAGGTTGCAAAACTGAATATCAAACAGTCATACTTATGTTACAAAATATAAGACAAAATATACATGAATCATGTTTTACCATTGTAAACATGTCACAAATAGAAATTACATAACATAAAAACTGCCGTAGCTAAATTTTTAATTTAAATAGATTCATAATTACATCATGAAGAAACTACCATATTATATACATTTTATTCATTCCTGTGGGTAAATTAAGAAAAATAATATGATATTTCATCATAATTAATCATATTAATATAGTGAAAATTCTCTTGGGATAAAATTTGTCATATTAATATAATTAATCACAATAAATGTCAATTTCTAAATATGATTCGGAAGCTCTTAATATATAATTTAATTAATTAGAAATTAATTAAAGATCTTGTGCCTACTCTCTAATTAATTAAAATATATGGATCATTGGACATTTAATTTCATGCATAAAACATTCACAAAAATGCATGAAAGGGGAAAAATAATAAATAAATGCACCAAGAGGCAGAATAGTAAAATAAATTCGGCTAATAACAGAACCGTAAATTTAACATCAAGGGAAAAATCATAATAATAGTGAAAAGAGAGGGGCGAAACCGCAATAACAGCCAAGAAGGAGGGCAAAATGGTAAATAAACGGAAAACGGCTAACAGGCACATGCAGTAATGGCACGTGCCCTCTTCAACAAGCGGGCACATGGCCCTCACACGCCTGCAACTGCCCTGGCGTGTGGGTCACACACCCCTGCAGTTGTGGGCGTGGCACCCATGTGCCAATTGTTGCACGCGCGTGGGGCCATACGCCTTCTTCCTCATGGCGATGCAACCGTATCGGTCCGAAGTTGAGCGGTGGGTTCTCGGAGTTTGGTCGAAATCGGCGATTTTTCTCTTGACCCCAAATGGCCGAATTACTGTTCACATAAAAAGCCCCAAAAAATGCACCAAAAATTCAACAAAAACAAAGCAGAGGCACGAAACATGCTCATATACCAAATGTTAGACATAAGAATTATATATGGAAAAAAAAATCAAATGTAAACAAACCTCCAACTATTGTTCGTCGAAAATTTATGGAGATTCGGCGAAATTACGGACACACTCTATTAACCCAATCCCCTTACGTATTGATGGTGTATTCTAAATGAGAGGGGTTATGTTAGACTTTATGGTCGCCCTTAAGAAATGAACAATCATTTTTTTTTTTTTATATCGTCTCTCATCAAGGCGGTTACCAAATTGGCGGTTGTTACAAAGAGGTACGAACATGGAAAAATTGCAGTGGAATAACCGCTACTTTAAAGAGAAAACATCGGTTTGAAAATGTGGGATCACATTTTATATATATACACATATATGTAAATAACATGAAAGTCATTACCTAAGTTCCTTATTACTCTGAAAATTCATAGTAAGACGGATAAAACTCATTATTTTAAGATCATCGCTAAGATTCACATATTGGGCCTGGACCCATTGCCACAAAAAGGGGGGAAAAACCGAGATCAAGCGGCCGTATCACATAATTCGCAATTTGTCTATTCATGCTGTGGTTTTTCCTAGATATGTTTGGGAGACCAGGGAGAGGCTTGGTAATTTGATATGGTCTTGGCACATGATTTAGGAAGTAGTTGCGTTCTCCCTTAAGCTCGTTTTGGAGCACTAAACTTTTCAAGAAAATATCCTATAAACTTAGTTACACTCCTATATCGTAGGGAGCCCCACATGGCCATAGTTGGCATTGCACTCCAAAAGGGAAAGGAAAGGAAAGAGGGAAAAGCTTGCATAATATGGGAATAAAATGGTTGTAAATTAGGTAAAACTGCCAGTAACTCATGAGCGCCACTTGTTATTTGCGACATAATTAGCGTAATTTATTAGAGGCACAATTGGCTGCTCGCTACTGCTTTATCAGGACGGGTTGGATGAGGATCAACTTGAGGTTGTCTTTGGTCTCGCGATCCGGAATCCCATGACCATCCCCGTATTGATAGAACAGTTGAGATGCTCGCGCAAGATTCAGACACGCACCGCGAAAAGGCCCGGGGCATGGATTGTAACAGAAAGCATCTTCGTTCATTTGTTTCCAGGCGTCTTGCACTAGACTTTTGATGTGTTGTCGAGTTGCTTCTTCGGAAGCTCCGGTTTCATTCATGTAACAGTGTAGTGACTTGAAATTATCTCCCCTTACCAACTCATCCTGCAATATGTATGTTCCCGATCATCAAAGGTGTGGCAAATTGAATTGCAAAATTGGATGGTTAATCTAAAGAAAACTTACTATGAGGTGCTCAAATCGTTCGTGAGTCGAAGGATTAGGGAGGAGCAATACATAACGTTGGGGATGTTGCATACATATTCTAGGATCTCTTTGGATAATTTGTCCGAAGTGGTGAAGTAAGAGCAGAGCAGCACAAGATGTCCTCCTATAGATGTCACCGAAGCATTGAGATACTCCTTGAGTGTTGGTATGTGGCCCTCGTGATACCACTTTGCTTCTTCTTACCAAGTCTTGCCTTGATTTACCCACTGAGATATGTTAAGATGTAAGCAATCAGTGAAACACAGACTTCATGAATTATGAACTATTCTCTTGGAATCACAAATTCAAAAATGATGGCCTAACTTAGTGAGGAGTGATATGTACCAATTTGTGTAAGTAGGGAATGATGTTGAAGCCTTGCTCTTTCAAGGTCCAATAACCAACTTCATTGGTAGTGTTGTACATGGCAAGGAAACAGGTCCTTATTGTTAAAGGAAGCTTGTCGATTTGGGAGATATCCCATCTGCAATATTTCCATTGCAAGCACGACATTAGTATTCATTTTATATTGGTGTAAGCGTAAGAGATAGTGTGCACAAACCTCTCGATAAATTTCGTCAGTAGCTGAAGTTCTTCCCATGAGCCGAAAACGTCATAAACATCGTCCATCAATGTGATCATACAAGTGATCTTGGTGCTCATCTCCCTGAAAGCTCCAAATTGTGGTTCATGGACCATTAAAGCATTCCATAAGTAATGTTCCATCAGTCTGTCCCGGCAAAAATCCATCTTGTTCAACCCCAAATTCACCCACCACCTGAAAGAGATTGGAGTTTGCATGATAAGAACATACGAGAACTCAAACTACTAAGCTTGGTATTGGTTGATTGCTCAAAGGACAGGCTTGATACAAAACGTATAATAACCTTAGTTAAAATAAAAGTTATTTACTAAGGGTGAGTATGTTTCTAAGGTAGAACCTGGAACCTTAGAATTGGACAAGCACTTAAGAACCGGATTTGTGGGAATCTGTCTGGTTCTAGGTAGATTCTAAGATATGTGGGGTAGGTTTTAAATTCAAAAAATTGGGAAATCGGTTTTGACAAATAAGTTGTAGGTTCTAGGCTAATGCAACCTAGAACTTGTAACTTAAAATCTGGAACAAGTTTTTGTATGTTTTCGTGCAATCATGCAGTATTTCATGGCATTCAATGATAAATGTATAATTTAGAATTATTAATATGAGTTTTCATTTTATGGTTGAAACTTTTACCTTGTTAATATTTCATATTTTTCATGTATTTAAATATAAATTATGATCAGTGAATTGTAATAGTAAGTGATGATTATTAAATGTGATAGTTTATTATAATCGTTCAATTAATAATACGGGTGGAACTTAGGTAGATCTTGGAATGGACCCTAAAATCTATAACATGGTAGATTCTAGGTTTTAGGATATGCAAAGTAAGTTCCAAGTTCCAAAAAATGAGAAACCTATTCCAACGGGTAGGTTCTAGATTTTATATGAAACTTATAGGAAATCTGCAATTGCTCACCCCTATGATTTATATCCAAAAGAAAGTCACCTATTTAAATTGGAATGGACCCGTCGGGCTCATTAGAATGAGAAAGGCCTGCAAAATCTTCATTTACAAGGCCCACCTACACATAATTTGTCTGATATTGGGTTTTATCGTTGGGCTACACAAATCGGGTCATAAGAGCAAATGAAAGATTTAGTGGGCCAAAAACTGTGACCTTCTAAGTGCATGTGCTTCAAGACCAATTACCTGGCTAATTTGCTGACTTCGTCTCTATAAACTGATTGCACCATATTGAAATCGAGCTTAGCCAAATCGAGCAAGACGGGGTTTGAGCGATCGCACTGATCTTCCTCATACATGTCCATGAACCATCTGGCCTCCAATCTGTTGGGCCTCCAGTGAACGGGCATGTCCAAAGCGTGATCTATCTTTTTGGCCCAAATATGGTCTCCCTTGAGATTTTCTAGACATGTAGAAGAGAATATCTTGGCTTCGTCGATGATGGCTTCACCTTTGAATCCGCAGAAGGATGCTTCATACAGGCTCAATAAACCCTGGACATCTTCCCTCAGGGATTTTTTGAAACTGCTTGCATTTTCCGTCATGAATCTTTCAAATATGCCTGTGCATAAAAGCAACATATTTTGTGCATACGCATTCCTAAATAATATATATATTTTCAAATGATATTTCGCATATGTATAATACTACCTTGCTCCACATGAAAGCCGTTTTGGCGGAGAAGCCTAAACCGAAGCGCCGTGGCGTGGAGATCATCATCAAAAGCCCCGGACCCATTGGTTTTGCCATTGATAACAGCTTGCAATGCCTTCTTGATTTCCAACTCAAAGTGGTATCCCAATCCTAGTCGTTGAACCGCATCGATATGCTCGAGCTTCTCCACCTGAGGCATTTCGCTGCAAATGAAATCCTTCACCTCTTCCTTCATCTTCTCGACCCGTTCCATGTATCTCTCCTCCTGCATCGCCGACGAGTTCACAGGTTGTTCTCTTCCCATTTGTACTTTTAGCAAAATAACACAAAACAATCACATGAAAAAGCACGCTTATTGGCATTCTAGTAGTGTAGCGTTGCGGTTACCCGGTATTCACTTCTAAGCGACTGAACAAAGTCGTAGTCCCAAGTGCTCGGCCGGAAATTCGCCGAGCGCCTCTTCGACCCATTGCTTGTGACACCAGAAGCCGCCATGAATTGATGCGGTGGTGGTTGAAAGATTTTAAAGAAGCGAGAGAGAATGCGGAACGTGAGAAGGCAAACGTTGTTGTTGGTTGATGATCGGTGTGAAGTACAAGGTTTCGACACTTCTATTTATAGAGTTGTTCCGCGCGAAGGACTTTACATTCTTGGTTAGCCCTTCACTTGCTACAGGCCAGCAAAGACGTTGATTTCTGCTATCAAATTGAATAAGCGCAGAAAAGTATTTTCAGAAGACTTCCCCTTTGACCTTCTAATGACGGTAAAACAACGCGTGCTCGATAGCGATGGTCCCCTTATCGAGAATCGCACGACAACGTTCCTTCAAAGTCATTTGACATTGCAAGGGAATCGGTGACTTGATCTTTTCCTTTGAGAACAACGGCATTGAATCTCTTTGTTCATGGAAAATGACAACCTAACAGTACCGTTAGCATTCAATAACAAACGTGGCTTTTGCCACCACAGATTTTCTCAAATAAATCTGTTGATTTGTTCAACGGTTTTTTTGTTTTTTGGAAAAATCAAAATTGAAGAGTCTCATCGTGAGGAATTTCTTAGAATTCCACTAAGTGAGATTTCTTTAATATGAAAAAAGAAAAAACAGTATAAGGAAACAGATAATTCTAGAGCAAATTAAATATCTAAACATGGATAATTACAAGCATCAATATCATCACTAGAAAAAAATTGTTCAAGTCATTAGCAAGATTAATTAAAGTTCAAAGATGAAAAAACAATTGAAATATTGGCTTTAGAAGTAAATAAGGGACGTGTATCTTATAAAACTTATATTTAAATTCATCTACAAGTCCCTCCAGTTGCCATAAACTTGTAAGATGAATATGTGGTGAGAAATGCACCGTTATTAATTGTAAACAGCGGTACTGTTGTCCTAGCAAAGTTCTTTATTTATTTCATTGAAAACCCCCCGGTGGATTCTCTATTAAATTTTTTTTCCCTACGTGAAAAGCTTTAATTGAAGTAGTTTCGTTTTCAACCATTTCCTAAGAGTGACCTGCTCTCCCATGCCGCCGCCCTAAACCATTGATGATAAGACTTCCATGGAAATGAGCTTCAAAAGTGGAAATATTTGCTCATATAAATAGAAGATTCGTTTGTTAATCGCCCGAAAATATTGGCTTTTTTTGTCAATATGATTTTGCTGTACTTTTTCTAGACGAAGTAGATGAGATTCTGGTCCCACAAGATGGACACCGAGTTTGAAAGTTGGCTTTGTATAAAGTCTAGATGGTTTGATATTTGATGGCCCAATCTTGTTAGGATGTGAAAGGGGATACAAATCAGATACAGTTTATGAGCTATGCACAAGACAAATACTACTTACCTTGCTTTTGGGTGAGTTTTGAAACCGGAAAAAAGAACGAAGAAGTTGTTCTAATTTCGTCTATAGTTATTAGAGGTGGCAATTTTTGACATGACTTTAGTTAGCAAGTTTATGTTGAAGCTAATGTGTTCAGGCCAATTTTGATTTAGCCCGCGAGATACGAAACTGATCAGTCATGTTTGGCAAGACATTGTCCTGTATAACCTATTTAAATTAACAAGTTACTCTTGACATGACCTATATGTGAACACCACAAATACGGATTGCCACACTGAAGGCAAATGGGGCCTTGAAATATTTGAACTTAGGATCTCTTTTTCTAGTAGGATGTGAGATTTTATGAGACTACTACTAACAGTTTTAAAAATTTAAGCTGTTAGGTAAATGCGTAATTTAATATTTATATATTGTATCAACTTCTCTCGTCCGATGTGAGAGAAGTTGATACAGTATAAACAACATTATAAAGGTTGTTGCTTTGATTTCGCCCGAACCATAATGCACAGATTTTTCTTTAAGATTTTCCAACAAGAGCAGCCATATTTCGGTTACCGTTTTAATGTATTAATATATTTGTCTGAAAAACACTATCGGAACCTATGGCGTGTTTCTCAGTCGAATGGAGCGTGTCATCAGTCGTTACATTGCGAAGAATGATTCAACCAAAGTGGGATGAAAGCCAAATAGAGTGGTCTCTCTTTTACCAATTGTTCAAAGTACAATGGCATTTTTTGTCCAAATCATGATACGAGGATTGCTCGATAAATAACCGATATACATCGAGTCAAACGCACAATCTATCTGACCAAAAATTTAAAAAAAGGGCACAATCTATCCTTTTCTGTTAATAAGAGTCTATGAAGAAACTCACGTAATCAAAGTGTTCTCTCATAATCGTCATCCTCTCCCTAGCTATATAAATGCAATTAATCTTAAATGAGCAGAGATGATAGACCAGAAGTGTTAGGTACTTCCTACGAGGTACATTTTTGGCATAGCAATTTGACCAAAAAATGTTGGCGAAAATAGGGATGGACCAAACGGGTTTTCGTCAGATTTGTCGGGAGATGGGCTCTGAAAGCACATTCGCAAGTTGAATCTTATTATTGATAAACAAGTTGCTGATTAGAAATCAGTCATCGGATAATAATACTGTGCGTGAGATGAATTCTAAACATAATTAATTTTAAATGAGCAGAGATAATGGACCGGAAGAATTGAATACTTTCTATGAGGTACGTTTTTGGTAGAGCCACTTAGTCATAAATGTTCTCGAAAATAGAGATGGACTAAAATGACCTTTGTCACTAGATCTAGGTCTATCGATACATGTAGTTATTGTGACACAAACTCTGAAAACATATTGGCAAGTTGAATATTGTCATTGATGAACAAGTTGTTAATTTGACAAATTTCGGCTGTTGGATGACCGCAATATGCGACATGTTATTGTACTGTGGAATAGTCCATGTTTGATGGCTATAAGGAATATCATACCAAATTTGAAAGACCGTCTAAGAAATGGTGCTTTTGACCAAAATCGACCCATAGCCATTTGACCAAAAAATGTTGGCGAAAATAGGGATGGACCAAACGGGTTTTCGTCAGAGTTGTCGGGAGATAGGCTCTGAAAGCACATTCGCAAGTTAAACTGGATGTTCTTGATAAGAAGAGGATATCAATTTCATGAAATGGTCATCAATCCATGACATCGAATAACACTACAATGAGTTCGAATCTATGCTAGCCATTAGTTTTCCATAATGGTTATCTAAACTCTGAACAAACAACGTAATACATTTTTAAAGGCAAGTCCTTTAAATTTTCACGCGAAATTGCGTTAACTAATTAAAAAAAAATGCATTAATGATGACGAAAGGGGGCCAACGAAACTTGAAATTGACACGAGAGGGAAGACATAATGTAAGCGGTCCAGTGTTTATGAGGAAAAGATGGTTCAATCTGAATTACAATTATGGAGAACCTAAAAATGGAGAAGAAATGATTTTTATAGCCGAAAATCAGTGAACTTACGGCCTTTATGGCTTATGCTATCTGTTAAACCTAAAAGCACATTTAACGGAAAAATAGTTCAAAAGGTCATATACCTATTATATTTTTGTCAATTTAGTCACAAACCTTTTAATTATGTCAATTAAGTCTTAAACCTCTTCACATTTTGCCAATTGAGTCATTTTAGTCAATTTTGATCGGAAATCATTGACGTGGACACCGGCCATTCTACATGGTGCGATCGGTGCTAACGTTGATAAATTTTAATTTTTTTTTTGAATTATATATATATATATTTTCCTCTTTTTTTTCTTCCCTTCTTCTTTTCCTCTAACCAATGGCTAGGCTTCGATGATGGCTAAGGATTGGCCAAAGGCAAAGGTCGGTGAGATTGACCTCACCAACCCCTGGTAAGGCCATCGCTAGGCAACGCTCGACTTCACTGGATTTGGTTAGGCTCACCTTGATGGAACGGTGCCTCAACCAATTATCGAACACCAAAGACCAACAACAAATATGGATATTGCCAAAAAGGGACGATCAAGGCCGACTTCTACGTGGACAAGGAAATCATGAGTCTTTTATTTCTCCTTTATAGCTTGCGTGACTCCACCAGCTAAAGGAAATTGTTAAGGGAAAAAAATATTTGACAAATATTTAGCGAAAATTTTTGTTCTCTCTTTTATCTTATCTCTTATGTTGCATTTGGTTGTGCGGACATTTTTACAATATAGGATAATGTCGAATATGATAATGATAAAATAGGATTTTAAATATCCAATCCAATGTTTGTTAACGTTCGGATATAACAGTTATTCAAATAAATATTATCCAAATAAATATTTGATTTGCATAATTAAAATTAAAAATAAACCAGGGAAATAAAACAATCTCTCTTTCTTGTGAAGTGAAAAAGGAGGCCGTAAGCGCTCAACTCAGCTTCCACAGATAAAACAATACTCTGAAAAAAAAAGGCAGAAAAATTGAGGCGAACTGAAAAACTCTTTGCTGGAGATTATCAATTGTGTGGATCTTCAATGAATAAATGAACTCGAGAAAACACCCAGCTTTGCACTTTGCCGGAGATGTCAAGTTACTGGGTTGATCATCTAAGGATGATATTGTCAAATATGGGTGTTTAGCACATGTTGAACAGAGAAGAGAGAGCACGGGATGGGATTTGGAGAAATGAAGGGGATGGGGGCAGGTTTTCTTTGGAGATTATTGAAACAATCTCAGGCAATGCCCGAGCCTTTTGCTTGTTCCTTTCCATTCATCCCCGCTTTTCTCATTCTATATCTATGTGAGCAACCACGAACAAGGGGCTTAGCCATGGACGGCCAACGACTGCGAGTTGCTACGACTAAGATGGTGGCTCGACCATGGACCTTGGCTCCAGAGCTCACCTCGTCAATTACAGACCAGCGGCGTCACCAGCCAGATTTGGTTGGCTCCGTCTTTCCGTGGCCACCACGACTCTGGCCAGATCTGAACTGTAGCAACGAAGGGATAGGGAAGGAAGAGAGAAATTTTATTTTCCAAATTTCACATATCCTATCCACATCCATCCTACCTTCTAGGTGGGATTGTTTATTTAGACTATATTCGGATTTCGCGTCACTTTAAATTTTGGATAAGACACTGGATAAGATAAAAGTTATCATATATTTAGGGAATATTGGTTATTTTGTTACCTTTTGTATCTTATCTCTTAGAGTCCTTTATATGCATTATATTTGCAACATAATTATGTATAGAAAAAAAGAATAAAATTTTATTCCCTAAAACCTAATTTTTCATTGAGTCTCACATATCTACCGCCATTGCAATTGCTTCCTTTACATATATTGAAATTAATTATTTAAGTGAAATCACGTGCTCATCTTTTTTTTTTTTTTTTTTTTTGGCTTTTCAATTTCCACGACAAGAATCCAGATAGTTCACTTTTACGTGACCGGTTAATTTAACCACTTCAAGCTGGGCTGAGTTTTTTTTTTTTTTTTTTTAATGAGCTCAAACTCGAAACATACTTCAAGAATTTGGATGGATCCGTGGCTGGTATCGTTATCAAATCAGCCTAGAAAGTTTTCCAGAAAACGCTTTGTTAGAACTTGCTCGATGGTATGAAACTCGCGTGCCCTATGAGCTTACTCATCTACTACCTAATCTAATATAAATAAGTAAAATCAATCGCATAGCGTCATAAAGCGTTTGTTCACAAGTTGTTCTTTTGAGTCTTGTAAATGCAATTCCCTCTACCACAATAATCCGTGTCATCTTGTATTTTTCAGGACAAATCATTAACGTAAGCAGTAGGTATAAACTGATTTAATGTAGCTATTATGTAGATGCAAAACATGCACTAATTAAGTAGTGGCATGAGAATTAGTGGCATGAGAATTAGTGGTCATGAAAATTTCGTTAGCTGCCATTAAGTTAATGCATCCATATCGACGAAATTAGCATCTATTGTAAGTGTTTGATTACTCTTCAATAATGTTAACATTCTCCGTAACCATGAACCCTACATACTACAATAGCGACATATTACGCTCAAGAAATGCCATGAAGTTAGAGGTGTCAAAATGGGTCATGGACTTATTTTTGGACTCATATTTTATTTACATGGGTCATATATGGGTCAGAGACTTTTAAAAACTCAACTAAAAATGGATAAAAAAAGTGAGTCTAATTTAAATGAGTCGAAAATGGGTTAGAACTTGTGACCCATTTTCGACCCATTTAAAATATAAAGTGGGTTAGAACCTTAAAATCCATTTCTAAATTTCCAACCCAAGCCCCACACAATCTTTCACTGTTTACATTTATAAAAATGTTTTTTTAATAAAAAATCAAAATTATAATTATTTTTCACATTTCAATTTTCTTTTCTTTTTTCTTTCTTTTTCCTTCTTCCTTAGTTGGTGGCCGGCACGACGACGGTTGGCGATAGGCTAGGCGAGGCTCGAGCCTCGCCGGATCTGGCGAGACTCAAGCTCACTAGCGTCGGGTGAGGCCTCGGCCTCGCCAGCATTGGCAAGATCGAGCTTCGCTTGATGCCAACAGGCCTTGGCCTCTCCAACGATCGGCGAGGCCGAGCTCCCTAGATCCGGCGAGGCCAAGCTCGCTCAACGACTTGCAAGGCTTAATCTCGCCGATCCGGGCGAGGCCGAGGCCCCACCGGCGTTGAGTAGAGCTCGAGCCGTGCTCACCGGCATTGGGCGAGCTTGAGCTCGCGTGTGGCCGATCGCCAACCGTTGTCATGGCCAACGGCCAACCAAGAAGAAAAAAAAAAGAAAAAATAATAATTAAAAATTATATTTTAAAAATAAAAAATAATAATAATATATATTTTTTAAAAAATAATAAATTACATATTAAAAAATATAATAAAATAATTTTATTTTTTTAAAAAATAAAAAATATTTTTTTAAAAAATATAAAAATATATTTTTAAAAAATATAAAAATATATTTTTTAAAAAATATAAAAATATATTTTTTAAAAAAATAAAAATATATATTTTTTTAAAAAATAAAAATATATATTTTTTTAAAAAATAAAAATATATATTTTTTAAAAAAATAAAAATATATATTTTTTTAAAAATAAAAATGATAAAAAAATCGATTTTTAAAAATATTTTAAAAATAATTATAAAAATTTCCCATTAAATTTGTATTGCCTAAAAGTGTTTTAGCAATATTTTTTTTAATAAAAAAATCATAAAAATGAACTTTCTTAAGTTTAGTTAAAGATTTTTCATGTTACAGTTTTCGTTACTTAATAGTATGTTCACGTCAAACAAGAGAAGCATGTACATGGTCTAATTCTTTATAAATATTTCAATATATAGGTTTTTTTTTAAACTTTTTATTTTAATTTATTTACTATTTTTAATTTAATTTGAAGTTTTAATCCAATTAGCATATAGTAGGTGTGGGCTTTCTTAGAATATTAATAGGTCTTAGCAATACCAGTCGGGTTAGGTATGGGTTGGATATGAGTAGGGGTGTGCATTGTCCGGTTGGGCGGTTCCCGGCCTTGAACCGAGAACCGCCGCTAAGGACCGGTTCCAAAAAATTGGAACCGGGAACCACCCATTGTTGCATGGATCCACCTGAGAACCGGACTGCCGGTCTGGTCCAGTTCCCGAGTGGATCCATGGAATCGGTCTCGCTAATAATAATATCGTTTTCTAAATCCCGCCGTGAGTGCTTTTCATATCCAGTAATATTTTTCTTTAAATCGAACCGGCTTAATTAAGGGTACCATTTTTATTTATTTTATTGAAAAACACTACCAAAGAAGAGAAATAGGTTTTTTTTCCTATTTTTGAATCATTTCAGTTGAAATCTAAAATATTCTTTAAGTTCAAGATTCTGGATGATTGTTATATGTAGATAATATTTTCTTTTATCCTTTAACAATGCTCAATCTCTTACAACATTTGCTTTAATAATTTTTTTTTTTGTAGAAACAATTCCATCGATACTCCACATATTCTTGAATATAATGTCATATGTGAGTCTCGAAAGTATCCTTTGAAGGAGCCATTTGTTGAGTTGTTGAAAGGCAGCTTAAACACTTTACTAAATTCTTATTAAAACATGAAAACCATGAGAGGAGATGGAGCCCTAAAATTTAGATTTGCTAATTAGTAATTTCGAAATTTATTTTAATATTAAAAATTAATATATTAATATAATATAATTGGTCCGGTTCGGGTGGGCGGATCCGCCCATGGAACCGGGAACCGAACCGGTACCCACCGGTTCCCTCAAGAACCACCGGTTTCGGGCGGTTCCGGTCCGGTTTCGGGCGGTCCGGGCGGGTCCCGGTTCTGTTGCACACCCTTAGATATGAGTCGGGTTGGGTATGAGTTATTAGATTTACACTATATGAATATGGGTCAAAATAGGTAAATGGGTCAAATATGGGTCAATCCATTTTCGACCTGACCCAAATCCGACCTGATTCATCCATTTGACGGGTCTAACTAACTACAGAATAGCGTATGCTTCTTTGACAAGTTTTATGAAGCTTGTACAAACACTCATAACTAATGCATGAACCAAGGCTTTCTCCAAAAGCAAATTCTTGGCCAACAATGCACCCCTAATCGAGGGGCACGGGTTTGAATAAAGTCGACACAATATGGTCCTTGCTCTCATGATCGGGAAGGCCATGTTCGTCTCCATACTGATAAAAGCATTGAGAAGCTCGTGCCAAGTTCAAACATGTCCTGAGAAAAGGCTTGAACTCAGGAAACGGGTAGTCCTTGAACACATCTCTATTCATTGTCTTCCACATATCGCGCACTAGATGTCTGATGTGTTGCCGTGCGGCTTCCTCTGAAGTGCTGGTTTCATTCATGTGGCATTCTAGTGCCTTGTAGTTGTCTCTTCGTGCCAATTCATACCAATCATGAACGACATTGATGGGTCACAAACATAAGTCCCAAGATTCATCTCACATTCGTATCAAAGAAATAAAAAGGAGTATCACGTCGCTATGAACATTAATGATGTACTTTTATAAGCAATTATTTACAAGGAGGACACATACCGAAGTAGATTACCGATGATGTACCGAGGTCATCGGTAATTTACAAGGCTCAGTAGAATGAGCAAGGCCTACAAAATCTTCATCGAGAAGGCCCACCTATACATAATTTGTCTGATATTGGGTTTATCTTTTTTGGGCTATACAAATCGGGTCAGTTTGACTTGATCTAATAAGAGAAAATGGAAGATTTAGTGGGCCGAAAACTGTGACCATCGAAGTACATCTGCTACAAGACCAAGCACCTAGCTAATTTGCTGACGTCTTTATTTATTGATTGGACTATGGCTGCATTTGGTTCAGCATTTCCAAAGGGCTTTCAGGCCTGAAAGCCCCTTGGGGAAATATTGGACCGTTTGGTTCAACTTTGAAGCCAGCTTTCAGCTTTCAACTTGCCTTCAAAATGTTGAAATTATTTTTTCCCTTCCAAAACTACCCTCACTAATTCTTCATATTTCCGATTTTGCCCTTGTTTTTTTTTTTAATTGAAAAAGGAGGCAGCCCTTTGCTGGACCGGCGAAGGGCTACGGTTGCCGGTGAGCCAGATCTTGCGCCGGCGGCCAGTGGCTGAGGTCCCCCGAGGTCGGGCGACCTCTGGCGAGGGTTGCGCGACCCAGGCGACCACCGCTTGGGTCTCGCGGCCCCTGGGTCGAGTGACCCTCGCCGAGGGTCGCCCAAGGTTGAGCAACCTCCGGCGGCCCTTGGTTGGGTTGCGTGACCCTCACCGGAGGTCGCCCGACCTAGGCGACGGTTGCCTCGGTCGCGCGGCCCTTGGGTCAAGCGGCCCTCGGCTGGGTCGTGCGACCCTCATCGACGGCTATTGGCGCCAGATTTGGCTCGCCGGCAGCCGTAGCCCTTCGCCGGTCCGGCAAAGGGTTTAGTTCAATTTTCAAAAAAATAATATATATATATATATATATATATATGTATGTATGTATGTATTATACCCATCAAAGCCCATCGCGAAAGTTTTTTTTTACCAAACGAACATTCAACTCAAAATTCATTTGCAAAAAATCTTTACCAAACACAATTGCATTTCCCCAGTAGCTTTGGGCTTTCAGCATTTACATTGGACTCAAAGCCCCTTGCAAATGCTAAACCAAACGCAGCCTATGTTGAAATCGAGCTTAGCGAAATCGAGCAAGAAGCGGTTCGAGCGATCACAGTAATCTTCCTTGTACATGTCCATGAACCATCCGGCCTCCAATCTGTTGGACCTCGAGTGAACGGGCATGTCCCAAACGCTCGGTCGGAAACTTGCAGGATGATCCATCCATGATGAGCCGTCTATCTTGTATAAAAAGTAAGGGCCGCGAAGGTGGCGATGAACGGGAGTCAAAGGTTTCAAGGGAGCAAGAATATACAGCTCCAATAGACAATGGCTGGTTTCGATGATTGACAAAGGCACGAGGTTGCAACGCTGGTATTCATGGAGAAATTCCACCAATAAGACCCAAAATATATAGTCCTAGTCGCTATTAATATTGCCTGGATTCGCCGCTAGCTACTATCAATTGTCAAATCAGCTAGAAATTTTTTCAAAAGATCCTCTCTTGGAACTTTGCACGACGGTATGAAATCATGTGGAGCAAAAGCTCCTAGAGAAAAAGAAACTGTCTTGACTTTTTGTCCTAAAAAGGAGTGCTATCTTGATAAATTACTGTGACTCGTTTCCGAGAACTATTCCGAGGCCTTGTCAGTTGCATATTTAAAATAACAAAATGCTCAAGGAAACCTTTCATATTATAGAGTACATTTTCCAGTGTTCAGAACTATTTCTAAACAGATTTTATTTATTTATTTATTTTAATCTAGGTCGCAAGACCTTTACGCTTTATTTTTCATTTTAGGCACAAAGCACCGGAGTAGTTTTGCCCAATATAGAGGGGATGTTTAAGTTTTTTAACATCAAGAGACAGATGGTCTTACTAGAAAAACCAATATGAGTCCCTAAGTTCCTTATCACTCTAAAAAATCATAGTGAGACGCACAAGAGTCATTATTTTAAGATCATGGCTGAGATTCACCATCTTGAGCCTAGACCTAATCGCCACAAAAAAAGGAAAAAGAAAAAAAGAAGCTCAATATGCGGTATTGCCCACAATTCTCAATCTGTCTGCTCGCGCCATGTTTTTCCGGGATATGTTTGGGAGATTGGGAAGAGATTTGGTAATTTGATATGGTTTTGGTGCACGATTTGACAAGAGTAACTTAATATATTTTAGGAAGTACTTGCGCTCTCCTCGGAAATCCTTAAGCCCTTTTTTGGAGATTGAAACTTTCTAAGGTAAAATCCTGTAATATTTGTTACATGCTATTTTGTAGGAAGCCCAACATGGCCATGATTGGCATTGCAGTCCAAAAAGCAAAGGAAAGATGGAAAAGCTTACATTATATGAGAACACAATTGGCCTAAATTAGGTATAATTGCCAAGTAGCTTATCAACGCCACTTGTTATTTGCGACATAATTAGCATAATTAATCAAAGGCACATTTAGCTGTTCAGTATCAGGACGGCTTGGATGAAGATAGACTTCAAGTTATCTTTAATCTCGCGATCTAGAATCCCATGACTCTCCCCGTACTGATAGAACAATGGAGACGCTCTTGCAAGGTTCAGACATGGCCTGGGGCATGGGTTATAACCGAGAGCATTTTCGTTCATATCTTTCCAAGCATCTTGCACCATATGTTTGATGTGCTGTCGAGTGGCTTCTTCAGAAGCTCTGCTTTCATTCATGTAACAGTGTAGTGACTTGAAATCATTTCCCCTTGCCAACTCATCCTGCAATATGTATGTTCCTGATCATCTAAGGTGTCATAACTTGAACTGCAAATTTGGATGGTTAACCTAATGGATACTTAGAGGTGCTCAAATTGTTCGTGAGCCGAAGAATTAGGGAGGAGCAATGCATAACGTTGGGGATGTTGCATAGATATTCTAGGGTCTCTTTGGATAGTTTGTTTGAAGTGATGTAAGAGCAGAACAACACAACATGTCCTCCTATTGATGTCACCGAAGCATTGAGATACTCCTTGAGTGTTGGTTTGTGGCCCTCGTGATACCACTTTGCTTCTTCTAACCAAGTCTTGCCTTGAAGCATTGAGATACTCCTTGAGTGTTGGTTTGTGGCCCTCATGTACCAACTTGTGTAGATAGGGGATCATGTTGTAGCTAGGGATGATTAGTTCTTGGTCTTGGTCGGTCCGGTTCCAGAACTAGGTTTGTTCCTTTTGTCCCGTGGTGTTTGTGGTGTTGTGTTGCCAGACCACTTTGACTAACGGGATCAACCGGTCTTTCGAACTGATAGGAATGACAATATTGAAGGAAGTTGCTGTATTCTCCTAAGGTTTGAACCTGACACAAAGTTTCGGAAGGAAGTTGCTTTATTCTCCTGAGGTTTGAACCCGACACAACAAGTTTCGTTCGGTCTTTCGAACTGACAGGAATGACAATGTTGAAGGAAGTTGCTGTATTCTCCTGAGGTTTGAACCCGACACGACAAGTTTCGTCAGCTGAGGGAAGTTGCTGTATTCTCCTGAGGTTTGAACCTGACACAACAAGTTTCGTTAGCTGAGGGAGACGTAGAGGGATTGGTCCTATTCAGTTCCTGAGCGGTCCTGAGAGATCCAATAGAATTGACTGGCGACCTCTCACTACCTCTTTATACCAAACCTACTTTCGCGGAAAGGCCAAACCAGTATGGTTATTAAGACTACCAAGCTTGGATTTTATAGACAATCTCTCAAATGCTCTTGAAGTAGTCATTCAATGTCGAATTCTTGGAGGCCTGGAGTAGCACTTGCGTGAGGGGCAGAGAGAGAAAGAGAGAGAGCGAGGAAGAGGGAGAGAGAGAAGGTGTGAGAGTCCCACATTGATCACATAGAAGAGACCAACAAGCTGTCGGTCTCTATAAAGAGGGATGGACGTGTAGAGCCTTTCTTAGACTTTCGGCTAGTGTCCTTTTTTACGTTGGAAATAGAGCATTGAGAAGGACTTTCAAATGGTACTTCAATTGTTACAAGTACTCACAATTGAAGCACGTTTTGAGTAATTAGACTAAAGTTCTAAAAATCTAGTAGTCGATCTGAAACTTAACCTACGGTTTGAGAAGGGAGTTGGGTGGCTCAAAACGGTGAACTCCAAGGAAGTCCTTGCAATCGGTGTCGCAAGGGACGTGGAACTACAACATGGGCCATGGAAGAGCAAGGAGACTCTAGAGGTAATTCCCCTTGACGATTATGATATTGTCATTGGAATTAAATTCCTAGATAGAATCCATGCGGTTGTAGTACCGTTTGCTGAATGCATATGCGTATTGGACAAGCATTGTCAATGCGTGATCCTAGTCCACCGTGAATCAGACCGTGATCGGAAGACGATCTCGGCCATGCAACTTACCAAGGGAGCAAAGAAGGGTGAAGTGACCATCCTAGCTGCCTTGAATATCGAGGACAACAAGGGCGAAGGGAAGGAAGTCCCAACGGAGGTAGCCCAAGTCCTCGGCTCGTTTAAAGACGTGATGCCTTCGGAGTTGCCAAAGAGACTGCCACCCAAGAGAGAGGTGGATCATCGGATCGAGCTAATGCCTGATGCTCGACCGCCTGTCATGGCGCTGTATCGCATGACGCCCCCTGAATTGGAAGAGTTGAGGAGGCAACTAAAAGAGTTGCTCGACGTGGGTTACATATGGTCGTCCAAGGCTTCGTTCGGTGCGCCGGTTCTATTTCAAAAGAAGCACGATGGGTCACTCTTGATGTGCATCGACTACCGGGCGCTGAACAAGCTGACCGTGAAGAACAAGTACCCGATTCCACTTATCACGGATCTCTTCGATCAACTTGGTGGTGCTCAATGGTTCACCAAGTTGGATCTTCGATTGGGCTACTATCAAGTTCAGATCGGTGAAGGGGACGAGCCGAAGACCGCCTGCATGATGCGATATGGATCCTACGAGTTCCTCGTGATGCCGTTCGGCTTGACCAATGCTCCAGCTACATTTTGTACGCTAATGAACAAGGTACTCCACCCTTTCCTAGATCGGTTTGTAGTGGTTTACCTAGATGATATTGTGGTATATAGTCGGACACTCGAAGAGCATGTTGAACACTTAGGCAGGTCTTCCAAGTCTTGCGTGAGAACGAGTTATATGTTAAGTGCGAGAAGTGTGCATTTGTCCAAGAGGAAGTTCCATTCTTAGGGCACATCGTCGGGGGTGGGCGAGTGCAAATGGACAAAGCGAAGATTCAATCGATCGTCGAATGGGAGCCGTCGACGAAGGTGACAGGGTTGAGGTCGTTCCTGGGCCTCACCAACTACTATCGACGCTTCATCTGAAGCTACTCAAGCATCACCCCGCCGCTCATGGACCTGCTGAAGAAGGAGAAGTCGTGGGAGTGGACGGATCGATGCCAAAGAGCATTTGACCGATTGAAGCGAGTAATGACCGAGGAGCCGATGTTGGCGTTGCCCAACCATACGAAGCCTTACGAGGTAGAGACCGACGCATCAGATTTTGCTATCGGTGGCGTTCTTATGCAGGATGGGCATCCGGTGGCGTACGAGTCTCGAAAGTTGAACGATACCAAGCGTCGGTATACTGTTCAAGAGAAGGAGATGACCGCGGTAGTCCACTGCCTTCGGACATGGAGGCACTATCTCCTGGGATCAAAGTTCGTCGTGAGGACGGACAATGTGGCCACGAGCCATTTCCAGACCCAGAAGAAGCTGAGTCCGAAGCAAGTCGATGGCAAGATTTCTTAGCAGAGTTCGACTACGCATTGGAGTACAAGCCGGGGAAGGCCAACTCCGTGGCGGACGCGCTAAGTCGGAAGATGGAGCTGATGAGTAGCTCGGTGAGTCGACCGAGCTGTCCTTGGGGCGACCGCATAAAGGAGGGGTTGATGCGTGATCCAAGAGCTCAAACCCTCGTCGGGTATGCAAAGGAGGGCAAGACCCGACAGTGCTGGTGTGAGGACGAGCTCCTCTACACCAAAGGAAAACGGTTGTACGTACCCTTCCATGGGAAATTGAGGAAGGAGATCTTGCACGAGTGCCACGACTCAAAGTGGGGCGGGTCATCTAGGGATCCACCGCCCTTGCCTGAGTAAGGCTAGCCTTGCCTAAGCCAGGGTGGTCTCACGCCAGGCGTTGCTCAAGCCATGGTCAACCATTGACAAAAGGAAGAAGAAAACAGGGAAAAAAAGAAAAAGAGAAAAATTAATAAAAAATTCTAATAATATTAAAACATTATTAAAAATTGTCAACTTCAGTAAATTCCAACTAAAATTGGTTTGATGGACTTAAATGACTAAAAGTGAAAATTTTTAAACTCAATTGACAAAATTAAAACATTTATGATTGAATTGACAAAAGTATAATATATTTAGGAGTTTCTAAATAATTTTCCCTAAAAGGATGCTTCATACAAGCACAATAAACCCTTAACATCTTCCCTAAGCGATTCTCCGAAACCGCTCGCATCCTTCATCATGAATGTTACAAACATGCTTACAAACACAAGCAACGTAATTTGTGCGTATGTGTTGCTAATCGGTATGTATATCTGCAAATAATCTTTTGCTCCTGTATGGAAATAGAAGCAATCTAGTATGAAGATAATCGTCAAAAGCGCAAGCCCCCTAGGTTGTTTCCTTTAAAATGGCTTGCAACACATTCTTGATTTCCACTTCAAAGTAGTATCCCAATCCTAATTGTCGAATTGCATCTGTCTACTAGAACTCTGACATAAAAGAGAATGGAGTAAAATGCTTTCATTGTATATTCTCTGTATAACATTACATGTACATTTATAATGTAAGAGTGAAAGAGCAAAAGGAAAGAATAAAGATACAAGAATCATAATTCTCTAGTTTCCTATTTCTTGTTCTAATCAAATATCTACTAGTATTAATTAAAATCGAATCAACTCTAAGATCTTCCAACACTCCCCCTCAAGCTGGTGGCCTATATATGTCGAGGACACCTAGCTTGCTCAATAAAA
Source organism: Eucalyptus curtisii (assembly GCA_017140595.1). Lineage (NCBI taxonomy): Eukaryota > Viridiplantae > Streptophyta > Magnoliopsida > Myrtales > Myrtaceae > Eucalyptus > Eucalyptus curtisii. The sequence continues at coordinate 18,833,159 of CM029494.1, forward strand.
ACTTGTGTTGTCTTTGGCATAGTGGCTTAGTAAAGATATCTGCAGGTTGATTCGCTGTTCCAATGCCCTTTGTCATGAGAACTCCTTCTTTGATTTTGTCGCGAGTGAAGTGACAATCGACTTCTATGTGTTTTGTTCTCTCGTGAAAAACTGGATTTGCCGCTAGCTTAAGTGCAACATCGTTATCACAGAACAATTCACTTGGTCCACTGACCTGTATTCCTAAGTCTGAAAGAAGTCCTCGTATCCAGACTATTTCGCAGGTAGTTTTCGCCATGGCTCGATATTCAGATTCAGCTGATGACAATGATACAATGGATTGCTTCTTTGTCTTCCACGAAATCAACGACTTTCTCAATTTAACGCAAAAACCGGTGATAGATCTTCTAGTCATTGGGCAGGTAGCATAATCAGTGTCGCAAAAGGCTGTCATGCCCATATCACACTCACGAGATAGAAAAATACCGAGCCCTGGACATCCCTTCAAGTATCTTACTACTTTCAAGGCTGCATTCATGTGTGACTCTTTTGGCATATGCATGAATTGGCTGAGTATTTGTACTGCGTAACATATATAAGGTCTTGTCATGGTAAGATATATCAATTTTCCAACAAGTTGCTGATACCCTGACGGATCCCTAAGTAAAGAGTCCTTGTTTGATGAAGAAGAATTGAGATCATACTCATGTGTCATCAGCTTGATATTCTGTTCAATGGGAATTACTGCTGGCTTACAACCCGATAATCCTGCTTCAGAAATTATCTCCAAGACAAATTTCCTTTGACTGAGGGAAATACCTTTATCCGACCTGGCAATTTCAATGCCAAGAAAGTATTTGGGAGGCCCCAAATCCTTAATATGAAAATTGGAGTGCATATATTCCTTGAATCTTGCAACATGAGAATCATTGTTTCCCATAACCAATATGTCATCAACATATATCAATAAGTAAATTGATGAACTTCCCTCATTTCATGTAAATAAAGCATGATCATGTTTGGAATGCTGGAAACCTGCATTGGTTAGTGCAGCAGTGAACTTGGCATACCACTGTCTAGATGCCTGTTTTAACCCATACAAGGATTTGCGAAGACGACATACCCGATACTCCCCCTGTCTGCGTAATCCTTGAGGGAGATCCATGTAGATTTCTTCATCTAAATCTCCATGAAGAAAGGCGTTGTGGACATCCATATGATGTAAAGACCAATTGCGTATTGCTGCAACAGATAAAAAGGACCGGATGGTAACTTCCTTCGCAACTGGAGAGAATGTCTCATGATAGTTGAAGCCTTCTCTTTGGGTGAAGCCTTTGGCTACTAACCTAGACTTGTACCGTTCTATGGAACCATCTGATTTGAACTTGATCTTGTAGACCCATTTACATCCGATCGGTTTTCGATGCGGAGGTAAGGGAACAACATCCCAAGTATGATTTTCCATGAGTGCGGTAAGTTCGGACTCCATGGCCTTCGCCATTTAGGATCCTTCACCGCCTCGGTGAATGAAGATGGCTCATGTGCTTCTGAAATTCGCTTATACAAGCACATATGTTCTCGCCGATAAGCGATTGAATGAAACATAGGATGAAACAGGATATTGTGTACCTGAAGAGTTTGCAGTAGAACATATATAATCTTTAGTCCAAGTGGGTGGACGAGTCTGTCTTCCAGAACGACGAGGTAGCTCAACCACATTCTCGGAATCCACGAATGATTCAGTAGCCATGTCTACTGCTGAAGTAGATGGAAGAACTTCCTCAGATGAAGCTGATAATCCCATCTCCAGGTTTGAGAATTCTACTGGTGCCGGTGCCATATGAGATGTAGGCATCATAAGAAAGCCAGGTGCTGACGATAAATCTTCATCGGATAGCAGAAACCGATTATTATCGGATAAATTGTCTTGTGGCAAAGCTAGTTTTTCTTTGAAAGGGAACGTGTCTTCATGAAAAACCACATCTCTACTGATGAAGAAGCGTCCTGTAGAATATTCCATGACACGATAACCCTTCTGAAGGGAAGGGTATCCCATAAAAACACATTGTGTTGCACGGGGGCTCATTTTATCTCGAGGACCCACTGTTGTTGCATAACATAAACAACCAAATACTCTAAGATGGCTATTGTCCCTTTGTTTCTTGTAAAGCATCTCAAATGGAGTTTTACCATGAAGAATTCGACTTGGCATGCGATTAATCGATAGGCAGCTGTGACCACACAATCTCCCCAAAATTCTTCTGGGACTGAAGCTTGGTATTTAATTGCACGGGTTACTTCTAAGAGATATCTATGTTTTCTTTCTACCACTCCATTTTGCTGTGGAGTATAAGTACAAGAACTCTCATGAACTATCCCATGAGTAGATAATAAAGTTGTGCAATCAGAAGTGAAAAATTCTCTCCCATTATCTGTACGAATTCGATGCACAGATTTCTCAAATTGATTCTTAATTAGGGAAAGAAAATTTGATAAATGAGTAAATGTCCGACTCTTTGACTGCATGAGATAAAGCCAAGTGGCACGACTATAGTCATCAACGATTATAAGGAAATAGTGAGAGCCATCACGATGAGAAGTATGATAGGGACCCCAGATGTCCATGTGAATTAAAGAAAATGGATTTTGAGCTCGAGATGTGCTAATAGGAAAAGATGCTCGAGTTTGTTTAGCTAAAGGACATATGGGACATTTTGGATGGGGAAATCGAGCACTATGACCCAGTTGTTGATGCAAAAGGAGATTTTTATTATAACCGAGTGCATTACAATAAATGCCTTTATTTGAGAATTCTAAATCTCCCGGAGAATTGACCCAAAAATAAAGTCCTTGTGCCTCTTTACCCAAGCCCATCACTCACCGGTCGAAGGGTCCCGAAAGATACAATTTTTGGAATTGAATATGGCTTTGCAGAATTGTCCATACATACTTTTGCGACGAAATAAGGTTAAACTCAAAATCTGGGATGTATAGGACATTTTTAAGGACAAGATTTTGACCAAGATGTACGGTACCGATTTTGGTAACATTCATAATGTTCCCATTTGGAAGTCGTACCGTAACAGGAGACTCGAGTATTTTGATGGACATGAGAAAATAGACACTCATTACAAACTATGTGGTCACTCGCGCTGAATCGATAATCCATGCATCAATAGATAATGAATTCTTTTCATGGAAAAAGGTACCGAGAATCCCGCACCAGTGTCACTAGTCCCGAGTTGGCTCAAGGCTTGCACAATATTTTCATATTGTTCTTGGGTGATATTCGCCGAGACGGTCCATAATTTTTCGTGTAGAGACCCGATAGATCGATGCCTTCTTTTCCTTTTTATTATTTGGTCTCCCATGTAATTTCCAACATGTTTCAACAGTATGGTGTGGACGTTTGCAAAATTCACAATATTTATTTTTAATTTTTGAATTTTGTCCACTAACCTTCCCAAATGACGTGGCATTTCGTGTGCCGTAGGATCCTTTATAAACTGGTGCTGACGTGGCAAAATGCCGACCGTCTGATTCAGCGGAGTAACTCGCGAGATCGAAGCCGTCCGATCTCGCGCGTCGATCCCAGCCGTCCACTCCAAAGAAGAGATCCTGCCCGTCCGATCCAGCGCGCCTCCCACGACCGTTAGATCCAGGGTTTCTATCCGGGCCGTCCGATCCACTGCCGCGATCCCAGCCGTCCATCCGAAAAGACCTAGGGTTGTCTTCTCCATTTTTCATCGCAGCAGCTGCGAAGGCTTTTCCTCGCGATTGGCCCGTGGCTCCGAAAACCCCCGCGGCTCCGGCGACGTTTTACGTCGAAACAACCCCGAGATGGAAACGCCGCAAACCCTTCACCGACCCGAGCTTGTTCGTCGCGGCAACCCGCTGGTTTTCTTCTGCCGCACGGCCAGTTGGAAGATTCGGCCGAGCGTTGGTTGAGGTTCCATCGCAAGGATTTGCGAACGAAACACGGCGTACGACTCATTCAAGGTAAGGAGAAATCTGGTGGCCTTCTCTTTCTCTTTGATTGCGTAGTATTGTCGAAGAGTCGTCTCCGGTCCCTCCAACTTCTCCTCGCCCGCCTCAATCTCATTCCACGAGCCGATAGCCGGTTAAACACGTCGGTGACCGAGAGGTTTCCTGTTTTAATTCGCCTAGGGTTTGTGTTACGTGAAAAATTCTCGCCCTATCTGACCTTCCATACATTTCTTGTATGTTTTCCCAGAAAATCTTCGAGTCTTCAGTCGGAGGAAGACCGGCAGCAACATCCGGCGCCAAGCAGTTCCCGATCCAGGTGCGCACTAGTTGGTTGCAGCGCCGCCAGTGCTTCTGTAGTCGCTCGTCCGTTGGAAAAGGTAGGGTTCCCTCAATGAAGCCCTCCTTGGCCTTGGTGACGAGTGCTCGCCGGAGATCCCGAGCCCAAGAGTGATAGTTCGCCGGTCCGGTGAGCTGTTGGTTGATCAGGCGTAATTCCGGCCCGTCCGCTGGTGAAGTGTAAAGCGGATCGCCAATTTCAGGCTGGCCGCCGTTGAACGGAAAAGGGTAAGGCGCACCGTGTGGAAACGGGTAAGTCTCCATTCCCTGTCTCGATAAGAATTCGGGTCTGTGACCCGGAGCAGTTTGTCCCGACTCATCAGTCGGGTCAGTCCCATATGGGTACTGTCTAGATCCAGTCGTCCATGGAGGAGGGTACCATTAGGCTGGAGGCCAGTAGGTCGTTATTGGAATCTGTACTGGAGTAGGGGCAGGGGCCGAGACATTGTTGGTAACCTGCCCTTCTTCAGTCAATCCAATTTGATTAGAAGACGAATTTGCTTGATTCTGAGGTGATGAGTCTTCTTCGGAAGGACTCATATCGTTTTTATCCTTTGCCATGGTATATAGATTGAATTCCTAATTGCTTTGCTGGTTTGTTCTGCAGGGGGAAAGATGCAGCAACAGACCAGAAAAAGACGACGGCAATTCAGAAGGTTGCGGAAGCAAGACTAGGAAGCGGAAGCTCTGATACCATGACAGAAAAGAGAATGGAGTAAAATGCTTTCATTGTATATTCTCTGTATAACATTACATGTACATTTATAATGTAAGAGTGAAAGAGCAAAAGGAAAGAATAAAGATACAAGAATCATAATTCTCTAGTTTCCTATTTACTGTTCTAATCAAATATCTACTAGTATCAATTAAAATCAGAATCAACTCTAAGATCTTCCAACAAACTCTTCCACCATTTCGCAATAAATCAAGTCCTTCGCACCTTCCTTCATCTTCTCAACCTTTTCTTCCCATTGGTATTTTCAGCAAAAGGACACAAAACTACCGTGAAAGGGATATGTCTCGACTTTTTGTCCTACAAAGGAGTGCTATCTTCATAAACTACTATGACTTATTTTTATTAACAACACCTTTACGATTAAATATACACTGAACAAAATGAATACAATTGTCAAAATAAAGAGTTGAAAACCTAATTTACATAACTTAAAACTTTAACAAATTTTGCTCAAGTCATGGTGATCCAAGTTAATTCAAAAATTAAAATTATGATCTTCTTGTGACTAACTAAAAATGAATTTTATTTAAAAATTTAAGTATATTGGATTTGTTTGATTAAAATTTTTTTACCTCAATGCTTTTTTCCTTTTGTAGAACCCCATTTTTTCAACATGCCAATTTCCAAATTTTACAGTTATTTAGTAATTATTTGAAATCTCATTAAATAAGGTTAAAATACATGTGTGATTTGCTAATTTGACTTTTACTGTATCTAGAATTGGTGAAATTGTTTTCGCGAGTACTTTGCAACAAAATTGAGTTTTATATTTAAGTAGTTTTTCAAAGTTTTAAATGGGCTAAGAAGGAATTTTCAATTTCTTTATGAAAAGAAAAATCATTGATAATTGAGAATTTTCTATCAAAATTTGTTTCCCTTATTGGTTCAACCGGTTGCCCATTCCCATTGAATGGGAATTTATGGTCTACAAGATCTTTATTCCCTTTGAAGAACAATGCCTTTCTCTTTAAAAAATAAAATAAAAGAGAATGCTCATAGAAAACTTCCATATTTTAGAGTACATTTTCTACTATTCACAACTATTTTTGAACTGATTATTTATTTATTTATTTATTTATTTTAATCTAGATTTCAAAATCTTTACCCTTTATTTTTCATTTTAGATGAAAAGCACCAGAGTAGTTTCGTCTAATAAAGAGGGAATGTTGAGTTTTTTTAACATAAAGAAACAAATGTCTTTAGTAATGAAACCAATGAAATCTTAAATATAGATAACATATGTGGAAAAACAAGATCAAATGTAAATAAACCTCTGGCCATTGTTCGTCGGAAATTCACAGATATTCGGTGAAATTACGGGCACACTCTACTAACCTAATTCTCTCGTGTACTGATAGTGTATTCCAAATGAGAAGGGTTCCATTAGACCTTGTGATTGTCTTTAAGAAATAAACGATCGTTCTTTTTATATACCGTATCTCATGAAATTGATGGTTATTACGAAGAGGTACGAAGCGTGAAAAAATTGCATATGGAATAACCGCTACTTTAGAGAGAAAATGTGAATCATGGCGACATGTCTTCTAAGAAAGAGTAATATCTTCTATGTATCACAATGCATCTTATTTCTTTAATATTAGCCTATATATGACAACATATCTTAATGAATACACCTGATGTCTATTCCAGAAAATGTTATTCTCATAAACAATAGAATGTGTAATTTAAAAATTGAGAATCAACATTACAATAGAATAAGAGTTTTCATACAATAAAAATCGTCCATGTGATGACAAATCACTTGATGTGACCTATTCCCATATTAGTTACATGATCCTTATACTTCATTGGTAATATACCTTTAGTCAAAGGATAAGCATCTAGTGCTAATGTCTAACTACTTTATTTTCCTTAATATGTTCCCTTATGGTTAAATATTTGATATCAATATACTTATTTCGACTGCCACTTTTGGCATTTTTAGTTATAAAAACTGCAATTGAATTGTCACAATATATATATTTTTTGGTGAAAGGATTGTCACTATATATTTTTAATGGCCTAAAAATAGAATCAACAATTCTAAGCCCATAAATGAAACTCTTCAACTATACACCATGTGAGGTAGCCACAAAACAAGAAACGAACTCAGCCTCCATAATGGAAGTAGGAGTTAAATTATGCTTCGCACTTTTCCAAGATATGGCTCCGCTAGCGAACATAAGGATGTATCTAGATGTTGATTTTTGAGAATCATCGCAACCCACGAAGTCCGCATCCGAATAACTGACTATTTTCAGGTTGTCAGTCCATCTATACATAAACATGTAACTTTTGGTACCTTGAAAGAATCTCATTACTTTCTTTGCAGCTTTCCAACGGTTCATACTTGGATTACTCTAATATCTTTCTAACATTCCCACAGTAGAGGTGATGCTTGGTCGAGTGCAAACCTGAGCATATATCAAGCTTTCGACAGCAGAAACATTTGGAATGTTATTCATTTGTTCCCATTCTAGATCGTTCTTCGTGCACTGATTCAAATTAAACTTGTCACCCCTCATAATGGGTGCTATACTTAATGAACAATCTTTTATCCGAAATGTCTCTGGGACCTTATTAATATAGGTTTCTTGAGATAGTCCTTAAATTCCTCAAGGTCTATCTCTATAAATTTTAATGCCAATGAAATAAGATGCCTCACCCATATCCTTCATATCAAAACTCTTAGAGAAAAATTGTTTCTCCTCATGTAACAACCCATTATCATTGATTGTAAATAGAATATCATCCACATATAGCACAAAGAAACAAATTTTGCTCTCATTGACCTTTTGGTATATACATTGATTCATGACATTTTCTACAAAATCGAATGAAGAGATGACCTCATGAGATCTCAAGTGCCATTGGTGGGATACTTGTTTCAAGCCATATATGGATTTTTTAAGCTTGCACACCAATTCCTCACCTTTACTAGAGGAGAATCTTTTATGTTTTTTTTTTTTTTTTTTTTTTTATATAAACCTTCTCCTCTAGTTTCTTATTGAGGAACGCCGTTTTCATATCCATTTAATATAATTTCATATCAAAATAGGCAACCAATGCCAAAATAATACGAAGATAATTTTTTTTTTTTGGAAAAAGCCACCAAAAACCCCAAGCTTTGCAAATTGTGACACATTTACCTCAAACTTTTTTTTGTGACATGAAAAATCCCGAAGTTTGCTAACCGTGACACATTTACCCCAAACTTTTATTTGTGACACAAAAACCCTGAACTTTCATTTGTGTGACACATTTACCCTAAATCATAGGGGCATTTTGGTCTTTTTACTTTTAAAAACTTTTTTCTTGTTATTTTTTCTTTTTTTCTTCTTCTTCTTTCTTCCCTCCGCCGGCCATGGCGGAGGGAAGCCGGCATCTGGCGAGGGCGGCCCTCGTCGGCGTCGGGCGAGGGCCTCCCTCGCGATCTCGCCGGCGTTCGGGTGAGATTGCCCTCGCCGATCCGGCGAGGAGGCCGCCGGCGAGGGCACCCTTGCCAGGCCCTCGCCTGGCGCAGGCGAGGGCGGCCCTCGTCGGTGTCGGGCCGCCCTCGCCGACACCGCCGAGGGCGGCCCTCACCGACGTCGAGCGAGGGACGGCGAGGGCGGCCCTAACTAGCCCGGAGGGCGGCCCTCCACCGGCTCGACGCCATGGCCGAGGGAAGGAAGAGAGAAAAAGAAAAAAATAAAAAAGAAAAAGAAAAAACATAAAGAATAAGACGAAAATACCCTTAATGGAGTAAATGTGTCACAATTTGCAAAGTTTGGGGTTTTTCATGTCACAAAAAAAATTTTGGGGTAAATGTGTCACAATTTACAAAGTTTGGGGTTTTTTGTGGCTTTTTCCCGTTTTTTTTTTTTATACGGGAGAAAATGTCTACATAGATTCATTCCTTTTGAGTGAATCTTTTAGTAACAAGTCTAGCTTTATATCTTTCAATATTGCCTAATGAATCCTTCTTAGTCTTGAAGACTCATTTGCAACTAATGGTCTTCGCACCATCAGGCAACTCAACCAAACTCCAGACTTCGTTAGATGCCATAGAACTCATATCTTCTTCCATGGTATTGTACAACAAATTTGATTTATCACTATTCATGGTTTGTGAAAACGTTTTAGGATCATTTTCAACTCCAATATTATATTCAGATTCTTATAAATACACAATATAATTACTAGGAATTGTTGATTTCCTTATTCTAGTAGATCTTTTTAATGTTGCGTCAACATTCTCTTGAGGAGCGTGTTGATCAACCGGTTGTTCAACAGTTTCTAATAATTGCTAAACAACTGGATTTACTAGATCAATATCAGTAGATTGTGGAGCTTCAATGATTGGTTGTTCAATAGTCGGTTGAACTGAAGGGGTGATATGAACAACAACCAACCTTATATCTAAGGTGGAATGTTGAGTGTCTGAATGATCATTCTTAGGAATAAAGTCTTTTGATCGATCGTCCCCACTAATTAAATCATTTTCAAGAAACTTAGTGTTTTTTTATTCCAAGTTCCAGAAAGAACCTTTCGATCTAATACAAGAAAACAATGTGTGCATCACGAATACTGATTATTTCAATTCTATTTTTTTGTTCTCTTTTTTTTTTTTCAATACTATCTACCCATTTTACTTGTTAATCTACGAGGAAACAATTCCTCTTAAAATAAAAATGTAAAATGAAAAAAAAAAGATTCCAACTAATATGAAATGGATAATAAAACCTACATCCTTTGGATCTTTCGGTATATCTAACGAAATACCCACTTATGCTCCTTTAGTCCAACTTTTTTTCAAGTGGATTGTAGACTCACCGCAAACGGGCATCCCCAAATGCGTACATGTCACAAATTCGATTTCCAACCTTTAAACTGTTGGAGAAAACTTCCTTATGTGTTTTGAAGTTGACAAAACGTTTCCATCAGTTTGGTCTGAAGACATACAGACTTTGTCATCAAAGTCTGAAGAACGCCAGACCACTAGACTCAAGATTCAAAGTCTACCCTCATTGACAGTTTCCAGACCGACGAAGTTAAAATTCTATTCGGATAGATTAAAACATATCGTTATGGATTTGATTCGTTTGGTTAAGGAATATCTCACGGCTGGAGTTAGCACTTCAAGATCTGTTATTCATATTCGAGTAATCTAGATCTTCTTGATCCGCGAATTATACTTGGAAGGTTCTACTTATGGAAACCGAGATCCTGATTGTATGGGCGAGCAGGATTGTTGGGCTATCGTCATTTTCCTTAAATAGCTCGAGATCTCTCTAATTGATTCTGTCCAACGGGTTGATTGGAAGAACTTCTTTGGAATGTGCCAACGGTATTGAAGGCATAAAGAAGTATATAAGGGAGACATTTAAGTTGTTCAAGAGTGCCCGATAGAAAAATTTAAAAGTCTGAATCTCCTTGTTCTTTTGCGATCTTATTCGTCGAGTTATACTTGTAATCAAAAGAGAGACTTAATTCTTGTGAGACCTTGAGGAAGTGTAGTAGAGTCTCTACACTGTGGAATCAAGGACGTGAGACTGTAAATTCTCTTTTTGATTCTTAGTGGAATCCAGCCGGTGGGCTGTCCGTGCGGGAGAGTGGATGTAGGCTTGGTTTAAGCCGAACCACTATAAACTTGGAGTCTTGATTCTCTATCCCTAATTCTTTTACTTTACATCGCATTTTCATACATCTATTATTGCTTTCAATCTCTTAGTCTATAAATCGATAAAAATTAATCTATCTTGTTATGATTAGCAAAAATCACTTTGATCACCTATTCACCCCCTCTAGGTGCTCGTACTAGTTCTATCATAAACAACTCAAAAGATATCTTTAGGACAGCCTTGATCAAAACTCGGTTTACTATGTACACTGCTATCTTAAGCACCATATTTAATAAAGTTCGTTTTCTTCTTTCCATTACACCATTTTGGTCTGGATAAGTATGTATAGTATACTGGGCAACTATCTCATACTCTTCAAGAAACTTTGCAAATGGACCAGGTGCTTGTCAATTTTCAGTGTATTTACCATATGATCTCCTAAGTCTATCCGATCTCACGTTTTTAGTTTGTTTGTCACATTGGTTTTCTATTTTCACCTTAAATACTTTAAATGCATCTAACGCTTCATGTTTTTATGAAGCAAGTAAAGATACATGTAACGTGAGTAGAGATGGAATATTTTTTACCATACGAGTCCATATCTAGACTACAAATATCATATATATGATTTATAATATTTTTGTACTTCTCTTGGCACATTTCTTCGTCTTGTTAGTTTGTTTCCCCTTTATGCAGTCCACACAAGTATCACAATCAATAAAATCTAAAGTAATGAGTACTCCATCATTTACCAATTGCTTAATTCTATCTCTAGAGATATGTCACAATCTCCGGTGCCATAATATAGAGGAATCTTCATTTACAACACATCATTTTATACCAGTGTTGTCATGAACATGCATCACATTATAATGGGCATTGTCTTGTAAATCAATTCAAAAAAGACCATAAGACAAAGTACCACCCCTAACAATTTCAGATTTAAATAATAAACAGAAGTTTGAATCTGAAAAGTTAAAAGAGTAACCCAAAGGTACAAATCTTAAAACTAAAATTAAGTTTCTAAAGAACTAGGAATATAAAAGGTCATTTCCAAATTCAAAATAAAGCCACTATTGAAAATTAGTCCATTCGTCCCAATAGCTTCCATAGACGAATACATCTTATTTTCTGTATAGATGCTTTATTCACTTCCCAATGGCTTCTTATGGTTTTAAAAACCCTACAATGAATTTGAAGTGTGGATTGTAGATCCAGAATCAATCCACCAAGCGTTGTTACTCATATTAGCCATATTAGATTCATAATAAATACAAGAAATTAGATTACTTTTCTTCTCGAGCCATGCTTTAAATCTGAAGCAATTCTTCCTAATATGTCCCCTCTTTTAACTGAAGATATTTTTAGATTCTTTCTTAATGTCAACTTGGGGAGGTATCTTACTCTTTCCTTTTTGTTTACCATGACTCCTATTCTTTTCTTATATTGCCAAATGAGTACTTTCTCTCGATTCCATAATCAATCTTTATTCCTTTTGAACACACATGGTCATGAGTTTATTAATTAACAATTTATTCTTATGTATATTATAAGAGATCTTAAAATGTGCATACTATTGTGGGAGAGTATTCAAAATATAATACACAAGAAAATATTAAGATATTTGTTGACACCTAAATTTCACCGAAATTAATTAGTTAAAAATAGCATTAGAGGTTAGAAATTAGCCAAAAAAAATTAAATTAAAAAAAAAACCGTAAATGGTCGGGTCGGGCCGGATCCAGCCTTGGCTTGACCTGCTCATTTCCTTTTCTCTTCCCCCCCGCAAACTGGGCCGGACCAGCCTCTTCTCTCCTTTGGCCCGGCTCACATCTCTCCTTCCTCCTCTAGCTGGTCTTCGCGCAGACCTGCAGAGGCACAGAAGCTGCAGCAGCGAGTGCAGGCAGCAGAGGATCGGGGTGGCTGGCTTCCGATGTGATCCGCAGGTCGGGTAAGCAGACCGGTCGATAGGCTGGCAAGGCAGGAGCCGGGCACATTGATCGTTGACCTTGAAGGGCTCGGAGGTACCTGTAGAAAAAGAAGGAGAACAAAAGCATAAAAGGAGAAAAAAAAAATGAAAGGCGAGGCAGTGCGAGAGAGAGAGATAGAGAAACACAGAGGGAAACACAGAGCAAACCAAAGGGAGGAGAGAAGCTTGAGGGAGCAGCTAGCCGCTGTAGAAGGCCCGTTCGCCCACCGACCGCCGCCGTCTTCCTCCGAGCCCAGGTTGGTATTCCTTCGAACACTTGGTGCGTGTTCTTTTTTAGGTTGAGCCAACCGGAGCTCGTTCCGTCCAGTTCGGGCGAGCTCTGGCCTCCGTAAATCCCCGTTTAGATCATCGTTGCCTGTTGGTTATTTGCTGCGGACCTCAGACCCACCTCGAGTCTTGGTTAGGTCTCGGATCTTGTGAATCCAGATTGCCCCCCACCTATTCGTCCAAATGCCCTAGCTGAAACTTCGCTTTGCCGTTCCCGACTTCGGTCTTGTTTGGCCACCGGAGTACCATCGCGGTCTGGCCGGAGGCCGAGCTACGTCCCTACCTGGTCGTAGTAGGAGCGTCGTGCTCGGGTTAGTCGTCGCCCGCGTCGATCACCGTCGTCGTCCCCCTTGTCGCGACTAGACGGTCGCAGGGCAGGGGCCGCGGGCTGGCGGAACGCCGACCCCGACCGACGTCTCCGCCACGACCGTTGCGACCCCCAACTCCAGACGTCGAGGGTCGCTCTCGTCCGCCCAGTTGAAGCGGCGTCATCACGGCCCTCGCCGAACGGGTCACCGTGGTGCGTGCTTCGTCGTCCCCTGTTGCGGAGCAAGGCCGAGGGCCGAGCTGGGCCAGATCATAGATCCGGCTCGGCCGGCCCTCTTCTATTCAGGCCCGTGGGAGGCCTCTTTCAAAAAAAAGAAAAGAGAGTTGGGCCCATTGGTTGGGCCCAACACTTGGTGCGTGTTTTTTATTAGGTTGAGCCGACCGGAGCTCGTTCCGTCCAGTTCGGGCGAGCTCTGGCTTCCGTAAATCCCCGTGTAGATCATCGTTGCCTGTTGGTTATTTGCTGCGGACCTCAGACCCACCTCGAGTCCTGGTTAGGTCTCGGATCTTGTGAATCCCGATTGCCCCCCACCTGTTTGTCCAAATGCCCAGCTGAAACTTCGCTTTGCCGTTCCCGACTTCGGTCTTGTTTGGCCACCAGAGTACCGTCGTGTCTGGCCGGAGGCCAAGCTGCGTCCCTACCTGGTCGTAGTAGGAGCGTCGTGCTCGGGTTAGTCGTCGCCCGCATCGATCACCGTCGCCGTCTCCCCTGTCGCGACTAGACAGTCGTAGGGCAGGGGCCGTGGGCCAGCGGAACGCCGACCCCGACCGACGTCTCCGCCACGACTGTTGCGACCCCCGACTCCAGACGTCGAGGGTCACTCTCGTTCGCCCAGTTGCAGCGGCGTCGTCACGGCCCTCGCCGAACGGGTCACCGCGGTGTGTGCTTCGTCGTCCCCTGCTGCGGAGCAGGGCCGAGGGCCGAGTCATAGATCCGGCTCGGCCGGCCCTCTTCTATTTAGGCCCGTGGGAGGCCTCTTTCAAAAAAAAGAAAAGAGAGTTGGGCCCAACCCCCTATCAAACGCAGGCCGGACCATGGCTAGTCGGGCCTGGGCCTTGTCTTTTTGGGCGGGCCGATCGGCCTGCCCCCCAATCGGACCCGAACCCAGGTCGGGTCAGACCGGGCCCGACCCAGTTCACAAAAAAAAATTAAAAATTATTATTTAAAAAAAATTAAAAAAATTAAAAAAATTTCGAAAATCCAAAAATTGTAGGGTTTAGTTGGAAATTGCTATGTCTTGCTTTCTTAGTGTAATTAGACCTTTATTTACTCGCATATTGATTATATCACGTGTTTAACGTGTATATTTAATTATGTTGAATTGCACGTGTTTAATTTTATTGCAATTAGGATCTTGATAGCTATGATTATTACTTTAATGACTGCAAGCTCACATAATCACCTCACATGTTAGTGGATAGGTATAAAATCAATCCAAACTGCTTGCCAAAAAAATCATTTTGTTAAAATGAACAAGATTAGGTACCGAAAGGGCACTAATTAGTCAATTAGTGTAATCAAGTCCCCGACCCGAGATTCTCTGGTTGCGTAGGAAGTGAGGTACACTCTCATGCCTCACTTGGTTTCTAGCCGACCCCAATAGGCTAGTGGCGACTCCTTTTATGCAAAAATTCCTAAAGAATATCCCAATGTCGCACGGGGTTTGGGCTTGGGAGAGTCCGCGCCTAATCATGGGCTTTAGGCCTGTCCTTTAGGCAATACTCCTAAACCTATTCCCTCCCCCCGAGGGTAGGTCGCGACAATATTTCAACCTCAAGGTTCTTGAGCTGAGCTGCAATATCCTCATCTTCATGATGTACTCACACACACTTCTAACACTGATGAGCTTCAATGATGAAAACTTTATAATTAGGGTCATGGGCGCCTTTTCAGAAGTCTCAAACTATGCATCAATGGCCTCCAACAAAGCCTTAGCATTGCTATGCTGAGCAATTGAACCATGGATACTAGGAGATATTTTAGCCCTAATATCGCACTAAGACGGTTGGACCGCTCTCATTAATTATAAATGGCTATCTCAACTGCAGTGCTCAAATTGGTATGAGCATATAGTTTGCCTTTCCTTATAATATAGTCAATGTCCATCCACCCTAATTGAAGAAGAATTAACTTATTCCAAACTTTATAGTTTTCACAATTAAGTATGGGAACATCATACTTAAATTTAGAGAAATTTATAGGTTGCAAAACTGAATATCAAACAGTCATACTTATGTTACAAAATATGGGACAAAATATACATGAATCATGTTTTACCATTTTAAACATGTCACAAATAGAAATTACATAACATAAAAACTGCCATAGCTAAATTTTTAATTTAAATAGATTCATAATTACATCATGAAGAAACTACCATATTATATACCTTTTATTCATTCCTGTGGGTAAATTAAGAAAAATAATATGATATTTCATCATAATTAATCATATTAATAAAGTGAAAAATCTTGTGGGATAAAATTTGTCATATTAATATAATTAATTACAATAAATGTCAATTTCTAAATATGATTCGGAAGCTCTTAATAGATAATTTAATTAATTAAAGATCTTGTGCCTACTCTCTAATTAATTAAAATATATGGATTATTGGACATTTAATTTCATGCATAAAACATTCACACAAATGCATGAAAGGGAAAAAAATAATAAATAAATGCACCAAGAGGCAGAATAATAAAATAAATTCGGCTAAGAACTGAACCGTAAATTTAACGTCAAGGGAAAAATCATAATAATAGCAAAAAGAGGGGCGAAACCGCAATAACAACCAAGAAGGAGGGCAAAATGGTAAATAAACGAAAAAGGCTAACAGGCAAGTGCCGTCTCTTCAACAAGCGGGCACATGGCCCTCACACGCCTGCAACTGCCCTGGTGTGTGGGTCACACACCCCTGCAGTTGTGGGCGTGGCACCCATGAGCCAATCGTTGCACGCGCGTGGGGCCATGCGCCTTCTTCCTCATGGCGGTGCAATCGTATCGGTCCGAAGTTGAGTGGTGGGTCCTCGGAATTTGGCCGAAATTGGGATTTTCTTCTTGACCCCAAAATGGCCGAATTACTGTTCACATAAAAAGCTCCAAAAAATACACCAAAAATTCAACAAAAACAAAGCAGAGGCACTAAACATGCTCATATACCAAATGTTAGACATAAAAATTATATATGGAAAAAAATCAAATGTAAAGAAACCTCCAACTACTGTTCGTCGAAAATTTATTGAGATTCGGTGAAATTACGGACACACTCTATTAACCCAATCCCCTTACGTATTGATGGTGTATTCTAAATGAGAGGGGTTACGTTAGACTTTATGATTGTGCTTAAGAAATGAACAATCATTTTTTTGTTTTATATATTGTCTCTCATCAAAGCGGTTACCAAATTGGCAGTTGTTACGAAGAGGTACGAACATGGAAAAATTGCGGTGGAATAACCGCTACTTTAAAGAGAAAACATCGGTTTGAAAATGTGGGATCACATTTTATATATATACACATATATGTAAATAACATGAAAGTCATTACCTAAGTTCCTTATTACTCTGAAAATTCATAGTAAGACGGATAAAACTCATTATTTTAAGATCATCGCTAAGATTCACATATTGAACCTGGACCCATTGCCACAAAAAAGGGGGAAAAACCGAGATCAAGAGGCCGTATCACATAATTCTCAATTTGTCTATTCATGCTGTTGTTTTTCCTAGATATGTTTGGGAGACCAGGGAGAGGCTTGGTAATTTGATATGGTCTTGGCACATGATTTGAGCTTGAGTTATTATTATATTTTAGGAATTAGTTGCGTTCTCCCTTAAGCTCGTTTTGAAGCACTAAACTTTTCAAGAAAATATCCTATAAACTTTGTTACACTCCTATATCGTAGGGAGCCCCACATGGCCATAGTTGGCATTGCACTCCAAAAGGGAAAGGAAAGGAAAGAGGGAAAAGCTTGCATAATATGGGAATAAAATGGTTGTAAATTAGGTAAAACTGCCAGTAACTCATGAGCGCCACTTGTTATTTGCGACATAATTAGCGTAATTTATTAGAGGCACAATTGGCTGCTCGCTACTGCTTTATCAGGACGGGTTGGATGAGGATCAACTTGAGGTTGTCTTTGGTCTCGCGATCCGGAATCCCATGACCGTCCCCGTATTGATAGAACAGTTGAGACGCTCGCGCAAGATTCAGACACGCACCGCGAAAAGGCCCGGGGCATGGATTGTAACAGAAAGCATCTTCGTTCATTTGTTTCCAGGCGTCTTGCACTAGACTTTTGATGTGTTGTCGAGTTGCTTCTTCGGAAGCTCCGGTTTCATTCATGTAACAGTGTAGTGACTTGAAATTATCTCCCCTTACCAACTCATCCTGCAATATGTATGTTCCCGATCATCAAAGGTGCGACAAATTGAATTGCAAAATTGGATGGTTAATCTAAAGAAAACTTACTGATGAGGTGCTCAAATCGTTTGTGAGTCGAAGGATTAGGGAGGAGCAATACATAACGTTGGGGATGTTGCATACATATTCTAGGATCTCTTTGGATAATTTGTCCGAAGTGGTGAAGTAAGAGCAGAGCAGCACAAGATATCCTCCTATAGATGTCACCGAAGCATTGAGATACTCCTTTAGTGTTGGTATGTGGCCCTCGTGATACCACTTTGCTTCTTCTAACCAAGTCTTGCCTTGATTTACCCACTGAGATATGTTAAGATGTAAGCAATCAGTGAAACACAGACTTCATGAATTATGAGCTATTCTCTTGGAATCACAAATTCAAAAATGATGGCCTAACTTAGTGAGGAGTGATATGTACCAATTTGTGTAAGTAGGGAATGATGTTGAAGCCTTGCTCTTTCATGGTCCAATAACCAACTTCATTGGTAGTGTTGTACATGGCAAGGAAACAGGTCCTTATTGTTAAAGGAAGCTTGTCAATTTTAGAGATATCCCATCTGCAACATTTCCATTACAAGCACGACATTAGTATTCATTTGTCATTAGTGTAAGCTTAAGATCTCTTGATGATGGTGTGCACAAACCTCTCAATAAATTTCGTCAACAACTGAAGTTCTTCCCATGAGCCGAAAACGTCATAAACATCGTCCATCAATGTGATCATACAAGTGATCTTGGTGCTCATCTCCCTGAAAGCTCCAAATTGTGGTTCATAGACCATTAAAGCATTCCATAAGTAATGTTCCATCAGTCTGTCCCGGCAAAAATCCATCTTGTTCAACCCCAAATTCACCCACCACCTGATAGAGATTGGAGTTTGCATGATAAGAACATATGAGAACTCAAACTACTAAGGTTGGTATTGGTTGATTGCTCAAAGGACAGGCTTGATACAAAACGTATAATAACCTTAGTTAAAATAAAAGTTATTTACTAAGGGTGAGTATGTTTCCAAGATAGAACCTAGAACCTTAGAATTGGACAAGCACTTAAGAACCGGATTTGTGGGAATCTGTTTGGTTCTAGGTAGATTCTAAGGTATGTGGGGTAGGTTTTAAATTCAAAAACATTGGGAAATCGGTTTTGACAAATAAGTTGTAGGCTCTATTGTTAATGCAACATGGAACTTGTAACTTAAAATCTGGAATAAGTTTTTGTATGTTTTCTTGCAATCCTGCAGTATTTCATGGCATTCAATGATAAATGTATAATTTGGAATCATTAATTTGAGCTTTCATTTTATGTTTGAAACTTTTACCTTGTTAATATTTCATATTTTTCATGTATTTAAATATAAGTTATGATCAGTGAATTGTAATAGTAAGTGATGATTATTAAATGTGATAGTTCACTATAATCGTTTAATTAATAATACGGGTGGAACTTAGGTCCCTAGAATTTATAACATGGTAGATTCTAGGTTCTAGGATATGCAAAATAAGTTCCAAGTTCCAAAAATGAGAAACCTATTCTAACGGGTAGGTTCTAGATTTTATATGAAACTTGTACGAAATCTGCAATTGCTCACCTCTATGATTTATATCCAAAAGAAAGTCACCTATTTAAATTGGAATGGACCTGTCGGGCTCATTAGAATGGGAAAGGCCCGCAAAATCTTCATTTACAAGGCCCACCTATACATAATTTGTCTGATATTGGGTTTTATCGTTGGGCTATACAAATCGGGTCATAAGAGCAAATGAAAGATTTAGTGGTCCAAAAACTGTGACCTTCTAAGTGCATGTGTTTCAAGACCAATTACCTGGCTAATTTGCTGACTTCGTCTCTATAAACTGATTGCACCATATTGAAATCGAGCTTAGCCAAATCGAGCAAGACGGGGTTTGAGCGATCGCACTGATCTTCCTCATACATGTCCATGAACCATCTGGCCTCCAATCTGTTGGGCCTCCAGTGAACGGGCATGTCCAAAGCGTGATCTATCTTTTTCGCCCAAATATGGTCTCCCTTGAGATTTTCTAGACATGTAGAAGAGAAAATCTTGGCTTCATCGATGATGGCTTCACCTTTGAATCCGCAGAAGGATGCTTCATACAGGCTCAATAAACCCTGGACATCTTCCCTCAGGGATTTTTTGAAACTGCTTGCATTTTCCGTCATGAATCTTTCAAATATGCCTGTGCATAAAAGCAACATATTTTGTGCATACGCATTCCTAAATGATATATATATTTTCAAATGATATTTGGCATATGTATAATACTACCTTGCTCCACATTAAAGCCGTTTTGGCGGAGAAGCCTAAACCGAAGCGCCGTGGCGTGGAGATCATCATCAAAAGCCCCGGACCCATTGGTTTTGCCATTGATAACAGCTTGCAATGTTTTCTTGATTTCCAACTCAAAGTGGTATCCCAATCCTAGCCGTTGAACCGCATCGATATGCTCGAGCTTCTCCACCTGAGGCATTTCGCTGCAAATGAAATCCTTCACCTCTTCCTTCATCTTCTCGACCCGTTCAATGTATCTCTCCTCCTGCATCGCCGACGAGTTCACTGGTTGTTCTCTTCCCATTTGTACTTTTAGCAAAATAACACAAAACAATCACATGAAAAAGCACGCTTATTGGCATTCTAGTAGTGTAGCGTTGTGGTTACCCGGTATTCACTTCTAAGCGACTGAACAAAGTCGTAGTCCCAAGTGCTCGGCCGGAAATTCGCCGAGCGCCTCTTCGACCCATTGCTTGTGACACCAGAAGCCGCCATGAATTGATGCGGTGGTGGTTGAAAGATTTTAAGGAAGAGAGAGAGAATGCGGAACGTGAGAAGGCCAACGTTGTTGTTGGTTGATGATCGGTGTGAAGTGCAAGGTTTCGACACTTCTATTTATAGAGTTGTTCCGCGCGAAGGACCCGAATATCTTGTAATAGCCGCCCTTAATTCCTTTGCGTTCTTGGTTAGCCCTTCACTTGCTACAGGCCAACAAAGACGTTGATTTCTGCTATCAAATTGAATAAGCGCAGAAAAGTATTTTCAGAAGACTTCCCCTTTGACCTTCTAATGACGGTAAAACAACGCGTGCTCGATAGCGATGGTCCACTTATCGAGAATCGCACGACAACGTTCCTTCAAAGTCATTTGACATTGCAAGGGAATCGGTGACTTGATCATTTCCTTTTAGAACAACGGCATTGAATCTGTTTGTTCATGGAAAATGACAACCTAACAGCACCGTTAGTCTTCAATATGGCTTTTCCACCACAGATTTTCTCAAATAAATCTGTTGACTTGTTCAACGGTTTTTTTTTTTTTTTTTTTTTGGAAAAATCAAAATTGAAAAGTCTCATCGTGAGGAATGTCTTAGAATTCCACTACGTGAGATTTCTTTAATATGAAAAAAGAACAAAACAATTATATATCTAAACATAGATAATTACAAGCATCAATATCATCACTAGAAAAAAAAATTGGTCAAGTCATTAGAAAGATTAATTAAAGTTCAAAGATGAAAAAACAATTGAAATATTGGCTTTAGAAGTAAATAAGGGACGTGTATCTTACAAAACTTATATTTAAATTCATCTACAAGTCCGATTTTGGCACTTAAGTGTCACTTTCCAAACTTTTAACACTTAAGTGTCCCTCTGTGCCAAGTTTTGACATTTGGGGTGTAGTTCTACCGCCGAAAACCAGTGAACTTATGGCCTCTGTGGCTTATGCTATATGTTAAACCTAAAAGCACATTTAACGGAAAAATAGTTCGAAATGTCATAAATCTATTATATTTTTGTCAATTCAGTCCCAAACTTTTTAATTATGTCAATTAAGTCTAAACCTCTTCACATTTTGCCAATTGAGTCATTCTAGTCAATATGAGTCCCTAAGTTCCTTATCACTCTAAAAATTCATAGTGAGACGCACAAGAGTCATTATTTTAAGATCATGGCTGAGATTCACCATCTTGATCCTAGACCTAATCGCCACAAAAAAAAAAAAAAAAAAAAAAAAAAAAAAAAAAAAAGAAGAAGCTCCACATGCCGTATTGCCCACAATTCTCAATCTGTCTGCTCGCACCATGTTTTTCCGAGATAATTTTGGGAGACGGGGAAGAGATTTGGTAATTTGATATGGTTTTGGTGCACGATTTAACAAGAGTAACTTAATATATTTTAGGAAGTACTTGCGCTCTCCTAGGAAATCCTTAAGCCCCTTTTTTGGAGATTGAAACTTTCTAAGGTAAAATCCTGTAATATTTGTTACATATTGTTTGGTAGGAAGCCCAACATGGCCATGATTGGCATTGCAGTCCAAAAAGGAATGGAAAGATGGAAAAGCTTACATTATATGAGAACACAATTGGCCTAAATTAGGTATAATTGCCAAGTAGCTTATCAACATCGCTTGTTATTTGCGACATAATTAGCATAATTAATCAAAGGCACATTTAGCTGCTCAGTATCAGGCCGGCTTGGATGAAGATCGGCTTCAAGTTATCTTTAATCTCGCGATCTAGAATCCCATGATTGTCCCGTACTGATAGAACAATGGAGACACTCTTGCAAGGTTCAGACATGCATTGAGAAAAGGTATGGGGCATGGGTTATAACCAAGAGCATCTTCGTTCATATCTTTCCAAGCATCTTGCACCATATGTTTGATGTGCTGTCGAGTTGCTTCTTCAGAAGCTCCGCGTAACAGTGTAGTGACTTGAAATCATTTCCCCTTGTCAACTCATCCTGCGCTATGTATGTTCCTGATCACCTAAGGTGTCATAACTTGAAGTGCAAAATTGGATGTTAACCTAATGGATATTTATTGATAAAGTGCTCAAATTGTTCGTGAGCCGAAGAATTAGGGAGGAGCAATGCATAACGTTGGGGATGTTGCATAGATATTCTAGGGTCTTTTTGGATAGTTCTATTGATGTCACTGAAGCATTGAGATACTCCTTGAGTGTTGGTTTGTGGCCCTCATGATACCACTTTGCTTCTTCTAACTAAGTCTTGCCTTGATTTATCCACTGAGATATGTTAAGATGTGAGTCAGATATGTTAAGACGTGAGTCGTCATTAAAACGAAGACACCATGAATTATGTTCTAATCTCTTGAAATTACAAATTCAAGAATGATGGCTTAACTTAGTGAGGAGTGACATGTACCAACTTGTCATTAAAACGAAGACACTGTGAATTATGTTCTAATCTCTTGGAATTACAAATTCAAGAATGATGGCCTAACTTAGTGAGGAGTGACATGTACCAACTTGTGTAGATAGGGAATCATGTTGTAGCTAGGGATGATTAGTTCTCGGTCTCAGTCCTCTTGGAATTACAAATTCAAGAATGATGGCCTAACTTAGTGAGGAGTGACATGTGCCAACTTGTGTAGATAGGGAATCATGTTGTAAATTCAAGAATGATGGCCTAACTTAGTGAGGAGTGATGTGTACCAACTTGTGTAGATAGGGAATCATGTTGTAGCTAGGGATGATTAGTTCTCGGTCTCAGTCCTCTTGGAATTACAAATTCAAGAATGATGGCCTAACTTAGTGAGGACTCTTGGAATTACAAATTCAAGAATGATGGCCTAACTTAGTGAGGAGTGACATGTACCGACTTGTGTAGATAGGGATGATTAATTCTTAGTCTGTCCGGTTCCAAAACCAGGTTCCTCTTTTGTGGAAGCAGGAACCAAACCGAAAAATGTTGGAACCAACTTACCGAAAAATGTTGGAACCAACTTGTGTAGATAGGGATGATTAATTCTCAGTCTGTCCGGTTCCAAAACCAGGTTCCTCTTTTGTGGAAGCAGGAACCAAACTGAAAAATGTTGGAACCGAATACCACCTAGAGGGATTGGTCCTCTTGTTTGGTCCAACAGATTTGATTGGCAACCACCTCCCACTACCTCTTTTTGCTAAACTTATTTTTGCGGAAAGGCCAAACCAGTATGAACATGTGGACTACCAAGCTTGGTTTTTAAAGGCAATCTCTCAAATGCTCTTTGAGCAGTTATTCAATGTGGGACTCTTGGAGGCCTGGAGTAGCACTTGCATGAGGGGCAGAGAGCAAGGGAGAGGGAGAGGGAGAGGGAGGGAGAGGGAGAGGGAGTCCTACATCGACCACATAGAAGTAACCAACAAGCTGTCGATCTATATAAAGAGGGAGGGACTTCTTTTCTAAGACTTTCGGCTAGTGTCCTATTTTATGTTGGAAACATAGCATGGAGAAGGACCTTCAAATGGTACTTCAATTGTTACAAGTACTCACAATTGAAGCACGTTTTGAGTAATTCCCTAAAGTTCTAAAAAATTAGTAGTCGGTCCGAGTTTGGCGGTCGCTTTTGCCTTAGGAATTGGGAATGTCGCATAGGATTTGGGAACTAGAAAGAATGGTGTCGGTTTTATTTTCATAGAACCAACAAGCGGCCTGGTGTCTTTGAGAATTGGAACAAATTAATCGGTTCGGTCCGGTCTGGGTGGTTCCGAGTTGGACAGTTCTCTTTGCTCACCCTTAGTTGTAGCCTCACTCTTTCATGGTCTAATAGCCAATTTCATTGGTAGTGTTGTCCGTGCAACATTTCCATTACGAGCATGATATTAGTATTGATTTTATATTAGTGTAAGCGTAAGATCTCAAGGAAATTAAAAAAAAAAAATTAGTGGACAAACCTCTTGATGAATTTCGTCAGCAGCTGAAGTTCTCCCCATGAGCCAAACGCGTCATGGATATCATCCGTCAACGTGATCATACACGTGATCTTTGTGCTCATCTCCCTGAAAGCTCCAAATTGCAGTTCATAGACCATCAAAGCATTCCATAAGTAATGTACCATTAAAGTATCCATAAGTAATGTTCCATCCGTCTATCCTAGCAAAAATCCATCTTGTTCAACCCTAAATTCACCCACCACCTGAAAGAGATTGGAGTTCATGTGATAAGAACATACGGAAAAAGAAACTACTAAGGTTGGTATTGGTTGATTGCTCAAAGGACGGGCTTGATACATAAAGTATAAAAACATTACTTGAAATTAAAGTTATTTATATCAGAAAGAAAGTCACCCATGTAAATTGGAAGGGACCTGTTGGGCTCATTAGAACGAGGAAGGCCTACAAAATATTCATTTACAAGGCCCACCTACACATAATTTGTCTGTTATTGGGTTTTACCTTTTTTGGGCTATATACAAATCGGGTCAGTTTGACTTGATTTATTAGAAAAAATCGGATTTAGTGGGCCAAAGACCGCTACCTTCTTAGTGCATGTGGTGCAAGACCGAGTACTTGGCTAATTTGCTGACTTCGTCTCTATAAATTGACTGCACTATGTCGAAATCAGGCTTAGCCAAATTGAGCAAGACGGGGTTCAAGCGATCGCCTTGATCTTCCTCATACATGTCCATGCACTATCTGGCCTCCAATGAACGGGCATGTCCAAAGCGTGATTCATCTTTTTCGCCCATATGTTGTCTTCCTTGAGATCTTCCAAACATGTAGAAGAGAAAGTATTGGCTGCATCCATGATGGCTTCACCTTTAAATCCATAGAAGGATGCTTCATATAGGCTCAATAAACCCTTGACATCTTTCCTCAGGGATTCTTTGAAACTGCTTGCATCTTTTGTCATGAATCTTTCAAATAGGCCTGTGTATAAGAATAACATGTTTTATGTATAAGCATCACCAAATGGTATTTGTATCTTCCATTGATAATTGGCATATGTATATATACTGCCTTGCTCCACAGTGAAGTCATTTTGGCGGAGCAGCCTAAATCGAAGCACCGTGGCGTAAAGATCATCATCAAAAGCCCCGGCCCTATTTGTTGTGCCATTTATAATGGCTCGCAATGCGTTCTTGATCTCCACCTCAAAGTGGCATCCCAGTCCTAGCCGTTGAACCGCATCGATCTGCTTGGGCTTCTCCACTTGAGGCTTCTCGCTGTGAATGGAATCCTTCACCCCTTCCTTCATCTTCTTGACCCGTTCCATATATCTCACCTCCTGCATGGCCGACGATTTCACCGTTTCTTCTCTTCCCATTTGTACTTTGAGCAAAAGAACGCAAAACAACCACATGGAAAAAAGCACCCTATTAGCATTCTATTAGTGTAGTGTCGTGGTTACCTGGTATTCACTTCTAAGTGACTGAACAAAGTCGTAGCCCCAAAAGTGTTCAACCGGAAATTTGCCGTCCGCCTCTTTAACCCGTCGATCGCCAAATCGCCCATTACACCGCAAGCTGCCATGAATCAGGCGGTGGTTGAAAGATTTTAAGGAAGCGAGAGAGAATGTGGAGGGCGAGAAGGCAAATGTTCTTTGTCGGTTGATGATTGGTGTGAAGTACAAGGTCTTGACACTTCTATTCATAGAGATGTTTCCATGCGAAGGAATTATTTTGTAACGATGGTAAAACATCGTGGGCTCGATGGTGACGGTCCACTTATCGCTAATCACACACGAACGTTCCGTCAAAGTCGCGACGTAAAGCTTTGCTAGAAAGAGAGAGAGAGAGAGAGAGAGAGAGACATTCAGAAGAAGACGAAGGGAATCGTTGACTTGATCTTTTCCTTTGAGAACAACCGTATTAAATTTACTTATTTATTTCATTGAAAACCCACAAGTGGAGTATTACGTGCACGCGGAATCCTTCTTATTGACAAGCGCCCATTGAAATTGACATAATTTAAGCGAAAGTTTTTTATTAATTGAAGGATCAACGTCGCAATCTGAAATAGGATTTTCGGCATGGCAACCCAAATCGGACTCTAAATTTGGCCAATAAGGAATGGAGGATAATGGATAACGGCTGGATTAGTGGCTTAAAAAAAAGAGATATCACG
Organism: Eucalyptus curtisii; assembly: GCA_017140595.1. NCBI lineage: Eukaryota > Viridiplantae > Streptophyta > Magnoliopsida > Myrtales > Myrtaceae > Eucalyptus > Eucalyptus curtisii. Next base: position 18,859,668 of record CM029494.1, read on the forward strand.
ATCTTGAAAGGAACGTGATTGTGGGGCGTGCTCGAAGCCAGGAATCGGTGGAATTTCTTCCACCATTAAAGGATTTACATTTTGAAAGTACGACCGGCAAGGGGGCAACTAGGCAAGACATAAATTAATTTAATGTAGCTACTATGTAGATGCAAAACAAGCACTACTTAAGTAGTGGCATGAGAATTAGTCGTCGTGAAAGTTTAGTTAGCCGCCGTCCTGTTAATGCATCCATATCAACGAAATTAGCATCTATTATAAGTGTTTGATTCCTCCAACAATGTTAACATTCTCCATAAACATGAATCCTACATACAACGATAGGAATATAAGGGAAAACTACCAAAAAGACAATCATATTGATGTGAATAACAACAGATTCCGCTCAAGAAATGCCATGAACTAAGCACATAATAGCATATGCTTCTTAGACGAGTTTTATAAAGCTTGTACAAACACCCGTCACTAATGTATGAGACCAAAGGCTTTCTCCAAAAGCGAGTTCATGGCCAACCAGGCATCCCTAATCGAGGGGCACGGGTTTGAATAAAGTCGACATAATATGGTCCCTGGTCTCGTGACCAGGAAGGCCGTGTCCGTCTCCATACTGGTAAAAGCACTAAGAAGCTCGCGCCAAGTTCAAACATGCCCCGAGAAAAGGCTTGAACCCGGGAAACGGGTAATCTTCGAACGCATCTTTGTTCATTGTCTTCCACGTCTCGTGCACTAGATGCTTGATGTGTTGATGTGCGGCCTCTTTCGAAGCGCCGGTTTCATTCATGTAACATTCTAGCGCCTTGAAATTGTCTCCTCGTGCCAATTCATACTAAGCATGGATGACATTGATGGATCGCAAATATAAGTCCCGAAATTCATCTCACATTCATATCAAAGAAATTAAAATATCAAAGTAAATTACCGATGATGTACCGAGATCATCATTGAGTCGAAGAATCTTGGCAGAGCAGTGCATGATTCTCGGGATTTTTGACACGTAATCAAGTCCCTCCTTGGTCAAATTGTCTGTGGTCAGGAAGTAGCTGTGCAGCAGCATAATCAGCCCTCCGATAGAATCCACCGCATTGCTCATGTACTCCTTCAACGTCGGTTTAATGCCCTCGTTGTACCAACGGACCTCCTCTATGTACGCTCTGCATTCATCCGCCCACTAGAGGATTGAAATTAGAAAATAATGTCAATAACCAAGTCGAGGGATGTTCTTTTTCTCGTAGTTTTTTAGATTCTCAGGAGTTATAAGAAGTCATCAAAAGTTAGAAGTAAAAAAATATGGAAAATTGTCCAAAAAGTTTTAAACCTATTATATTTTTACCTGTTAATTATGTCAATTGAGTCATAAACCGTTCTCATGTTTGCCAATTGTGTCCATCCGATCAATTTTGGTTGAAAATCGTTGACGTGTATGCTGGTTATCCTACAATTTTTAAATAATTTTTTGAAATTTATTTTATTTTTTCCCCTTTTTTAATCTCTTTTCTTGTCTTTTCTTTTTCTTTTTCTTTTTCCCTTGGGCAGCCTATAGGTGAGGGCTGCCCTCAAGGGGGGCTTGCTAGTGAAGACTAACTTTGCCTGAGGCCAGCGACCATTTTTTGAGGTGTGGTGATGGCTGACAAAGGGAAAAAGGGAAAAAGTAAAAGAAGGAAAAGAGAAGGGGAAAAAAAAACAAAGGAAAAAAAATAAAAAAAATTGAAAAATCGAAAAAAATTAAAATATTAATAACAATTGTCTATGTCACGAAAGACAGTCGGCGTCTATGTTAGCAATTTCAACTAAAATTGATTAGGTGAACTCAATTGGCAAAATATAAAAATATTTATGACTAAATTGACATAATTAAAATGTCTATGACTAATTTGACAAAAGTACAATACATTTAGAACTTTTCAGACAGTTTTCCCTCGAAAAATAAGTTGTCCAACACAGTCTAGAAATTACTAGTTGAAAGGTTTAGCAAGCGGAGATTACCACTTTTCGCATGTAAGGAATGGGATTGATTCCTCACTCTCTCATTGTCCAATACCCAATTTCATTGGTCGTGTTGTACAAGGCCATGAAACTATCCCTTATTGTTGGAGGAAGGTTATCAATATCTGTGATGTCCCACCTAGATAAGTTGCCACCATTTTAGCAATTTTATATTTCAACGAAAAAAAAAAAGAACAATCTTATATCTTCAACTCACACTCGATATGCTTTTAGTAATAACAATGAAAATTAGTGCATATTGTTACTTTATTAGCCTGAAAGGAAAAACAAGCTTACATAAAAACATGATATATGTCCAAAACACATTAAAGAATTTATTTCATAACATATGATTTTTAGGATATGATTTATCCATTGCATTTGGAGACTAATTAATTCTCTACCTTTTTTCTTGGTGATAATAGTTACAAGGAAAAATGATGATGGTGGTAATTTTACATGAACCTGACAATGAAATCTGTTAACAACACAAGCTCTTCCAGCGTTCCATATACATCATAAACGTCATCGATAAGTGTCACCATACAACCGATCTTTGTTGTCATTTCTCTGTAAGCTGTATATTGAGGTTCAAAAACCATTAAACAGCTCCAAAAATAGTTTTCCACTAACCCTGTCCCTAAAGAAGGTCATTTTGTTCGCCCCAAGTTCAACCCACCACCTGAAACAGTTGTCATATGATGACTTAGTCAATAAAAATGCACTCATACGTTGCCAGATTGCATCTATAAACTACAAAGTGCTTGTTAATACCTTGCCAGATTGCTTACTTCCTTTCTGTGGATTGTCTGCACTAAATTGAAGTCTAATTTAGCCAATCGTAGCAAAGAGGGGATCATGTCTTGCTGTTTCGCATACATCTCCATGAACCATCGAGCCTCCAACCTGTTTGGCCTCCAGCGGATAGGCATATCTAATGCATGAAGCACTTGTTTGGCCAAACAAGTTGGAATTTCATCGAGGTTTAGATTCTTCAGATGCTTAGAAGCGAAATCCTGACCTTCGTCCGGTATGTTTTCGCCTTCCAATCCGTGAAAAGAAGCTTTGTAAAGACCTAGAAGTCCCTTCACATCCTTCTTGAGTGATTCCTCGAAGGTACCCGTCTTGTTAATAAACCTTTGAAACGCATCTATATGTCCAACAAAATGAATAATAATATTTTTTTTTGTTTAGATAAGAGGATATAGTAATTAGAATAAGACTAAACAAACGATTGTAACTAACTTAAATAAGAGTTTGTGATGCACAATTAGCTGGTAACTTAATAAAAGCCAAGTTGGTAATCGCTTTAATTGAAGTCAGTAGACAAACGATTGTAACTAGTATATGTAATACACCGACCAAATAATGGGATTACAAATATTGTGAACCCCTTTCTTGGATTATATATCTGTAAAAGGAGACTTAATGAAGATTCGATCAAACTACGCATCCTAGCTTTTTATATTGAAGTTTAGTCTCTTTCAACATGTAATTATTTTAAATACCATATATTTTAGTATGAAAAATTTATTTTATTTTAAAGGCTGATTTTTTCTTTGAAACTATCGTATTAAACCTTTCATGAATTAAAGGTTATAAATGGGATGAGAAGGAAAATAAAAAACATTATACCTTGAGATAAATCATAGCCATGTTGTCTAAGAAGTCTAAATCGAAGGGCGGTCGAGTGGAGATCATTTGAGAAACAAGCATCCTTTGAATCATCATGAATAACTTGGAATGCCCTTTTGATGTCGTTCTCGAAATGGTATTGCAAACCAAGCCTTTGAATTGCATCGATGAGCTCGAGCTTCGCCAACAAATGATTCTCCCTCTCCAATGTGTCCTTCACCTCTCCTCTTCTTTCATCCTCTGGACTGGGTCTGGACATCTCTCCTCCTACAATTTGATTTCACATTTTTAAGCTCATAAAGAATTTAAGCATATTATGGCCTTCTCGTAAGTTTTGAGTAATTGAAAAGCTTCGCAAGGTATTCATGATAAGCAAGAGAACATATCAAGACCGACCGCAAAATCCACACTTAGCGACTTCAGAATGTCGTAATCCCAAACGTGATGGGAGAACAGTAACAATTCGAACAATATCGAATTAACGCAGCGGAATAAAATAATCTCACATCTTGTGTAAACCTAATAGGAATCGATATAGTAGAGTAAAATAAATACCAAGCACGCGAACACAATACGATTTTTTTACATGGAAAACCTCATCAATGTGAGGAGATCAAAAACCACGGGACCGAAGTCCACCCAAAAATCTTCACTATCAAAAAAATTGGCTGAACAATATTCTTCTCTAGCAAATACTAGAGGTACATAGCAGCAAAGACCTCAAGAACATAATTCTTGGCAATACACATGAATTTCACAAGAGATCAAGGATAAACTTGACCAAAAACGCAGGTTTTGATCAATCCACGAAAAACCTGATGGAGGCAGCTTCAAACGAAAATCAAACCGTTCAGATTTGAGAAGATTACGCCACGAACATACTGAGAAAATTTCAGCTCAATCGGACCACGAATCGACCTTAGATGCCAGCTTGATGTAAATTAGATATTGTCTCAACCCCCAGATTTTTTGCTTTCTTGTTGTCTCTTGTTACTATTTCCTTTTGCAGCTACCACTCTAAAGATAGTGAGAAACCCTATTTCTCCATATAACTTATTATATGGCCTCAAACCCTTTTTGGGCTTGCAACTCATTGGGCTTCTTCCACATAGGAGTGAACCCAGCTAACAAATCTCCCCCTCACGACAATGTCGAGGGATTCACCATCCCTGCTATCAATTGACAATATTCAAGCTTCTCTTTTGGTAGAGTCTTCGTCATCATATCAGAGCCATTATGATCCGTATGAATTTTCTCAAGTTCCAACAACTTTTCATCTAGAACATCCCTTATCCAATGATATCTAACATCAATATGTTTCGATCTAGAATGAAAAGATGAATTTTTACCAAGATGAATTGCACTTTGATTATCACAAAATAGCACATGCCTCTTTTGCTTGAACCCAAGTTCTTCTAAGAACTTCTTCATCCATAGCATCTCTTTACTAGCTTTAGTCACTACAATAAATTCAGCTTCGGTTGTAGAAAGTGCAACACACTTCTGCAATCTTGACTTCCATGACACTGCTCCACCCGCAAAGGAAATCAAATAACCAGAAGTAGATTTACGACTATCAATATCTCCTGCCAAGTCAGAATCTGTGTATCCAACTAACTCAAGTTTCCCGATCCCGAAACTGGGTTTCAAATTTGAAGTTCCCCAAAGATACCTCATAATCCACTTCATTGCATTCCAGTGCTCTCTGCCTGAATTTGACAAATAGCGACTAACAATGCCAACTGCGTGTGCCAAGTCTGGGCGTGTACATATCATCGCATACATTAAGCTTCTTACAGCTGAGGCATATGGAACACTTTCCATATCTTTCTTTTCTTTATCAGTTATAGGACTTTGCATCATATATAACTTAAAGGGGGCAACAAGAGGAGTACTAACCACTTTAGCCTTATCCATGTAAAATTTCTGAAGGATCTTCTCGATATATTTCTCTTGCGACAAAAACAACTTTTTAGCATCTCTGTCTTGGGTAATTTTAATGCCAAGAATCTGCTTCGCCGAGCCGAAGCCTTTCATGGCAAAAGACTTGCTCAAGTGTTTCTTCAATAACTCAATTCTTGAAGCATTCCTGCCAACAATCAGCATATCATCAACATAAAGCAAGAGAATAATAAAGTCATCATCAGAAAATTTTTGGACAAACACACAATTATCCGATGAAGTCTTCTTATAGCCATATTCTGTCATAACTGACGCAAATTTCTTATACCACTGCCTCGGTGCTTGTTTTAGGCCATATAGACTTTTCTTCAATTTGCACACATAATCCTCTTTCCCTTTCACTTTAAAACCTTCAGGTTGTTCCATGTATATCTCTTCCTCCAAGTCACCTTGTAGGAAGGCTGTTTTAACATCCATTTGCTCAATTTCCAAATCTAGGCTAGCTGCCAAGTCTAGTACCACACGGATAGAAGACATTTTCACTACTGGAGAAAATATATTATCAAAATCAATACCCTTTCTCTGACCGAATCCCTTAACAACCAATCTAGCTTTGTACCGTGGTTGTGAAGTATGTTTATCTTGCTTCAACCTATATACCCACTTGTTTTTCAAAGCTCTTTTACCTTTAGGTAACTTCACTAACTTAAAAGTATGATTATCATAAAGTGACTGCATCTCATCTCACATAGCATCAAACCAATTGCTTTTGTTCTCATCTTCTATTGCTTCTGCATAGCACTCTAGTTCACTTGCATAAGTCAATAATACATACTCATCTTCAGAATACCTGGTGGAATGTTGTCGGTCTCTAACGGATCTCCGGACTGGAACATCCAGTGGAACATCTAATTGAGCCTCTAGTTCAGGAATAGTATTATATGTTTCAACATGTTCAAGAACATGTGCATTATTTGGAACATTGACTTCCTACTGCTCTTCATAAACCTGTGTAGGAATATTTGTAAGAGGAACTGGATCCAAATCAACCAAATTATCACTAACCTGTGGTGCTGAAATCATCTATGCTTTCTTAATATCCTCTATTGTTTGATCTTCCATAAACACAACGTCTCTGCTTCTTACAATTTTCTTTTCAACTGGATCATAAAATTTGTAGCTAAGCATATCCTGTCCATAACTAATAAATATGCACTGTCGTGTTTTCACATCAAGTTTAGACCTCTCATCTTTGGGAATATGCACAAATGCTTTGCACCCAAAGACACGCAAATAATCATAAGAAACATCTTTCCCTGTCTAAACTCTATTAGGAACATCAAACTCTAAAGGAATGCATGGAGTAAGATTTAATACATGCACAACTGTACTTAAAACCTCACCCCAAAAGAATCCAGGTAGCTTTGACTGTGAAAGTAAACATCTTACCCATTCAACCAATATCCTGTTCATTCTCTCAGCTAAGCCATTTAACTAAGGCGTCTTGGGAGGTGTTTTTTGATGTCGAATACCTTGTTGTCTGCAATATTCATCAAAAGGTCCAATATACTCTCCCCCGTTATCAGTTCTGATACACTTCAATTTCTTTCCAGTTTGTCTCTCAACTGAAGCCTGAAATTGCTTAAAAGCATCTAATACTTGATATTTAGTTTTCAAGGTATGAATCCAAATTTTTCTTGAAAAATCATCTTTGAAGGTAATAAAATAAAGAGAGCCACCAAGTGATTTTGTTTTCATAGGACCGCAAACATCAGAATGCACTAAATCCAGTATACTTGACTTTCTTGAAGGAGGGGAACTTTTAAATGCAACTCTGTTCTGTTTTCCTACTAAACAGTGAGTATACTTCTTAAGCGCCGAACTTTTCAATCCTGAAAGGAGCTTCTTCTCGGCCAATATTGACAAACCCTTCTCACTGATGTGACTAAGCCTCTTATGCCACAACTCAGCTACATCTTCGCTGTCTACTGCATTAATTTTGTCTGTGGACAACTTTGCCTGTATAATGTACAACGAAGAATATTTTTCACCTCTAACCACAACAAGAGAACCTTTGGTGAGCTTCCATTGACCATTACTGAAGGTGCTGCAATACCCCTCATCATCCAACTTGCCTGTAGAAATCAAATTCAAGCGGATATCAGGTATATGTTTAACATTATTCAATCCTAACCTTGTGCCATTGGTGGTTTCTAGGTACACATCACCGATGGCTATAGCTTGAGCTAGCCCGTTGTTTCCCATCTTCACATATTCGAAGTCACCCGACCTGTATGATGTAAAGAAATCCCTACGAGACGTAGCATGAACAGATGCACCACTATCAATTACCCAATTGGTCTCATGAGATACAAAATTCACCACATCATCATTAAACATAATGAGAAAGTCTTCTTTAAGTGCAGCGACGCGATTGTCATTGCTGTCATTATCACTTTTCTTCTCTTTACCTTTCTCCTTTTGTTTCTCCCTTTTTAACTGGCGACAAAACCTCTAAATATGTCAATTCTGATGACAATAATGGCACTCAACATTAGCAAATTTATTATACTTACCTCTGCTTTTATCTCGACTTTTATCTCTATTTCTCGGACCTCGAGACTCACTTCTTCCCCTTTTCTCAACAACCAAGGCATCAGATGTGAAGAGGACGATCCTTGTGTCTTCATTCTCATCTCTTCATTCAAAATACTACTCTTGGCCAAATCCATGGTAATCGTACCATCCGGGACAGAATTAGACAAAGATGTTCGGAACGTCTCCCATGAGTCCGGCAAAGTACCAAGCAACCATAGTGCTCGTATCTCATAATCAAACTTGATTCCCATCACAACCAACTGATTCATAATTCCTTGAAAAGAATTTAAATGATCAGTCAAACGAGTACCATCTTGATATCTCAGAGCCATCATCTGTTTTATCAAAAATAACTTATTATTCCCAGTCTTTCGAGCATATAACTGTTCGAGCTAATCCCATAAACTGCGTGCATGTGTTTCCTCAATAATATGGTTCAAAACATTATCATCTACCCATTGCCTGATATAACCACACAATTGACGATGAAAAATAGACCATTCAGCATCAGTTTTATTCTCTGGTTTCTCCTCAGCAAATACGGGTAAATAAAAATCTTTCACATATAAAAGGTCTTCCATCTTCCCTTTCCAAATATGATAATTTGAACCATTCAGTGTAACCATTCTACTCGTATTCGTTTCCATTGTTTTTAACACAAGGCAGAAAAATCAAGCAATAACCAGAAGCTCTGATACCACTATGATGGGAGAACAGTAGAACAATATCGAATTAACGCAGCGGCATAAAATAATCTCCCCTCTTGTGTAAACCTAATAGGAATCGATATAGTAGAGTAAAATAAATACCAAGCACGCGAACACAATACGATTTTTTTACGTGGAAAACCTATCTATCTGAAACCATATTTCTCTATATAACTTATTAAATGGGCTCAAATCCTTTTTGGGCTTGTAACTCATTCGGCTTCCTCCACATAGGAGTGAACCCAGCTAACAAAACACTTGGCATGTAATTTGCCGAACGCCTAGCGACCGGTGACTGCTCGTTAGTATTCGGATCAACGCAGCTGATGCGCCGAATTCCCGCAGTGGTTGCGACATTGGCAATGGAATAGGAGGGGGTGGGGCGAGGGAATTTGAAGAGCAGGACCGAGGGTCGTCGCCCGCGGTGGAGAGGAGAAGGAAGGCAGCTTGTGCTAGGAGCTCGAATAGCCATGCTTCTTGTGTTTTTGGCATTTAGCATTAGCGATTCATGATGGATCACGAGTTGACATATATTGTGATTTCTTCTCGAGAAAAGCGAGATGAGATAAGAAATAATCATTACAGGCCATTCGGGTCGGGAGTGGCAACTTGCTGCCATAAGTGAGACACTCTTTAATTTGTGAAGTATCCACTTTTGGCGAGACTCACGTGGGATAGTGGCTGTCGGCAGTCAAGATTTACTAGATGAAATCCAACAAAATTAGGTGAAAGTACCAGCAAAGCAAGTCAAGACTACCACTTTCTACGTTGAACCAGAAATGAAAAAGAGGAGAAAAAGAAAAGAACATCAACTTCTGCTTCAAACCCAAAAAACGAAAGGGAAAAAGAAGGAGAAACGTCACTTTCTGCTTAATCCCACTTTTTGCATGTAAGGGATGGGGTTGATGCCCTGCGCTCACTTCATGTTCGGAACTTCCTCGCAAATGTCCATGAACCAGCTAGCTTCCAATTTATTAGGTTTCCAATAGATAGGCAATTCTAAGGCACGCCTTATTTTTCTACCCATGCAAGAGGAGATGATTCAACCTCTGCTTGCATGTGAAACCCTTTGCTTCAACCCATGAAAACAAGCTTCGTATAGACTTGATATATTTGGTGGTTTTGGGCTTTTCTCATCACAAATATAGCTCAAAGGGTGAAATTTTCCCTCACATTTATAAATTGATCACTAGCCTTTTCCATTAATGATATAAGATAACTCCAATATAACAGTCCCTTCATTTTCCCAACCAACACCGCCTTTCAACCTCCCTTCTTGCCCATGAACCTATTTGTTAGGTAGTTTTGGGCACTCTCACCCTAAAAACTAATTGAAAGAGAGAGATTTTCTCTCATATTTATAAACTATTCTCCAATCCTTCCACAATTGACATGGGGGATTGGAGCACTAATGACACATGTCTCTTGTGTGATTTTTGGGTCTAGATTTATTGGTAACTTGAGCTTTGATACCAATATTGGGTGGTCTTGGATCTCTCTCACTTCAAAAGCTAACTCGAACGGTGAGACTTTTCCTTATACTTATAAATGGAAAATTATCCAAAACGTCCTAAGTATATATTGTACGGCGGTCAATTCCGTCCTAAACATTTCAATTTTACCAATTTAGTCATAAATTGTTTGGCAATTTGCTAATTTAGTTCTAAAATTTTTAATTATGCTAAATTAGTCTTAGACTTTTTGAGGATTTGCCAATTCAGTTCTAAATTTTTTAACGAATTACCAATGTAATCTTTCTAACTAATTTTGATAGGAAATTGCTAACGCGGTGGTCTAGTCAGTACTAACCGTCCTATGTGCCGTATTCTGCACTGATGTAGATAATGTTTTAATTGTTTATTGATAACATAGTGGTTTAGTCAGCATTAGAGTTGCTTACCAACATTGTTTTCAATTTGCCAAAAGAAAGCTAATGGATTAGGACTGATAAGCAACTCCAAAAAAAAGCTAACAAGCTAAGACTAGTTGATGATTTAATCGGGAAAAAGTTCGTAATTCATGTTGTGAGTTTTCTCAAAGTGAATTACTAAGGAAAAGCTAACGGATTACTAGGTTAGTAATTTAAGCCAACTCAAGTGAGAGTTCGTAACTCAAAATTAATTATAACCTTAATCGGAAAAAAATTGGAAAGACACTTAAAAAAGGTTAGTAATTTTATTTAATATTAGAAAATTTAAGCTGTTGGTAAGAAAAGTAAATGAAAATTTTTAAGTGATAAAAATATTTTTTTTGTCATATACAAGAGCAGTTAGTAATTTGAAAAAAAAAATTGAACCTTAGTAATTAACTTAAATAAGGCAAAAATTAGTTTGCTTGAGTTGACAAATTTTAGAAGTAACGAACCTTAGCAAGCCCATATGAAACTGCATCTGTTGTGGCCAAATGTTGTATTTGTAATATCGTTAAAACATCAGTTTCTTCATTTGGAGATTCTAATTACTACTTATAAATAACTTTAAATTGTCTCGCACGATTTCACTTTACAATTAAAAAAATTGTGAGTTCATCCGGCGTGTTCCTTTGCGACCGTACTTTGCGTGAGTTATGGGATTTGCATTGAAGGTTTTCAAAGCACCCATTGCATCAATTACCCAGCAAAATACCTCGAGAAAAACTATACTTTGGGTTTGTTGTGCAAAAGATTCAAAGTTTCTTAAATTTTTCCCACCTACTTCTCAATTTCTTCCGCTCCTATCTTCCATACAAAGCTCAACTGGAGCATTTAAATGATCAGTATATCATACTCAAGTGAATAACAGGAGGCTGTCATAGTAGTTTGATCATTAAGTCAGCCAAACAATCTTATTTTCTCCAGCATTATTCGTTAAAGAATTCTTACATATAGCACTGGTTCAACTTAACTGAAGCTCAAATAATGTAATCCAGCATGAACATCATAAGTACAAACCAAGCTAAAAACGCATGCAAAATATGAAAGGAGGACACGTGAATTAAGACTCGGAAAATCACACCACAGGATGAAACCAGAACAAAGCGATTTGAAGTTTCGCGATCAATTCATTGGGGCGGGTTGTATCAGAAAGGACGTGATGATGTCCTTGGTCTCGCGGTCTGGAACACCATGGCCATCTTCGTACCTGTAAAGGCTGTGAGAGGCACGGGACAGATTCAAACATGCCCCAACAAAGGCTTCCATCCCCGGGAATGGACGATCGCCAAACGCCTGTTCGTTCATCGTCTTCCAATTTTCCCAAATAACATCCTTGACGTGCTCCACCGCAGCTTCTTGAGAAGCTCCACTTTCATTCATGCAGCACTCAACCGCCTTCGGAGTATCTCCTCTGAGCATTTCGTCCTGACCAAGGAGACAAGACTGTCATTCATATATTTCTTACGTAGTCACACAGCATAGCGTTTATTAGGAAATTTAATCCACACTAGGAAGGAACCTCGCTGTGTATGTGAGTCAGAACAAAGATGCCTACCCGCGATGTACCCAGGTCATCATTGAGTCGAAGAATCAAGCTAGAAACGTGCATGACACTTGGGGTTTTCGACACATAATCCACGGCCTCATGTGTTAACTCGTGTGTAGTCATGAGGAAACAACAGAACAACATCATGGGCCCTCCACTTGAAGTTACTGAAAAGCGGAGATATTCCTCTAATTTTGGGTTACAGCTCTTGTGGCACCACTTGGCTTCTTTTAGGTGTATCCTACATTCATTCACCCACTAATGACGCAAAAAAGTAAAAAAAAAAAAGAATATTAGTGAACCACTTCAGGTCTATGAATATGGAGAGTGAATTTTACACATGGTGATTCTAAAAGTGATAACCCAAGAAATTTTTACTATTAATTTCATCAGAAAAGCATCTTGTGCGGAAACACATGATGTTATAAACTAAAACCTAGTAAGAATACGAATAGGAATACAAATATGAGTTCGAGTACAGTATAAGCAAACAAACAATGTTACCATTCTCCAGATGTAAGGTATGGGATTGAAGCCTCGCGCTTTCAGTATCCCCAAACCGACGTTGTTGGTCGTGTTGTACAGAGCTAGGAAAGAAGTCCTTATTGTCAGGGGAAGTTTGTCGATGTCGGTAATATCCCATCTGGAAATGACCAAAGCCTCAAGCATCATAAACAGAGACACTTCTAGTCATTTCATTTCATTTCCAGGTGCTTATGAAATATGATTTACATTTGTATACATGGTCATTAACAAACCTTTCAACAAAGTCCATCAAGAGTTCGAGTTCTTCCAAAGTGCCAAACACGTCATAAACATCGTCTATGAGCGTTATCATGGAAATGATCTTGGTTGACAGAACCCTGAAAAATCCGAATTGTGGTTCATGAACCATCATGGCGGACCATATATAATGTCCCACCAATCTATCTTTGGAAAAGCCCGTCTCGTTGATGCCTAGCTCAAGCCACCACCTGAAACATTTGCCACACATCTTCATATACAATGAGTTGCTCTGGGAATGGACTAAATCTATAGAATACACGACCATAAGAAAAAGATAAGGACGTCACTTGGAGGGTGTACACTCTAATCGGTCCATTCTTGCGAACGTTTAATCAACATATTATTTTCGTTAATTAATCAACCAATCACATGTCAAAGCACATCATGGAAGTGTTCTAAGCTGAAAAACAATATGTGAACCAAAACGAGAGTTACTAGGCACCTGATCGATCACTAATCTGATCAGATGAAATTTACAAGAAACTTAGCTCGAATTTCTTTTTAAGATAGGAATTATGACTCATTGCCATTGATCTAATCTTTGTTCTAATTTACGAATTACTGAATTTCATCTTAACGGGACGCTTGATGCAGGGCGTACATGGTGACTAGCTTTGGAGGAGCAGAAATGATAATAAACGCAAATGACGAGCTTCCTTTGTTTTCCGTTTTCTTTGAGTGAACTACTGCGCATGCTAGGCATGCTATTATTTGTGAAAGCGTCCTTGTGTCTACGATCACCATAACCATGTTACTCTACTTGTGCAAGATAATCATATCGCTCCTTTTCACCTAAAAGCATAATGTCTATACATTTTTCTGACTCATTGTAGTCTATTTGGATGATGCAAATATGAATAAACATGTCAAAAAACGATTGATGCAAAATTTTATGTGTATCTTCTGCTGATGTACATATATACCTTGCTAGTTCGCTCACTTCCTTCTGGTAGATTGACTGCTGTACATTGTAATCTAACTTCGCCATCTCAAGCAAAGTCGAATTCATGTTCGGATCTTCCTCGTAGATGTCCATGAACCATCTAGCTTCCAATCTATTAGTTCTCCAATGGATAGGCCATTCCAAGGCATGACTTATTTTTTTTATTTATGCAAGAGGAGATGATTCCTCCCTTGAGATTGAGAATATTTAAATGCTCGCAAGTGAAAGCGTTTGCTTCATCCACCAAACTTTCGCCTTTCAAACCATGAAAAGAAGCTTCGTACAGACTCAACAGCCCCTTCACATCCTCAACCAGCGGTACCTTGAGACCACCCATTTTGTCCGTGAAGCTTTCAAACACATCTATCAGAGTAATGGAATTTAGTTCATCGATAGAAAGTTTTATACAAGACATGCAACGTGACATTAATTAAAGGTCCGAGTGGAATTCTACAATTCCGCGCCAAGAAGTATGGATTTATTTTCCATATTGTGATGCCTTTTCTTGGATTATATATTTATTAAATGAGTCTCAATGAAGATTTGATCCCACTGCCTGTTTTAGCTTTTTCGTATTGGAGGATAGTCTTTTTCAAAATATACTGATTTTTAGAATATCATTTTTGTTGATGAAAATTTTATTTTATTCTAAAGCCTAATCATTCTGCAAAACTATAGTATTAAAGCTTTCACAATTAAACAAGGGTGCATTTTTTTCACTGAAAACTTTAAGACAACGGAAAATATTCTCAGTGAAAATCATTTTCAAGAAAAAATACTGAGTTTTTATTTGTTTGGCGGTTTAGGAAAAGTGATTTTTTTTTTCGCCAAAAGAGGAAGTTGTTTTCTCTAGGGATAAGCATTGTTTGAGTTGAGCCAATTAGCAACCTAACTCAGGGACCAACTTTCATAGTGTAGTGTTGGCCACTAATTTTTGGAATTGAGGACCAACCTTGTTGAGGCTATGATTGAGGACTGGACCAACCCTATAGGTTCGGTCGGGTTCTAGGGTCAACTCAGGATCAACCAAAATTTTTTGTTTTGTTTCATTTATATGTATTCCTTAAAAGAACAAATGTACTCTTTGAAATTACATATCCATTGCCAAGATATTGAGCAACCAAACAGTAAACATTAGTACAAATCAAACATAAATCTAAGATAAGACAGCAATAGAAATCTACACTTGTCAAAAGCAACGAATCATAGAAAACGTACACATAAAATATAATAAACAATACAAAGTTCAAAATAATTAACATATAACATGAATATGAGCTTGTCCATTCATAAAAGATTGCTTTGAATGAGTAGAGAGAATCGATAGTTGAGTTCAAATGAGTAGGAAGAAGACAAAAAGACTACCCCAAAGAGATGGAAATGAAAGATTTCAGCGATAATCTATGATTTAGGGAGAGAGTGAGAGTGAGACTCTAAGAGAGGCAAATGGTGGAAGAAAAGGAAGGGCACTCATAATAGTATGCCTAAGATTTGGGGAAAACCATAATTACAAGGTTGGTGTAAGTTGGACCAATCCCAAAATCCCAAGACTAGGGACTAACATGCACAGGACAATTTCAAGTGGCCCCAGGTCTAGGGACAGGCCTAATATCCATGGAAACCAGACCAAGACCAATCGGGTTGGGCTATTCCAAGGTCATTTCAGGGTTAATCTTAGATCGATGCTCACCCTCAGTTCCCTTCAACCTAAACTTGTTG
This sequence comes from Eucalyptus curtisii, assembly GCA_017140595.1. Classification (NCBI taxonomy): domain Eukaryota; kingdom Viridiplantae; phylum Streptophyta; class Magnoliopsida; order Myrtales; family Myrtaceae; genus Eucalyptus; species Eucalyptus curtisii. The sequence goes on from CM029494.1 coordinate 18,875,399, forward strand.
TTTTTAGTCCACATAAAATGCTTTCCATAAATAGATTAGTTTTCTATCATTCAAATATAGGAAAGTTAAAAAATCATTTCTCGAAATCAGTTTTCTTTTAGACAAAATGGACCCTGATTTTAGTTATAAATGAGGGGCCAAAACCAAAAGGCAAAGTGAGATGGAAAATAATATGTCATACCTTGAGATACATTGTAGCCATGTTGTCGGAGAAGTCTAAATCGAAGGGCAGTCGAGTGAAGATCGTTAGAAAACCAAGCATCATTTGATTCATTTTGGATAACCTGTAGTGCCTTTTTGATCTCGTTGTCAAAATGGTATTGCTAACCAAGCCTTTGAATCGCATCAATGAACTCAAGCTTCGCCAACAAATTATCCTCCCTCTCCAATGTGCACTTCCCCTCTTCCTTCATCCTCTGGACCCGCTCCATATATCTCTCCTTCTACAACACATATATTAGCTCTTCAAAATTAAACATATTAGGCCTTCCTATGATTTTGGGATAGATTCCATTTTGAGAAACTTGAAAAAGCATTATCTCATTGAAAGGTTCTATGCACCTGTCCTTTCTCAATGCATTTATTTAGATAAAAACTCAATTTTCCCTTTTTTCAGAAGATGGATATTTCCTAGGTATGGAGTGTGAATCAAACCCATGTTTGAATTGAAATTGAGATACTTTTACAAGGTCCTAGAGTTATTAAAAGCTTAACAAGGTATTAATAATAAGCAAGAGAGAGTATATTGAAACCAACCGCATAATCAGCACTAAGTGACATCACAAAGTTGTAGTCCCTAACACTTGGCATGTAATTTGCCGAGCGCCTATCAACCAGTAACTGTTCTTTAGTATTCGAATTCATGCAGCTTATTCTTGGAATTCCCTCAGTGGTTGCAACGGCAGCAAAGGAGGAGGAGGAGGAGGAGGAGGAGGGTCGTGGGTGTTTGAAGAGCGGGACAGAGGATTGTCGTCCGCGGTGGATTGAAGAAGGGAGGCAGCTTATGCTAAGAGCTTTGATAGCCATGCCTCCTTTGTTTTGGTATTGCATTAGCAATTCATGGATCATGACTTCACAATGTTGACTTCACAATGATCATATATATATTAGCGTGTTTTCTGCTCCAGAAAAAAGAGAAAAAGGAAAGAAATAATTTTTACATGTCTTTGGTGTTGGGTGAAAATGATGGCCATATATTAGATTGGGATTATAGATTGACAGGCTGATTGTATATTAGAAAAGGCCGATTGGATATTAGAAAACTTTGTTACTTCCTACATATGTCGAACACAAAGTATATCTACCTTTCCGTCGTGTACCACGCGATCCACGTTTAAGTCTAGCAATAACCAAGTTTGTTTTTCCTAACTTTCTTAAGTTTAATTTTCAAATCGTTTTCCATAAAATAGAACATGGTTGTCAGTCCCAGAGCCACGGCTTCCATGGTTCCTCTGTGAGCAGCGGAAACTATGCCCTGGTCTGCCGTGACGAGGGCTCGTGCAGCGGCCATTGCCATGGCTTCCGCCGCCTCTGCTTCTGCACCTAAGCTCTGTTGACAGCCAATGCAGGTGCATGCAACAGAATGTAAACGTGACTAGGCTTTAGGCTCGTGTATGCTGTGTTGTAGTGACTGAGTGAGCCAATTACATATTTTAAGATTCTGGGCGGCGGAAATCAATCGGGGGTCGTTGCTCCTCAGCTTTCTTGGACTTCAGTTGCTTCGCCCATCCTGATTAAAGGTGTACTGCGTTTCATGCTTCTGTTGCTCTCTCTCTCTCTCTCTCTCTCTCTCTCTCTCTCTCTCTCTCTCTGCGCTTCCATGTCGACTTACTCGTAGTTCAGATTGGACTTTTTCTACAGATTCGAAAAAAAAAAAAAAAAAACAGATTATGTCAGTTTCTTGTGTAACAATCAAAACTAGAGTCTACAATTTTCAGACACGATTTATTTGTAAAACATGTTTACTGTTGGGATGTGCAGCAGCTCTTGCTTCACCAAGGAGATTCTGAAAAAAAAAAGTTAATATATATTTATTCACAATTCGTCTTCATGTTTAATATTTTAAAATTTACTCTAAAATTACTTGCTTGCCTCAATAAATGGGGATTGAGAATTTTATGTTAGAAAAGTTTGGCTAGCTCATAAGTTTCTTTCCTCAAGCAATGTGGGACAAGGCTTTTAGGAAATTTTGTTCAAGTCAAGCACAAGTCTTGACTTTATATGAGATGCAAGTTTTGAAAAAGTCTCCAAGTAATATAACATTATATCTTCCATGCATATCATTTTCATTTTGTCCCAAACCATCTATTTTGTGAAGATGGAGCTTGCTTGACTCTATAAAAGACATCCATGAGGCCATTTCTTTTTTAAATCCACCCATGAAATAAAACCATTATTTCTTTTAGGAAAGGTCAAAAGTCTTTTGAAGTGGTATTGAAATTATTTTAGACTCTATTTGTTTCATAAAAAATAAATGATTTGAATAAAATTTTCCCACCAACCAAAAAAATTTCAAAAAATAATCTCTGGTATCATTGAAATAATTAGCCAATAAAAAGATTTCATTATCAATAATAATTTATTTCTAAATAATTTTGTGGACACTAATTTTTTTTTTCTTTCAGTCATTTTCTTAAGTGATTCAAGAGATTTTTATTTTATTTTATTTTATTTATTATGAAATGTTCTTCCAAATCATCATGTGATGCCTTGCGGGACGCCATTGCTTCGTGATGCGAAACCCTCTAGCCTCGCGTGGGGCTCTGGACAGGGGTGTGAGGCAGGCCTTCTATTTGCAGGGCAGGTACGCATCTCAAATGGAGGGTATTGACTATTGAGGAACTATATCGGCCTATAGTAATGACGACGCAAAAAGTCTAAGTGGAAAGGTTTTTTTTTTTTTTTTTTTTTTTGTTGGTAAAGTTAAGTGGAAAGGTTTATAACAAGTAAATTCCAAAATTGAAAAGGCATTTATGAAAAGATTCATAAGTAAACACTCGTAGTCTTTTCAAAGGCTAGTCCAGCATAAATCTGTCTTTCCATATCATGCCGTGCATGAGGAAAAAAAGGGTGATAGCTACATGATACACGTGCACGGATAAATAGCAATATTGCTTACTTTATTGGCTCGCTCTGGAGATGTCCCTCTCCATGGTGCACAGGTTGCTAAACTAGGGATTTCTGTCGCTGGAGTCATGCTATTCAGGTCAATGTCTACAGCTAATGGGAACTTTCTTTAAGCTGTCCCACGCGTTTCCCGGAAAGAGAAGAATTCGCATGAGTACGCTAATCAAACCAAGGGCCGCTTTATATTAATGTGATTAATTATGTAATGCAGTCACTCGCTGAGTGCCAAGCCCATTTGCTCATCTTCCTTCCACAACGAAGGATTCTCTTGGCAGCTTGAGGATGTAACTCACACGAGTCATGCGTTGATTGCCATACAAGTTTGGTATACCGCAATGGCAAACGGTTCAACTTGAAGTGGACTACACAAATTCTAATTGAACTGATACACTGTTCAAGACGTGTAAATTTTGTACTGGAAAGGCTGGAGGCAAACTGTTCGGACAATACTCACCATTAGGGTCAAAATTCAGGAAAAATACTCAATTGGCCGGAAGGATAATATTGATAATTCGTCAAAAGACTTACAACTAAATTAGCTAAATTGAAAGGTTTATAATTGAATTAACATCCGTAGGTTTAGGACTTTTCTATATTTATCCCATACAAGTTCTATAAATGTTGGACAGTTTACACAAAATGAAAGGTCCAAGAACTAATTAAGCTTTTGTTTCATAAAAAATTCGATGAAATACTTTTAGATATATACATACATATATATATAAATGCGTGTGTGTGGATTGACTAGTGCATTGGCAAAGGTTGCAAAAGGTTCTTTGTCGAATTTTGGATAGGAAAGTAAATAACGACAGATTTGAGCAAAATTGAAGGAGTGCCACAGTAATTTTTGAGATACATGATGTGTCCGAGGAATTCATTATAAAGTATATCTCTAGTTTCCAGCTAAATTCACCCTCACGATATTACATAACTATAGCAGAAAATGAACTATAATATTATACAAACGGTAATCTAACTTTAAATTTGAAACTCACTTCATCCACTCATCAAGTTTTATGAGTAAGTCATCTCTTATTTTGCACAAAAGTGATGCGATACAAAGTATCTGCTTCATGTCGAGTTTCATGAAAAAGGGCCATGTTTTACTCCATCTCTAGTTGGAGTAGACTTCATCTAGTTAAGTGATTGATAAATTATGTGTATGGATATCACCTAAATTTTTATGTTTAGTTATCACTAACTTGTAACACAATCCGTGATTTTTTGGGTTTCATATGATAGATGGTTGTGATCGCACTCATATCAAGAGAAGAATCTAAACAATGACATACACTCGAAAGAGTATCACATGTTTAGTCAATTCTCTTCTCATGCCTAGAAAAAGAAAAAATCGACGTTATCAGTCTGAGCTACCATTGAAATGTCAACACTTGCTTTTCTTTTCCTGGTCACTTCTTTTGTCACTACGAAACTCATCAAACCTAAGCTTCGAACAGACGCTCAAGGCAACTAAGTTTGGACCGAACTTTTTTGTTTACCTTTAAGTTATGAGAATTCTCGGGTAGATTCTTGAAGGATATAAATAAGATAATCGAATATCTTTATAATCGATGCTACTCGTCACAGGATCAGGCTCCAGCAGTAAGTTACGCTAAAGCTGGGCCTGCCTGCAACTGCAAAGGAGCCAAGCCAGTTGTCCCTGGTGCGCACAGACAGACGATCTGGAATGACATTATCAACTCTGACCGAAATTAGCTCGATTTGGTTGCAGTAAACGACGGAGTAGGTATGAAGTATCATAGGTCTTTGTCACGAAGGACCGCAGCATGTGCTGCACTTCAAAAGATGGGCTCTGCTAAACGTCAACTAAACACTAATAAAGCTAGAACTCACACCTAAAAAGGGTGAATATGTGTTTAAAAGAAATTTTGACAAATAGGTGTGAAATAAAATAAATTAAAGTCTGGATGAGGATCAAAAACACGAAACTCTATACTTCTATGATAATCAGAAAGTGTGCAATAGTTTATAAATGAAGAAGTTAATGAAAAAGAAAAGTGTACATGAATTTTATAATGATTCGGCTTAGATCAAACTTACGTCCACCCTCTCACGCTGACATCACGCTAACAGTCTGTTGGCTATATTCCATTATATGATCAATCAAGAGAATACAACGCATAAACATACACTCAGTGGTAGAACTCTCTAACTCACTAAGACACTCTTTTATGTTTTTCCCTTGATCATACTTTGTAATGCTCATAGACAAAGGCAAGTAAAATGAGAGTAGCTTCAGACTTTAGAATCTCAAATTCACGTTCCCCCCTCTTTTAGACCAAATGGCCTCCTTTAAATACTCCTCCACATTGTACTAGCCATTAGCAATCTTCAGAGGAACTTTCTTCCAATCGAGTAGTTGGACAAAATCAATCAAAGGGATCTTATGGCCATTGAAGTTAGGAATAGAATTTTCACTTGATTCTGGTCGCCCATACAATTGGAATTTTAATTTCCATAAGTAGATGCTTCCCAAAAAAGAACATGTCTTCAAGATTGATTTCATCAATTTGTGATTGATTCCATCAATGTATTTATAAAAGGTAACTGAAATCTTTCGCCAGAGAGCTATACAATATAGAAGAATTTCCTAATAAGTTCATTCAGGATCTGTATCGCAAAATGGATAAGTCTGATTCTGCACTCTTCCTCATTCTGGACATGACCTCATTCTGAACTTTGTCAGAATAGGAAGTGCTTCTAGGGATGAATAGACTTTTGCAAAAAAAAAAAAAAATTATAGTTCCTCATAAACAACTTTAAAACCTATATGTTCTTAAGATTAGCGTTAGATCTACAAGGTTTTGTCAACTTTAAAACTTAATAGAAATTTTCTCAATAATCTCCCAATTTTTGATAGTGACAAAACTTTCGTGCATATTTAAGCACCTCTTTTATATTATCCTGCAAAACAACACTTAAGCAACTCAACTTATGGAATAAACAGTCACTAGAGAATAAGCAGGCAAGATAGATATAGATACAATATTTCTTAAAAGTTTGCAAAAAACTCATAATCACATCAGCACACCAAAACACTTATAATCTACATAAAGTCTGCCCCTTTTTGTCAATTGCAAGATGGTCTAAAAACTCTACAGATCAAGAAAGTAGCCTAACCAACAAACACACTAAAATGATTAGAATACTTAAAAGACATAGAGAGATGAAGATTTTTCGAAAATCAGGTCTTTCTGGGAAGTTGGACAAGATGGAAATCTTCCAAGTTCTGCACAATCTCCTCCAGCTTGGTCATGCATTGACTAAAAGCAGTTTCGATTTTAGCCATATCCTGGACAACTTGTTGTTTGTTATTCTGAACATCTTCTACAAGAGACTGTACCTGTCCAGTAAGAGATTGTGCTATGGAAGCAAGAGAGGTGTGCAACTTTTGTATTTCGACCTCCATACCATACTGTTGTGCTTTGATTTTCAGGAGAAGTTCAACTATGTGAGGGTAGTTCGATCTGAGCACTAGCCTCCATAAAGTGAAATGGAGGAATATCCAAACTTGAGGGAAGATCAGTTTGTACCTTGGAAGTATTTTTCTCTCCCCAAACATTAGCCTGCTACTACTTGTCGCCAATAGAATTCTCAGGAAAATGAGAGGTGTAGATGTCTTTTGTGTCTGGTGGAGAATGATCGTTGCCATCACTTAAAGTCCATTCTGCATTATGCTCCTGAGGACATATGTTTGCATACTCCTCGTTATTTTCTTCACATTCCGTGTCGCTTCAAGTTTCTGCTCTTAATGCCTCTTGTAATTCTCGTATTTACCTTTCTTCTTTTTCAACAAAGGGCAGTTTGGCTTGATATGCCCTTTTTTTTTTTTTTTTTTTTTTGTGCACTCAAAGCATATCACATCCTTACTTGATTTATCTTCTTCCATTAACCTTTTTTGGGAATTTTGTTTGTTTTATTTTTTCCAGTTGAACTTTTTTCCCTTTTAATTCAGCTTTCTAAATTTCTTGATCAAGAGGACAAGTTCTTCATCGTCCAAGTCATCTTCTGAGTTTGCATCATCAGAATCAGTATTAGATTTAAGTGTAATAGACATCTTAACTTTTGAGTCGTTATTAATATGTTCCACTTCATAGGATTGGAGAGTGCCAATGAGTTCATCAACGGAGAGTGGTATAATTCTCTACATCTTTCATATTGAGGTCTTGACATGATTCTAATCCTTTAATAGTCATCATAGAAGTTTGTTGACCTTCATTGGGGCAGAAATTGGTTGTCCTCAATATGCCAGACTATTTACAATCTCTATAAAACGACTGAACACATCTTCAATTGACTCTTCTGGTTTTATCTTGAAAGACTCATATTGGCCAAGCAGAATGTTCACATTTGTCTCTTTTACATGATCAATCCCTTCATAAGTAACATGAAGTCTATTTTAGACTTCTTTAGTTGTTTCACATGAAGAGACTCTATTATACTCAGTATGAAACAGAGCACAATAGAGGGAATAAATGGTTTTTGCATTAAGAGCTTGTCTCTTAGTAATTTTTGCTTGATCAAATTCTTCAGCGTTTGTCTATGACTACTTTGCCTTTATCTGAAACAAAACTAACCTTTGGATTGATCCCTTTTTTTTTTCACAACATCCCACTCTAAATGATCTCTGAATCTAAGGAATGCCTTCATTTTGTTTTTCCACACATTGCATTCTTTTCCATCAAAATATAGTGGCCTGGTATTGCTCTATCCTTTCACGAGTTCGGTGCCAAGATTCTAGCCATAGAAGATCTTTAGCTTAAAAGTAAAAACACTTCAATAAAACGATCACTCAAGCTTTGATACCAATTGATAAAGCTAGTACTTACACCTAGACGGTTGTGAATAGGTGTTTAAAAGAAATCTTAACAAATAGGTAAGAAATAAAATAAACTACTTGCAAAGTCTGGATGAGGATCAGAAACACAAAACTCCAGACTTCTATGATAATCAGAAAGTGTGCAATAGACTATAAATGAAAGAGTTAAGGAAAAAGAAAAGTGCACACGAATTTTATAGTGGTTTAGCTTAGATTAAACCTATGTCCACTCTCCCACACTAACAGCCTACTGGTTGGATTCCATTATATGATCAATCAAGAGATTACAACTCATAAGCATACACTCAGCCGTAGAACTCTCTAACTCACTAAGACACTCTTTTGTGTTTTCTCCCTTAATCACACTTTATAATGCTCACAAACAAAGACAAGCAAAATAAGAGTAGCTTTAGACTTTGGAATCTCAAATTCACGTTTCCACCCTCTTCTAGACTGAATGACCTCTTTTAAATACTTCTCCACGTCATACTAACCGTTAGCAATCTCTGGAGGAACTTTATTACAATCAAGCTGTTGGACAGAATCAATCAAAGAGATCTTGTGGCCATTGAAGTTAGGAATAAATTTTCCACTTGATTCTGATCGCCCATACAATAGGAATCTTGATTTCCATAAATAGATGCTTCCCAAAAAGGAACATGTTTTCAAGATTGATTTTATTAATTTGTGATTAATTTCATCAATGTATTCATAAAAGGTAAGTGAAATCCTTCGCTAGAGAGCTAAACGATGTAGAATAATTTCCTAATAAATTCATTCTGGATCTGTATCGCAAAATCAATAAGTTTGATTATGCACTCTTCCTCGTTCTAGACTTCGTCAGAATGGGAAGTGCTTCTGGGGATGAATAGGCTTTTGCAAAAGTCTTCAATAGTTTTTCAGAAACAACTTTAAAAACTATATGTTCTTAAGATTAGCATTAGAATAGAAAGTTTTGTCAACTTCAAAATTTAATAGAAGTTTTCTCAACAATCATGACAACTGATTTGAGTACTTTTACTGCTATTTGATCTGTGTGATGTTAATTGTCGTGCTCTTCTTCGGCCAAAATTGGCGTTTGCTGTACTTCACGGCTAGTTATCTGTACCCATTTGCCCAAAGTTTTTGTTCGTCAATTTTTTCTTCAAGAAAACAAAAGAATAGCTCAATTCTTAAAAATAAAAAATTGAAAGTCACGCCAATGACACCTCAACTTACTTAGATATTCTTTGTGAATAAATACGTCCGTAGGTGCTCAATGACTTCACTTTATACTTTGAACAAGCTCTTTTCCATATCTCTAACCGGTAAAAACTCCAACTTACTTATACTAAATATATGTAGGGCGTGTTAAAATTTTGCCCTAGTGTGATGCGGCTGCACCCCGGTCAAATGTAAGTTGAATTGAAGAAACGGCTGCACCACTTTCTTGTGCACAAAGTATAAGCCAAAACATGTAGAATGGCTCCTATCACAAATCGGAGGATGCACAAACTGCACGAACTAGCGAAAGCTGAAGAGTCAATTGTAAGCTTCAAGAAAGGATTAAGGTTCGGTAGAATCAAGTGGAAGTATTTTGGTTCAGATGGCGTCTGATGCAAAGGGTTTAAAATTTATGGTGCTCTCTTTCCTGCAAAAGTGCAACACTTGTGTACTTCAAAATCTTTTTGGCTTCTAGCTCGTCAACCAATGGCCTATTTGGTAACCATTTTATTTTAAAAAATAATTTCTACTTGAATGATTTTTTTTTTTGTTCTCTAAACGAGTTTATGAGTATTTGAAAACAATTGATAACTGTTTAAAATTTTTATTTTCAAAATAGAAATACATTTGATAATAACTCGATCTTTTGTAATTTTAGAATTTCTTTCAATTTTTAATAATTTTATTGCATTTTTCTCCTCTCTTTTTTTCCCCTTTTCTTCTTTCTCTTCTTCCTCTTTGGCTGGTCGATGGCCTAGCCGTTGCTGGCCCTTGAAGAGGCCAAGTCTTGTCGGCCGAGCCTCCCCAAAGAAGCCTAGGTGAGGCCAGGCTTGCCTAGCCAAGGCTCGACCAAGCCTCCCCTAGCCACCGGGGGCCGGTGACGCTCCGACAAGGTCGCCAGCGATGGCCAAGCTAATGATCGGCCAAAAAGAAAGAAGGAGAAGAAGAAAAGGGGGCAAAAAAAAAGAAGAAGAAAAGAAGAGAAGGGGAAAAAAAGAAAATGAACGTAATTCTAGAGTTGTTCTCGAGAATAAAGAAGTAATTTTTTTTTTCTATTTCTTGATTATGTTCCATATCTATTTCCAGGAACAAATTTGTTCCTATGAACAAAAAAACTACCAAATAAATTCTTTTCTTTTTTTTAGAAATAAAAGAATAGAATTATGCATTATTTGATCGATTAACAAATAGGCCCCAGGAGGCCAGCTACACCCCTTTCTGTTGACAAGTCACCCAATGGATGATCGCTGCACGGAGAAACGACAAGACACGAGAGGGCTTGTGAAAGGAGAAGTTAATGCTATGATGTACCGCCTCTCGTCTCCTATTGAGTTCATTCTACCACTGAAAAAGAGGAAGAAGAAATTGGCACAGAACGAGGTGGTGAACTAAGAGCCTGAACACTGAAAGGAGATTCAGGAGATTCAGACAGCTTCTTAAAATATCCAACTCGCCGTCCTCCAGGTTAGTAAGGATACAAGAACGATAAAGTTGGACATCTAAACTCATTCGTTTTATCTAGCTAAGTTCATAATAAGGGTTACTGCTAGGGTTCACGAGTCTGATCATTAAAAAAGAGTCTATCAGTAATTCGTTTTATCTAGCTGAGTTCGTAATAAGGGTTACCGTCACGAGTCTGATCATTAAAAAAGAGTCTATCAGTAATTCGTTTTATCTAGCTGAGTTCGTGATAAGGGTTACTGTCATGAGTCTGATCATTAAAAAAGAGTCTATCAGTAAGACATAGATGTCGTCGGACGGTCCACAAGTTCGTGACTGTGTTCTGTTATAGACCTAGATGTCGTCAGACGGTCCAAAAGTTCGACCTCTAGTTCTTCAGAAAGCAGCACTGGTGGCACCAGCAACGTGTCGTGTAAGTATATAATTTGCACTCGAAAGAAATTGTCAACAGGTTCAACCCGGTATCGGTCCAGTGATTTGGCCGATTTGAACCAGTTCAACCACGTACCAATTATGAATCTGCTTCTTCGTCGGACGCAGCCTATGAAACCGTGCTTTGATTCGTGAGATATGTTAAGGGTCAGTCCGGATTTCTAGTAGCTTTGACACATCGATCAGAGAGAGTCCAAAGTGCCCGTTATTCGGTGCACGAGAGAAAGCCATCTCCAAAATGACCAGCCCATGGACATTGATTGGGCCATGCAGGGTGGGTGGGTTAAGACCGACTAGGTCCATGGAACCTTCACTGTCTCACGCAAGGGCTTTGATCACGTCAATGGCTGTGATTTTCCCATGTTGACAGAAGCTGATAATGTGTGGCATCAGTCAGCTCACTATGTACTACATAAGTGATGATACTTAAAAACCAAACCATATTCAATGTTCAAAATCGCAGTATGTTGCATCATTTAATGTGTCGATATATGGAATCTTAGTATAGATAGCATCATTGCAATATTTATCATGAGATTTTCGACTTGCTAAAACTAGCTATCAAAATCGATTTATCAAGTTATGTGTCAATCTGCTTTTCATCTTGATCACGATACATTTGGCTAAAGGATCACTCATATGCAAATCACTTAAAGTAAATTGAATTCTGTAGTTTATTATCAACAAATCTAGCTTTGCTCTTTTGTTAGGTGTCTTACGATCTGATTTACAGGGAAGGAGAACTTACAATGTTGAATCTAAGAGTGCCCGCGCGATGGTTCATGTAATCGCATGGCTGCAAGTGGGGCTGCCTTCCCTTCAATGATGGACGGCACAAAGACCCGAAAGGAGGCAAGGTTCGGACATGAAACGATGGAAGAAGGGTCACTGATGTAGGAGACGTTCGAGAATATAGCATTCAACAGCATGTATACATAGATGAAAGGGACATGACTTTGAACGAGAGTATCAACAAACATTGCAACAAGATCTGCAGACAACATAGGTCATCCTTGCAACTAGAGCCCGGCAACTGCAGCAAGAACGGACACATCCGATGGCTCTATCCTACCAAGTTCAGCATCAAAACACCATTATTAGAATGGTGGCTATGTTAGTATGTCCCAGTACAAACATAAGCATGTGAAGCTCCATAACAATTGGACCCCTCGGGATCTTCTGGACGACATTCGACTGTGAATATTCATAGAAAGAGATGTGCTTGCTGCATAAACTTAACAACTAATGAAAGATCCAAATCTCGATTAAAAGGGAGCTTAGGGGACGGAAAAGCTCGCAGGGATCCGGGGCTTTTCATTCAATGACATCGGCCGACATTCCTGTATCCAACGGAAGATGCCAAAAGCACCGTCCGCTTACCGCAAGAGCACAAAACTAAAACCTCGTTCTCTCCGCACCTCGACGAGTATTATTTTCTTAGGGAAAAGTGCCAAAAAAAGTTCTAAACTTTTTTTTTTTTTGCCGATTTAATCATAAATCTTTTTTTGATGTCGATTTAGTCCTAAACATTTTTACTTTGTGCCAATTCAGTCATTTTCAGCTAATTTTGGCCGGATTTTGCTGAATGGACGCTGGCCGGCTGACGTGGCCTGATCGGCGTTGACGTGGACAACTTTAATAATATTTTATTTTATTAAATTTTTTATTTTTTATTTTTCGTTTTACTTCTCCTCTTCTTCCTACAGCTGATCACCCGACCTTGGCGACCGACCAGAGGTGACGGCCGACAAGCCCCGCCCGGCTCGGCGTGAGGAGGCGACCTCGAGCCGACCTCGCACCGAGCCGGGCGAGGCTCACCTCGCCTCGCCGATGCTTCCGCGAGAGTCGGATGTTGAAACCCCGCAACAAAGATCGTCTCCGTTGTCGCTGCCCATCCTTCCTTGTCGCAACATCCACCGCCACTCGACAACCTCGCCTTCTCGACCCTCGCCGCCCAGCGCGAGGCCGCCCTCACGACCACCGGCTGGAGGAAGAAGAGGAGAAGGAAAAAAATTTTTTAAAAAATAAAAATTATTAAAATATTATTAAAAGTTGTCCATGTCGCCGATCGATCAGTCACGTTAGCCGCCCAAAGATCCACAAGCAAAATCCGGCCAAAATTGGCTGGAAATGACTGAATTGGCATAATGTAAAAATGTTTAGAACTAAATCGGCACCAAAAAAAGTTTTAGAACTAAATCGACATAAAGACAAAAGGTTTATGATTTTTTTGGCATTTTTCTCTATTTTCTTAGTTCTTGTTTGCACAGAAGAGAAAGGACAAAATTGAAGATCCCAATGTGAACCTATTGAATTCTTCTTGTATTCTAAATGTACATATTTATACACAATTTGCAACAATATATCCTAATTCAAAACCTGTAGATATGATATGATAAGTACAATTGAAAAATTGAATAAAATAATTAAGAATAAGATATATGATCATATTAAGATTTCGTATGATTTGTAAGATTTTATATGATCACGCTAAAAGATATGTATGTTTGGATAGATTGTTTCAGTGAGTTATGTTTGATCATTATTATCCCCTGTTGGTTAACAAAGCCCAGTGGGTTCTCCCCTTGGGCCTGTTAACCCCTCCGGGGATACCCAGTTCAGGGGGGAGCCTTTTAAAGTCCTGCTCAGGACTAACTTGAGTACTTCCCCTTCCATGCTCAGCTCAGACAGGGGTCCCGTCCCCTGTCTGCCTTCATTGCCCTTTAGGGGTTTCCCTGTTCCTTGAGTTTTTGTGGGGAACCCTAAAGATTAAAACCTCATCTAGGGACCCATTGCTCTCCCGTGTGGGCGGGAGCCCGGCTGCCTGATGCCGAGAGCCTTTTAAGGACCTACTCAGGTCCAAAACTTGAAGTTGGCACGCAGCTCGTAGAGGGCCGGCCAGCTCTATTCCTTGAACTTTTGTGGGGAGCCCTAAATATTGAAACCCTCTGTTTCCTCGTTTACTCCATACCAAATTCTGGTCCGAAGTCTTAGGTGGGAAATACGCGAATCGCCACCGCGGCCGGTCAAAAAAGAAAAGCACGGGGGTTTGGAGAGAGAAGTCAAAAGCGGTAACACGCGTCCCACGGTAGCCCCGTGCACGACCGCATCTCCATGCAAAAAGGTGGCAGGCCGAGTGCTCAGGCTGTGGACAGTTGGATACGCTCGTGAGTAAATGCATCCCATCTTTTGCTCCAGCAACGAGGAAGAAGCTTGCGGTCGGCGTCAAGGCGTCAGCATCAACGCGGTGCCAATTACTCACTAGAAAACAAAAAAGCTTCTCGGAGAGGGATGCGATCGTGGAGGATCCCACTCATTTCGAGACGAGTAGATTTTGCAGCTGGTTGTGTGAATTGGTGGAAGCCTGCAGGCCGTGGGCTGTAGGGATGGGGGTAGGTGACGCCGCCCAAGTAACTGGCAAAATATGACCTGGCCTCTTTCCAGTTGGGAGAAAATTCAAAAACAATTTCACAAGCACATCTATGAATGCCCAGAGAAACTTTTACTTTTCGCTTTCTACTTCATACATCGAAGCACCCAAAACTTTCGCAGTGTATAAAAATAATCACGTAAATTCACATCCATTTTTTTCATAATTATCTAAATTTGAATAGTGTTTTAAAATTTTATATGTACATAGACAAATAAGTCTCCGTTGTGCTATTGCATGAAGAATGATTTTTCATTGACACTTAAATTGCTGGACTCATTTCATTAGAGGCCCAGAAGTTGGGATTAATCATTTTTACCCCTTAAATTGTTCATTATGTTTCTTATTTTTAATGTATAAACCAAAGGGAGGTGACACGAAAAAACATGATAATGACACATTAAAAATGACCAAAAAATTCCTCTTTTAACTTTAAGCTACTCTTTGCAAGAGAACATGCGTCCTGATTATGTGGCCAAAAGAAAAAGGAAGCTCAGCTCTCTCTCTTTCTCTCTCTCTCTTCATCTAATTCTCTAGGCGACTACTTGTAAGCAATCCGGAGACTGTTCTTCCGGAG
Organism: Eucalyptus curtisii; assembly: GCA_017140595.1. Classification (NCBI taxonomy): domain Eukaryota; kingdom Viridiplantae; phylum Streptophyta; class Magnoliopsida; order Myrtales; family Myrtaceae; genus Eucalyptus; species Eucalyptus curtisii. Next base: position 18,890,468 of record CM029494.1, read on the forward strand.
GACCTTTGTGTCGGTTCTTCCTAGTACCAACTAGCTAGCTCTTCCCTATGTTTATTGTCAGGTCCCACTGCGCTAGTGGACGATGCGGACGAATCGTCAACTCTCGATAAAATGACTAGATCAAGTGACCCAAGAGCAACTTAACCAATCCTTTGAGGGATCGGATCATATCTACGTACGTAACGTCGATTCAGTGTGCTTCCTAATTGATGAAATGCGCTGCCCCATCCAACCTCCATTGGGACGAGCGAGCGCTATCCCCTTGTTCAGTCCCTACCCAGGCTGGGATGATTATGACAATGCACCTAACCTTGCTTAGACAAGGGATTGATCATTTGAAGGGCACTCCCTCGTCCTTTGCACAATCCAGGCCATTTGGAAGATCTAGTCTGAGCTCGCTTGACATATATCAAATTGTACAGCTTTACGTCCATATAATTGTTTTAGCCATCGATGTGGAACTATAAAGCCCCGTGTGAAAATATATTACACGTACATATTAGACTCTCATTCTATCGACTTAAATTTTCTTTTGGGGAAGCTATGACGATATTACTACGCATGTTCTATGAGTTCAACTACTAGCATTCCTCATCACCATTTCGTTTTAATTGTTGCTCTATCTATCGCGCTTCTATTCATGTCGTCTGTTTTGATGCGGACCGAAGCCAGTATTTTACCCTATGACAATCTTGCTTACTATGCTTTCCCAAGTATAAAGAGTCCGTGCAAGAGAAAAGAAAAGGGAACAAGTGGTTGAAGACATGAATTCCCTCGCATTTAGGATCATTAAAGGCGTACAGTACAGTCCACCCTTTTGGAGAACGAACCTTGTCGCTTTGTTGTGTACAAACCAGTCTTTGTTTTGTAGTTCGAACTGAGAAAGCATGGACGGTCGTGGACTTGGGAGTATCTATCCTAAGCTACTGGTCCCGAAGCCAAAACTAATACAATCCGGTTGGAGTCAGCCTGTCATTCTATTCCCAACGCCTCGTCCCTATCATTTTGGCCTCGCCCTCCTCTACTGTTTTTATGCATGTACCAAAGAAGTAGTTCCGCGAAGAGGACAAGCTACCTGTGCGCATCATCAGGGTGCTTTACACAACCATTAGTTGCAGCATTGAAAACGCTGACCACCGAATGTGGTGGCCCCACTCGTGCTACGACCGCCCAGTCCCACTCGATTTGAATCTTCTGTCCCGCTTCCGTTGCCGTCCACACGTTTCTTTTAATCGCCCTCTGTCGCACACACCCACCACCCCGCATAAATACCTGCCCCATGAACATTAAGACCCTCGCCAGCTTTTGCACATAAAGCGCACGAGCAGTCCTCACTCGAATGCTCAGCGGCCTTTCCTGAAGAAGAAGAAGAGGCAGAAGAGGAGGAGGAGAGCACCTCCTACTCAAGAAATGAGGAGGATTGCTCTTGCTTGGCTATGCCTACTGTCATTAGCTCAGGTCTCGCTGCTGCAAACGGCGGCGATGGCGGATCCATCGGAGGCTTCCGGCGCGAGCTCGTCTAGGGTCGCGGCCCGAGCTGCGATCCGATCGCGCAAACTGGTCACGGAAGCCACGACCGAGCCTGCCTCTAGAGTCGCCGAGGCGTCGGAAGGCAAGGAAGAGTCCCCGGCGCCGGCGGCTGAAGCGCCGGTGGGAGCAGAGACCGCTGCCACGACGGTGACGAAGCACAGGTCCTCGGATAAGTCCGTGGCTGGCGGAGGGGTCATCATCGGAGGCCTGGTGACGGCCATTTTCGCCGCGGTGTTCTGCTACATCAGAGTCACCCGGAAGAGAGACGGCGCCGCTCGTTGAGTTTGCTCAACGCTGAGTTCTTTTTTGTGTGTGAGCAGTTAAAAAAGGCATAGCGGTTTAGGAGAACAAAGCTTAGCATAGTGACAGTTTACGGGGTGGAAGAGATCTGTATATGCTTTCGATTAATTAAATTCTTTGATGATCAGTTTGTGAATGAATGGATGTGTTGTTCATGAAATTTCGATCACACCATATCGGTCGGATGAGCCCTGCTCGAGATGTCGATCTCGCTTTCATCATTCAAATGCGCGACTCGCTTTAATCGGACTTCATCATCATTATCATCATGAAATGGCAATTTCTAGACGTAAAGTAAAAGTAAAGTAGAAGCACGAATGCGCCAAGATCAAATGGAAGTAGCTGTAGAGAAGCAAAGCGGAGGGGTCCTTCGGCTTTTTGAGATTTTGACCCACTGGCTTTGGCAGCGAACGGCTCGATCCTTCTTCCCCGGAGAAAATAGGAAAAGGGCAGATCGTCGTTCGATGCGGTAAGGAGTCAACTCATTTTCCGTGAATGGCGCAATCAAATCGCATCAGGGACTGATAATGGTTGGATGGGTGAAGGAAATAGCACGTACTTTATACCCCTGGAAACGGGGGTACTCCATGGATCTCAACTGTTTTCAGGCTTCCTCACCATAGGAGCCAGAAGATTCCATTAAGGGCTGCCCCACTTGTCCGATAGATGTACCATCGGCGGCGTTGACAAAATTACATTTACATAATTAACATGTCAGTGTCCACACGCCTTTGTCCATTTATTTTCCTTTTATATATCTATTTTCCCTAGAGAGAGGGAATACTATTTAGGTGTTTTACGTCCAAGGATGTCGAGATCTGCAAGAGGCTCAAACGAAGTATTTTTAGAATTTACTTATGTCCGAATGGATTGATAATAGTCGGATGGGGGAAAGAAATAACTCATAATTTGTGGGCTGGTAATATTTCAAGTCGGTTTTGGTCAATAATCTTGTACTTTTAATCTGTATTTGTAAATTACTGAGATTAAGGCTAAATAATGTGGAGGATTATAAGTGAACATTAAAATAAATGGAAATGAGATGATTACATTTTGGTGTATTTATTTATTTTTTCCCTCAACTCCTGTGATAATTAATCAATTTGCCTAGAGCCCGTTCGTTTGGGTGTTCAAACCATCGAAAGTTAGATGGCCGAAACGAACCATTGTAAGTCATCTTAGCAATATACTCTATTTTCTAAGGGTGCATTTGTTTGTATTTCTGTTCTTTTTTTGTTTCGGAGAATAGAAATAGAAAAAACTATTTCTGTTCCAGGGAACAATTTTTTACTAGAAAAACACATTTGGTAAACTTATTCCAAGAATAAAAAAAGAACAGTAAACGCGTTTATTAAATTTGTGTTCTTTTTTTGTTTCTTTTAATTTTTAATATTTTTATTTTATTTTTCCTTTTTTTCTTTCTTTTTTCTTTTTTTCTTCTTTTGGCCGGTCGCCGGCCTCGGCCATGGTCGGCGACCGACCGACGATGGCCGGCGACCGGCCAACGAGGGCCGGTGGCCTAGCCCACCCATGGCGAGGCTCGCCGGCCCTCGGCGAGACCGAGCCTCGTCGTGGTTGGGCGAGGCTCGGGCTCGCCTTGGCCGGGCGAGCTCGGCCTCGCCGGATCTAGACGAGCCCGAGCTCGCCGAGCCGGCGAGGCTCGGCCGGCGCCGGGCGAGGCTCGACGAGCCGGGCTCGCCCAATCCGGCGAGGCCGAGCCTCGCCGGTGGCCGGGCGAGCTCGGCCTCACCGGACTCGGGCGAGCCCGAGCTCGCCGGCCAAGGCGAGGCCGAGCCTCGCCAGGGGCTGGCGACGCTCCGGCGGCGTCACCGGCCCTCGACGGCTGGTCGCCGGCCATGGCCGCCGGCCCTCGACTGCCGGTCGCCGGCCATGGCCGAGGCTGGCGAGAAGAAGAGAGAGAAAATTTGTTCTTAAAAGTTGTTCAAGAAGAAGAAGAAGAAGAAGAAGAAAAAGAAAAGAGTAGAGAGAGAAAATTTGTTCTTAAAAGTTGTTAAACAAGAAACAACTTTTTTTTTTTTATTTCTTGTTTCGTACTTTTTTGTTCCCTAAACAAAAAAAAAACAGATTTGGAATAAAAATGCAAACAAACGCGTTTCTGTTCTTTTTTTGTTTCCGGGAACAAAAAAACAGAAAATCTGTTCATAAACAGAAATGAGAAACACAAACAAACATGCCCTAAGTTACCCAAAAGAGCTGCAAATTATAAATCCACTCCACCATTGAAATTGCTAAAAATTGAGGGTTTAGTCGCCACTTTTCGAATGTGCTCTATAGAATCAAATTTTTTTATCTTGATTTTTGCGCATAAACTAAATTTCGGAGATGTCCTCCTGTCATCTTGGGGTCTATCTATCACAATTATGCATACGATGTGATTTAATTTGGTCACGTGCAAGCCTCGTGATCTTTTTTTCCTCTGTCCCCGAGCAAAAATACATTTTCTAACTTTTGAATTATGGCTACGTCACTTGTGCAAATACATTGTGATTTTAAATGCATTTGTTTTGCGAAAAATGAATGATTTGAAAAATAATAACTTAAAAAAGATTGCTTGTATCGCTCATCAAAATGAACGAACAAAAGATATTTTTATCATTTACGAAAATATTTAGGTATAAATTGTTATCGATAATATAAATATTTTTCAATAATTAATTATTTCAAGCAATTTAATCAACGAGTTTTATAAAAATATTTTTCAAATCATTCATTTTCAATGAAATGAATTAAGTTTTAATTTGGTCAAGATCCTTCCTCATAATGAGAATAATAACAATAATTTATTGGAGAGGCTTCGCTATTTTTTCAAGAAATATACAACCCTCTTTGACTTGCTGCCCCTCGTCAGTTACGAGAGAAACACAAAGAGTTACCGAAAACTAATTCCATAATCTTGTGCTTTGAAAAGAATCGGCCTCACTACATTCGGTTAACTCTCAAATACAAAGAAGACTGCGTTCCTCCTCCCGTCAGCATCAATGGCTTCTTGTTCGGGGTGGCGCTTGCCAATCTACTCCGTCGTCTCGGCAGTCTTGGCCTTCATGGCCATCTCCTCATCACTTCACTCGACCAACGAGAGTGTGGCCGCTCCCTCGAGCAGCCCCGGTTTGCACCAAGTCCCGCTGAACGCCTCAAGAGCTCTCGGAAGAGCCGGGTTCACCGCGATGGCGGCACTCCTCCCCATCGCTCCTGAGCTGTTCTTTTCTTCTCCTAGGGCGACCATCTTCGTGATCAAGGACTTGTTCATGGCCAACCTCTCTTCGTCTCCATGGCTCATGGAAGAAGTCCTTCGGTACCACACCTCCCCATTGAAGCTCTCGGTGGACGATCTCCTGAAGATGCCCCGAGGAAGCTGCTTGCCCACATTGCTTGCTAAGAAGAAGGTCACGGTTACCAGAAGCGACACCGAACATAGACGTGTTGAGATCAATGGGGTCGTGATAACACATCCTAATGTTTTTCTTGGAGAGAGACTCGCGATTCATGGAGTTCTTCAGCCACTACTGCACAAAGAACAGGAATTGTGTTTGGTCCAGTCGTCCAAATGCAACCGTGATCCTAGATCGTTGTCAGTGGTTGGGAAGGAGCGCCATCTTGTCGATTGGGATCGAGTAATCCGATCGCTGAGCTCCAGTGGATTCGTTTCCTTTGCAATTGGTTTGCAGTCTGTTCTTGATGGTATTCTTGACGACAATGCGGACTTGGCTTCGGTGACGGTCTTTGCACCAGCCGATTTTGGGTTCGTAGCTTCGAACTCCGCAATTCTTGAGAGGATGGTTAGGTTCCACATCTTGCCCCACAAGTACACACACGAAGAACTCGCCAGATTGCCCGACAAAGCGTCTCTTAGGACGCTTGTTCCTGGCAGGGATCTTGAGATTGGCAGAAAAGATGCTTCTTGTAGCACCGATACAAACCAAAGAACTAGAGTGGCCATTAACGGATTAGAGATCGGAGCGCCAGATATTTACAATTCGAGAAATTTCGTGATTCATGGAATAGCTAGAGCATTGGAAATAGCAGAAGCAGAAAATTCAAGAAAGTGGTGATGACAGTAGACTTCCGGTTGATTGCTGTTGATGATAGAAATCAAATTCGATGGTGCTTACAGAACATTTGCTATACAAGTTCATTTTGCTCATGTACTGACTTTGGTTCTTACTTTGCATATGTTGCTCTGTGTGCTCACTTTCTTGAGTTGAACACGTCGCAGGATCTATTTGATGAAATGAAATACAAAGTTCACATTTACCTAGCGACCCATTTTATGTTGATCCGACACCTACAGAACTGAGGATAACGGGAAGAGTGGGCAGAGAGATTCCAACCTACTTTCAAACCAGCATATACATCTTTCAGCTAATGAATTGGCTAACTCAATCACATATTATGACATGAAAACCTTAAATGAGAAAAATTTTAAGTCCAATCCACAAATCCGGCTCTGTTTTTAGTAAGATCTAATGAATAGGTCAAACAAAATGACCGTGGTAGCAGCATAAAGTGGCCATTAAAACCACCATGTCACTTGGGAAAAAAAGAAATTAGTCATTATATGAAAGAATGACCTCATAGTAGAGATCTGATTAACAAAGAGAGATCTTGAATTCAAGAAGAGAATAAGTTAAGTGCAATTGATTGGAATACAGAAAATGCAGGTCTGCAAAGATAAATAACAAACTCCAAAACTTCCATTAAGCCCTTCAGGAATCAACTGCGAGGTGATAAGTGGTTTGATCTGTAAGTACTGGCATACTGATGCACAAACTAAAGACAGGAGAAAGAAAAGTCCGTGATCCCTCCATTTGCAATTTCAAAGAGAACATGTCTGATAGGAAGGTCAGGAGAACAACATATTTTGAGGGAAAAATATGCTGTCATGAAAGAGATCAACCAGTATCCTCACCGGCACGACACATCAAAATACTAAATAGTAAGGCCTACCCCTTTTCCAGCATGTCCTTAAGTAACCACAGGAGCAAAATATCATTTTAACCACTAAAACTAGGTTTCACCATCATCGACATTATCCGAGAGGGAAGAAGTTGAGAACGTTAAACAAGTTATCTTTCAAGATGACATTGCTTGGCAAGCCAACAGCCAACGGGTAAGCAGATGGGAATGCAGAGAAGAACATACATCATCATCAGTAGTTATTTCGATCATCCCTCTTGTTTTAGTTCATCAGGATACACACAAGTGCAACCTGCAGAACTGAACTTAGCATAAAGGAAGTTGTTGGTGCAAAAGGCACGGAAGCAGAAATCACACAGTTTTCTGATGATAAAAAGCACCAGGATTATCACAGTTCTCGCGCAAAGTTTTAATCATACATTAGAGCAGTTGGCAAAGGATCTGACAAGGAAGGAACAAATTCTCACACTAAGGCTACAACCATCTACAGGAACATTAGTGATCTAATGCATTATCCTGAACGGTGAACAGTAAATTTACTCCGAGGAAGATAGCTATGAACCTCCGCTAGTGTACAAATCCTAACCACACCGTCAAATATTAAGATTCCAGATCCAACAGAATTACTATACTCCACACTTCAAACCAGTTCCACCTAGACAGCCAGAAGTTGCTACACTCTAGAATTGAAACCAGTTCACCCAGACTATAAGGAGTTGCTAAACTTTATGGCAGCTAAACAAGGTCACGGATGAGAGGCAAAAGCCCAAAAGAAAGAACAAACAATTTGGTCGCCATTCGATCATGATGTTATTACTTGGATTAGTACTATAGGCACACCTCATGTCATCTCATCGATCTTGCTTAGGTTTGAATGAACAGTTTCTCCATTTTTTCTTTTGACATTCTTTGATCACCAAAGACAAACCATCCACGAGTCTAATGGCGGCAAGGGGCTTTCATCCCCACCAACAAAACTAACTTGTCCCAACTGAAGTTTCAATTGGCAACAGATTTACTACTTTGATGATTTTCAATTGAAGAGACTCTTAATCAAGAAAGAAGGAAGGTGAAAAAGATAGGAAACATGCCCAACAAATCATCTAAATCGACAGAGATGATGAAGCAACAGGCACAACAAAATGATCAGGAAGCAGCTTTAACTCTCATTACGATTCTAGTCATCTTCAATCCAATCAAAGTAACATTAGCAGCACCCAAAAATCTCGACTTCCTAAACAATGCCACAATCTCCTCCACCTCCGCGTCGCCGCACTCCGCCACGACCACCACGCAAGCCCCGCCCACCCTCACCGTCCTCTCCATCTCCGCCGCGAACCGCGACGGGAACAGAGCCTCCTCCAGATGCCCGCTGAACGCCAAATCGAAAACCCCATCGAAGAAGGGCAAGTTGTGCGGATCGGCGCGGCTTACCAGCGGCGGCGAGTCGATCAATTCGACCCCGGTGACGTCGGCGACCCCGGACTCGGACAGCGCCATGACCTCGTGGCCGGCCCCGGCGGAGACGCAGAGGACCTTGGAGTCGTTGCGGAGGAGGCCCAGGTCGCGGATCGAGCCGAAGAAGGTCCGGTAGGAGAGGACCTGGCCGCGGAAGGCGCGGGAGGACCAGAGGCGCTTGTTCTTCTTGTCGAGGGGGAGGAACTCGCGGCGGGCGGCGGCGTCGCAGGAGGACCTGGGGAAGCGGTGGCGGGCGGCGGCGGCGGCGGGGGAGGCAGGTCTGCGGGGGCGGTCGGAGGAAGAGGAGGAGGAGGGTGAAGGTGGCGACGGCGACGGAGGCGAGGGAGAGCTTGTTGAGGAACGCCCGGACGTGCCTTTCCATCGTTCTTCAGTGGGGATGTTGCAGTCGTGGAGCGGCGGGGCGAGCCCTCTGCATCTTCTTCACGCCCATAGAGATGGAGAGAGAAGAGATGATGATGATGATGCAGCTGAGCTGTTCGAGGAAATGCGTCTTCATGCGAACCCAATTTTTCAGTTGCTTTTAATTTTTTACCATTTACATTAAGTACTTCGAATTTTAAGTCTTTGTGCTCATAATCAAGGTTAATACTAGGAGTAAGCAAAATCCGGATGGGTGAGAACTAAAGATCGATTCCGAAAAATTAGAATTGGAAATAGCACATTGATTTCATAGACCCACTTGAGAATCGTACCTCACTTGAGAATTGGACTGTGGTCCAATTCTTAAGTAAGTTTGTGAAACTGATCTCCAAACCTTACAAAATTGTATTTATCGATTAATATCATCGTAAACCTAATTTCTACGTAAAGCACTACCACTTTTTCAGCCTTAAATCCAAGTTGAATTGTGAGTCAATGATTTTGATTAAGGATCGAAAATTATAGGGCGGAATGAATCAACAATACTCAGTTAGGAACTTAATTTCTCCAAAGATCATGGTGTGGTCTTCTTAGGGTTTCCCGAAACATGTGGAGAATTAAACTCTACGTTAGAAATCCTAACCTTCATAGAAGTAAAAACATTAATTGTTTAATCCATCTTTTCTCAAGATCAATCTAATTTAATTATGGGATGATAAAGGAAAAACCTAATTCTGCTCTTAAAATAAGCTATTAGCTCTTAATTTTGTAACATGATGACAAAATGTTGCAATATTTACGGACATCTCCAATTGATCTCTTCCATCATCTTTATTTGTTTATTTTGTTTTGATTGAGAGAGCAAGTAAATGGATTGTTAGAATGAATAAAAAGTGGGGTGTTAATATTATTACACCCCAAAGACAAAATTAATCAATAATATCCAATACTACAAATATATATGTACATTTATATTGGTCGAAAAATTAAAAATTAATTAAATAATTAAATTGGAATTTCCTTTTTTAAATATATATGTATGTATCGTTCAGGTCCAGGTGGGTAAATAGGCGGTTTCACGCCTGAAACTAGGAACCGAATCGATATTTATCGGATTTAGTAAATTGGAACTAGAAACCGAGCCAGTCCCTATGGGTACCATCAGTTCCAGGCCGATTTGATTTGGTTCCTTGTTTTTTTACACACCCCTAGTTGATACCACAAAAATCCCAAACTAATACAATTACGACAAATTTAACAACTTCAAATTGGTACACTTATAACAATTTTAAATTTATAAGTTTCCGTTAAATTTTACCGTCAAATTGATGAATTAAATAACATGTGACAGTTAATGGGTGTACCAATTTAAGATTTTACTCATCGTTTGTCACATGTGTATTAGTTTTTTTTTTTAATTTTTTTGTGGTATTAATCCAATTTAATAGAAATTAACAAATGATAGATTTGCCACAAATGTATAAGTTTAGGTTTTTGTGATAAAAAAATTAGCTCGGAAAAAATTTATTACATGTGTACTAATTTGAAGTTTTTGATGGTCAAAAATTAATTTTGAGTCAATTTATCACATATGTATTTGTTTAGGATTTTTTGTGATATTAACTCTCATAATCATTATATTGACAGGATCTCGATCATGTGTGTGATTGATTTTGTGCTCTTTAAAGTTTTCGCAATTGATACCGACACCCAAAAAATGTCCATATGAATGTGAGCAATCAGATCGAGCAACGTGTGAATCGTTAAATTTTTTCACGCGGTAGATTGAAATTTTGTGCAAGAGCAGTCAGAAGCTCTTGCACAAAATATGATTAGCCACAAATCCAAAAAGTCTTAGTAGTTATCTTAGTTGAAATTAGCATATGCGCGGCATACATTTCTTTAACCGTTTTGACTTTTTTTCCCAGGTGATAAGGGTTCGATCATGGGTAATAGATTTCAATAAAATACCAAGTAATCGGATTATCGAAAATATTTTCATAAACGTTTTCATTTAGAAGGGGGAAAGAGCCAATACGAACAAATTTTGAGACGTCAAATTAAATTGTGCTATTGATTGATTCTGTCTATACTATATATAAAATCAATTTTATAGTATTGTGGAAGAATATATTTATATATATTTTCTCCTTATCAATTTTATCGATTTGAAACTCGAATATATAAATGTGCAGATGAAAAAAGATAGAACTTGTACTGAATTAAAGTTGATGAACTTTGTTCTTATCTACATATTTAAAATACTAAATTAAGTGAATTTCTCTTTTCAACTTAACTTTGTTGGGACCGTATCTAATTATATGAAATATAGTGAGTTATATAAAATGCATATATATTTAGTTTGTTCCACTTTTGTATATTCCTTGCTAAGCTGCTTTTCTTTACTTTTAATTTAAAGTTGTATATAATTTATTCTATTCTTTCATCGGTTAAAGCGATTTTGCTGACGTTTATATTGTTCCATAAGATTATAAACAACTAGTCCGCAATATAAAATAAGAATAGAAAACAATGTAACAAATATGCAAATTTCCCAACGAAATAAAGAATTTCTCTGATTCTTTTCCTTTTGAGATGAAAAGACAATTTAACGGCCTTGATAGTGTCATCTTTTATCGCACGAACTTTTTTTCTTTCCTTTTTTCTTTCTTTTTTTCGACATGATTCGAGAGTTTATTCACATTAGCACAATTTAAGAGCTTTAGTGGCTTGATGTCAAATATGATTGCACGTTTTTTTAATTTCTTTTCGTGAACGTGAGGACCTCAAAGCTTGATCTCAAATCATAGATGGTCGAGATCTTGATAACCTTATTATTTAATGAGGTTTTGATGGTCAAAATTTTGATTGAGTTTTTGATAGCCTAGATCCCATTAACCCTATTAATTTTCCAGAACTTCTCGGCAAAAACTTTACAAAAAACCAGAGTGCTCGTCTGTCCATCCAAAGATAATAGAGATGATGAGAATGACCTCTAATCTTCGTGATTGCTTCGTTTTATTAACTTTAAGATTATCTATCCATAATTTGTATTTAGACCAACACCCACTTTGATTTAAACAACTATCAAATCCATTTTAAATTTGATATGTAGAATGCTAATTTGATCCAACTAATCCAATCGATTAATATGGCTGTTCAAGTTTCAAATCTATTATCCCACCCTTAAACTCAAATGAAAAGTTGGATATGATATAGTACTGATGAGAACATTTTCTCTAATATATTGTGCTTTTCGATTTCAAACTCAATAGGACATAAAATTCTCGTATTCTTTCTCTCTGTCAATTTCTTGAAATTCAAATCAAATAAGAGATATAAACCAACAAATGACAAATCACTAATCCAAAAATAATTATGCCTTGTGTCTTGTTGTGTGTGGCATTCACGAAAGGAAAACGGGTGCCAAGGAGAGCCCACGAGTGAATATTTTGTCAAGTTCGTTTTAACTAAATAGAATAAGTGTCTCTTAATCCAAAAATAAATTTGCAGGTATGACTATTTAATGTAAATTGTATCTTCAATCATCTTCTCATCCTTCAAACACTTCATATATTTTTGTGACTTTTTGTTTTTCAAACCCACATGCACGGGTCACTGTCCCAAAGTTCCTGAGGACTGTGTTTGATCCAAGAAGACCAACCAAGTCACCTAGGATTTTTGGAACATTCTCAGGATGGGTGATATGGGAAATGTGCCGAATTCTAGAGCATTCTTGATATAAATGCTGGTAGTTAATAGATAGTGAGATGTAATGTCCACCATTAGATTAGATTTAGAGTTGATCAATGGATTTAATGAGAGGAATTTTTGTATAAATAGGGGTGCAATATAATCATGCCACGTGTGAAAGGAAAGCGGAGTGCTACGTGGAGAGCCCACGAATGAATATCTTGTCAGCTTATAACTATTTAATGGGGAGAAGTGCCAAAAAAGTCCTAAACTTTTTGTGTTTGTGCCAGTTTAGTCATAAACCTTTTTTTGGTGCTAATTTAGTCCTAAACCTTTTTATTTAGTGTTGATTCAGTCCTTTTGGCTGGATTTTGCTGACTGAACGCCGGCCGGTGACGTGGACAATTTTTAATGTTTTTAAATATTTTTTAAATATTTTTTCTATTTTTTCTCTTTTTTCTTTTTTCTTTTTTCTTTTTTCTTCTCTCCTCCTCCCTCCAGCCGCTAGCTAGACCACGGCGACCGGCCAGAGGCGACGGCCGGCGAGGCTCGCCAGCCACCTCGCTAGTGGCGGCGAGGGTCGAGCCTCGCCCATGGCCGCGGCGAGGCTCGACCCTCGCTAGATCCAGCGAGGGCGAGCCTCGTTAGCGTCGCCCAGGCCGGGATTCGGGAGGTCGAGCCTCGCCGGCCATGGGCGAGGCTCGACCTCGCCGATCGCGGCCGGGTGGAGCCGGCGAGGCTCGCCCCGCCGGATCCGGCGAGGTTGAGCCTTGCCCATGGCCGGCAAGGCTGGACCTTGTCAAATCCGACGAGGGCGAGCCTCGCCGGCCATGGCCGAGGCTCGACCTCCCCGAATCGCGGCCTGGGCGGAGCCGGCGAGGCTCGTCGGCGCCGCCCAGCGCAAGGCCGCCCTCGCGGCCACTGGCGAGGTGGCCGACGACTCGCCGGCCGTCTCCTCGGCCGGTCGCCGTGGTCCGGCCGGAGGGAGGAGAAGAGAGAAAAAAAAAAAGAAAAAAGAAAAAAAAAAAAAAAAAAAGAAAAAAAAAAAAAGAATAAAGAATAAAGAGAAAAAATAAAAAAGAAAAAAATAGAAAAAATATTAAAAATTGTCCACGTCGCCGGCCGGTCCCGGTCAAGCAAAATCAGGCCAAAAGGACTGAATCGGCACTAAATAAAAAGGTTTATGACTAAATTGACACCAAAAAAGGTTTAGGACTAAACGGCATAAACATAAAAGGTTTAGGACTTTTTTGGCACTTCTCCCCTATTTAATGTAAATTGTACCTTCATTCATCTTCTCATCCTTTAAACTCTTCATATAATCTTTGGCTTTTCCTTTTTCAGGGTCATGGTCTCGAGTTCTTGTGATCAAAGGACTGTGTTCAATCCAAAAAGACCGACCAAGTAGCCTAGAATTTCCAAAACATTCCCAGGAATGGGTGATATGGTAAATGCGCCGAATTTTATAGCATTATCGGCATAAATGCCAGTAGTTAGTAGATAGAAAGATGTGATCTCCACCATTAGATTTAGAGTTGATTAGCGAATGTAGTGAAATGATTTTTCTGTTTGTTTTTTGGTATACATAGGGTGATCTTCCCTCATTTGAATCCATGCAGACACTTGAGCAATACAAGACATTCTCTCCTCACTATCTAGGTAAGCGAGTGATTGATCATGGGATGGCGTAGAGCGAGCGAGTGATTGATCATGGGAATAAGCCTAAGGCAGGCTTAGCTATGGTAGTCCACCAATTCAAGGAAGTGATTGATCATGGGATCATGGAAATAAGCCTAAGGTAGGCTTAGCTTAGCCAGTCCACCAATTCAAGGAAGCTTAACTCGCTGCACCATCTCGATCCAAAACTATCGGGTAGCATTGGAGTGGGCTGGAAATTTATGTTTTCGTATCTTTATCCTTTGTTAGGTCAAATCTAGGTCTAATTAAAACACGACATATATATTTTGGCTCATTTATGATTATTGAAAATGTACTATTAATTTGATAACCAAATTGATAGTATATGACGCAATTAATACATTTTACATTTACACTCTTATATAAATTTGCAAATTGGTATATTAACCTATCCAAATGTGTGTGTACATGTATATTGTGTGTGGACACGAATAACATATTGACCTACCTAATCAAACATGTCCATGTACGTCTTTAACGGAATGAAAGAGTCAACACACAAAGGATAGGTCTACCCATAGAGGATAGGTTTATGAATTGTGTGTAGATATAAGTAGACTTGTTTATGACCCAAAATTACGATTAAATCTAACATGCTTAATCACAATTACATGTCTTATAAGTAGGTTGTGTTGAAAGAGCTGATTTTCACCATAAAATTTCAGTAACATTGCTGTTATCGCTCTCTCACTCTCACATGCCAAACGTTAATCGATTACTTCAACGTTAATTGGTTATGCATTGATTATGCATATCATATTGTTTATATGTGATTGGTGGGTTACACCCTAATGCACAAATTATTTTCTCTTCAATGAGAGCTTTTTTGCCGTGTAAAAACACAGCGATTTTTTCAATTTGTATGCGTGATTTAGTTGTCAAGGCTCCAGATCTAGAACATCTGTGTATCCCCTTTCACCTCATTTGATTGGCGTACAGAATATATTCTGTATCCCAACATTTTATCCCTAAGATACGTATACGTACGTATACCTCACTGTATCAAAGGAACTGCCCATGAAGATTATTGCTTGCTCTCAGAGTTTGATAGGATCTGAATATATACTCTAGTGGCCGTTGCTCAGGGCATTATCATCACTCATTGAAAAGTTCAAACCCTAGCATAACCATCTCACGACAATATCTCACCACTGGTATAACAGACACATGCTCCATCACGTTTCACAACCATGGAGACCAGATCGGCCAAGAGAAGAAGGCTCTCGCTTCTCCAAGACGGAACTGGAGATCACGATGCATCCTCAGGTCTGCCAACTCGTCATCGTCGTCAGATCAGTGATCTTCCTGATGATGTTCTTCGCCACATCTTCACGTTCTTGCCCATCAAGTCCATTGCGAGGACGAGCCTTGTGTCGAAACGTTGGGCTGCTCTCTGGCGCTCCTTGCCAGATCTCGACTTCACGACCATTGAATCATCAGACCGAGGCATATCCGCCCTCGAGAAGCTGATCATGTCCAACCGCCTGAACCTCGAGTTCCCTCAAGGGTTCCTGAAGTTCCTCTACATCGTCGACCCTGAGCAGGATTTCATCAGGCAGGTCCTGAGACACCGCAGCCGATCACCGCAGCCCAGGGATGGCCTGAGACTTCTCAGGTTCTGTGCATACTTGAGCTTCACACACCTGAACAACCTGATGCGTGATGCCTTCAGGCACAAGGTGAAAGCCCTCGACATCGAGGTGGCAACTAAGGACTACTTCAATCTGCCAAAGCGCGTTGCGACGAGCGAGCAACTGCAGGCCTTCAGGTTCGTGTCGCGGTTCCCAGGGTTCCGGTTGCCACCGCTGTCAACAATGAAGAACGGTTTCCGGTCACTGCGGAAGTTGCACCTCTCGGGGGTGATCCTATATAACCAACCCTTTCTCTTGGATTTGTTCACGGAATCCTCATTTCCTGCACTCCGAAAGTTGAGCCTTTCAAGGTGTTTGGGATTGGAGAAGATCAGCATAAAGTGTGGGGCTTTGGAGAGTGTAGTAGTAAAGAATTGTTCCAAGATGAATTTCTTGGAAGTTCGCGGTCCAAAATTGGAGAGATTAAGAGTGTCGGGTTGTTTTCCTAGCGGAAGGCATAAGTGCGTGTTGAACATCTATGCACCTCGACTAGATGTTCTCGATTGGGAAGGCAGCGATGTTCCTGACCATTGTTGCGTGCATAACTCGAATCCCGCTATTAGGGTTTCCCTTGGTTTTTTGAGCATCAAGGTCGAGGACATTGATGAAAAGCCGGCCAGGAGTTTATTGAGATTCTTGTCCAGGATATCTCATGCTCAGTCCTTGCGAATGGACTCGCTATCCATCAAGGTTGGTCCTCTCTCTGTGCATCGGCATTTCTCGGGGTGTTGTGGTCGACAAAGTCATTGGATAGAAGTTTCTAGGATGATGAAATGGACAACGTTGTCTTTAATTAGAATCCATCATTTGTTTCATCAACTACTAATATGTGATTTACATGGGGTCTAATAGTTGCACTTTTATGCAATTATAAGTAGCTTTAATGCAATTTATGATGTTGCGGTGCACACACAACTGTTCCAGATTCTAGGAAACATGGACGGCTTAGAAGTTCTGCGGCCATTTGAAAACCTTGCCCATTTGGAGCTTTCTACCTTTACCGGCAGAGCCTATATCCCACCGCTAGTTTCTCTGTTCATGAACGCTCCATTCGTGGAATGTCTCCATATCAAGTTGGTTCCGGACCACAACATGCGCAAGAATGTGGTACCATTTACGCACACCTGATGATTAATGATTGTTCCTGCAGCGTTGGACTTTGTGCAGAATTTTTGTCCTAGGATGATTATATAGTTCTTCGACTAAACTCTGCAATTTACCTCTTCTTTCAGCAATTGAATGGAAACTTGGCACACTTATGGGATGTGTCTGTCTCTGAGGAAGAGAAGCAGTGGGAAATCCGCAGTAAAGCCATAGTATCCTTTCTTGATCACCTGAACGTTGTGAAGATAACGGGGCTTTTGGATTGCGAGGAGGAAGTGAGCCTCACGAAGTTTCTGCTCAGGCATGGGAAGTCCTTGAACAAGATGACCCTGTGCTTAGAGGTTGGCAAGGTCAAAGATTCTATTCTTAAAAAGAAAATCAGATCCCGAATCATGGAATTCTCCAAGGCGGCTTCTAACGCTAAAATTTCCTTTTGTTAGGTGTCCTTATGGATTGTTTCAGATTCGCTTGGTCCCCTTTGCATATCAGATGACTCATGTAAAGTTCACTTTAGAATGCTATATTTTTGAGTGACAGAAAGCATATGAATCAGTGATCAAGAAAATTGCAGTCGAGACCCTTTATGCACTCTTTTTGGGCAAATAAAAACCAAGTGCTATCAGCTCTATGGTTTATCTTGCAAGGGAAAGTCGTAGCCATGCTTTCCTGTTAAAGCTTCATAATCTTCTTATGAGAAAAGGGACTTTTGGCAAGGAAAGTCATGGTGAGGTCCCATTACAAGTCTTTCGCCCGAATTGAGTCTGATTGGTTGTCTTATCAAGCAGCAGATGTTCGCCTCCGGCTTCATTTAGAACCACCAGCGCTCCATGTTAGTGCATAAAAGGATTAATCTGATCTGGGAAAAGGGAAAGCAAATGATTCGCGAGATTTGCCATCTATGCAGAATGTCTCCATGCTTAGGCCCGTGCTGGCAGTTTTCGACAAGAACAGTGGTATCTACCACAAATTCCTAAGTGCGCCAGAGAGAGAGAGAGAGAGAGAGCTTACCTTGATAGCTATAACATGATTATGACTTCGAAGTGTCATCTGCTCTGCTCCCTTAGTATTTGGAGCACAGCTGAGGAAGCGGTCTAATTCAATAACTCCAACGAACATTCAATATTTCCAATTAATTTGTGTATTAAAACAAATATTTGCTTGATATTTTTATTGTTAATACCATTTTATTATATAAGTAACATGAACCCAATTTTTAATGAAGTTAATTTATACATTGCCTGATAAATTACTTTTCTCCTAGTTAAATTGTAATTTATCTTGAAGTAAGTCATTATCATTTGAATCTTTTCCCGCACTATTATGAGATGGTCCAACTAATAAGAAATACCATATCTGTAAATAAAACATAATGCATCATTTTAATGTTAGCTAGTTTGATTTTGTTATTTTGATTAACTAAGTGCAAAGGTATTGGGTAATTATCTATTGCTTTGCAAAGTAGGATTTCTTACCCTCGAGGAGAAAATTGAGAAACGTATGCTATGCAACAAATTCTTAAGGCAACTGAACATACACTACTATGCGATATACAGATCTTTAACACATAACACTAACATTCCAGTGATAAATAAAAAGTAATATTTCAGTCAATTCAAAAAGTGAGATTTTTGAGTAGTATGCTAGAGTGTGGTAGATTTTAAGTTTGGTAGGGTGACTATAACCCAAAAGGGAATTGATTTCGCAACTCAATTTTAGCAAAAAAAACTTATTCTTAAGAATGAACAGTACAAGAAATGACAATAAAAGAATCTGCTCCTGGGATGAAGAAGCCATTGTTAGTATCGCAATCTTTAGGCCGAGGAGAAGCATCGGCAATCAACATAGAGAGAAGTGTATTTTGTTGGAGAAAGGACTATCATGCGGCAAAAATTGAGGCATTCCTAGTTAAGCAAATGCCTGGTACAGTTGAGATGTGGAATGAATTCCAGGAAGATCCAACTTTACCGTCCTTGTTCCAGAGTAGTCGATAACACCGCATTTGACTCTGATTTGCTGGAAGTAGAAGCTGTTGTAGAGATGCCTGTCCTAAATGCAAAAGCCGGTTTTTTGGGAGTTGGAAGAGTCGTAGTTTCACTACTAAGCATGAGAACTGCATTTGACATCGTGGGACGATCACTGGGGTTATCTTGCACGCATAAAAGCGCGACGTTTATGCATTTCAAGACTTGATCTCTGTTGCAAGTTTCGTGCAACACTTGGTCCATCAAGTCCAGTGCTTTATTGTCATTCCATAATTTCCATGCCTGCACAATTGAAGTTTCAGTACGTTCGGAGAAAAGGGCCACAAAAAGTGGATAAAAATAAAAGAAAGGGGCAGAGAATGGACTGTATTCACATGAGTGAGAAGGCTCAGTGTTCCTTCAGAGTGATAAAAGCATGTGTTACGTCTTCCGCTAACAATCTCCAGTACGACAACGCCAAAGCTGAAAACATCGGATTTGAAAGAAAAAAATCCATCTAAAGCATACTCCGGAGACATGTATCCACTGCATTAGAGCATAATAAAGTGAATTAAGCCATAGTCGGAATACTTGAAGTTTCATTGCAAATATTAAAAGGTGATAATGTAGTGAGTGCCTTGTGTAGTGTCCAACAAATTCTTTATCTAGACGAAAATTAAATGGTATGTGCATCCACAAAAACTTACTATGTTCCAATCACCCTTTGCGTGCTTGCTTCAGTTTGTTTTGCCTCAAATATACGTGCCAGACCAAAGTCGGAAATTTTAGGAGTCATCTCCTCATCGAGCAAAACGTTGCTCGTCTTGAGATCTCTGTGAATGATTCGCAGCCTTGAATCTTGGTGGAGATAGAGCATTCCTCGTGTAATTCCCAAGATAATCTCAAAGCGTATCTCCCAAGTCAGCAAGGAACACCTTGTTCGATCTGGCAAGGTTTTATTTTAATTTGTGAAGGAAGAAAAGCCTTTTAATCTAACTTGGTCAGACTGACTTAAAATCTTCATGAAGAGAGGAGACTGTGGAGTGCTACTACCTATTACAACTACGCCCTGGAGCATACAAGGGAACAGGAACACAAGATAAGGTGCTTACCAAATATGAAAAAATCTAAGCTTTTGTTGGGCATGTATTCATATAGTAACATTTTTTCATCTCCTTTGACGCAATATCCTACTAATCTGACGAGATTTCGATGCTGCAATTTGGCAATCAGGACGACTTCATTCTTAAATTCCTCCAAGCCCTGTCCTGATCCACTCGATAATCTCTTTACTGCAATTTCCTGTCCTCCTGGAAAAGTAGCCTGAAACAAAGTTAAAAACGGATTACTTCATCACAGTGGCTTTGTCAAAAGCCCTAGGTGGTAGAAGAAGAAATCATTTTATTTACCTTGTAAACAGGCCCAAACCCGCCCCTTCCAAGTTTGTTCTTGTCTGAGAAGTGATTTGTCGCTTGTAAAATAATTTCTAAGTCAAAGAATGGCACTTCTATGCCTTTCTTATCTTCCTCCTCGAACTGGCATGAATCCATCCACATTTTGATCCGTTTCTCGCTCTCGTATAAACGAAAGTCAAGAATTTGTAGAGTGCTTTCCCTGCTCCCTGAAGTGCAACTCTAGTTACTGTTAAAAATTGATCCATTTTTTAGAAAATTCTAGACTACACAAGACAGAAAAGTTGGCGGAAACAAACCGGCAAAAAGCAAGCCTCGAAGACTCTCAAACGCTGAAGAATTTTCTGGTACGTGAGCAGCAGAACACGTGGACAGCAAAAAGGCCAAAGAAAAGTCAACAAAAGCTGCTGAAGAATAGAAACATGCAGAAAAATGAAGAAGACACCAGAAAATGCGGAAGAAGCCGCACAAGTAGGAGATAAAAAGCAAATTTGTAATATTATATTACTCAATGTCGGTGAAGGAATGGCGGTGACACGCCTATAAATAGGGGTTGGGTATGTGTTTTACGTTGTAGAAAAAAAACTACACGCTTCTTCCTTTGTAGTATCAACTTCCATAATAAAAGTTTTTTTTTCTTACCTACACTCCCTTGCCATTGTAGTCCATCCATATTTCACATACACACTTGCACACACACACACACGCTTCCGCAAAAACATCTAACAGTGGTATCAGAGCCACGTCTTTGGTTGGTATTGGGCGATTGTCCTACCGACCCTTTCCTAAAACTACCCTTTCCTAAAACTACCCTTTCCAAATACCCAATAACTAAACCATGGCCAACTCTACCTCATCCTCATTCCCCATTCCCATTTTTGATGGGAACAACTATGACTTTTGGAGCATAAAAATGACTACATTCTTGATGGCCCAAGACTTATGGGACATCGTGGAAAAAGGTTGCGAGGCTCCGCCAGAAGGTGTAAGTGTTTCAAAGGATCAACTACAAAAGGATGCAAGGGCGCTATATTTTATCCAGCAAGCACTCTCGGAAACCGTATTTCCGAGAATAATTGGAGCAAGGACTGCAAAAGGGGCTTGGGATATACTACGAGAAGAATTTCAAGGATCGAAAAGGTACGCACTATTCGTCTTCAAACACCGAGAAGAGATTTTGAGAATTCTAAAATGAAAAATTATGAGACCGTACAAGAATATTGTGGAAAATTAAAGGAACTAGTTAATCAAATGAGAGCCTATGGAGATGGGATAACCGATCAAAGGGTTGTTGAGAAAATATTGGTGTCACTTACCAAAAAATACAACTCCATAGTTACAACTATAGAAGGAACTAAGGACTTGACGACCCTATCGTGAGTGAATTAATTGGCTCTCTAGAAGCACATGAGAAAAGACTAATGGCACAAGATGAAGATTCAGTTGAAAGTGCCTTTCAGTCTAAAGTAAATATACGGTCTCATCAAACTAAAAATGGTGGAAGGAGCTCATGGAAAAACAAAAGAGGAGGAGAAATTATAAAAAAGGAAAATTATCCACCTTGTGGTATTTGCAAGAAAACAAATCATTTGGAGAAGGATTGTTGGTTTAAAAATAAAAAACAATGCCGCTTTTGTAAAAGATATGGCCACGTAGAAAAGATTGTCGCTCGAAAACAAATAATCGAGCAAACTATGCAGAAAAAAAGGAAAGGGAAGAGAATACATTCTACGCAGGCCAAGCGGCAAATGACAATAAAAGTGAAACATGGTACATCGATAGTGGGTGTAGCAATCACATGACGGGGACGAATCTATATTCACCGATATTGATAAGTCGGTGAAATCCCAAGTAAAGTTGGGCAATGGTGCATTAGTAGATGTCAAAGGAAAAGGCACCATCGCCGTGGAAACAAATAAAGGCCCAAAATATATACATAATGTATATCTAGTCCCTCGTCTTGCACAAAATCTCTTAAGTGTGGGCCAAATGATACAAAGTGGGTATTCTCTATATTTTAATAGAGATACCTGCATTATCTATGATAAATATAAAAATGTCATTGCCTCTGTTAAGATGAAAAATAACAATTTTCCTATTCAATGGAAATATGTCAAAGATATAGCCATGAAAGTTCAACTTGATGATTCATGGCTATGGCATCGAAGATTTGGCCACTTCAATTTTGCTGGACTAAAAATTCTCCATCAGAAAAATATGATGAGAGATTTTCCAGCCATTACAGAAATTTCAGATGTTTGTGAAGGCTGTCTTCTTGGAAAACAACAGAGACAGTCCTTCCCATCTGGAGGTGCATGGAAAGCTAAGAAGCCATTAGAACTTGTCCACACGGACGTGTGCGGTCCAATGAGGACACCTACACCTAGTCAAAATAAATATTTCATCCTATTCATTGATGATTACACAAGAATGACATGGGTATACTTTCTTCAAGAAAGATCAGAGGTTTTCTCAATCTTCAGAAAATTCAAGAACCACGTCGAGAATCAAAGTGGCCAAAGAATTAAGGCCCTAAGGAGTGACAGAGGCACAGAATACAATTCAAAGGAGTTTAATAAATTTTGTGAAGATGAAGGAGTCCATCATCAACTAACTGTTGGCTACGCCCCAGAGCAAAATGGAGTAGCTGAAAGAAAGAATAGAACCGTCATGGAGATGGCAAGGTCTATGCTAAAGGAGAAAGGCCTTCCCAACACTTTTTGGGCAGAAGCAGTTTATACTGCAGTATACCTGTTAAACAGGTGTCCAACTAAAGCTGTTCAAAATAAAACACCAGTCGAAGCATGGAGTGGACGGAAGCCTTCAGCAAAGCATCTTAAAGTGTTTGGATGCATTTGCTACGTCCACATCCCTGCTCAGAAAAGGAGTAAGCTAGATGAAAAGACAGAAAAAGGAATATTCCTTGGCTACAGTGATCAATCAAAAGGCTATCGGATTTACAACCTAAGAACTAAGAAACTTATGATTAGTCGAGACGTCGAGTTCGACGAAAATGCTGCCTGGAATTGGGAGAGCGAGAAGATCGAGAAGAAGTATATCACCTTGCCGGATATACCACCGCTCAAGAGGAGTCGACGTCACAAGAAGAAGGAGAAGTACCGGATTCCACCACTCACGACATAACTCCTCCAAGCTCTCCAAGAGTGACACAAGAAGAATCTACTCCAGAGTCTCCAATACTAAGGGTAAAAGCCCTTAGAAGAATTTACGACACATGCAACTTTGCTATTTTGGAACCAGAAAACTACGAACAAGCATCCAAAGAAGAAGTTTGGATAAAAGCCATGGAGGAAGAGATCAAGATGATCGAGAAAATGAAACTTGGGAGCTTGTCGATCGACCCGAAGACAAAGAGATCATTGGCGTCAAGTGGGTCTACAAGACGAAGCTCAATGCGGATGGATCAATCCAAAAGCATAAAGCAAGGCTTGTGGCGAAAGGATACTTGCAACAACCAGGTATTGACTATATTGAAACTTTCGCTCCGTTGCTCGCCTTGATACTATTCGAGCACTCATAGCTCTAGCAAAGCACAAAAAGAATGGAAGATCCATCAACTAGATGTAAAATCGGCATTCTTAAATGGATATCTTCAAGAAGAAATATACATAGAACAACCACAAGGCTTTATCCTCAAAGGCCAAGAAGAAAAAGTTCTCAAACTCAAAAAAGCCCTATATGGGTTAAAACAAGCACCTCGTGCGTGGTATAGTAGAATCGATGAATACTTCATCAAGCAAGGATTTAGGAGGAGTATGAGTGAGCCGACACTCTACATCAAGACCCAAGGTAAGTCCGACACTCTCATTGTCTCTCTATATGTAGATGATCTCATATATACAGGAAACAATGAGACAATGATCCGAGAATTTAAAGAAGAAATGATGAAGACATTTGAGATGACGGACTTGGGCTTGATGCATTACTTCCTTGGCATCGAGATCGACCAAAACAAAGGAGTGTTTATCTCGCAGAAGAAATATATCGAGAACCTCTTGAAGAAATTCAAGATGAACTATTGTAAAGCAATTTCAACTCCTCTCATGACAAATGAGAAACTATTGAAGGAAGATGGAGTAGAGAAAGCCGATGCCTCCCTCTACAGAAGTTTGATCGGCAGCCTACTATATCTCACTGCTACACGACCGGATATTATGTATGCGACAAGTCTACTATCACGATTCATGCAAAGTCCGAGTCAAATTCACTTTGGAGCTGCCAAGAGAATTCTCAGATATTTACGAGGAACTATAGATTACGGCATTCGGTATCGCCCAAGTGCAGACGCCAAGCTCATCGGCTACACTGATAGCGACTGGGCAGGTTCAGCTGATGATAGGAAGAGCACCACTGGTTATGCATTCACATTAGGTTCTGGAATATTTTCATGGATATCTAAAAAACAAGACTCAGTGGCACAATCCACTGCAGAAGCAGAATATGTTGCGGCTGCTACAACTACTAGTCATGCAATATGGCTTCGAAGAATTTTAGAAGACATTGGAGAACCACAAATGGGATCAACACCAATATTTTGCGACAACAAGTCCGCGATTGCAATATCAAAAAATCCGGTCTTTCATGGAAGAACTAAACATATTGATATAAAATATCACTTCATTCGTGAAGTGCAAAGTAAAGGAGAGATCGAGCTAAAGTATTGTAAGACTGAAGATCAAATTGCGGACATATTCACCAAAGCACTACCAATAGCAAAATTCAAAACATTGAGAAGCATGCTCGGAGTATCACAAAAATGGATCAAGGAGGAGTGTTAAAAATTGATCCATTTTTTAGAAAATTCTAGACTACACAAGACAGAAAAGTTGGCGGAAACAAACCGGCAAAAAGCAAGCCTCGAAGACTCTCAAACGCTGAAGAATTTTCTGGTACGTGAGCAGCAGAACACGTGGACAGCAAAAAGGCCAAAGAAAAGTCAACAAAAGCTGCTGAAGAATAGAAACATGCAGAAAAATGAAGAAGACACCAGAAAATGCGGAAGAAGCCGCACAAGTAGGAGATAAAAAGCAAATTTGTAATATTATATTACTCAATGTCGGTGAAGGAATGGCGGTGACACGCCTATAAATAGGGGTTGGGTATGTGTTTTACGTTGTAGAAAAAAAACTAAACGCTCCTTCCTTTGTAGTATCAACTTCCATAATAAAAGTTCTTTTTTCTTACCTACACTCCCTTGCCATTGTAGTCCATCCATATTTCACATACACACTTGCACACACACACACACACTTCCGCAAAAACATCTAACAGTTACTAATTGTTTGAAATCTTATTATCGTATATCTAATAATGACAGATAAAAAGTAGTATGTGTTTTATTTGTGATTATCTTGTGTACCACCATGCTGCCTTCTCATGTAAAATAAGCCACCAAATACAAGGATGAAAATTGCAGCAACCGCAGGAGCAATTATATATACAGGTTTCACTTTCTGTCTTTTCTGCGATGATCCTCCTCCTCCAACGTTATTACCTACTCCCGCCAGAGAAGAAAAGAAAGTGTAAGTACCGTATTTTGGACAAAAGTGAACGAATAATTGTAGACACACGGACTCGCTAATTTGATAAAAGGACAGATGTGAGGACTTCAAGTGCATGGTCACAATCCCTGGCTGATATTATTGACTCCTTGACAGGGTCAACATATCTCGGGCGGGAGACAAACTACAGCTATATCTGTTCTGGTTTTGAGCTCTTCTGGCTGATCTATTATAAATTTCAGATTAATGCTGAAAATATAGACGTCCACTGTATGGGGTTTGTCAGTCTACTTGCAGGAGAAGCAACTCATCCTAGCAGTACTCTAAATGATAAACCATGGAGATAGAAAATATTAATTTGGGGGCACGACAGAATCTCCTATTATGGCGACTTTTAAAACCTAATGGCTATAGTATCTTCTAATTTGTTTTTTCATAAATAGAGTAGCTAAAGTTGTGGGTCAATTGTCAAGATCAACATTCTCACCCGGAGAACAGCTGACGTTGGAAGAATTCCAACTGAACTCCTGAGTCGCAGAGGCACTTTGTAATTCCATCTGATGCACTCTTGCAAGTTGCGTGTGGCCAATCGCAGTCTTTGGATGAATTGCAGTGTGGCTCCTTTGGATCCTTCCACACAATTTTCACTTCGCTCGACCCGACACTTCCAAGGGAGGCATCTGCGCTAAAGTCAGTCTGTCCTCCAATACACCGGCCACTCACAAAAAATTTCCCGGACTGGTCAAGCTGCTGACTGATTTTCTTTAGATCCATCATGCATTTTAATCTATCGTCGACTTCGATGGTAAATGTTCGAGCTTCTGGATCGATACTAGTGATTCTGTAGCGATCCATGGGTAGTTTAAAGTAAAGCTGGGCAGTAATGTTGTCACAGCTAAATGCAGAGTATAGTGGATCGCCACAGCTTCGTCCCGTGCTTAAAGGGTAGGGGACTAAATTAGTGCCACAAGTTCCACAGCTCCTGCTTGTAGATTCTATGAAAGTCAACAATATACAAAATCAGCATCAATGCATATCAACATTCACTTGCAAGTGGACTCTATTGATACATAACATGGAAAAGTGTATTAGAAATCCTAAAACTTATTACGAAAGGACAATTAAGTCATAAAATTTTAAAAAGTGCAATCAAGTCCTAATATTTGCCATGTTGATACAATTAAGTCATTCCATTAACTTCATCTAACTTGAAAAACGGAAAAACTTAACAAATTTTAGGACTTGATTATACTTTTTGAAAGTTTTAGGACTCACTTGTATTTTTGGAACAAGTTATAGGACTTTAACAAGTCATGTTGATACAATTAAGTCCTTCCATTGACTTCATCTAATTTGACTAACGGAAAAATTTAACAAATTTTAGGATTTGATTACACTTTTTCAAAGTTTTAGGATTCAATTACGCTTTTGTAACAAGTAATAGAACTTTATTATATTTTTTGAAAGTTTTATGACCCAATTATACTTTTATGACAAGTTTTAGGACTTTTGGTATACTTATCCCTATATAACATTTATAGGTGAAATCGGGATAGCATCAATTGTTCGTCATATGCAGTGGACTAGAACACTTGGTTGGAAGATGCTTGCAATGAAGATAACATTGTAAGTGCACACAATATTGCTGAGTTTCTAACTTCATCAAAGAAGGCAAACCAGAAGCCACCAAAGATAGCTAAAACAAAGAAGTCACAGGACAAGTCAAAATGCCATAAACACAAATGATCTCGGGAAGGAAAAAGGATCAGGCTAAAAGGAAATTAACCTATGTCTGAAAGCGGCACTCGGACATAGAGGTCGCGACCATCTTGGGCAAACTCCTGAATATTGTCGAGATCTTCTGACCAAGTGTAGCATGTGGGGGGGACTCTATCTCTCGCTCGGCTCTGACCCTCCTTGAACGAGTAAGCCTGGCAACTGAAGTCATGGAGGCACTTTTGCCTGCATTGCTCCTCGTTGTCGGCTGGGATCTGCTCGTCCGGCTTCCCGGCCTTCATCATTTTCAGACTCAGGAAATAATCGGCACTGTTGTTGTTCTTCCCGCAGCATTTTGACGACTTCCTGACGCACCCGCTGGAGTACGCTGCAGTTATATTATCCAGTTGTGCCGGCTTGAAACCTGGCAAGCACCTGCACATATTTTCGTCACCATTCATAATGTTGCAGCTCTCAAACTTGCCACACGCATTGAACACGCTGCACTTGTCCTTTGGCTCGGACCAGACAGGCTTTGTCCCATCTTTCGACGAGAAGTACTGAATCTGGCCGTTGTGGTTCATGACCAACCGACCGGAAGCTAAACCCAGAGAACCATTTAGCAAAAGCCTCGGAGAATCATTTAGCAAAAGAATGATCTCATCGGCTTGTATGAAGTCGCCATACACCCCACTTCTCCAGTGAATAGAGCGGTCTTGGACTACTTTGTACCCGCTACTGCCACTTCCTTGATCCCTCTGAAACGTGTACATCCCCTTTGTCGGGTCTTCCTGGCTTTGCCAAGAAGTCAAGTTGAAGTCGTTGATCATCAGCATCCCAGGAAGGAAGGTGTCGGTCGGGTGATCGAAGCTCTGCCACAGGACCGTCTCTCTCCTATCGTCTTCCAACAGCACTAGATTCCCTGTATCAAGAAGCTTCACAACCAGAGTTGAAGAGCCTGAACCCGTGACATTGGTCAACCGGATCGCTGGTCCTTCGTGGCACAACTGCAGGTCACCGTCCACGACGCCGAATGATGCATTGAGGCCGATGAGCGGGTCGTTCCGGTTGGCCACCCAAACAACAATCCGAGGGTTTGACCCGTAATACCATATTCCGACATACGTCCCGGAGTCGGACCTCCCTCTTGGAGAGAAGAAGCCGAGCTCAAACTCCTCGCCAGCAGACACGAGAGTTTGCTGGTACTCGATCATCGTGCCTTCTGTTATGTTGTCTTTGCTTGAGCAAAACGGAAAGAACATCACACACAAGAGCAAGCACGTGAAGATGTTGGAGCGTCGCATGGTAATCGCTGGAGTTCTTGAGATGGTGACGAGGTTAATGTCTCTTTGATTCAGGGTGGCCATTGTTCGACCATTCACTTATACCTCATCCTTATCGTCATTTGTCGCGTTAAATCATTCAAACCTGGCGTGAGCTCTTGATGGCCGCTATCAATTCGAGGGAAGAGCACTATGTTCATTTCCCTCTCTATCCCTCTCTCCCCAAAAAATTTACAAGTATATATAAGCGAACGTGGTTTTTTGGGTATAGAGAAGAAAGTGCAGAAAAACTTCTGTAAACTTTGGTCAACGTTTTATCGTTCTCTTATGTAGATATAACAACTTGACTAGACTAATTATTCTTGTTGAGTGATATCACATTGCATTCTTCTTTCCTTTTTTCTGCCATTTTCTGTTAAAAAGAAGAATTATTGGCTCCTTTTCTTATCAGAGCTAGTTATGTTGAGAATCGAATTTCTTAAATGCATTCACGAGAAAAGATATGTAGGCTCGTTCTAGTAGACCCAATGAACCAAAACACACGTCACCCGCAATTAACTGGAATTCATTTTCCATCCTGCCAAAGGAAAGATCTCGAATATATTCCTATCACATGATTAATTCTTCCTATCACTCTAGACGTATAATGAGAGACTATATTAGAGAGGTCTCTTTAACCTGCCGAATTTTTGCCAAAATTTTCATAATCTAGGGCTACATTCGTTTCGCGAAAAATATGGCGTTTCTAAAAATTGTTTTCCAAGAAGCTTCCAAGGAAATAACTATATTTTTTTAAATTTAGTTAAAATTTGAAAATGAACCAAAAAGTATTTTCCATTGTTCAATGAGGAAAGTCTTTTATGCATTTACTCATTTTTAATTATTTTTTATTAATTTTACTATTATGAAAATTTATTTTTTTAAATTTATTTTTTTCCTTTCCTTTCCTTTTTTTTTTTTTCTTTTTCTTTTTTCTTTTCGTTCTTTCATTTTTTTCTTCTTCTTCTTCTTCCTTGGGCTTCACCGGTTGCCAACCACAACGACAGTCGGCAACTGGCCACAAGCCAACTCGGGCCTCGCCCTAGGCCAATGAGCTCGGGCAAAGCCCAAGCCCCACCTAGTTTGTTGGATTTGGCGAGTCTTGAGTTCACCAGCCTTGGGTGAGCTCAGCTTCTCTAGCTTTGGCGAGGCTCGACCTTGTTGGAATCTGATGAACTCAAGCCTCATAAGCTTAGGGCGATGCCCGAGCTAGGATCTTCAGCGGTCGCCTTGGCCAGCGACTGGCCAAGCCCAAGGAAGAAGAAGAAAAGGAATGAAAGAAAAGAAAAAAGGAAAAATAAAATATCGAATTTTAAAAAAAAAGCAGAAGAAAACATAAAAAAAATAAAAATAAATGAAAACATGTTTGGTGAGGAAAAATGAGATGAAAGAAGTTATGAAAAATGTTTTCCACTTTTAAAAAGTGAGAAATATCTTCGCCACTTTTAAAGGTGTTTTTTTCCAATAGTGAATTACGTTTTCCTTGATTAGTTTATTTTTTATTAAACGAACGTTGAAAAATTCAAAAACCACTTTTTTGAAAATTATTTTGAGTGAAACGAGCGGAGCATGATTTGTATCATATGCCGCTCCCATTGTGGTCGGTCAACGGTCGTCGTCGGCCTAGTTTGTCTCCTTAGAGGAACTGATGGGCAACCTGTCAAAACTCAAAGAAATAGAATGACTGTACGTATAGAGATGCTTAAGAAAGGTCTTTTGGGCAGAAATTTTGAGGGAAGAAATAAAGTAGAGTAGATAATGGAGTCAATAAAATACGCGCGCACTCTCCTGGTACTTCGTACTATATAAACAGAGTGATATCACTCTCTTATGTTAACAGTAAAGTTAAACACAGAGATAACAGTTTGATCTACGTTAAAAATTGAGGAAAAACATCTCTAAATCTCTAAATGTTCAGCTTGTGAATGCTCTGCTTGATGTGCTCTTTTCATATTGATTTGTAAAAGATACTAGTCAATGGAGAGGACAAGTATCTTGCGTCAATAATTTAGTGAAAATATTGATAATCCATGAAAAAGATGAGATATGGCGAATTACAAGAGAATTGAGAGAAACTTGTCTAGAAATGCATTTGGTAAACTTATATAATTTTTTTTATTTCTTTTAATTTTTCAATATTTTTTTCTTTTTTCTTTTTTCTTCCTTTTGGCCGGTCGCTGGCCTCGGCCATGGTCGTCGAGGGCCGGCGACCTCGCCCAGATCTGGCGAGGCCGAGCTCGCCCAGCCATCGGCGAGGCTGAGCCTCGCAGGGCCATCGCCAGGTCGGCGTCGCCCAGCGGTGGCTCGGCGAGGCCGAGCTCGCCCAGCCATCGGCGAGGCCGAGCCTCGCAAGGCCATCGCCAGGTCGGCGTCGCCCAGCGATGGCTCGACGAGACCGAGCCTTGCCAATGGCTGGGTGAGCTCGGCCTCGCCAAGCCAGGGTGAGGCCGACCTCACGCCTCCTATGTGAGGTTGAGCCTCACTGGGCCACTGCCAGGTCGGCGTCACCCAGCGGTGGCCCAGCAAGACCGAGCTTCGCCGGTGGCTGGGTGAGCTCGGTCTCGCCGGATCTAGGTGAGCTCGAGCTCAGCCTCGCCAAGCCAGGGAGATATCGAGCCTCGCCAATCACCTCACCTCGCCACCAAGGCCATCGGCGACGCTCTAGCGAGGTAGCGGCCATGGTCAAGGCCGGCGACTGGCCAAAAGGAAGAAAGAGGAAAACAAAAAGGAAGAAGGAAAAAGAAGAAGAAAAAGGAGAAGAAAAAAGAAGTGTTTCTCCTTACCAAAAAAAAAAATGTTTCTCGAAATTGTTTCCAGGAACAAGAAACAACTTTTTTCTACTTCTTGTTTTTGTTCCAAATCTATTTCCGGGAATAAAAGTGTTACCAAACGCGTTTCTGTTCTTTCTTTGTTCCCCGAAACAAAAAAAATAGAAATTTTTGTTCCGAGGAATAGAAGCAAAAATAAACAAACAGACCGTATATGTAAAGAGTTGCATAAAGAGTCTTTTTAGGGCAGAAATTTTGGAGGGAAGAAATAGAGTAAAAACAGATAATTGAGTCAATAAAACACGCGCGCATACAATTGAAACTTCATACTATACAAACAGAGTGATACCACCTCTTCTGTTTACAGTAAAAGTTAAGCATAGAGATAACAATTCAACCTACATTAAAAATTGTGAAAAAAATCTCTAAATGGTTAGCTCATGGATACCCTGCTTGATGCCAATTAGTAAAATATACTACGCCATAATTTATAGTGGCATTTCGCTATTTGGTATGCTACTTCAGTACTGCCTTTCTAACTAGTCAACCGGGAGGAAGACTATTTCAAGTCGATGGTTTTGTGAAAATATCAGTGATTCGTGAGAAACATGAGACATGAAGAATCACAATAGAATCAAGAGCAATGTGTCCCGAACAAATGATGGTGAATCACAGAGTGATTTGTCCCAGGATAAAAAGTCATGCAGGACTTGTCCCATCCTTCCCACCTTTTTCAAGAGGTTGGAAATTGGCGTCGTCACTTGCCTTATTCCCATGTTCGTTCCTTTCCATTGGCATTATCCTCTTCTGCTTTTGCTAGCGTGACATGGGCCTAAGCATTGTCTGGAGAGACTAGACAGAAAGATGTACTGGAATTTTTAATATACAGCAGAAATTCAAGACCTCACTATTTCACCTTTTGCTGGTGATTTGATTAGAGCCCTCTTGTGATATTGATATTACTCGTGTCGATGCCTCGTGGTAACCGTGTGATTGGTAATGGTGACCAAACTTTCTCATGATGGGATCGCTGGCTTGGAGAATTTCCGAACAAGAGTGATCTGTGTGATTCCTCTCTTGGTCCTACCGAAATCTTCATAATCTTGATGAAAGGCAAAATGATTTTGTGTCTTATGTCGTTTATGTCGCCTTTCCAAATTGTGACACTCGCATTATCATTTGCCATTCGCCCAACTACTAATGTGGAATACCAGTGGCATGTCAGTGACGTCGAAGTCTGCCGACAACCACCAGTGAAAGAATATTATCAAAGAAAAGAGCTCGAATTGTTTAGATAGTGTCTGTTGACACCTAAATTTTGGCGACCCATTTAGTCATTTATTGCATTAAAAAAATTAGGGGTTAATTTTATCCCTGAAAAAAAAAATAGTTAATTGCATAGCATATAATTTTAGTTGCATTTATCTATATGTTTATCACTTTTTCATTTGATCAGCAACGGATGAACTTCAATTTCACGAGTTGGCCATTCGATATATTTTTCTTTCAATATTTGGTTAATCTTTCGTATATTCAGTGAGGACGAGCATAGGAAGGAGATATTGCAGAGAATATTCATCATGCATGGCCCTATGTGGAAAGATACGAGCATATGCACAAAGGAAATTCGGAAGATTAGCATGAGAAGGGAATGTTGAGCACGTTCTACACTACGGTCACATGGATTTGCAAAAAACAAACAGAGAGATATATTCCTGCAGAGAAAGGCATTCGGTCAATGAGGAAAAGAAAAGGAAATATGATATATTTCAAAGCATGCACAGAAGGAAACAAAATATGCTTTCTTTCCTCGATGGTTTACACCCTTTCACTATAAATGGACTCACTACAGGACAAAAAGGGGGGGCCATTCAAGAGAATACACGGCCATTGATAAAACTCATCAAGGGCCACACATTGAATATACGGCCACAATATAGAAAACATACGTGAAGGAGAGGGAACGTGAGGGGAAGGAGGCTGGTTTTCTCTTTGCAATGGCTCGTTAAAGCTTCCCGCAGCATCACGGCGCAATCTTTAGCAAATCTCTACCACATTAAACAAGCCTTCGAGCCGGCATCGGAGTACCCAACAGAGACGTCCACGAGACAAACCCGGAGAGAGACTCGTGCTTTCACTTCTCTACTGCACCCATTCACAAGGTCCACGCATGAAGAGATCGGAGAAAAATCGGGGCATAGATATTCTCAGTAAAAAAGGGTGGTCAACTTTGAGAGGGATTTGATTGTGTTTCATAAAAATTGAGGACTAAGCTGGAGTACTCCCTGCACGAACATCTTCTTTGGCCCACCGCATCGGGGGGTTTCTAAAGCCGTCCCAAGTTCATCACCAAGATGTGAGCAGCCACGTCTCCACCCTATCAACGACCAGTCGTAGAGCCATCGAACACCGCAAATCACTTCTGATCACCATCGCATGCAGAAGACGCCAATTTTTGATAAAGAAGTGGTCAAAGTGGAATGCCCGTCAAATATAAATTAACGAAGAGATTTGAATATTAGGGTCGAGGAATGCATCTAACTTGGTGGCACACCAGCGATCCCTAAGCTCAAAGGCTGCCGCCCGGTCCACGGTTGCGAGTCGCCATCCCAATTTGGAAAAGTTATCTGTACGATATCGAGAGCTAGGTAAGATTCTTGATTGATTCGAGTTTCTCATCTTTTATTGCCCGATCCATGGGATCGCGATTTATTTTGAATATTTGTCCGTTATTGCCATATCCAAAAACATTTTGAATTCTCATGAATTCGGGGATTAATCCCTAATTTCACAACGTGCATATGATTAATGATCCGATTTTCACGCCGAAATCCGACTCGCAATCGCACGGAAAATCGCCAATCCGATCTCATGCTCGAGATTCGATTCGCGGTTTTATTTAAAATTGACCAACTTGATCTCATGCGCGAGATATGGTTCGTCGATTTTTAGATATTAATCTTATCTTACTTGATTTGCTGTCGTGCCGTTTAATTAAATTTGCTTTCATAAAAAAAATTCAAAAAAGATGTAGGTTAGAATTAGGTTAATTCCCTGTTTTAGGATTTGCATGTCTAGAATAGGAATTTTATTTCGAAGATTAAAAAAATGAAAAATCAAATCAGTCAATTTGGGTTGCTAGTTTTTTTTTTTTAACTTAGGTTGAATGTTTAATTATTTGTCAATTTTAATTTCGAATTTTATAAAAAAAACACAAAAAAAATCATCATGCATATATCATGTAGAATTAGGGCATTCTTTGTACGTCATGGCATATTAGGTTGATTGCATGTTTAATTTTATATAGATAGATCCTTTTAGATAGATTGCATTTTAGGTTAGAGATTACATGGTGAAGATAAGTTTCTAGTTTAAATTAGGATTTGGCTTAACCTAATTCCTAATATAAATTGAATAGAATCTTAATTTAGCTAAATAATCTTTGCATTTTTCTAATTTCGAATTTCATGGAAAATACAAAAAAAACTTGTCTTTAGAGTAGATCAATTTCATTCTTTAGGATAGGCTGCATGTTCATATTTCACTTTTGTCATATAGCTTAGGTCATATTGTGATGTCACATCATTACATGTTAGATTAGTAGCATGCATTGCATAAAGCATGATTCTTATTTAAAAAGTGAAAACAAAATTGATAATTGCGTGTTAATTAGAAATCATATCTAGGATTGTCTATGTGAATTCTGATTTTACAACGCACGCAGATGCTTTCGTTGCTTTGAGGTAAGTTTACGTAATTTATTCATCGCTTACTTGGGTGTTAAATTGGTGGTTTGTGCATTCGCATGATCACCTCATATGTTAGGGAAATAAATTTAAAATCAATCCAAGCTGCTTGCAAAAGTATATTTTTTTTTTTAAAATAAAAGAATGGTACCGAAAGGGCATTAGAGAAATCTAGTGTAACCAAGTCCCCGTACCCATAGTCTTTGGTTCGTAGGAGTAAAGTAAAACTCTCGTTACTTTACTTGGGTTTCTAATCAACCCACCAAAAATAGATTAGTGGCGACTCCTAGTTAAAAATCAATTGCATGTTAAAATTTGAACCAAAGTCGCGAATTGGTATGGGCTTGGGAGAGCCCGGGCTAAGTCTAGGCTTAGTAATCCATTAGCCAAACCCTAGGTGGTTCACACCCCGAAAAATTGGTCGCGACAGCTTGGCGACTCCACTGGGGACTTGAGTTGAAACTCTTAGTGGACTTAGGCCAATTTTCTATTCAATTTGAAAAAATGTTTTGTTTGGCAAATGAGGATTCCAGTACGTCCCTAACGTTTAAGGTGTTAAACGTTTTTGCAGATTGGGAGGTATAAGGGGAAGTGTTTGCTAACCCTTGTTTTGTAGGGAGGGGTAGGAATGAATGGTTTACTTGCACATATGAAGTGTTGCTTGCTATAAACTGTTATGCATGCTTTGCATTTACACTACACTTTTGCACACACAACCTGCCGCCGGACCTGGGCCGCATAGGATCATCTAGGATGGTATTGAGATGATTGCCACTCCGACCACATGCTCGTGGTACGAGTCGCCCATCTCAATCCCGAAGTTTCTTTCATGGTGTCAAGAGTACCCACCTCGGTCCGCATGCCCGCGACCCGGGTCGGCTCTTTGACCAAGCCGGAGTCATGAGGACCCGACATAGTCCACACGCCCGTGGCTAGTCTGATCATCCTTGTGGCTTCACATTGCTAAGCCTGTCTAGAGTAGAAATCGAGCCTCACATCTCATGCGTATGTCTATGTGATTGCCATTGATTTTCCTTGGTGAAGTAAGACTTCTATCCCTATACTATGCAATTTACTTACTTTGGAAGACTTTGGTCCGTCCATGACAATATAGGTGTGTCATTTGATCTAATTCATTTGTCAATTGGGAATGAAATGAGGAAATTGCCATGCAATGAATCATTTGGAAAATAAAAAAAAATTCGAAATTTGTTTTCAATTCGTGTCTTAGCTCTTCCTAGTTCTTGTTTAGGAAATTTCATCCCTACTGGGGCATCCCAGGTCTTTGTTTTCTTAATCCATTTTTAGGAAATCCTCTTCGTGTGGACTTTTCTTGACTAAAAAATAGATTGTTGTCATGGATCGGCTCTCTCATTACACCTCATACTTACATATTTTCATTCATTTACATTAGGTGATAACGGATCCTCCACGTTCGCCCATCATTACACGATCGAGAGCAAAGATGGCCGACCAAACTGAAATGCGTGATCGTATGTCTGCCGTGGAAGACCAACTCAAACAGTTGCTCACTTCTATGCAACTCATGATAACTCAAATCCAATCTCTCCGAGCGAACCCGACTCCTGCACCCGCTCTTCCCGAGATAGTTATTCGAAGCAAGCAAGCAAGGCTCAAATGGGTGATGATGACATGCCTGACCTGGAAGATGACCCACCTTTAATTACCGCCGAAAAGACAAAGCCGGATGACGTCCCTAAGGTGGAGCAGGATGAGCGTGTTGCGAAGCTGGAAGAGAAAGTGAGACAGCTA
Source organism: Eucalyptus curtisii (assembly GCA_017140595.1). Taxonomy (NCBI): domain Eukaryota; kingdom Viridiplantae; phylum Streptophyta; class Magnoliopsida; order Myrtales; family Myrtaceae; genus Eucalyptus; species Eucalyptus curtisii. The sequence goes on from CM029494.1 coordinate 18,927,418, forward strand.
CAGGAGTCACAGAGTTCACTCCCGTTTGATTTATCCGTGTATGAGAAGGTCAAGGTGCCAAAGAAGTTTAAGATGCTGGAGTTCGAAAAATATGATGGTACTTCCTGCCCTAAGGCTCATCTGCAGATGTACCACGTACGCATGGCACAATATGTCAAGAATGAGCCCCTCATGATCCAATCATTTCATGCAAGCTTGACTGGGCCTGCACTGAACTGGTACATAATGAAGAATGTAAACCTTCTCGAGACCTGGAATGAAGTGGCTAATGCGTTCCTCAAGCAATATAAGTTCAACATGGACATTGCACCTTCCCGAGAGGATCTTGAGCGGATGGAGAAGAAGAAAAATGAGTCATTCAAGGAGTATGCTATGAGGTGGCGCAATCTGGCGGCTCAAATCACTCCTAAGCCTACTACCAAAGAGCTCATGAAATTGTTCGTCAAGACTCTTCCATTTGAGTTCCGAAACCGGATGGCCAGTACGTACGTTGAGAACTTCAACCAACTTATCCCGGTGGGTGAACAGATCGAGATGGGGATAAGAGAAGGGTGGTTTACTGAGCCATCTAACAAGAGATTTTCTACCAAGAAGGAGAAGGATCTTGAAGTTGAGATTAATATGGCCTACTCTCAACCGAATCGCGATACATCCAATCGCACTCCGGTAATTAAGATTTCTACTGAGCAACAAGGTGGAGGACATCAGTTCTCGGGTTGACGACGTAATCTTAGGAGACAGTTTACACCTCTTCCTGGACCCCTATCTAAAGTTTTGCCTATTCTCCAAAAGAAGGGATTAATCTCTACTGAGCCGAAGCGACCAAATCCCGAGCATTATCCTGCATATAATTCCTCCGAAAAGTGTGACTATCACATGGGAGAGGTTGGTCACTCCACTGATGATTGCTATGTTTTGAAGCATAAGGTCCAAGATCTCTTGGATACAAAGGCATTCTCCTTCAGTAGTAATCAGAAAAATCCTCTGCCCAACCATGATGGAGGCGCGAACGCTGTCACTGAGTGAAGAAGTTCTTATCTTCTAGGACTTCCAGTTTTGTTTAGGATTTTCTACTTTTTGAAATTTCAATTATCGCTTTCGCTTTTAGGGTTTGGCTTGTTTGCATTTTCCATTCCAATAATGTAATTAATTTGATTCCATTCAATGAAATTACAATTTTATTTCAAATTTTGAGGACATGATGGGGTACACCAAACCGGCCCGATGACGATATCCAACAATGAAAAGAAAATATCATCCAAGGAGAATTTCGAGGACTAGGCTTCTTCATGCTTCCTCATCAAAGAAAAATTATTTTTGAAGCCATTTCCAAAATCATGCATTAGTTTACCTTTGTTTGTTTTTCTAACTCATTTATTTCATGTTTCAGAGCATAACAGAGAGGCGTTTGAAAATAACGCGTCAATTTTCAGTGATAGTGGGCTCGTTGATTTGGGAACATACATCCGAAGGAAAAATAGGCGTGGGGGCAAGGGATCATCTCCTAGCTGACATCTCCCAAGAGTGAAGAAGACATTAAGCACTACTTATCCTCTTACTTGTCCCGAGCGATTTCCTTGCACATCAATAAGAAACCGAGGGCAAGTCAAAAGAAGATCATCTAGATTCCAAAGTGCGATGCGTGACACTTCTCATTACAATTTGTGTGAGATGTCATTCTCGAAAGCCAAATGAAGTTTTTCATTTCCGGTGAGAAAATGTTGGAACAAGTCAAAAGAGGATCATCCGTCTTGGATGAAATGGATACATTGTGTTCATGAATATAATTAATTTTGGAATTGACACTTTGTTCTTTTCCTTGCAGATGAAGAATTGGGGCACTACAGATTCTAGTAGTGACATGATTGAGACAAAATCTTGATCCGAGCTAAAATGGTGTGCGATTTGAATTTACTCTGATATTGCATAGCATCCTATTCATGCACGTTGTTTTGTGTAGGGGCAAAAGCAAGAATTCATCAAATCAAAGATCGGATTTTCAGCCTTGATTGATCAATTTGTGTGTTTGTTCCTGATTGATAGGGATAATCTAAGAACACCCATTGCGGGGCAACCCCTTGAATGAACGCTTGAAAATTATGTTTTTCATACTTATGAGAGCATTTTTTAGTGTAGTAAATTGTCTGTTTGAAATCACAAAAGTTTTTCATGCTTAAAGTTGCTGGACTCTTTTGAAAAGAGAATTTCCATAGTGATTTTACATATTTGATTCACCAATTTCATGTGGAGGTTTGTCAAAATGGACAATTCAATAGAGTGATATCAAATGTCTAAGAATGCTGAATGAGACGTATCAGGTCGATGAAAGGCAAGCCCTATCCTATACACAGTCCCCTATTTATACATTTGTGAGAATAGTGTAGAAAGTTCCATATCTACAAGGTAAAGAGTTTTCTCGCGAAAGGTACGACAACCGAAATGACGAGGGGCAATTTATTTCTCTATCTCAAACACTACAGATGATCCGTTGCTTAACCCTTTTGAGCCTTATACACTTGTGGAGATTCTTTTCAAATTACCCCTGTCAAGAACCACCCCACATCGGGGCAAGCTGGAGGTAAGACAGCACTATAAGGTGAAGAAAATGGATTGAAATTTTCTTGCTCTCACTTGCATCAATCTTCTAGTCATGCTATTACATTGAATTCATGTGATAATTTAAGTGCCTTAAGAGGACGAAGAGCATTTCTTTCACTATCCTATACACTTATATCTTTTGCATAGCCCACTTGAGCCTGCAATTTCATTTCTTTAAACCTAATTGGTGATCATCCCCCACACTGGGGCAAGGCAAAAGGCAGATGAAGACTCCTGAAAAGTTCTAGTGTCATTCAAAGTGTAATTGCTTGACACATGCATTGTACACAAGAATCGAAATCAAAATAGAACTAAGGGGCATGAAAAATCAATGTGCTTGGTAAAAGCAAGGCCAATGCCCATGAAAAAGAAGTGAAAAAAATGAATAAGAAACTAGGGGCATGAAAAAGCGGTGTGCCTGGTAAAAGTAAGGCCAATGCCCATAGATAAAAAAAAGAAAGTCAAGATAGGTGATTGTCAATTGCAAGAATTGAATCCCAATGGAGCAATACTCAAAGAACTCAAATGCTGAGTTTTTACAATCAATGGGGCACTTCATGAAGACAATCCCCGATGGTGAAAAAGAAAACTGGTGGCAATGTCAAGATGATCATCAACTCTCACCCTATACACATCTTTGAGCCTAACAATCTTTCATTTCTCAACCCATGAACCCAACCTACGTTACGTCCCTTACAAAGTCTCTTCAGATTAGGGCACTTGAATTAACGTAGGAGTTCATATGTTTATAAGCATCGCTCGAAGAAGTGCGAGCAAGATTATTTCTTTCTCATTTTGCGGGGTTCTTGACTTGTAAACCCGGAGATGATTACAAAACTGTTCATTCAACAACCTTGACTCAAAAGTCCCTTTGTTAAGTCATTAACCAAGCCTACATTATGGTCCCCGTTAAAGACCTCTCGATTGGTAAGATCGTACCGCTTACGAGAATACTCGGACTCATGTCGATATGATAAAATTGAGTGATTCTCATAAATAGCCATTCTAAATGAGAGTGAGTGAAAGTCCTTTCTAACCGAAAGTCTCTCATTTAGTATTCTTAATAAATCCATGTCATGAGTGAAAATTGTCTTGAACGATAATTCTCTCTAGCGGAAATTTGGGTGATGCAAAAGTCATTATACATGAACCTTCATTGATTTGATAAAAGCTTCAGTAGATTTTGAAGTATGCATTCCAGAATAGCCTTAATTGCTTATTTCTTTGGTGAATGCATTTTTGCTCTAATCATGTTTGATAGATATTGTTTTCTCAAAGACCCAAGAGCTCCTGACATTTAGGTTCCTTTCAAAATGCCTCATGATATTAGGAGATGAGAAACCATCATGAACATTCAAGGTGCATCCTTGATATTCCAAAATTTATTTCTACCAAGAGGTGAGAGGCCTCCACGGGATATCTAAGTTCCAGAAAACATATCCCCAAGAATCAGAGATATCATCAGGTAAGTATATCTCTATCCATTCTCGACACTTGACTTGGTCAAGCTGTCCTTTTAAATTGACCTGGTGTGCTTTTGTAGCCTAGAGTCCCTTTCATCGACTCGGCGTGCTTTCGTAGCCCGATGTCCCTTTATATTGACCTGGTGTGCTTTCGTAGCCCAGTGTCCATTGACTCGGTGTGCTTCGTAGCCCGATGTCCCTTTATATTGACTGGTGTGCTTTCGTAGCCCGGTGTCCATTGACTCGGCGTGCTTACGTAGCCCGATGTCCATTTATATTGACCTGGCGTGCTTTCGTAGCCCGGGTTCCCTTTTATCAAGCCGGCGTGCTTCCTTAGCCCGGTTTTCTTTTATCGACCTGGCGTGCTTTCATAGCCCAGAGTCCTTTTCATCGACACTCGATTGAGCTGTCCCCCATGATTTTTCTCCAGATTCAGTCAGATTCAGGCGACCGTAGAATGGTACGGGTCCTGGTCAGATGATCTCGTGTTGCAAATGTCGGGCGACCGAAGAATGGTGTGGGTCCCGGCCAAGCAAAACCCCGTTTAGGCGACCGTAGAATGGTACGGGTCCTAGACAAAACCTATTTCCCTATTCAGGCGACCGTAGAATGGTACGGGTCCTGGAAGGTAAATCCCCGTTTAGGCGACCGTAGAATGGTACGGGTCCTCGACAACACCTATTCCTTATTCAGGCAACCGTAGAATGGTACGGGTCCTGGAAAGTGAATCTTCGTTTAGGCGACCGTAGAATGGTACGGGTCCTAAACAATATTTATTGCTCTAACAGGCGACCGTAAAATGGTATGGGTCCTGGAAAAGCAATTTCCCCATTCAGGCGACCGTAGAATGGTACGGGTCCTAGACAACATTTATTTCCCTATTCAGGCGACCGTAGAATGGTACGGGTCCTGGAAGGTAAATCCCCGTTTAGGCGACCGTAGAATGGTACGGGTCCTAGACACAACCAAACACTGCCATCGGGCGACCGTAGAATGGTACGGGTCCTGGGAAAGCGTCTCTTTACAAAGCCATGTTACTATTCCGGGCGACCGTAGAATGGTACGGGTCCCTGGACGTGTAACACCAACTATCTCGAATTACTCTATCATCTTTGAAGCTAAGTTATTCTAGGTAAGTTCATTTATCATTTGCATTTCCATGCATCATATAAATTGCATTCAAAATGGAATTTATTTTCCAACAAAAATTATTCAATGCATGTGCATAATCAAAATTTAGGTTTCAATTTGTCTTTGAAGGCAACCTCTTCGAGCTCACCTTCAAAGAGGGGCAGCTGTTGACACCTAAATTTTGGCGACCCATTTAGTCATTTATTGCATTAAAAAAATTAGGGGTTAATTTTATCCCTGAAAAAAAAATAATAGTTAATTGCATAGCATATAATTTTAGTTGCATTTATCTATATGTTTATCACTTTTTCATTTGATCAGCAACGGATGAACTTCAATTTCACGAGTTGGCCATTCGATATATTTTTCTTTCAATATTTGGTTAATCTTTCGTATATTCAGTGAGGACGAGCATAGGAAGGAGATATTGCAGAGAATATTCATCATGCATGGCCCTATGTGGAAAGATACGAGCATATGCACAAAGGAAATTCGGAAGATTAGCATGAGAAGGGAATGTTGAGCACGTTCTACACTACGGTCACATGGATTTGCAAAAAACAAACAGAGAGATATATTCTGCAGAGAAAGGCATTCGGTCAATGAGGAAAAGAAAAGGAAATATGATATATTTCAAAGCATGCACAGAAGGAAACAAAATATGCTTTCTTTCCTCGATGGTTTACACCCTTTCACTATAAATGGACTCACTACAGGACAAAAAAGGGGGGGCCATTCAAGAGAATACACGGCCATTGATAAAACTCATCAAGGGCCACACATTGAATATACGGCCACAATATAGAAAACATACGTGAAGGAGAGGGAACGTGAGGGGAAGGAGGCTGGTTTTCTCTTTGCAATGGCTCGTTAAAGCTTCCCGCAGCATCACGGCGCAATCTTTAGCAAATCTCTACCACATTAAACAAGCCTTCGAGCCGGCATCGGAGTACCCAACAGAGACGTCCACGAGACAAACCCGGAGAGAGACTCGTGCTTTCACTTCTCTACTGCACCCATTCACAAGGTCCACGCATGAGAGATCGGAGAAAAATCGGGGCATAGATATTCTCAGTAAAAAAGGGTGGTCAACTTTGAGAGGGATTTGATTGTGTTTCATAAAAATTGAGGACTAAGCTGGAGTAGTCCCTGCACGAACATCTTCTTTGGCCCACCGCATCGGGAGGTTTCTAAAGCCGTCCCAAGTTCATCACCAAGATGTGAGCAGCCACGTCTCCACCCCATCAACGACCAGTCGTAGAGCCATCGAACACCGCAAATCACTTCTGATCACCATCGCATGCAGAAGACGCCAATTTTTGATAAAGAAGTGGTCAAAGTGGAATGCCCGTCAAATATAAATTAACGAAGAGATTTGAATATTAGGGTCGAGGAATGCATCTAACTTGGTGGCACACCAGCGATCCCTAAGCTCAAAGGCTGCCGCCCGGTCCGCGGTTGCGAGTCGCCATCCCAATTTGGAAAAGTTATCTGTACGATATCGAGAGCTAGGTAAGATTCTTGATTGATTCGAGTTTCTCATCTTTTATTGCCCGATCCATGGGATCGCGATTTATTTTGAATATTTGTCCGTTATTGCCATATCCAAAAACATTTTGAATTCTCATGAATTCGGGGATTAATCCCTAATTTCACAACGCGCATATGATCGATGATCCGATTTTCAAGTTGCATAGAAATCCGACTCGCAATCGTACGGAAAAATCGCCAATCCGATCTCATGCTCGAGATTCGATTCGCGGTTTTATTTAAAATTGACCAACTCGATCTCATGCGCGAGATATGGTTCGTCGATTTTTAGATATTAATCTTATCTTACTTGATTTGCTGTCGTGCCGTTTAATTAAATTTGCTTTCATAAAAAAAAATTCAAAAAAGATGTAGGTTAGAATTAGGTTAGTTCCCTGTTTTAGGATTTGCATCTCTAGAATAGGAATTTTATTTCGAAGATTAAAAAAATGAAAAATCAAATCAGTCAATTTAGGTTGCTAGTTTTTTTTTTAAACTTAGGTTGAATGTTTAATTATTTGTCAATTTTAATTTCGAATTTTATAAAAAAAACACAAAAAAAATCATCATGCATATATCATGTAGAATTAGGGCATTCTTTGTACGTCATGGCATATTAGGTTGATTGCATGTTTAATTTTATTTAGATAGATCCTTTTAGATAGATTGCATTTTAGGTTAGAGATTACATGGTGAAGATAAGTTTCTAGTTTAAATTAGGATTTGGCTTAACCTAATTCCTAATATAAATTGAATAGAATCTTAATTTAGCTAAATAATCTTTGCATTTTTCTAATTTCGAATTTCATGGAAAATACAAAAAAAACTTGTCTTTAGAGTAGATCAATTTCATTCTTTAGGATAGGCTGCATGTTCATATTTCACTTTTTTCATATAGCTTAGGTCATATTGTGATGTCACATCATTACATGTTAGATTAGTAGCATGCATTGCATAAAGCATGATTCTCATTTAAAAAGTGAAAACAAAATTGATAATTGCGTGTTAATTAGAAATCATATCTAGGATTGTCGATGTGAATTCGATTTTACAACGCAGATGCTTTCGTTGCTTTGAGGTAAGTTACGTAATTTATTCATCGCTTACTTGGGTGTTAAATTGGTGGTTTGCGCATTCGCATGATCACCTCACATGTTAGGGAAATAAATTTAAAATCAATCCAAAGTTGCTTGCAAAAGTATATTTTTTTTTAAATAAAAGAATGGTGCAGAAAGGCGTTAGAGAAATCTAGTGTAGCAGAAGTTAAAAGTCCCCGTACCCATAGTCTTTGGTTCGTAGGAGTAAAGTAAAACTCTCGTTACTTTACTTGGGTTTCTAATCAACCCACCAAAAATAGATTAGTGGCGACTCTAGTTAAAAATCAATTGCATGTTAAAATTTGAACCAAAGTCACGAATTGGTATGGGCTTGGGAGAATGCAAAGTCTCAAAGGCTTAAGAATCAATTAGCCAAACCCTAGGTGGTTCACACCCCGAAAAATTGGTCACGACAGTGTCATTGTAGCTAACTAAGTTTGTTGAGCTGGTTTAAGTTCCAATAGATACCCGTCCTGATCAACATACGATCATAGATCTAATCAAGCACCAGAGCTGAGTTGATTAATTGTGATGAAACAAGGTGAAAGTTAATCGATTCTGAGGATCACAATATTTTTGTCTAATTTAGCAGGAAATTATGGCGTTTAAGCCAAACTTTTTTTTTTTAAATGTTTATTCAAGTTAGAATTTTCAAAGGAAACAAAAAGGGTACCGACATCTGGAAATATTAGGACGCTCAAGCATTGAATATGGTAGCGGCCTAGTTTGTCACCTTAAAGTGACTGGTTGGTGGCCCGTCGAAAACTCAAAGAAATAGAAAGACCGTATGTGTAAATAGAGTTGCTTGTGATTCCCTTTCTTCACACGTCAATTTAGTTATTGACTCAATGAGGCATGTTCTCCACCGAGATCGGACCCCGCGGAACAGGAGGGAGATGCAAAAACAATGTAGGTGACGACAAGAGTGTGGGCCTCTACATGTGTTGCACATGTCTAAAGCGAACCACATAAATCAATTCCACGGGAAGAAAAATCCCACCAGAAGAAATCACTTTTTGTCCTTCTCTCTTGGAATTTGAGCGCGAAGGTTCCGTCTCCAAGACTTTAGTAAAAGGTGTCAACGACAGACGAGTCCGTGTGCCTACGGTGAGCATGGTTATAAGGTAAGATCAAGATTTTAACAACCAGAATAGTGGGAATCAGTATGGTTTCAAGTTCTAGACTGTACGGGATAAGTTCTAGATTTCAAAAGTTAGATAATATGTTCTGACGAGTAGGTTTCGGGCCTGTTTGTTTGTATTTTTTTTTTTGTTTATGAACAATTTTTCTGTTTTTCTGTTTCTAGGAACAAAAAGAGAACAGAAACGCGTTTGTTTGCGTTTTTGTTCCAAATCTATTTTTTGTTAAAAAAAAAAAAAAAAAAAACAAAAAAAAAAAACTTGTTTTTCTTGTTTCGGAACGTTTTTAGAAACACTTCTCTCTTTTCTCTTCCTTTTCTTTTCTTCTTCTTTTCTTCTTTTCTTCTTTTTTTTCTTTGGCCGGTCGCCGGTCTCGGCCATGACCGGCGACAGGCCATTGAGGGCCGGCGACGCCGTCAAGGGCCGGCGAACTCGCCGGCCCAGGGCGAGGCTCGGCCTCGCCTTGGCTGGGCGAGCTCGGGCTCGCCCGGATCCGGCGAGCCGAGCCTTGCCCAACCACGGCGAGGTTCGGCCTCGCCAGGGGCCGGCGCGCCTCGCCGTGGCTAGGCAAGGCCACCAGCCCTCGTCGGCCGGTCGTCGACCATGGCAGAGGCCGGCGACCGGCCAAAAGGAAAAAAAAAAAAGGAAAAATAAAATAAAAATATTAAAAAATTAAAAGAAATAGAAAAAGAACACAAATTTACCAAACGTGTTTTGTTCTTTTTTTATTTCCCGAACAAATTTACCAAACGCATTTTTCTAGTAAAAAATTGTTCCGGAAAGAAATAATTTTTTCTATTTCTTTCCCCTAACAATTTTTGAATGTAAAAACACAAACAAACGCATTACCCTTCAAGTTTTTGTGTTTTTTTATTTTATTTTATATCTTCACATAATCTTGCTATATTTCATGATATCTAATAAGTTTCTATTTCCGGCGATATTCATAACTAAGGCTTTTTTTTTTCTGTTAATATTTTATAATCTTCGTATATCTAAATATGAATTGTAATAAATAGATTGTAACAAATGGTGATTATTAAATGTGATGATTTACTGCAATCGTTCAATTAAGAGTAAATGAGGAACCTAATAAATCTTGAAATTTGTGATATGGTAGATTTCATATTCCAAAAATTAGGAAATCCGTTTCAACAAGTAGATTATGACTTTTAGTTGGAATTTGGATAGAATTTGAAACTACTCGCCCTTATGTGTGCCCCCCTTGGCTTTAGTTTCTCCAATAAATTACTTAAGCCCCAATTTAATCCCGCACGAAAGGCCACTAGCTCACCATGTTAAGGTACATGGAAACCCGTAATCGATCTCAATAAGTTTAATTTTGCTATCTCTTTGCTCACTTTTGATATTTTGAAAAGGAAAATTTGCGAGACGCCGTTGATGGATAGGGCGGGCAAAATAGAGAAATTATAAAAAGAATTTTCATAAATTAATACACACATTCGATCAAACCTAACTCCGAAGTGGGCTTCACATTGAAACACAAAAGCCCGCGATGATTCCAAGAAGCCTAAAAGGCACCATCCCTTCAATCCAATTCCCCCCGCCAAAACGAAAATATAATCTCTCTCTCTCTCTCTCTCTCTCTCTCTCTCTCCAGGCGCTCGGTGCTTGGGCGTTGATGCCATGGGGAGAGGTCTGATCTCGGTAAATCGGTGGGCGGAAGCGAGGCAAGCGTACTTCTTGACCCACCTGCACACCGACCACACCCATGGCATCACCCCCGCCTGGTCCAGGGCCCTCTCTTCCAGAGAATTCGCTTTAGAATGCTATATTTTCGAGTGACGGAAAACATATGAATCAGTTAAGCATAGCAATCGAGAAAATTGCAGTTGAGACCCTTTATGCACTCTTTTTCGGCAATTAAAACCAAGTGCTATCATGTTAAAGCTTCATAATCTTCTTATGAGAAATGAGACATTTGGGACGGAAAGTTATGGTGATGTCCCAATGCAACTCTTTCGCCTGAATTGAGTCTGATCCGTAGTCTTATCGAGCAGCAGATGTTCGCCTCTGGCTTCATTTAGAACCACCAGCTGCTCTATGTTAGTGCATAATAATTTTGCCATTTCCGCGGAATTGTCTCCATACTTAGGCCCGTACCGGCAGTTTTCGACAAGAATAGCAGTAGGAGCTTTCAATCTACTAGTAGAGAGAGAGAGAGAGAACCTTGATAGCTATCGATGTATCCAATCATGATCATTATTTCGAAGTGTCATCTACTCTGCTCCCTCAGTAGTTGGCGCATAACTGAGGAAGCAGTCTAATTCAATAACTACAACAACCATTCAATATGTCCAATTAATTTGTGTACTAAAACAAATATATCATTGATATTTTTATTGTTAATACCATTTTACCATATAAGTAACATGAACCCAATTTTTAATGAAGTTGATTTATACATTGCCTAAATAAATTACTTTTCTTCTAGTTAAATTGTTATCTGGATTACTCAACTTGGCCACCATTTGGATATAACGAGGGTGATGTTTAATAGCAAATAAATTGTAATTTATCTTTAAGTAAGTCATTATCATTCAAATCTTTTCCCGCACTATTATGAAATAATTCAAATAATAAAGAATACCATATCTGTAGGCAATTATCTATTTTTTGCAAAGTAGGATTTCTTTCCCTTTGAGGAGAATATTGACAAACATGTGCCCTGCAACAGATTTTCAAGGCAACCGAACAAACCCTACTATGAAATACACAGATCTTTAACACATAACAGTAACATCTCAGTGATGAATAAAAATAAATATTTTAGTCAATTCAAAAAGTAAGATTTTTGTTGAGTAGAGTGGATGACTATAACCCAAAAAGAAATTGATTTTATAACTCAATTGTAGCAGAAGAAACTTAATCTTAAGAGTAAAAAGTGCAAGAAATGACAAGAATAAAATCTGCTCCTGGGATCAAGAAGCCCATTCGTGATGTTAGTATAGTCCAGTCTTCAGGCCTAGGAGAAGCACCAGCAACATAGGGCAAACTGTATTTTGTCGGAGGAGAAAAAACCATCATGGGGCAAAAATTGAGGCATTCCTAGTTAAACAAATGCCTGGTAGTTAAACCTTTTAACCGTTAATATGTAGAATAAATTGCAGGAAGATCCAACATTACCGTCCTTGTTCCAGAGAAGTCGATAACACTGCATTTGACTCCGATTTGCTGGAAGTAGAAGCTGTTGTAGAGATGCCTGTCCTAACTGCAAAAGCCGGTTTTTTCGGAGCTGAAAGAGTCGCGGTTTCACTACTGAGCATGAGAACTGCATTTGACATCATGGGACGATCACTGGGGTTTTCTTGCACGCATAAAAGCGCGACCTTTATGCATTTCAAAACTTGATCTCTGTCGCAAGTTTCATGCAACACTTGATCCCTCAAGTCCAATGCATTATTGTCATTCCATAATTCCCACGCCTGCACAATTGAAGTTTCAGAACGTTCAGAGAAAAGGCCCACAAAAAGTGGATAAAATAAAAGAAGGGGCAGCGAATGGACTGTATTCACATGAGTGAGAAGGCTCAGTGTTCCTTCAGAGTGACAAAAGCATGTGTTACGTCTTCCGCTGACAATCTCCAGTACGACAACGCCAAAACTAAAAACATCGGACTTGAAAGAAAAAAATCTATCTAAAGCATACTCCGGAGACATGTATCCGCTGCATTAGAGCATAATAAGTCAATTAAGCCACAATCAGAAAACTTGAAGTTTCAATGCAGATATTAAAAGGTAATAACGTGGTGAGGGCCTTATCTAGGATCCAACAAATTCTCTATCCAACAAATAAATAAATAAATGGCATGCACATCTACAAAAACTTACTATGTTCCAATCACCCTTTGTGTGCTTGCTTCAGTTTGTTTTGCCTCAAATATGCGTGCCAGACCAAAGTCGGAAATTTTAGGAGTCATCTCCTCATCGAGCAAAATGTTGCTTGTCTTGAGATCTCTGTGAATGATTCGCAGCCTAGAATCTTGGTGAAGATAGAGCATTCCTCGTGCAATTCCCAAGATAATCTCAAAGCGTATCTCCCAAGTCAGCAAGGAACACCTTGTTCGATCTAGCAAGATTTTTATTTTAATTTGTTAATGTAGCAAAGTCTTTTAATCTAACTCGGTCAGACTAACTTAAAACCTTTCTAAGGAGGAAGAGACCGTTGAATGCTACTACCTATTACAGCTATGCATTGGAGCCTACAATGGAATAGGGACATGAAATAAGGTGCTTACCAAATATGAATGAATCTAAGCTTTTGTTGGGCATGTATTCATATAGTAACATCTTTTCGTCTCCTTTGACATAATATCCTACTAATCTAACGAGATTTCGATGCTGAAGTTTAGCAATCAAGACGACCTCATTCTTAAATTCCTCCAAGCCCTGTCCCGAGCCACTCAATAGCCTCTTTACCGCAATTTCTTGTCCTCCAGGAAATGTAGCCTGAAACAAACTTAAGAAACGGATTACTTCATCACCGTGACCAGGCGAAGAGGCCCCCAGTAGTAGAAGAAAAAACCATGCTATTTACCTTGTAAACAGGCCCAAACCCGCCTCTTCCAAGTTTGTTCTCATCCGATAAATTATTCGTTGCTCGTAGAATAGTTTCTAAATCAAAGAATGGCCCGTCTATGCCTTTTTTATCCTCCTCCTCGAATTGGCATGAATCTATCCATATTTGATCCGCTTCTCGCTATCATATAGACGAAAGTCAGGGTTTTCCTGAGTGCTTTCACTGCTCCCTGAAGTACCAGCTCTAGTTACTAATTGATTTCTATCTTATTATCGTATTTCTGATAATGACAGATAAAAAGTATGTATCTACTAAGTGATTACCTTGCGTACTACTATGCTGCCTTGTCATGTAAAATAAGCCACCAAAAACAAGGATGAAAATTGTGGCAGCGGCAGGAGCAGCTATATAAACAGCTTTTGCTTTCTGTCTTTTCTGCGATGATATTCCTCCTCCAAGGCCATTACTTACTGCTAGACAAGAGAAATTAATATAACTATTACATTTTGGACAAAGTGAAAATTAATTACCGTAGACACAGGGTTTTGCTAATTTGATAGAAGGACAAATGTGAGGACTTCATAGCGCATGGTCAAAATCCCTATTATAGTCGATGAAAAAGAGCATGGTTAGTCGGTGCAAGTCCAGGACTCTGTCATTACATTGCATGCATACACCATACTTGGGTTGGTAACTGTAAAGGCAGATGCTAATGACACTTTGACAGGGTGAACATATCTCGAGAATCTCAGGCCCTGGACAAACGATAGCTATATTTGTTCTGGTTTCGAGCTCTGCTGGCTGATCTATTATAAATTCCAAACGGAAGCTGAAAATATAGATATGGACTCTGAAAATTTTATATTTTCAGCTTCTAGGAGCAGCAAATCATCTTAGTAGCGCTCTAAATGTTAGACCACGGAGATGGGAAACAATCATTTGATGACTCGAGAAAATCTACTACTATATCGACCAGCAAAACCTAAAGACTTATTTCCTTCTGATTTGTTATTCATGAATACAGTAGCTAAAGTTGCGTATCAATTCACAAGATCAATATTCTTACCTGGAGAACAATTGACGTGGAAAGAGTTCCAACTGAATCCTGAGTTGCAGAGGCACCTTTTTATTCCATCTGACGCTTTCTTGCAAGTTGCATGTGGCCAATCGCAGTCTTTGGACGAATTGCAGATCGGCTCCTTTGGATTGCTCCACACAATTTTTATTTCACTCAACCAGACCCTTCCCAAAGAGTCTCCTGCGCTGGAGTCATTCTGTCCTCCACTACATCCGCTACTCACATGAAATGGCGAGGACTGGTTAAGCTGCAGATTAATTTCCATTTGACTGCTATTTGTGCAGTCCGATGCATTCTTGACTTGGATGGTAAATGTTCGATCTTCCGAATTGACGCTAGTGACTCTATAGCCACCGGGGGGCCGTTTAAAGTAAAGCTGGGCAGTTTCATTGTTGCAGCTAAATGCAGAGTATAGCGGATCGCCACAGCTCCATCCCGTGCTTAAAGGGTAGGGGATTAAATTTGTGCCGCAAGTTTTACAACTCCTGGTAGATTCTATGAAAGTCAACATTGCACAAATATCAGCACCGGTGAATATGCACATTCACATGCAATTGAACTATAATTATACGTAATATTAATAGCTGAATTTGGGACAAAATCATTTGTTTTCCATATGCAGGTGGACTGGAACGCTTGGTTGGACGGCACTTGCAGTCAAAATAACTTGTGAGTGCACAAAGTATGAGCAAAGTTTATGACTACTTCAAAGGAGGCAACAATCAGAAGCCCCCAAAGATAGTTAACAAGAAAGCCGCAGCTCAAGTCAAAAGGTCACGGACACAGATAATTTTGGAAGGGAAAAAAAATCAGGTCAGAAGGAAATTAACCTATGTCTGAAAGCGGAACTCGGACATAGAGGTCGCGACCATCTTGGGCAAACTCCTGAATATTGTTGAGATCGTCGGACCAAGTATAGCACGTCAAGGTGGCCCTCTCTGCCCTTTGGTGCAGATCCTCCTCGAACGAGTAAGCCTGACAACTGCAGACATCAAGGCACTTTTGCTTGCATTGCTCCTCACTGTCTACCGAAATCTGCACGTCCGGCTTCCCGCCCCTCATCATCTTCAAACTCAAGAAATCATGGGCACTATCGTCGCTGTTCTTTGCGCATATCGATGACTTCCTGAGGCACCCCCCAGAAAAGTCCCCCGAGTTCCAATTATCTGGCTGTGTCGGCTCAAACCCTGGCAAGCACCTGCACATGGTCTTATTGCCATTCTTATCATTGCAGCTCCCAAACTTGCCGCACGCACTTAACACACTGCACTGGCTCGCTGGCTCGAACCAGACTAACTATGACCCATTTCCCTGCCTGAGGTACTGAATCCGGCCATCGTAGTTCATAACCAACCGGCTGTTGTTGTAGTTGTCGTCCGAAGGCTGGGTTATGTTTTTGTAGGCCAAAGTTGAACTAGTCCCGGCTGGTGGCGAAGTAGTGGTGGCGCTGGTGGTAAAATTGGAGAGCAAGAAAGAGATGACGTCCAACATCTGATCGGCTTGTATGAACTTGCCATAGACCCCACTTTTCCAGTAGGGAGACAATTCTTGGATCACGTCGTAGTTATTGTTGCCGCCTTCTTGATCCATTTGGAACGTGAAGTTCCCCTGTTTTGGGTCATCCTGGCTTGCCCAAGAAGTCAACATGAAGTTTTCACTCATCAGCATCCCTGGAAGGAATGTGTCAGTTGGGTGATCGAAGCTCTGCCAGAGAATTCTCTCTCTTCCGTCGTCTTCAATTAGCACCAGATTCCCTGAATCAAGAAGTTTCGCTAACCTGGTCGAAGAGGTTGAACCCTCGACATGGGTAAACTGGATCGCTCGTCCTTCATTGCACAACTTTAGATTGCCATCCACGAGCCCAAAGGACGCGGTGGGGCTGACAAGCGGGTCGTCCCGGTTGGCGACCCAGACGATGATCGGAGGGTCCGACCCATAATACCATTGTTAAAAAAAATGATCCATTTTTGGAAAGATCTAGACTACACCAAATTTAATGGAGAAAGAAAAATGGCGGCAACAATGTGTCCAAGACAAAGTTGAAGATTCTAGTACGTTGGAGAAATTTCTAGTACATGTGCATGCAAGAAAAAGGCAAGAAAACTCTCAAATATTAAAGAACTTTCTGGTACGTGGGCAGCAGACCACGTGGGCAGCAAATAGACAAAAGAAAAGCAAAGAAAAGTCAACAAAAGCTGCTGAAGAATAGAAAAATGCAGAAAAATGAAGAAGACACCAGAAGATGCGGAAGATGCCGCACAAGTAGGAGATAAAAAGTAAATTTGTAATATTATATTACTTTTTGTACTCAATGTCGATGAAGGAATGACGGTGACACGCCTATAAATAGGGGTTGGGTGTGTGTTTTAAGTGGTAGAAAAAAACTACACACACTCCTTCCTTTGTAATAAAAACTTTCACAATAAAAGCTCTCTTTTTTACCCATTCTCCCTTTGCCATTGTAGTCCTTTTTTATTCACACATAACACTTGCACACACACACGCTTCCGCAATAATATCCAACAGTGGTATCAGAGCTACGTCTTTGATTGGTATTGGGCATTTGTCCTACCTACCCACTCCTAAAACTATCCTTTCCAAATACCCACTAACTAAATCATGGCCAACTCTACCTCATCCTCATTTCCCATCCCCATTTTCGATGGGAACAACTATGACTTTTGGAGCATAAAAATGACTACATTCTTGATGGCCCAAGACTTATGGGACATCGTGGAAAAAGGTTGTGAGGCTCCGCCAGAAGGTGCAAGTGTTTCGAAGGATCAACTACAAAAGGATGCAAGGGCGCTATATTTTATCTAGCAAGCACTCTCGAAAACCGTATTTCCGAGAATAATTGGAGCAAGGACTGCAAAAAGGGCTTGGGATATACTTCGAGAAGAATTTCAAGGATCGGAAAAGGTACGCACTATTCGTCTTCAAACACTGATAAGAGATTTTGAAAATTCTAAAATGAAAAATTATGAGACCGTACAAGAATATTGTGGAAAATTAAAGGAACTCGTTAATCAAATGAGAGCCTATGGAGATGGGATAAGCGATCAAAGGGTTGTTGAGAAAATATTGGTGTCACTTACCAAAAAATACAACTCCATAGTTACAACTATAGAAGGAACTAAGGACTTGACGACCCTATCAATAAGTGAATTAATTGGCTCTCTAGAAGCACATGAGAAAAGACTATTGGCACAAGATGAAGATTCAGTTGAAAGTGCCTTTCGGTCTAAAGTAAATATACGGTCTCATCAAACTAAAAATGGTGGAAGGAGCTCATGGAAAAACAAAAGAGAAGGAGAAATTATAAAAAAAAGGAAGATTATCCACCTTGTGGTATTTGCAAGAAAACAAATCATTTGGAGAAGGATTGTTGGTTTAAAAATAAAAAACAATGCCGCTTTTGTAAAAAATATGGCCACGTAGAAAAAGATTGTCGCTCGAAAACAAATAATCGAGCAAACTATGTAGAAAAAAAGAAAGTGAAGAGAATACATTCTACGCAGGCCAAGCGGCAAATGACAATAACAGTGAAACATGGTACATCGATAGTGGGTGTAGCAATCATATGACAGGGGACGAATCTATATTCACTGATATTGATAAGTTGGTGAAATCCCAAGTAAAGTTGGGCAATGGTGCATTAGTAGATGTCAAAGGAAAAGGCATCATCGCTGTGGAAACAAATAAAGGCCCAAAATATATACATAATGTATATCTAGTCCCTCGTCTTGCACAAAATCTCTTAAATGTGGGCCAAATGATACAAAGTGGGTATTCTCTATATTTTAATAGAGATACCTGCATTATCTATGATAAATATAAAAATATCATTGCCTCTCGCTAGGATGAAAAATAACAATTTTCCTATTCAATGGAAATATGTCAAAGATATAGCCATGAAAGCTCAACTTGATGACTCATGGCTATGGCATCGAAGATTTGGCCACTTCAATTTTGCTGGGCTAAAGATTCTCCTCAGAAAAATATGATGAGAGATTTTCCAGCCATCACAGAAATTTCAGATGTTTGTGAAGGTTGTCTTCTTAGAAAACAACAGAGACAGTCCTTCCCATCTGGAGTTTCATGGAAAGCTAAGGAGCCATTGGAACTTGTCCACACGGACGTGTGCGGTCCGATGAGGACACCTACACCCAGTCAAAATAAATATTTCATCCTATTCATTGATGATTATACAAGAATGACGTGGGTATACTTCCTTCGAGAAAGATCTGAGGTTTTCTCTATCTTCAAAAAATTCAAGAACCACGTCGAGAATCAAAGTGGCCAAAGAATCAAAGTCCTAAGGAGTGACAGAGGCACTGAATACAATTCAAAGGAGTTTAATAAATTTTGTGAAGATGAAGGAGTCCATCATCAACTAACTGTTGGCTACGCCCCAGAACAAAATGGAGTAGCTGAAAGAAAAAATAGAACCGTCATGGAGATGGCAAGGTCCATGCTAAAGGAGAAAGGCCTTCCCAACACTTTCTGGGCAGAAGCAGTTTATACTGCGGTATACCTGTTAAACAGGTGTCCAACTAAAGCTGTTCAAGATAAAACACCAGTCGAAGCATGGAGTGGACGAAAGCCTTCAGCAAAGCATCTTAAAGTGTTTGGATGCATTTGCTACGTCCACATCCCTGCTCAGAAAAGGAGTAAGCTAGATGAAAAGACAAAAAAAGGAATATTCCTTGGCTGCAGTGACCAATCAAAAGGCTATCGGGTTTACAACCTAAGAACTAAGAAGCTTATGATTAGTCGAGACGTCGAGTTCGACGAGAATGCTGCCTGGAATTGGGAAGACGAGAAGATCGAGAAGAAGTATATCACCTTGCCAGACATACCACCTAATCAAGAGGAGTCAACGTCACAAGAAGAAGGAGAAGTACCGGATTCCACCACTCATGACATAACTCCACCAAGCTCTCCAAGAGTAATGCAAGAAGAATCTACTCCAGAGTCTCCAGTACTAAGGGTAAAAGCCCTTAGAAGAATTTATGACACATGCAACTTTGCTATTTTGGAACCAGAAAACTACGAACAAGCATCCAAAGAAGAAGTCTGGATAAAAGCCATGGAGGAAGAGATCAAGATGATCGAGAAAAATGAAACTTGGGAGCTTGTCGATCGACCCGAAGACAAAGAGATCATTGACGTCAAGTGGGTCTATAAGACGAAGCTCAACGCGGATGGATCAATCCAGAAGCATAAAGCAAGGCTTGTGGCGAAAGGATACTTGCAACAACCAGGTATTGACTATATTGAAACTTTCGCTCCTATTGCTCGCCTTGATACTATTCGGGCACTCATAGCTCTAGCAGCACAAAAAGAATGGAAGATCCATCAACTAGATGTAAAATCAGCATTCCTAAATGGATATCTTCAAGAAGAAATTTATGTAGCTCAACCAGAAGGCTTTATTGTCAAAGGCAATAAAGAAAAAGTCTTAAAGCTTAAGAAGGCCCTATACGGGTTAAAACAAGCACCACGTGCGTGGTATATTAGAATCGATGAATACTTCATCAAGCAAGGATTCAGGAGGAGTATGAGTGAGCCGACACTCTACATCAAGACCCAAGGTAAGTCCGACACTCTCATTGTCTCTCTATATGTAGATGATCTCATATATACAGGAAACAATGAGACAATGATCCGAGAATTTAAAGAAGAAATGATGAAGACATTTGAAATGACGGACTTGGGCTTGATGAACTATTTCCTCGGTATTGAAGTCAATCAAGATGAAGGAATTTTTATCTCAAAAAAGAAATATACCGAGAACCTCTTGAAAAAATTCAAGATGAACTATTGTAAAGTAATTACAACTCCTCTCATGACAAATGAGAAACTATTGAAGGAAGATAGAGCAGAGAAAGCCAATGCCTCCCTCTACAGAAGTTTGATCGGCAGCCTACTATAGTCACTGCTACACGACCAGATATTATGTATGCGACAAGTCTATTATCACGATTCATGCAAAGTCCGAGTCATATTCACTTTGGAGCTGCCAAGAGAATTCTCAGATATTTACGAGGAACTATAGATTACGGCATTCGGTATTGCCCAAGTGCAGACGCCAAGTTCATTGGCTACACTGATAGTGATTGGGCAAGTTCAGCTGATGATAGGAAAAGTACTACTGGTTATGCATTCACATTAGGTTCTGGAATATTTTCATGGATATCTAAAAAACAAGACTCAGTGGCACAATCCACTGCAGAAGCAGAATATGTTGCGGCTGCTACAACTACTAGTCATGCAATATGGCTTGAAGAATTCTAGAAGACATTGGTGAAGCACGAGATGGAAGCAACTCCGATACTTTGCGACAATAAGTCCGCAATCGCTATATCAAAAAATCCAGTATTCCATGAAGAACCAAATATCAAATATCACTTCATACGAGAGGCACAAAATAACAAGGAGATCGAGTTGAAATATTGCAAAACTGACGAACAAGTAGCAGACATATTCACTAAAGCACTATCGCGAGACAAGTTTGAGACATTACGGGAAATGCTTGGAATATCACAAAAATGGATCAAGGAGGAGTGTTAAAAAAAATGATCCATTTTTGGAAAAACCTAGACTACACCAGATTTAATGGAGAAAGAAAAATGGCGGCAACAATGTGTGCAAGACAAAGTTGAAGATTCTAGTACGTTGGAGAAATTTTTAGTACATGTGCATGCAAGAAAAAGGCAAGAAAACTCTCAAATATTAAAGAACTTTCTGGTACGTGGGCAGCAAATAGACAAAAGAAAAGCAAAGAAAAGTCAACAAAAGCTGCTGAAGAATAGAAAAATGCAGAAAAATGAAGAAGACACCAGAAGATGCGGAAGAAGCCGCACAAGTAGGAGATAAAAAGCAAATTTGTAATATTATATTACTTTTTGTACTCAATGTCGATGAAGGAATGGCGGTGACACGCCTATAAATAGGGGTTGGGTGTGTGTTTTAAGTGGTGGAAAAAAAACTACACACACTCCTTCCATTGTAATAAAAACTTTCATAATAAAAGCTATCTTTTTTACCCATTCTCCCTTTGCCATTGTAGTCCTTTTTTATTCACACATAACACTTGCGCGCACACACGCTTCCACAATAACATCCAACAACCATATTCCAATGTACCTCCTGGAGTCGGAGATCCCATCCGGAGAGAAGAAGCCGAGCTCGAACCGTTCGCCTGCGGACACGAGAGTGGTTCCTCCCGGGTATGTGATCGTGCCTACTGTTATGGTGTCTGCTCAAGCAAGACGGAAGGAACATCACAGACAAGAGCAAGCACGTTAAGATATTGGAGCGTCGCATGGTAATAATTGGAGCTATTGAAGTGGCGACCAGGTTAACATTAGGTTATTCAAGCATTTCCGATGAAATAGAAAGGAATTGAAAAAACATATCGACCTAATTCAATTAGCTACGAAGCAGACATTATTACTACCAGAGTGAACACAGACTTTCAGATTAGAGAGGTCTGAAAGTTTTTGAAGAAATTGAAATCGACAACAGCCAAACTAGTGGAAGTGCGACATTAAATCATTGAAAGCTGGCGTGAGCTCAAGGTTGTCGCTCTTAGCTAGAGGGAAGAACACTTTCTTAATCTCTTTCTCTCGGTCTCTCTCCAGGAAATTTACAACTATATATGATTGAACGTGGTTTTATTGGTATAGAGAACGGAGTATTAAAAAATAATTACTTTTTGTATGAAACTATATTGCAGGCTTATTTTTCTCTGTCCTTGTAAAAAAAAAAAAAAAAAAGGAGTCGCTGGCTTCTCTTTGAATACAAACACGAAGACCTATGGGTTTTTTTGTTAAGAGCTATTTATGTTCGCAGTCGAATTTCTTAATTGCAGTTGTAATAAAAGACCTTTCTACTTGTCCCATTAGACCCGCTTAACCTAAGACGCCTGATATATTGGACCTTCATTGTATTCACAATCGAAGTTCTTAATTGCAGTCTTAAGAAAAGATCTTTAGACTTGTTCCATTAGACCCAATTATCCATGACCCGCGAGACCAGTTGGACCTATTTTTAATCTAACCGAAGGAAAAGGCTATTGTGTAGTTTGAATAGTTTCTTCAGAGGCACAATGATAAAGGTGAAGGCCTTCGAAATGATATTGGAAGAATGAAAATTGATTTATGTATCTAGATTACCATCATTAACTAACTTCATTTAGCCAGTTAAAGTCCAGATCCTCTTGATTTAGAGACCAAGAAAGCAAACTCGATATATCAATTTTATATCCCAAATATAACCATGTGTTTAAGTAAGCATGTGAGATGAGTTAATTCATTGTAGTGGAAAAGAAAGTAAACTCTAGGATCCGTTTGTGAAACTGTTTTCAAGAAATTATTTTTCGACTTTTTGATGTTTGGATGACTAAAAACTAATTAATTTACTAAAAAAAGTTTTTCATGGACTAAAAACAACAAACTTAGATTTCTAGTAAGAAGAAAATCAGTTTCCCTAAATTACTAATCAAATGAAAAATTAAATATTTTTGTTGAAATTGATTTGCATGGAAAATATATTCCTTTATCATAAATTTCTTAGTGAGGTGCATTTCTTTAATGGAAAATGAATGATTTGAATTTTTTTTATAAAATTATCACTTGAATTCCTTACGAAAATGAATGAGCGAAGAATATTTTCATCGTTTACAAAAAAAAAAAAAGTTTAGGCATAAATTGCCGACGATGATGAAAACAATTTGAATTGACTAATTGTTTCTAACGATATAAGTGATTATTTCTAAGAAAAAATAATTTTCAAATTATTTATTTTTTACGAAATAAATGGAGCCTCAATTAATTGAGAGGATTACAATTTTTTTGTCCAATTTACCAGAAAATTATTGCATCTGAGCCACACTTTTAAAGCTTCTGCATGTTAGACTTTTTAAAGCTAAAAATAAAAATAAAAAATTGAATGATACGATTATTCAAAGGGAATGATATTAAACCATTGCATTCTGGTGCAGGGGATCAACGGTGGTCGGCCTAATTTTGTAAAGTAATCGATTGGTGTGCTGAGAAGTAAGTGTGAGTAACGTTTGGAAAAAGTGGACTTGGCCCAACGTGAATTCACATGTCCCCATGTACAGGAATGACTTTCTCGGCACACGGTTTCACGGTGGCCCGTCCAATTTTTTGAGGGAAGACAGATGTTGGCCGTGCTGTTGCTCGAACAGGCCTTGTGAATTTTTATTTTTATTTTCAGAATAAGTATATTAAAAATCCTAAAATTGATCATAAAAGTATAATAGACTCAAAAAATTTTCAAAAAGTGTAATCAAGTCCTAAAACTTGTCACAAAAATGCAATCAAATTCTAAAATTTTCAAAAAATACAATTAATAGAATGGCTTGATTTGACCAATTTAATAAATTTTAGGTCTTGAATGTTCTTTTTTAAAGGTTTAGAACTCAATTTCATTTTCGTGACAAATTTTAAGACTTAATTACACTTTTTGAAAGTTTTAAAACTTTATTACATTTGCATGACAAGTTTTAGGAATTTGAATACAATTATCCCTTCTTTTTTTTTTGGTTGGTTGTCATTTGCCTTATTCCAATGTTGCATATAAATGAGTTAATTTGGATTAGACTATTTTTTAACCCAACCTAAAAACCCAATATGACTCAATGAGTCGTGTTACAGAATTCCACATTACAAAATTTTGGATTATACAAGTTGAGATATCTTAATATAGAATGATACCTAAATCAATGGAGAGCCGACCTAACACCAAGCTCACACGTGAGAGGGATATTGTTGATATAAACGTGTGAGTTGTTGTTGACACCTAAATTTTGGCTATTTAGTTTATTTATTTATTGCATAGAAAATTAGGGGTAATTTTATCCCTGAAAAAAATATATATTGCATAGCATATAGATTTAAGCGCATTTATTTTTTATTGGACCGGTGGTGGATGGGTCCAAATTAATGGTTCTGAGTTTTAGCTTGGCAAGCCGAGCTAGGCCCACGAAAGGAGCAAATTAACCCAAGCCCGTCGTTATTTTTAATTAATTATCTGTTGAAAAATTAAGATTTGATGCGATATTACGATGACTTTTGGAACTTAGGGAAATCGCATTGTAATCTTATCTTTATCAATAGATGATGAAATCGGGGAAAATATTCATGAGATAAGGATTTTTGTGATTCGGAGGTTATAGGCAATTTTCAAAATATTTTATTAAAATCACATTTTGTTTTGCTATAAAAGGGTGCGTATGAGTTCACAAAAGAGGGGAGGCCACACAATTGAGAAAATACGGCCACATTCAGGGGTTCTTTAGTTCTCACGTCGACGAGGCTTCTCTCGGTTTTCGAAGGAAAATTTCTTTGAAAGGAAATAGGGTTTTGGTGACTTTTTCCTTCTGCAAAAAGTGCTGCAGAAAGGGAAAAGGAAAAGGAAAACAGCAGAAGACAGAAGCGAGAGAGGAAGTACAGAGGCAGAGGAGTGAGCAGAGAGAGATAGTGACGTGCGAACAGTAAAAAAAAGAAGAAAGAAAGAAAAAAAACGGGGCTACGATCCGTCTTCTCCACGGCCGCCGGTACCGCTGCTGTCCGCCGCCCACGCCGTGCCGCCACCGCGCCCCCCCGCTGTCGCTGCCGTTCCGGCGCCCTTTCTCCGCCCGCGATCTACTCCGAGACCAGCACGTCGTTCCGCCCGACGCCGGGCTCTCCGGCTCGACTTCTCGCGGCGGCCGCCCTTCGACCGGCGGCTCCTCGCCGATCCTGTTGCACCTTTTGCTTTTGCCCAGCCCAACGCCTCTCCGACGTGCCTCCGCTGCTTGTCTCCGTGCCGATCGACGCGGTTCCGCTCTCGCGCACCGTGCCCCAACAGATCTCGAGCCAACTCCTCCCCTGCTCGCCGTTAGCCCGCCGAACCTCCGCGAGCAACACCGTCGCCTGTCGACCTTGCAACGCCTCCGTCACCCGCAACTTCTAGATCCAGCGCCCCTGCTCGCAGCACCGCTCCAGATCTGGAGCCCGAGCCACCGTACGCCCGTCCGATGCCCCGGTGTCCCTTGTAGCCCGAACCTCCGTGCCGGTCCGTGACCGATCGGCGCTGTAGATCCGGTGGTCCGTTCGACACCAGCAGGCCCCGAACCCGTCACTGCTGCCTCTATCTTTCCTCGACCTCCCAGCGATCTGACGCCCCTGTCCGCGAAGTACGCTGCCTGCAGCCGCCCTTGCCGGATCCCCTTGCCGGACCGATCAACCGGTGCCCCTTGGAGACCCACGAACCTTGCGTGGGAAAGGAGGAGAAAACGGGGAAGAAAAAAAAAAAACAAAAAAAAAAAAAAGAAAAACAATTAGGTAGTTTATTTATTTATTGTTTATTTTTATTTTATTTTTATATATAGCTTTTTTGTTAGTGAAATTGTCCCTTTAAGTATGTGATTGAGATTCCAATATGAATTAGCCCATCATATTAGGGATTTATAGTCCGATTTTCATGCCCAAAATCGACTCATAATCCCTCACAAAATCGACAATCCGATCTCATGCCCGAGGTTCGATTCGCGATTTACTATTAAAATTGGTCAACCCGATCTCATGCGCGAGATATGGTTCACCAATTTTTGGATATCAACATTATCTTGCTTGATTTGATGTCGTGGTGTTTGAGTCGGTTTTATTTTCGTAAAAGGAAGAGGAAATCAAAAAAATCTGAATTAGGATTAGTTTTTTTTTTTTTTTTAATTATTTTGCATGTTTAGAATAAAGATTTTATTTTGAGTCATGAAAAAAGAAAAAGAAAAAGTGAATTCATTTAGGATGTTAGATTTTTTTTTTTTATGTGAATTGCATGTTTAATTTTAATTTCGAATTTCATATAAAAATTAGAATTATGGTATTCTTTGCATGTCGTCGCATGTTAGATAAAATTGCATGTTTAATTTTAGGTTTAGATAGATTTTAAAAAAAAGAATTGCATGATAGTTTTTTTAAGAAATGTACGTAGTATCTAGATTAGATAATATTTTAGGATTGCATCATGAGATAATGTTTTAGATTAAGATAGGATTGGTATATTCCTAACTTAAAATAGATAATGTCTCGCTTTAGTTAGATTTTTATTTTTAGTGATTTTTAATTATGAATTTTCCTTAAAAGAAACAAATCAAAAAAATCATTCTCATGCATATTAGAATAGGATTGCATGTTTCATTTTAAATTTAAATCGACTTTTAGATATATTGCATCTTGGGTTAGAAGTCGCTAGGTTAAAATAAGATCTTGGTTTAAATTAGGATTTATTTTGCCCTAATCCTTAATTTAAATTGGATAGAATTTTAACCAGGTTGGGTAATTGTTGCATTTTTCTTAATTTCGAATTTTAAGAAAAAAAATAAAATTTGTCTTAGGATAAATTAATTTCAATTTCTAGGATAGATTGCATTTTCTAGAATAAAAATTATGTGCACGTCATATAGAAATAGGCTCATGAAATGCACGTCATTTAAGTGTTTGCTAAGTTCATTTAATTGGAACTTCCTTGTCATTAGAATTAGGTCATCTTGATTAATTTAGATTGCATGTTTAATTATTGCATGTTCATTAAGAAATCATTAGTTTTTTCATATAGTTTAGGACGTGTTGCCATGCCATATTATTTCATGTTAGATCAGAAGCATTGCATTGCATTGCATATGGACTATGCTCTTGTCTAAAAAAAGTGAAAGCAAAAGTTGAGTGATTGATTGTTAATTAGAAATCATATCTAGGATTGCTGATGTGAATTATGGTCTAACAACGCAGA
Source organism: Eucalyptus curtisii (assembly GCA_017140595.1). Lineage (NCBI taxonomy): Eukaryota > Viridiplantae > Streptophyta > Magnoliopsida > Myrtales > Myrtaceae > Eucalyptus > Eucalyptus curtisii. The sequence continues at coordinate 18,954,800 of CM029494.1, forward strand.
TGCTTTCGTTGCTATAAGTAAGTCCTGCATTTTATTTATTTACTTTCTTGGGTGTTAAATTGGTGGTTTGTGCACTGAGTGATCACCTCACATGTTAGGAAAGTAAATTAAAATTGATTCAAACTGCTTGCCAAACATTTTTCAAAATAAAAGAAAAAGGTACCGAAAGGGCGTTAGAGAAATCTAACGTAACCAAGTTCCCGAACTCACCAATCTCTAGTTCGTAGGAGTAAAGTAAAACTCCCATTACTTTACTTGGGTTTCTAATCGACCCACCAAAAATAGATTAGTGGCGACTCCTAATTGAAAATCATTTGTATGTTAAGAACTTGAACCTAAGTCGCGAATTGGTATGGGCTTGGGAGAGCCCGAGTTAAGTCTAGGCTTAACAATCCATTAGCCAAACCCTAGGTGGTTCACACCCGAAAATTTGGTCGCGACAGTTGTGTTAGAGAACTTGCCCATCAATGAATTGGTGTGCTGGAGAACTTAATATATCCTAATTAGTTTATAACTCATTGATTTAAGTTTCAAGTGAAGGTAAGTTCAACTAAATATATTGACAGGCTTCGACTTGAGCTTCCTCTTAGTGATCTCCTTAGTGAAAATATTGGATTTCTACTATATTCTCCCAACAACCCACTCATTTGATGGCCCTAGCTGATACTTATGATGACTTTTATATAGATGAATAGATTTAGATAAGTGGCATTAGAAAGGTGCCTTCAATTTGAGATTATCTAACAAATATTGTGTAACATCCATAAATTCCTACATGAAATTATTAATATGTAGGAAATGAATACGATAAATTTCAGAAGTAGAAATTCCAATTGGATTATTGACTTTATAGTGTGCAAAAAATTCAGAATGTATTTCCGTATTTATGACATGTGGAGTGTGATTCTATTAGGATGAAATCATTGAGCATTTGTATATAGATTGATTTTATGGAGTGATGGTGTATCACCTATCGCAATAGTGATTATTATTAGGGACTATTATACTTTGAGTATACATATCGAAGGATCTTCATGTTAGAAATTTATTGAGTTGAGATTCTCCTAGCGTCTGTTCCCTTTCACCAATAATTTTAGTCAATTCAAAATATTTTTTGGATATATCGGCATTTAGAACGAACACTAATTTCCTTGGTCATTTACTGAAATAAAAAATATATTGGTAACTTATAGAATATCTTCCCCAAGCAACACAAATGTGGCCATATATAGTGTTTTTACTTGACCACATCTCCTTCATTAGAGAGGGAGGGAGGGAGGGAGGGAGGGGACATCATAGGCCAAGCACAATGCATGAATGAGAATGCATTATTTGAGTTGTAATCATTTCAAGTATTAACGAGAGATAGAAATTACCTTGACTTGTGTTTCTCATGAGTTAAAAACAATACATTTTAGTTAACTAAGTGTTGACACCTAAATTTTACCATGTTATTTAGGACTTAATGGCATACAAAATTAGGAATTAGTAGTAAAAAAAAAAAAGAAAAAAAAAAAAAAAAAAAAAAGAAAGAAAGAAAAGTTTTTTTTTTCTTATTTTATTAAAAGTATCGTGTTTTCATCATTGCACCGCGTATTGAATGGTCTTTATTTTTCCAAAATTGTTATAAAAAAAAGTAATTTTTTTTTTATTAAAATGTACAAGAAAAATTGAATGAGGCCGAGTAGAGGCTCTCTCTTTCCCTTTTCTTTCTCTTCGCTTGGGCCGGCCCACTTTTCTTTTATTTTGCCCAAGATGAGTCCAGCCTTCTTTTACCCTCTCTTTATCCTTCACCCATTCGGCAGAAAGGAGGAGAAACGTACAAGCCAGGTGAGGCAGAGGATCGCCAGGACAGAGGATCGCGAAGGCAGAGCACGGCGCAATCCCAAGGTCGAAGATCGAGCGGCCGCGACAGGCTGGTGGTGGCAGAAGCCATGTGCGCCTGTCGTTGGCCGAGCTTAAAACGAAGAGAGCAAAGAGAAGAGGGGGGTTCTCGGTCGTTTTGTTTGGGAGCTCTTCAGTGAGAGTCCAGGAGAGAAAGCAAGAGAGAAGGAGAAGACGAGCCGAAGGGAGAGAGAGCGCTCGAAGGAAAGCTTCGCCATCGTCAGTCGTTCGTTCGAGAGCCGCCGTTCGCCACAACACCCCACCCGAACCAGGTAAGTCCCCTGGGCCTCTGTGTGTGCTCTCTTTCTCGGGTACACCAGGCCGGAGCTCGTGGCCGTTGCTTCGCGCGAGCTCCAGCCTGCATCGCCTTACTTTTTGTTTCCGATGTCTTGTTTTTCGTGTGTCGAAGATCTCGTTATGGTTTGAGCTTCCGTTGAGCTAAAAACACCTTGTTATAGTAGTGCACCTGTTTGACAAAATGTCCGAGAGAGAACCGATAAGCAACCCCGGTTGAAACTTGGTTTGGTTCGTGCTTGCTCTTATATACGTCGGACCGTGCCTGTCTTTTATGTTTCCATTGCGATTTGATGTGATTTTCGTGGAGCAATCGTGTATTCTTGAGCCGAGGGGGATTTTTGTGCCCGAAAATGGTTTGGCCGCCGATGTTCGTGGCTGACGGTGGTCGTCGTCGGTCGGAGTGGACAACTGGTAGACAGTGGTGGTTCGGCGGTGGAAGGGTCGCTGGTTTCTATGCTGGTGTTGCTGTCTGGGTGAAGTTTTGGGGGAAGACGTGCAAGGAGATGTCGGGGAGAAGAAGACGCACGGAGAAGAAAAATACGTGGGGAAGAAGACCATAAGGAAAAAAGACAAATTAGAAATAAAAGAAAAAACAAAATAAAAAGTAAAAAGGAAAACAAAATATGGAAAAAGAAAGCAAAAGTTTGCTTTGGGAAGGGAAATGCAGAGAAAAGGTGCAGTGGAAAAGATAAAATATGAAAGAAGACAAAATGGTGGAGAATAAAAGAAATTACGAGAATTTTTAAAAAAATTAATTTTTTAAAAAAAGGTTTTCCATTTTTTAATCGAATTGGGTCGGGTCCAGGTCATCGTCGGATCAACGGGCCGGATTTGGTTTGCCCGGTTGGGACCCGTTTTTCCGAATATAATATTAAATATTAAATATATATTAAAATATTATTAAAAAAATTCGAAAAATAAGAAAAATTCAAAAAAAAATTTCCGAAAATTCAAGAGCTTTCAGAGAACTTTAAAAATTTCAGAAAATATTGAAATTCGAGTTTTTTTAATAATAATTAAAAAATTGAAAAATTTAAAAATTTTAATTTTTTTTAAAATGTCAGAAAATTCAGAATTTCATTTGAAAATTTTTAAAAACAAACTTTCCGAGCTATTTTCTTAAAAAATGAGAGTTTCTTAATTCTAAAGTGTGCTAAAAAATTGAGTAAGCCCTTAGGGCTCTTCCTTAGGGTTTCAATTGTCTTCAAAGACAATTATTTTTGTTTGCATGCTTTTGTTGTTTTGATCCATTTAGTCCAGTTAAGATTAGCATTTATCTTTGCCTTAATGTTAAATATTTGCTTTCCCATGCAATTTATTTAAATGCTTTCCTTGGATACTAATTGTTATTTTAATAATTGCAAACCCGCATGATCACATCACGTGTTAGTGGATTGGTATAAAATTAATCCAAACTGCTTAACAAAATTTCTTCTTAAAATGAACAAAGATTAGGTACCGAAAGGGCAATAATTGGTTAATTAGTGTAATTAAGTCTCCGACCTTAGATTCTCTAGTTGCGTAGAAAGTGAGGTATACTCCCATGCCTCACTTGGTTTCTAGCTGAGCCTAATAGGCTAGTTGCAACTCCTCATTAAGAAATTCTTAAGAACACCATAATGTCGCGCAAGGTATGGGCTTGGGAGAGCCCGTGCTTAATCATGGGCCTTAGGTCCGTCCTCTAGACAATACTTCTAAACCTATATTCCCTCTCCCGAGGGGTAGGTCGCAACACTAAGTTAAAAAATCGTGATGATATTTGGGTTTAAAAACTCTTGGTGAAGAACGAGAGAGAAGTATACTAATCAAAAGGTTATAAGTGGCATAAAATTTGAGTAGCTAAATGAATATAACGACTAGAGAGAGCATATGATCTCCAAAGTAGATGCGTGAATAAGAATAATTATTTGATATATAATCATTGAAGCAAAAGGGTGAGCATGCATGATGTAAATTTATACGTTAAACTTATCGTTAAAAATGAGGAAGATGTGATTAAGTAAAAACACTATATATGGCCACATTTAGGTTGCTTGATGAAAATATTTCATATGTCATCAATATATTTTGTATTTGGGTAAATGACCAAGAAAACTAGTGTCCATTGTAAATACCAGTAAATCCAAAAAATATTTTGAACTCATTTAAATTATCGGTTTAAGGTAATGGACGTTAGAAGGATCTTGACTTAGTAAATTTCTAACATGAAAATCCTTCGATATGCATAGTCGAAGTATAACAGTCCCTATGTGCAAATGCTCAATAATTACATCCTAATGGAATCACATTCCGAAAGTCACAGGTGTGGAAATACATTCTAGATCTTTCACGCACTATAAAGTCAATAATCCAATTGGAATTTCTACTTCTAACATTTATTGTCTTCATTTCCTACATATTAATAACTGATGTAGGAATTTTTGGATGTCACATTGCAAGCCCCTTATTGAGAAGATGACTAATAAAACCATTGCTGGTAGAGTTGGATTGATAGTCTGTTCCTTTGAGTTTGGTTAACTATTGGCACAGCATTTTTATTCTTCGGAAAAGGTTATTCGAATGGGGGAGTAGAAATAATGTTGGTTTTTCTAGCAAAAGAGATGTGAAGGCTTATGGAACTAAGGGTGAGATGGCTTGCGATCGGCTTACCGAAAAATAGAGGAGGTTTAGGCAATCGAAGACTTGATGAATGGAATAAGGCTACTGTTTTGCATTCTTTGTGGCATCTGTTGTTACAGTCCCGAGTTAAACTTATCTCTTGAAGGATTGTATAGCGCGAGTTGCAAAAGAAATGGTGGAGTTGAGGGGTTGGATTGGTAATGGTCAAAGAGCTTTATTATGGCCAGATCACTGGCATCCTTTTGAAATTCTTACATGGAGAATTTCCCAAGAAGGGTGATTTATGATTCCTCTCCTCATTCTAAGGCTAAAGTTGCTAATATAGCAGGATTCTTAGTGGGTTTGGCCTTCGGCCAGGTTAGTCTTTGTTTCCATTCAAGCCTCTATATAGACTCATGTTTTCTAACACAAATCGACAAGATTTATTGTTGTACTGGACTACTGAGTAGGAACTATGAGCGTTCCTTTTTTTTTTTTTTTTTAGGTGAAAGGTAATAAATATATTGAGGAAAGATCAACTGAACAAAAAGATCACGGCATTAAAACCCACACTCAAAACAACATATCATAATGAGTGGAAGGATGCCGCGATGTAAAAGCCACAGTCATGGCAACCCACTAACAACCAGAAAGGAAAAGCACGGCATGAACAACCGACGGACAGATACAAAACGCCCTCAGGTAGGGAGAGAACCATCCTCAAGAAACAGCAAGAGCTACTGCACCAAATGCCTTCAACAAGACGCACTAGCTGAAAGGAAAGGTATTAGCGATCCCCAGAAAAGATGATTGGGTCAATGCCCCAGCTCCGTTGCAACCTTCTATTCCTGAAGTTCTCTTCGACATTCCTAACCATGATTGCCTTATCTCTGACCACTTTAAAGAGATGGTTCTTTATAGCCGGGACAGAAAGAGGTTGTTCTCTAAAAAGAATGTTGTTCCTGTTACTTCAAATAATATGACACGGCACTCCAAAAGAGAAGCAAGCTATGCACTTATAAAACTCCTTTCCCATAAGCATGGTGGTGGCCCAATAGAGATTATCCTCCCATGACTTGTTACGCCAAGGCATATTGCATTTGGCCGCCCAAAAAAAGGCAACCCCGGCCGTGACATGACACCTAAAAAACAATGGTCCATAGAATCCGGTACATCATTGCAGAAGGCACAAGCACCACTATCTATTATGCCATGCGACAATAAAAGTGTCTGGGTGGGCAGCTTGTGCTTGGCCATAAGCCAAAGGTTTACTTGATACCGTGGTGTAATTTCGTTGTTCCAGACGAACGTATGCCAAATGACTTGAGTCCTCTTCCGTGTGAAGGTCTCCCAAGCCGTCGCAACAGTGAAGCGTCTTGACGAATTCTCCCTCCAGCAAAAGCAATCCGAATTCTGAGAGAGGCTCGGAAGGAGATGATCCCACGACTCAAGCACCAACTTGAGAGGTTGCCCAAAGATCGAGAAGAGATCGCCCACGTTGTTGCTGCCTAGAAAGCCCTGAACTGTAGATGAACGAGTCCGAAAAAATTAAGTTCAGGGGCCCCCTAGGGTGCCAGTTGTCAAACCATAAGGTGGTAGAGAGACCAAACCGTCTCCAATCCTCTAATAGAAGGCATTTCGGACCTCGCTTTTGAAGGATATGATTTTTTTTCCAAGCCTAAGAACAAAAGGTGGGTTTTTTAGCAACCCAAAAATTCATTGATTTTAAAAACGTGGAATGGATCTACTCGCACCACAAGACTTCCTTGTCTGAAAATAGAAGCCAGATATGCTTCAGCATAGTAGCCTTGTTGCAATCCCTGAGCCTCTGGATGCCAATGCCTCCTTCCTCTTGTGGAAGGCACACTTCCCCCCAGGCAACCTTAGCACCGCCCCTACCTAGTTCCGGGCCTTTCCATAGGAATTGCCTAAATATTTTTCAATCTGTTCCAACACGACTATAGGTAAAATAAAAACGCTCGCCCAGTAGACTTGGATAGCATGAAGGACTGACCTGATAAGCTGAAGCCAGCCAGTAAAAGAGAGAAAGCGGTAAGTCCAAGATTGTACCCTCGCAGTAATACGGTTAATAAGAACACAACGGTCCGCCTTGCTAAGCCTGGAGGTAATAATAGGAACCCTTAGGTATCATATCGGTAGACTGCCTTCTTGGAAGCCGAGGTGGAGGAGGATCTGAGTCCTTAAAGTAGGTGATCCACCGGCCAAAAAGATTTCGCTCTTGGAAGAGTTTGGGCCCAAGCCACTCCAAGCCGAGAAGAGCTGGAGGCCCTCTTTGAGGAGACTTACCGAAGTCAGGTCCACCTCACTAAATAGGAAAACATCGTCTACAAAGAAAAGATGCGAGAGATTCGTCGCCTTGCATCGCCAGAAGAATTTAAACTTCGGCTTGGAAGAGGACCTCATTAGGATTCCAGATAGGACCACCATAACCAAAGTAAAAAGGTATGGAGAAATATGATCACCTTGGCGTAGGCCGCACCCACTTGCAAAGTAGCCATGAAGTTCCCCATTCAGAGCAATGGAAAACATGGGCGTACGCACACATGTCATAATAAGCATAGTCACGAAGTCAGGAAAGCCAAAAGCAAGCAGAACTCTCTCAAGGAAACCCCAATTGACTGTGTCATAAGCTTTCTTGAAATCAACCTTAATCGCGCACTTAGGAAGGTATGGTTCAAGGTGGAAACTAGAAAAGAGTTCCTGAGCCATCAAAATATTGTCTCTGATCCGTTTGCCCTTCACGAAAGCGCTCTGAGTCGGACTAACAACATTTTTTAGAACAGCCGCAACTCGATTAGCCTAGCACTTTTGTGATACACTTATAAATAGTGTTGTAGCAGGCAATGGGCCTGTAATCATTAATGAAGTCACATTTGGGACTTTGGGCACAAGCACCAGAATGGTGGTGTTTATCTCCCTTAAGAGCTTCCCCATGACGAAGAAATCCCTCATTGTTGCGGTGACCAAATGTCCAACCGTCTCCCAATTCTCCTTAAAGAATTCAACCGTGAAGCCATTCGGGCCAAGGGCCTTGCCCCTAGGTAGAGAGAAAAATGTATCCGGATCTCCATCTGGTGACCGGTTGGGCAAGAAAGCTAACCTGGTCGTCCGTTAGAGGATCTTTGGATGGTCTCCCAAATCTCCCCAATGGACGACCCTTCTCGCTCCACTCGCGGTGCAAGGAGATCTTGGTAATGCTCCACAAAGCGCTGTTGAACCAGGTGCGATTTAGTAATTTGGTTACCAGAGAAATCCATAACAGAAAGAACTCTTTTCCGAAGTTGTCTCTTGTTTACATACTGATGGAAGACCTTGGTGTTGCGATCTCCTTCCTTAAGCCACCTGACTCTTGACTTCTGTTTGAAAAAAGACTCCTCACTAGCCCGAAGGTCAGCAAAGATACTTTGCTGGTCCTTTTCCAACTTAGCAAGATCGATCGAGAAAGGATCCCTCTAAAGGTCGGCTTGCGTGCTCTCTAAGGCGACCCTTACTTCTGATGTCTTGGCAAAGATATTAGATAAGGATTCCTTATTAAGCTGCTTGAGACGATACTTGAGCGCCTTAAGCTTGCGCACAAACTAAACATGGGAACCCCTTCCCCTAGGTCCTCCCCGATTTGAGTAACAATTGCATTGAACTGTGGATGCTTCATCCAGAAATCAAAGAACTATGGATGCATTGAGCGTTCCTGTTTATTTTTGTGATGGTAGACCTTTACCACTCAAAACGGTTAATTTTTCTTTTTTGGTAATATTGTGTGTGAAAGGATCTTAACATTTTAGCATAAATAGGTAAAATGAGGAGTCAAGATTTCGACTATCCAAAAATTTCAGAGTATCATAAAAATCTTAATGAATATGTGGAAAATGACTACATCCGTTGGTCTTCCTATAACAAATTTTCACCGCATAACGAAATATACTCAGTTTGTCGATTTTCTTCTAAAGAAAAGTAGAACTTTTTTACATGAAGGAAAAAAAAAGACACTCTTCTACATGGCATCGGTCAGATAAAGACGGTAGCACCGGTTCGGGTCTAGCACTTGAAACCACGAGCGCCACGGAGTTATATCATGCATACGAGAAATAGAATTTCTAGCCTTTTTTACTTTTTTGTCTTGATTAAGTTTCTTTTGAAGTAAGAAAAGGCCAACTTTCTCATATCAAGATCAGAGCCCACCACCCAAGAAGGAAACCCTGGGAGTGAGTAAATGTAGACCCATAGATCCAACCGGCAACTCAGCATGAGTTTTACCGAGCGGAAAGGTATTAGGCAATCCTCTATTGTTTGGAAAGTAGGCTTTCCTTCCCTCGAGGTGAATATTGACTATTATGTGCTATGCAGCGGATTTTCAAGGCAACTGACCGTACATAACTACGAAATATACGGGTCTTTAACACATAACAGTAACGTCTCGGTGAAAACTAAGAGGGATTTTGCAGTCAATTCAAAAAGTAAGATTTTTGTGGAGCATGCTATAGTGGGGTGGATTGAGAGTTTGATAGGATGACTATAACCCCGAAAGGGAATTGATTTTACAACTCAATTGCAGCAGAACAAACTTATTCTTAAGAATGATAGGACGACCATTGACAAGAAGAATCTCCTACGGTGATCAAGGAGCATGTTAGTATTATACAGTCTTAGGCCGAGGAGAAGTATCAACTATCAGAGTAAACCGTATTTTGCTGGAGGAGAAAGGAATATCATATTGAGGCATTCCTAGTTAAACAAATACCTGATGGCTAAAGCTTTTGACAACTAAGATGGGGAATGGATTCGAGGAAGATCTCACATTACCGTCCTTGTTGCAGCGTAGTTGTTAACACCATGCTCGACTCTGGTTTGCTGGAAGAAGAAGCTGTTGTAGAAACGCCTATCCTAACTGCAAAAGCCGGTTTTTTGGGAACCGGAAGAGTCGCACTTTCACTACCAAGCATGAAAACTGCATCTGACATCGTGGGACGATCACTCGGGTCTTCTTGCACACATAGAAGTGCCACGTTTATGCACTTCAAAACTTGATCTCTGTTGTAAGTTTCATGCAGCACTTGATCCATCAAGTCCAATGCTTTATTGTCATTCCATAATTTCCATGCCTGCACAATTGAAGCTTCAGTACATTCAGAGAAAAGGGCGACAGGAAGCGGATAAAGCAGAAGAAAGGGACAGCAAATGGACTGTATTCACGTGAGTAAGAAGGCTCATTGTTCCTTCAGACTGATAGAAGCCCGTGTTACGTCTCCCAGTAACAATCTCCAATACGACGACACCAAAGCTAAAAACATCGGACTTGAATGAGAAAAATCCGTCCAAAGCGTACTCCGGAGACATGTATCCACTGCATTGGAGCATAAGCATAATAAGTTAATTAAGCCACAGTCGAATCATTAAAGTTTCACCGCAGATATTAAAAGGTGATAATGTGGTGAGTGCCTTGTGTAGTGTCCAACAAATTCTTTATTCAGACGAAAATAAATGGTTATCTACAAAAACTTACTATGTTCCAATCACCCTCTGCGTGCTTGCTTCAGTTTGTTTCGCCTCAAATATACGTGCCAGACCAAAGTCGGAAATTTTAGGAGTCATCTCCTCGTCGAGCAAAATGTTGCTCGTCTTGAGATCTCTATGAATGATTCGCAGCCTAGAATCCTGGTGAAGATAGAGCATTCCTCGTGCAATTCCCAAGATAATCTCAAAACGTATCTCCCAGGTCAACAGCGAACACCTTGTTCGATCTAGCAAGGTTTTTATTTTAATTGTGAAGGTAGCAAAGTATTTAAATCTTACTCCGTCAGAATGACTTAAAAATTTTATGAAGAGTGCTACTACCTATTGCAGCTATGCTCTGAAGCATACAAGGAAAAAAGGAACAGAAATAAGGTGCTTACCAAATATGAAAGAATCTAAGCTTTTGTTGGGCATGTATTCATATAGTAACATTTTTTCATCTCCTTTGACGCAATATCCTACTAATCTGACAAGATTTCGATGCTGTAATTTGGCAATCAAGACGACTTCATTCTTAAATTCATCTAAGCCCTGTCCTGATCCACTCGATAGCCTCTTTACTGCAATTTCCTGTCCTCCTGGAAAAGTAGCCTGAAACAAAGTTAAGGAACGGATTACTTCATCACAGTGACCTCGTCAGAAGCCCCAGATGATAGAAGAAGAAGCCATTTTATTTACCTTGTAAACAGGCCCGAACCCCCCTCTTCCAAGTTTGTTCTCATCTGAGAAGTTATTCGTCGCTTGTAAAATAATTTCTAAGTCAAAAAATGGCACTTCTATGCCTTTCTTATCTTCCTCCTCGAACTGGTGCGAATCCATCCACATTTTGATCCGTTTCTCACTGTCGTATAGACGAAAGTCAAGATTTTCTTGAGCGCTTTCCCTGCTCCCTGAAGTGCAACTCAAGTTACTAATTGTTTGCTATCTTATTATCGTATATCTAATAATGACAGATACAAAGTAGTTCGTGTTTGATTTGTGATCACCTTGCGTACTACCATGCTGCCTTCTCATGTAAAATAAGCCACCGAATACAAGGATGAAAATTGCAGCGATCGCTGGAGCAACTATATATACAGGTTTCACTTTCTGTCTTTTCTGCGATGATCCTCCTCCTTCCACATTATTTAATAAGAAAAGAAAGTGTAAATACTGTATTTTGGACAAAAGTGAACGAATAATTGTAGACACATGGAGTCACCAAGGACAGATATGAGGACTTCATAGTACATGGTCATAATCCCTCTTAAGTCGATGAAAAAGAGCTAGTTGGTGCAAGTTCAGCACTCTGTCATCACATTGCGTGTATGGACCATACTTGTGATTGTAACGGTGAAGGCAGATGCTATTGACTCCTTGACAGGGCAAACATATCTCGGGAATCTTGGGCAGGAGACAAACTATAGCTGTAACAGTTCTGGTTTCAAGCTCTTCTGGCATAACTATTATAAATTCAGAACGCTGAAAATATAGACATTAACTGATTGGAATTTGTCAGTTTGCTTCTAGGAGGAACAAAATCATCCTAGAAGTACTCTAAATGATAGACCATGGAGATAGAAAATATTGATTTGGGGGCACGGCAGAATCAACAATTATGGTGACCATCAAAACCTAATGGCTATGTTTCCTTCTAATCTGTTATTCATGAATACAGTAGCTAAGGTTGTGGTCAATTCGCAAGATCAACATTCTTACCTAGAGAACAATTGGCGCTGAAAGAATTCCAACTGAATCCCGAGTTGCATAGGCATCTTGTCTTTCCATCTAATGCATACTTGCAAGTTGCTTGTGGCCAATTGCAGTCTTTGGACGAATTGCAGAGTGGCTCTGGAGTGCTCCACTCAATTTTCACTTCGACAACTCCTGCGCTGGAGCCATTCTTTCCTTCGATACACCCATCACTCACACTAAATGGCGAGGACTGGTTAAGTTGCTGCTTAATTTCCATCAGACCACTACCTGTGCAGTTGGATGCATCCTTGACTTGGATGGTAAATGTTCTATTTTCTGGAGTGATGCTAGTGACTCTGTAGCCACCTTTGCCCCATTCAAAGTAAAGCTGGGCATATTTATCGTCGCAGCGAAATGCAAAGTATAGCGGATCGCCACAGCTCTCTCTGGTGCTTAAAGGGTAGGGGACTAAATTAGTGCCACAAGTTGGACAGCTCCAGTGACTAGATTCTACAAAAGTCAACATTGAACAAATATCAGCATCAATGCTATACATATTCACCTGCAATTGAACTTTATATTCATGGCTGAAATTGTGATAGCATCATTTGCCGGCCATATGCAGGTGGACTAGAAAACTTGGTTGGAAGACGCTAGCAATCGAGATAACATGTAAGTGCACATGAGCTAAATTCTCAAGTTCATCAAAGAAGGCATACAAGAAGCCATCAAAGATTGTTGAAATAAAGAAGTCACGATGCAAAGTCAGAAGGTCACAATCACAAATGATCTTGGAAAAGAAGAAAGGTTAGGCCAAAAGGAAATTAATCTATGTCTGAAAGCGGCACTCGGACAGAGAGGTTACGACCGTCCGGGGCAGACTCCTGCATATTCTCAAGATCTTCTGACCAAGTATAGCATATCAAGTTGTCGCTCTCTCTCCCTTGGAGCTGATCCACCTTAAATGAGTAAGCCTGGCATTTGCAGTCATTGAGGCACTTTTGCCTACATCCCTCATCGCTCTCTGCCCGAAACTGATTGGGTTTCCCGGCCTTCATCATCTTCAGACTCAAAAAAGTATCTTTCCCACACAACGGCGACTTCCTAAAGCACTCCCCACGATGCAGCTCGAACCCCGGCAAGCACCTGCACATGGTCTCATTGCCGTTCATATCGTTGCAGCTCTGGAACTTGCTGCATGCATTGAACACGCTGCATCGGCTCATTGGCTGGTACCAGACCGGCTTTGACCCGTTTCCCTGCCTGAAGTATTGAATCTGGCCGTCATATTTCATGACCAATCGGGCTTTGGTGATGCTTTGGGGGTAAACGCTCAGATTAGCGGTCCTGGTGATATTGGAGAGCAAGAAAGAGATAGAATAGAACATCTCATCGGCTTGTATAAACTCGCCATAGACCCCACTTTTCCAGTAAGTAGTCACGTTCTGCACCACTTTGTAGTTGCTGGTATCGCCTCCTTGATCCCGCTGGAACGTGAAGTCGCCCCTTTTCGGGTCATCCTGGCTTGCCCAAGAAGTCAAATTGAATTCGTCGGTCATCTGCATACCAGGAAGGAACGTGTCGGTCGGGTTATCGAAGCTCCCCCATGAAATGCTCTCGCTTCCATCGTCTTCCATCAGCACCAGATTCCCTGTATCAAGAAGCTTCGCAAACCGGGTCAAAGAGCTTGAACCCGGGACATTGGTCCTCCAGATCAGTCGTCCATCATCCCACAACTGCAGGTTGCCGTCCATGAGGCCGAACGACCCCGTGCGGCCCACAAGCGGGTCATTACGGTTGGCGACCCAAACAATGATCCGAGGGTTTGACCTGTAATACCAAATTCCAACGTACCTCCTTGAGTCGGAGCTTCCGTTCGGCTGGAAGAAGCCGAGCTCGAACTGCTTGTCGGCGGACACGAGAGTGTCATTTCTCTGGTACGTGATCCTGCTCACTGTGCTTGCTGTTATAGTGTCTCTGCTTGCTGTTTTAGTGTCTCTGCTTGAGCAGAATGGAAGGACTATCACAGACAAGAGAAAGCACGCGAACTTGTTGGAGCGTCGCATGGTAAATAAGTGGAGTTCTTGCAATGGCCGCGAGGTTTAATTTCTCTCTCACGCCTGGTCACCATTCACTGCAATAATACCTCATCCTCATCACACCATTCACCGGAAGGTTATCTGCAAGCACGGGAAGATACTCGTCTTTTTGCCAATCCGGAAAGGTGAATCCCCACACAGAACGTTGACTAAGTCAGCAAAGAAATACCCCATAGCAGCCCTTGGAAAATTACTGTTTTTGGGATTTGCGTTCGACTTTATCTCTTTAGTTAGTGGTGGAAAGGAAATTTAAAGAAAATCACGCTAAAAATTATGTGGATGGCGTGGCCGGGAACCTTCTCACATGTTAATCTCAAGCTAGAAAATCATGTCATGTCCACATTCAATGCAAACTAGGCGGATGGTCAAGTAGGTCCGGACCTACCAAATTTTGCGTCCATCCTCGGTTAAAAAATTATCACATAATGATTTATGTGAAAAATTTCCTGAAATAGAATATTGCACTTATCCTCCACGAATTCTGAACCTACGCTCTACCTCTCTCCCTCTATCCTATGAGCAACCACCACATTACCACCATTGGGTCCGTCTCGCGTCATTGTTGCCGAACTAATCGGCACCACCATGTCGCCGTTCATTCGCCGTCAGTCGCCGTCGTCATCTTGACCTTCATCTCCGCATCTTCTCATGCTATGGTCGGCGAAATGGTGACTCTCTTTCTTCCTCCCCTCGTCCTTCCTAGCATGAGCCACTCGCCGTTGACGGGGTGGTAACCTCGTCGACAATTACGACAGCACCCCCACGCAAGCGAAAGTGGAGATTGTTGTTAGTGGTGGCGACCCGTAGGGTGGTCGTGGGCATGGGCGATGGTGAGCTTTTCTATTTGGGTAGCAAATGAGAGGGAGAGAGATGTTCATTTTTTTCAGGTTTGTTTCATGATCATAGGTAGATTAACACACATGGCATGATTAATTTCGATCGAGAGCCTACTTATGGTTAGGCAGATCAAGATCGGAGGCCTGAAAGTCCTTTTAGGGTGTATATATTTTCAAAAAAATAAACGATTTGTAAAGTATTTTTCATCAAGTATTTCTAAAGCCATTTAAGGAAACGTTAGTTTGCTCTTTGCACGATTCTAGGCCTGGGCCGTGCATAATAAAAGGGGGATGGTGGAAGAAATTGCAAATTCACAACAATTGAATTTGTAAGGGCACGACGTTAAATCATTGAAAGCTGGCGTGAGCACATGGTTGTCGCTAATCTATTAGCTAGAGTAAAGGATACTTTGTTCATTTTATCTCTCTCTCTCTCTCCCCAAAAGAAAATTCTCTCTCTAGACTAATTAGTCTTTTTTTGTATGATATTATATTGCAGGCTTCTTTTTTTTTTTTTCTGTCTTCTTCTTCGGAAAAGTAGGAGATTTATTGGCTCCTTTTCTCTGTCCAGTCCCTGTTCTTGCGTAGTCCTTCGAAGAAGACTCTTCGAGTACAAAGACAATGACCGGACTAGCGGTGTAATGATACGGCTTTGAAGAGCTATATGCATGTCGGTAAAGTCGAAGTCCTCCGGCAACCGTCGGTGAGAGAATATTATGAAAGGAAAAAGCTCAATATATTTGGACAGTGTCACTGTAACTAAGTTTCTTGAGCTAATTAAAGTCCCAATCTCCTCAATTTGGAGATGAGGAAAACCGACTCGATACACCCGTCTCAAGCAACATACAACCCTAAATTTAATGAAGCATGTGACATGATTTAATTAATTGCGATTGTGGAACGAAAGTGACGGTAAATTGATGGCAGGAAATTATTGCGTTTGAAGCAAACCTCTTTTTTTTTTTTTTTTTTTTTTTTTAATGTTTATTCTGTTGGTAATTTGTTTATAAAACAAATGAAGAGGTGCCTTGTCCCACATCGAAAAGATGTGAGTGCGCACGTGGACGAGATTTGGCATTAACCGACGGTCATTAATTTTATTTATTGAAAATTCGGATTTATTTTTATAAAAAATTAACTATAAAGTCTTGTTGAAACAATGCGACTATTCACGAAAAGGTACGGTTATTTTTTATTTTTTATTTATTTAATTTAGAATTTTTTATGTCTTTTCAACGTAACCTTTGAGATGTATTTGTTCACGAAAGATTGTCTTTGTTCTTTTGCAACCTTTTGAAGAGTTGCCTCTATTCGAAAGACAAAGATAAGAGCGTTTGTTTTGAGATCAAATGATGATCTTATTCCATTTTTTCGTTTTCTTTCAAAAGAAATTACAGCCATTGTTTCTAATTGTTTCCCATGAGAGAGAAATACTAGAATTGCTATCTAGTATTCTCATTTGAGACTTTGTTGTATCCTGGAGGAAATTTGCCCGGTGACCATTAGCAACTTTGTGGGGCAAATAAATCCTTAAAGAAAGTGATATCACGCCTCAAAGTCGACAGAAGATTCTAAAGATCCGACTTCATTGTTCAACCCAATTGAAGTATATTTTCCCAACAATTTTAAGGATTTATTTTTGCAACAATGGAGTCAAGAGTCCGATTCAATTTATGAGGAGAAGACTTAAGAAGAAGAATATGGCGAATGTTTCCCCTCTCGCCAAGTACAGAGGTTCCCTACCACACCCATGGGCGTCCAAGAGACCATGAGTACGTGAAAATGAAGGATCTTGGAGTTCCAAGAGGCCAAATCCTTATTCAGCATCTAGCCGAGCAGCCAAGCGTCCATATTTGGCATCCATGTCGTGGAACGCTGTCTTGAGGAAGCAGTTTGAAACCGAGTCCCTTGTCAATACCGATTAGTAAATCTCGAGGCAACGGGTGGCCGTAAATCTCGAGGCAACGTGTGACCGTGGATAAAGATGCAAGACGCTAGGTTCACCATTGCGCGATGCGAGCATCATATGCATGCAAGTGGACAGGTTCTTTCACTTCCCAACTGGTCTGTTCCTCGATGGCTTCTAGTCGACGCCAACAATCATCACTCATCACCGTTGGCCAGAGTTTCAAAGAAGATCTACAGGTTCTCTCTCTCTTTTCTCTTGAATTTTCTCTCTCTCTCTATATTTTTTTATCTGTCCATTTTGGTTCTGTCATAAGGGTGTGTTTTATGTCTTTTGTGCGCCCAATGCTATGCCATGTTTTGTCTCTGTATTTGATGTTCGGTTTGGGACTCAACACTTACTAATCTTGGCGGCATCTATCGTGATGGAGAAGACAAGAATGGTGGAGTATTGAATTACGACGTTAATTTCCAGGAGCAAAAGGTAATGAATGAGGCTCTTTCTCACGATGCGAAATACATCATGGAAATATATGCAAGACGGCATCGCATCTCATAAAAACGACGTCGAGGATGCGGAGACTCTGATTCATGAGATCAAGTGCAAGAAAAAGGGTACTCAGGATCGAGGATGCCACCACGTGGGCGACGTACGAGGTGCAATTACGGCGGCACGTCGGGCGCAAGGTGGCCTGATCTTGCTCATCGTGCTCTCGGTCTTCCTCAAAAGGTGTCGCTCTTCAGCGACTATGTCGCCGAGAACAGTGGCGGTGGCAATGGCGGTGACGGTTAATATATGCCGAAGCGCATTTCGAAGAAATTTTTAACTCCAGAAATTTGGATGAAGCCAAATAGTGACAACTACAACAAGTGCGTCACTCGGCTGAAGAATCGAATAAGAACAGATGCGAAAACCAATGGTTATCTGTTAGTTCATGCTAATGGGGGTTTGAATTAGATGAGGACAGGAATCTGCGATATGGTTGCGGTCGCAAAGATCATGAATGCCACTCTGGTTCTTCCTTCTCTCGATCACAAATCGTTTTGAATCATGGACTCTTTCTGAGTGGAAAGTTAGAGGAAGTGCACAGATATTTCTGAGATGAAGGACAAGCGGCTTTTGCCCGAGCCTAAAATTGATGAGATGCTTCAAGCGTTGGTGTCGGGGAAGTTTTTCATCGACTCTCGATTCCCCTCCAGTGAAGATCTCTTGCTGTCGCAACATTCAACGTTGGCTTGTTTCTTCTAGCCGTGTCTGGTCTTGCGAAAGTGAGTCTTAAAAGTTTGGTTATTCATCGCGTCGGTGAGTAGCGGACACTGGCTGCGGGACTGTTTCTCTTCATTACTAGCCCCGCACTGCCGAGATATGAAGAGTTCAGTTAACTGAAGTCACAAGGTCATGAAAAAGAGCTTTTAAGGATAGTCTGCATTTGCTTTGCTGAAGAACATAAGTGAGTTGGAAATCAGAAGCTTCGGGAAAGCCTCTGAAAGACTAATTTTGCGTGAGAGCCTAAGTAAGTACGATGGGTTCTGTTTCGGTGCACTCTGGTTTGTCCATGCCACTAGGTTCAAAATTGGAAGTTCTGCAAAAGTTCTGATGGTAAACTTGAGAGGTAAAAGTTCATTGGGCTTCTGCTTTTGGTATACTTTTATTGATGAAGTGCGTCATATTCAAATCTAAATGTTAAGCGAACTATATCGATGTTTATTGAACTTGAATAAAGTTAGTGGCGGCTAGAAGGATCATTTTATTTAAAATACTTAGAAACACATCTGCCATCAAGATGTGTTAGAGAGATGGATTGATTTAATTCTTGATGTAATAATGAAACGAACTTTTGCATGACCCCGTGGATGCTGTGGTCGGTAATACTTGACTTTTTATGGTTTTGAAATTGAGTTGGGTCATTCATGGATGTTTTGGATAATTACTTGAGAATGTACTGAGGTATTGCTTTCTGCTTATTGGCTTATATGCTAAGTTTTGCGATATTTTATCTCCATGTTTAGCACGTAAACTGCTACACTATTTGTCATTGAGGGTTTCATATTTGCTCTTAATCTTTAGTCATCTTTTGGCGTGTGTTCAATTCCATGTGTGGGATAATGATAGAATTGAAGAGATGCGATATATGCCCCTGTTTAAGACTTCAATAACAAGAAAATGGTACGCATGTGTATGCTTGGGCTGTTGATTGTTGTAGGCGGTTGACCAAGAAAGGTGAGTTCAATCGCAATGTATTACGAGATTGACACGAGTGTGTGAATTTTGAACTGGAAGTGGAAGGTGTCTATAGAATTTTGGTATCGTGTGATTGAGATAGACTTTTGGTCTTGATTCATTTCATGCTTTAGTATTTTGAGCCATGCATTCAAGCACAAGATTAATTGGAATCGGCTCGATTGCTTGATGTCCTGGATTAATATGTGCGCGAATGTTTATGTTATTATGGGCTTATGCAAGCACATAAGCAGTGGCATGAAAATTCAATTCAATCATATTATCTAATGGTTTCAAGCATAATAATGTTAAATTTATGGTTTTGCCCCTGAGTGCAATTTGATGAAGAAATGAGGTATGGCTCTGATTATATCTTTTAGAAGGTTTTGAATTATACGATGTTGTTGATTCCATTCCTAGAATTGCCGGTATCTTCTTTTCGCCTCCCTCAATTCCAGTTTATGCACTTTTGATACCTCGATACTCGATTCGCTCGCGTTTATTGAATTGTTAGAGAATGTTGTTACATGCATGGGCTAATAGGTAGTGCTCTATTTATGGAGGCGATATAGAGATACTGAATGGGTTTTTCAGGTGTCCCTTGTTTGGTTCTAATGCGTTTTATTTGTTGTCCTTGCCCCCTCATAGATTTGATTCTATGGAATAGCATAAATGAGCCAAGAGAGTAAAAATGCATTGTTTTTCTATTTTGATGTATGTATTTCATCGAGGATGAAAATTCGATGATGCATAATTTCGATTAATTGCCTCTTGGAATATTCTTGAAGTGGGGGTATGTCCAAAGGGGACTTTGGAAATAATATGATTGGAATCATTGAGACTAAGAAGTATCTAGCTTTCATTTTCAAATGAAAGATTTAGGAAAAGCAGATACTATCTTAAGTATTAAAATTAAAAAGATAGTGGGGGTTATTCTTTGAGCTAAAGTGATTACATGGAAAAGATGTTGTATAGATTTAAACATCTTAGTTTTCAAATATATGAGTACTCCATTTGATTCCTAGTGGAGAGTCTTTAATATGAGTGATATTGGTCTTTAATATATGCGATGCATTATACTAGACCTGATATTACTTTTATATATGAAAGTTGAGTAGATATACTAGTAATCCAAATATAGAACATTGAAAGGCTACTTTTAGAATTTTTTGGTTATTTTAAGAGAACTTAAAATTTGTGATTGTTCTATGATAATTATTCGGTTGTATTACAAAGATACACCGATACTAGTTGGATTACAAGTATGGGAGATGAAACTTCTATATGGATTTTCATATTACATGAATGTGTTGTTTCTTGGGTGAGCAAGAAACAAATGTGCATAATTCACTCAACTATGGAATTTGAATTGTTGCTTTAGCAAAATTTGGGAAAGAGGCTAAATGGACTATGAATTTGTTGTTGAATATCAATTCATGGCTTAGTCCTATGCCTCCTATTTCTATCCACTGTGATAGTCAAACTACTTTGGCAAGAGCCTATAGTAGCATCTATAATGGTAAGTCTAGACATGTTAGTCTAAGACATGAAAATGTGAGACAATTGATTATATATGGTACCATAACAATTGTCTGTGTGAGGTCAAGTAATAATCTTGCCGATCCTTTGACAAAGGTTTTACCAAGACACATGGTAATAATGACTTCACAAGAAATGGGGCTGAAACCCTTTAATTAAAATCACCAATAATGGTAACCCGACCTTTTTCTAGAATATCACCAGTTACAAGGTTTAATGGGTAAGAACAAGTTATTGAATGTGATTGTCCGATACTAACGTAGCCCGATATGAGAAGTCGATAAATCTGTTACGTTTTGTAGGTTGAATTGAATTCTTAATGAAGTATGATACAAATTTGTAGTGTGTTGATAGTAACAGAAACACATGGTAGATACTTCACTTATATGAGCTTAGAAGTGGTGCCGCTTCTTACAAAAGTTAGGGTTGCTTTCTAGAGAGCTCATGAAACAGGATCAAGCACAAGGCCATAATAGTGCGGAGTAATATAGAACTTCTCGCTGAAACAAGAGGTTAATGTATGTGCGGTATGTCCGGTTCTATTATATAAAAGTACAAGTTTAAAGCCGAGCTACTTGTCACTTTGATAGAACTTTGAGATACTTGTACTAAGTAAAGGTTTAACTCGAAAGAGACCTTTATGTATGTATATTAATCTCATGGAAATTTTGGCTGTATATTTCTAATGTTTTATTTCTTGTTTTTGTTTTATAAACAAAAGTGGGGGATTGTTGGTAATTTGTTTATAAAACAAATGAAGAGGTGCCTTGTCCCACATCGAAAAGATGTGAGTGCGCACGTGGACGAGATTTGGCATTAACCGACGGTCATTAATTTTATTTATTGAAAATTCGGATTTATTTTTATAAAAAATTAACTATAAAGTCTTGTTGAAACAATGCGACTATTCACGAAAAGTTACGGTTATTTTTTATTTATTATTTATTTAATTTCGAATTTTTTATGTCTTTTCAACGTAACCTTTGAGATGTATTTGTTCACGAAAGGTTGTCTTTGTTCTTTTGCAACCTTTTGAAGAGTTGCCTCTATTCGAAAGACAAAGATAAGAGCGTTTGTTTTGAGATCAAATGATGATCTTATTCCATTTTTTCGTTTTCTTTCAAAAGAAATTACAGCCATTGTTTCTAATTGTTTCCCATGAGAGGCGCGGAGAAATACTAGAATTACTATCTAAGTATTCTCATTTGAGACTTTGTTGTATCCTGGAGGAAATTTGCCAGTGACCATTAAGAACTTTGTGGGGCAAATAAATCCTTAAAGAAAGTGATATCACGCTCAAAGTCCGATTTGAAGTCTTAAATATCCGACTTCATTGTTCAACCCAATTCGAAGTATATTTTCCCAACATATTCAAGGTAGACTTTTCAAAGGAAATAAAAAAGGGACTGATATCTGGAAATATCAGGACGTTCACGCGTTGCACATGGTAGTGCGAGAGGAGTCAATGACCATTGTTGGCCTAGTTTGCATCGCTAAAGCAACAACTGGTGGGGGACCGTCAAAAACCCAAAATGATTTTAGAAAGACTGTAAAGTTGCTTAAAAAGTCTTTCCGGGCAGAAATCATGAGGGTAGAAATAAAGTAAAAAGGCCAGTTGGCTGCCACTTTTGCTTGTGATTCCTCTTCCCCCGCGACTTTGTTCGAGCATTCCTCACACGTACATTTAGTTGTTGACTTGATGATGCTTAACGTTGTCCGCCGAGATCGGTCCTCGCGGAACAGGAAGGAGATGCAAAACAACGTAAGTGACGACGACAAGAGGGTCGGCCTCTGTATGTTTTGGACACGTCAGGAACGAAATGCAGAAACATTCCCACGTGAAGAAAAAAAAGCCACCCAAAATCACCGTTCGTCCTGCTCTCCTGGAATTTGAGCTCGTCAAAGGTTCCATCTTGAGAAAAGGTTCCCACAACATTGTCTAGGGGAAGCATGGTTATAGAGTAAAATCGAAATTCTAAAAATCAGATTGGTGGTCCAGGTTCTAAGTGATAGCAATATGCCCTAAAGTAACCTTGTAATACCTTATAATAGTTACATGTTAGGGAATATTAAGTGGCAAATAAATATTCATTTATCGTCCTATTTATATGAATGAGTCCATAAGATCAGTTGCGACTTAACATATTCTTAAATTGTTAAGAATATATGTGATAGACTTATATTATGCTGAATTTTAAAGAGTTTCCGGTTAATGGATCATTGAGAGGATATTGATAATCCTGTTGAGACCAGTGTGTTTTCAAGTTTCACTATTCAGTATTGGATACCTAAGAAGATGATGAGTCACAAGTCATTGAGTATTGTGATATCTGAGGTAGAACACACGTGCTTGTCTTGAACAAGTTTATTGAACGTGACATGCATATAACAATTGGCAACATGGAAACTTTTAGTCTAGTCAATTTCTGATATTTTACGCTTTGGTCTAGTGTAAGATTCTCAGATCTAAGGTATGATGCTAACTTGTATGTTCGATGGCTGTGATTCACAAGTGTGCATATTAACGCTTCGTTGATCCATTTCTATATTTCATGGTTATAGTTTGTTCACATACGAAGGCACATGCATGCGTAATATGAAATCTATCTTTTTGTTAAGATTGATGTCCTATGCAATCTAATTGTGACATTGTATTGAAATCTTTGGTCGGTGTTATGACCGAGAATGAATTGTTCATGTCTCAAAGATGTACATATCAATTAGATTTGGGCATATGATCAAATTGGTGGCTTGACTAATAATTCCATGGCCTTTATTCGATCGGGATATGGTGAGACAAAATGATCGAATTACAAAGTCGCCAAAGTCAATAGGTTCATTATGTTTTTGAAACATTTAACCATGATATATTAGTAGATGTCACTTTTGATTTGTGGGAACTGGAAATTGATATGGACAATCAGTTTTATTGGTTGCGTTAATATGTTAGTACAAGTTCTACTGTTGGCTCAATGATGAACCTAGGGATGTCACATGCCATAACCAATTAGAATAACATTTGAACGAGAGAGACAATGTTGCAAATGTGTTTGCAGTTGAGCCAATTAGATTGAGTTGGGCTAAAAATAAAATATCTGAAAGGGACTTCAAACTTTACAAAGTCTAAAGCAAGTTTTAGATTTCACAGTCGAATCAAAGATCTGAAGCCCGTTTAGATTCAATAACCGAATTAATAATCTGAAATAAGTTTAGAATTAACGGCCATATTAATAATTTGAAGTGAGTTTAGAATCAATGGTATCATTAAGGATTTAAAGTGAATTTAGAATCAATAGCTAAATTAATAATTTGAAACAGTTTTAGATTTAATAGTCACATCAATGATCTAAAACGGTTTCAAACTTAACCGTTACATCAATGATCTAAAACAGTTTCAAATTTAACGACCACATCAATGATCTGAAACGATTTCAAAATCAATGGGCTCTGAACAATTTTAGATTCAAATAACCAATTAATATTCTGAAATGGTTTTAAATGTAATGGTCAAAAATTAAATATTTGTAATGGTTACAAAGTTAATGCTTGGAATAAAGACTTGGAACGGTTACAAACTAATTCCTGGAATAATGTTCCATAACAGTTATAAAGTTAATACCCGAATTAGTGTTTGAAATGGTATTAGAACTTACTTCCATTAGGCTTCTTTGAAATGGTTTTAGAGTTAATGAGCCAATTAAAATGTGATATGTACTGATTATAAAAAGGCCATTGTGAGAGCATATCATAAGATGATCGAAAATCAACAATTGAGAATGTTGATAGTGATCAATCAAGTCATTCACACACAAGGGTAATTGCTAGTATAATTGTAATTGTGAGATCTCTCAATTTTTCTCTTCTGTTCAACGTGAGAATGGTGATATGTTTGAACTAAAGTCCTGACACTTGTGGAGCTAGATTTGAAGAACATCATAACCTATGTTACAAGGAGATAAGACATTCTAGGTCTGAAGAATATCAGAACTAGTATAACTAGAAGACATTATATGTTCGTGGTCAAAATTTCAAGGATGTTAGAACCGGTGTTAACATAGGGTCAAACGTTCGTGATCAGAATCTAAAGAACGTCAGAACCAAAAATTTTTAGCAAAGACCAAGGGTAATGTCATTAGCCTACTTCTCATTTTTATGTGTGTTTTACTAAAATGCATGAACAATGCTTTGGAAATACGTATATAAGCATTTTTACTTTTGCTGCGATCAAACTTTGATATTAATTTACATATACACGCATTCTCATTTATTGAAACAAGCACCAACACCAAGATATGAAGGATATAGATTTTAGGTTCCAAAAATTGGGGAACTTATTTTGAAGGGCATCAAGAACCTCAAACAAAATTTTGTGTTTTCTCTTGTTCTATGTTTCCGCACGATCCTACAGCATTCTGTGGCGTATGTAATCTGAATATACTTTTGGCGCTATTGCATAACTGAGAATTTTATTTTATTAATATTTCATAATTTTCGTGTGTTTAAATATAAATTGTGACCGATAGATTATAGTAAATGGTGACTATTAGAGGCAAGATTTGCTGCAATCGTTCCATTAAGAGTATATGTGAAACCTGAACAAATCCTAGAATCGACTCCGAAATCAGTGATGAGGTAAGTTCCAGGTTCCTGAATATATAGGGTAGGTTTGAGATTTCAAAAATTAGGGAACCTCTTTAGACAGTAGATTTTAGGAGAAACCTAAATGGAACCTAGAACTGCTAACTCCTATATTAGCTATACTGGCCTTCATTTTCTCTGGTGAATTAGTTGAACCCCATCTAATCCTTCCACTCGTTCCTTTGGAAGCCACTTGGAAACTCGTAGTCGATCCCAATGTGTTTAATTTTGCTATCTCTTTACTCACTTTCAATATTTTCGAAAAGGAAAATGTGCAAGATGCCAGTGAGGGCACTCGATGATAAAATATTTTATTTTTTGATAGTAAAGCGCGCAAAATAGAGAAAATTTTAAAAAGTAGTTTCATAAATTAAGACTCGTTTGATCTCAAAAAAGCAACGGCACGCACAGTCAGGGCCAAACCTAACTCCGAAGTGGGCTTCACATTGAAACACAAAAGCCCGCGATGATTCCACGAAGCCTTAAAAGCACCATCCTTTCAATCCAATTCCCCCCGCCAAAACGAAAATATAATCTCTCTCTCTCTCTCTCTCTCTCTCTCTCTCTCTCTCTCTCTCTGCGCGCTCGGTGCTTGGGCGTTGATGCCATGGAGAGAGGTCTGATCTCGATGGATCATTGGGTGGAAGGGAGCCAAGCGTACTTCCTCACCCCAGGGGCCCTCTCTTCCTGAAAATTCAGTTTAGTACGCTACATTTTCGAGTGACAGGAAAATATATGAATCAATAAAACATAGCCATCAAGAAAATTGCAGTTGAGACCCTCTATGCACTCTTTTTCGGCAATTAAAACCAAGTGCTATCAGGTCTATACCTCATCTTGCAAGGGAAAGTCATGGCCATACTTTCCCGTTGAAACTTCATAATCTTCTTATGATAAATCAGACATTTGGCTTGGAAAGTTACGGTGAGGTCCCAATGCAAGTCTTTTTCCTGAATTGAGTCTAATTCGTAGTCTTATCAAGCAGTAGCCGTTCGCCTCCGGCTTCATTTAGAACCAACAGGTGCTCCATGTTATTGCATATAAAAATTAATCTGATCCGGGAAAAGGGAAAGCAAATGTTTCACAAGATTTTGCCATTTATGCATAATTGTCTCAATATCAGGCCCCTGCCGGCAGTCTTCAACAAGAACAGCGGTAGGAGCTTTCAATCTACTTCTAATTCCTAAGCGTGCACGAGAGAGAGAGAGAGAGAGAGAGAGAGAGAGAGAGAGCTACCTTGGTAGCTATTGACGTATCCTATTATTATCTTTTTTCTAAGTGTCATCTGTTCTACTTCCTCTATAATTAGAGCAAAGCTGAAGCAGTCTAATTCAATAACTACAGCAAACATTCAATATTTCCCGTTAATTTGTGTGTTGAAACAAATACGTCATTGATATTTTTATTGTTAATACCATTTTACTATACAAGTAACATGAACCCAATTTTTAATGAAGTTGATTTATACATTGCCTAAATAAATAAATTTTCTCCTAATTAATTTGTTATCTGGATGACTCAACTTGGCTAGCATTTACACATAACGAGGATGATGTTTAACAGCAAATGAATTGTAATTTATCTTTAAGTAAGTCATTATTATTCGAATCTTTCCTGCACTATTATAAAATAGTTCAAATAATAAGAAATAACACTATACCGTTAAATAAAACACGATGTATCATTTTAGTGTTAGCTAATTTTATTTTGCTATGTTGATTAACAGAGTGCAAAGGTATTACGCAATTATCTATTGTCATGAGGAGGATATTCACAAGCATGTGCCATGCAGCGGATTCTTAACGCAACCGAACATACACTACTATGAAATATGCAGATCTTTAACACATAACAATAACATCTCAGTGATAACTAAGGGGGAAATCTCAGCCAATTCATAAACAGATATTTTCTCCGGAGTATGCTAGAGTGTGGGAGATTGTGTTTGATAGGATGACAATAACCCAGTAGGAAATTGATTTTACAACTCAATTGCATCAGAAAAATCTTATTACCAATGAAAAGTACGGGAAATGACAGGAAAAGAATCTGCTCTGGTGATCAAGACGCGGATTCGGGGATGTTAGTATTGTACAGTCTTTAGGCCGAGGAGGAGCATCAACAGTCAATAGAGCATCAACAGTCAATAGAGTGTGAACTGTATTTTCTTGGAGGAGCCAGGAGTATAAGGCAAATATTTGAGGCACTCCTAGTTAAACAAAATGCCTGATGGCTAAAGCTTTCGACTATTAGGATGTGGAATGGATTCGAGGAAGATTTAACATTACCGTCCTTGTTCCAGAGTCGTCGATAACATCGCACTGACTCTGGTTTGCTGGAAGAAGAAGACGTTGTAGAAACGCCTATCCTAACTGCAAAAGCCGGTTTCTTCGGAGCTGGAAGAGTCATTGTTTCACTACCCAGCATGAAAACTGCATCTGACATTGTGGGACGATCGCCTGGGTCTTCTTGCACGCATAAAAGCGCCACGTTTATGCACTTCAAAACTTGATCTCTGATGTGAGTTTCGTGCAACACTCGATCCATCAAGTGCAATGCTTTATTGTCATTCCATAATTTCCATGCCTGCGCGATTGAAGGTTCAGTACGTTCAGAGAAAAGGGCGATAGGAAGTGGATAAAACAAAAGTAAAGGATAGTAAATGTCACATGATTGAGAAGGTTCATTGTTCCTTTGGACTGATAAAAGCTCGTGTTATGTTTTCCGCTAATAATCTCCAATACGACGACACCAAAACTAAAAACATCAGACTTGAATGAGAAAAATCTGTCCAAAGCATATTCCAGAGACATATATCCACTGCATTGGAGTATAACAAATCAATTTAGCCGGAATCAGAATATTGAAGTTTCACTGTAGATATTAAAATATGATAATATGGCAAGTGCCTTGGGTAGTGTCCAAAATAGTCTCTATCCAGATGAAAATAAATTGTATGCGTGTCTACAAAACTTACTATGTTACCATCACTCTTTGCGTGCTTGCTTCAATTTGTTTTGCCTCAAATATCTGTGCCAAACCAAAGTCGGAAATTTTGGGAGTCATCTCCTCATCGAGCAAAATGTTGCTCGTCTTGAGATTTCTGTGAATGAGTGTCAGCCTAGAATCTTGGTGAAGATAGAGCATTCCCTGTGCAATTCCCAAGATAATCTCAAAGCGTATTTCCCAGGTCAGCAACCGACACCTTGTTCGATCTGCAAGGTTTTTCTTTTAATTTGTGTAGGTAGCAAAGTCATTTAATAAAACTCTGTCGGACTAACTTAAAATCTTTATGAAGAAAAAGAGATTGTTGAGTACTACTATCTACTATAACTATGCCCTGAAGTACAAGGGAATAGGGACATAATCAAAAAATGGCACGTCTATGCCTTTCTTAGAGTGCGTTTGGTAACGTTTATGTTCAAAAATTGTTCCAGGGAATAGAAATAGAAAAAACTATTTCTGTTCCGGGAAACAATTTTTGAACCGAAGAACACGTTTGGTAAACTTGTTCTTGAAATAGAAAAAAAAATTGGAACACGTTTGGTAAACTTATTTAATTTTTTTGTCTCTTTTAATTTTTTAGTACTTTTATTTTATTTTTCCTTTTCCTTTTATCTTTTATCTTTTATCTTTTCTCTTTTCTCTTTTTTCTTTTTCCTTCCTTTTGGCCAGTTGCCGGCCTCGGCCATGGCTGGCGACCGGCCGACGAGGGCCGACGAGGCTCGGCCTCGCCTTGTCTAGGCGAGCCTCGCCTTGTCTAGGTGAGCTCGAGCTCGCCCAGATCCGGCGAGGCCAAGCTCGCCCAGCCACCGGCCACGCTTGGCATCACCGAGCCACCACCAGGCGACGCCGAGCCTCGCCGGTGGCTGGTCGAGCTCGGTTCGCGGGCCGGTGCGAGCTCGGCCTCCCTTAGGCCGGGCGAGCTCGACGTCGCCGGTGGCTGGGCGAGCTCGAGCTCGCCCAGCCAAGGCAAGGCCGAGCCTCGCCGGGGCCGCGATGACCCTCCGACGAGGTCGCCGGCCCTCGACGACTGGTTGCCGGCCATGGCCGAGGCCGGCGACTGGTCAAAGAAAAGAGAAGAAGAAAATAAAGAAAAGGAAAAAATAGGAGAGAGAAAAATTGTTTCTCAGAAGTTTTTCGGGAACAAGAAACAAGTTTTTTTATTTCTTGTTTTTGTTCCGAATTTGTTCCCGAGAACAAAAAAATAGATTTGGAACAAAAACGCAAACAAACGCGTTTCTGTTTTTTTTTTGTTCCTCGGAACAAAAAAACAGAAATTGTGTCCAAGAACAGAAGAAAAGAACACAAACAAACAGGGCCTTATCTTCCTTCTCGAATTGGCGTGAATCCATCCACATTTTGATCCATTTCTCGTTGTCGTATAGACGAAAGTCAGGATTTTCTTGAGTGCTTTCCCTGCTCCCTGAAGTGTTAACTCTAGTTACTACTTGTTTGCTATCTTATCATCGTATATCTAAAATGACAGTTATAAAGTAATCTGAGTTTGATTTGTGATTACCTTGTGTACTACCAAGCTGCCTTCTCATGTAAAATAAGCCACCGTATACAAGGATGAACATTGCAGAAACGGTAGGAGCAACTATATATAAAAGTTTCACTTTATGTCTTTTCTGCGATGATCCTTTTCCGTCGAGGTTATCTAGAGAAGAAAAGAAACTGTAAGTACAGTATTTTGGACAAAAGGGAACGAATACTTGTAGACACAGGGACTCGCTAATTTGATAAAAGGACAGATGTGAGGACTTCATAGAGATTGGTACGATCCCTCTTATAGTCGACGAAAAAAAGCAAGCATAGTTGGTGCAAGTCCAGGACTCTGTCATTACATGGCGTGCATACACCATACTTGTGGTTATAACCATAAAGGTAGATGCTATTGACTCCTTGGCAGGGTCAACATATCACAGGAATCTCGGGCAGGAGGTTCTCATCCTCGATACACTCTGTTTGTATCTATTTTTGGTTTTGAGCTCTTCTGGCTGACCTATTATAAATTCCAGATTAACGCTGAAAATATAGACGTGAACTGTATGGAATTTGTCAGTCTGCTTCCACGAGGAGCAACTCATCCTAGCAGTACTTCAAATGATAGACCATGGAGATAGAAAATATCTATTTAGGGGCACGAAAGAATCAACTATTATGGTGACCTTCAAAACCTAATGGCTACATTTCCTTATAGTCTATTATAAATAATTACAGTAGCTAAAGTTGCGGGCCAATTTGCAAGATCAACAGTCTCACCCGGAGAACAATTGACGTTGAAAGAATTCCAACGGAATCCTAAGTAACAGAGACACCTTGTTATTCCATCTGATGCAATCCTGCAAGTTGCATGTGGCCAATCGCAGTCTTTGGATGAATTGCAGAGTGGATCTTTCGGATTGCTCCACTCAATTTTCACTTCACTAATCTCGACAGTTCTCGAAAAGTCTCCTGTGCTGAAGTCATTCTGTCTCCCAAACACCTGCCACTCACATCAAATGGCGAGGACTGGTTAAGCTGCTGAATGATTTCCATCAGACCGCTGCTTGTGCATTCGAATGCATCCTCGACTTGGATGGTAAATGTTCTAATTTCTGGAGCGATGCTAGTGACTCTGTAGACATCTTTTCCCGGTTCAAAGTAAAGCTGACCAGTGTTGTTGTCGCAGTGAAATACAGAATACAGCGGATTGCCACAGCTCTGTCCCATGCTTAAAGGGTGGGGGACTAAACTAGTGCCACAAGTTCCGCAGCTCCTGCTAGTAGATTCTATGAAAGTCAACATTATAAAAACATCAGCGTCAAGGCATATGCACATTCACCTGCAATTGGACTCTAATCATACATAATTCTTATAGCTGAAATTGGGATAGCTTCAGTTCTTGCCATTTGCAGGTGGACTAAAACACTCGGTTGGAAGACGCTTGCATTTGAAATAACATGTAGGTGCACAAAATATGACAAACGTTTCTAAGTTCATCCAAAATGGCAAACCAGAAGCCACCAAAGTCAAGTTAAAACGAAGAAGCCAGAGTACAAGTAAAAAGGCCACAACCACAAATGATCTTGGAAGAAAAACGGTTAGGCCAAAAGGAAATTGACCTATATCTGAAAGTGGTACTTGGACATAGATGTTGGGATTGTCGGATCCCCAAAAAACCGGATTCGACACTAAATCGAACCCTAAAACGAATGCGGAAGACAAGCCCGGGAAAATCACGTATCACCGATCGTAAAGCACACCACGGATTCGAGCGTACCTTGTTAGCCACAGATTAAACACCAATGCCGATAAGAGGAAGAGAATTTGGCCCTGTTCGATCCGATGACGTCAATTGGCCTTGGAGGGAAGATGGCGTCGCCTTAAGCTTTTTGGTTTTCTTTTGGAGGGAGAGAGGAGAGACGAACGTACGTTGAAAATGCCAAAAGGTGTTTTCGTCTCTCTCTTTCCTCCCTTATATACGTTTCCTCAAAAATAGAAACGTACCCCTTCATCCATGGGCCCTAATCTTGTGGGCCGGGCTTTTAGGCCCATCATGGGCGGACGGGCCAACTTAGGCCCATCACATAAAACCATCATCTCCCACTCGCACATGGTGGGCCGGACAGGATTCTCTTTACCTCTCTTCAACATTCATAGGTGAATAATCCGTGCGACCAAAGCATACTTTGAGAGCTCGTTGCTATACATCCGTTAGGAATATATAGCAGCTCATAATGGGCATCACACTCGAGTAGATTTAGTATGCAAGTACCCTAGATCGATCGATCACATTTATATCTCTCTTGATCTCTTTTAAACAATGATATATATATATTGTATTCACAATTATGATTATCCCAAAGACAGTCATAATTGGTCGACCAGTGAACACAAAACTACAATGTGATTCTTCAAATTCAATCTTCCTCTTCCCTTCAAACTCTCAATTTCAGTTCAGCTTACTTTTCTAGTAATGCCCCATTAGATCGAATCAACTCATGACCATTGGCAACATCCTAAGATAGCAAACACTAAATAGAAATCTTGAGGATAAGTAAGAGTCCTGAGGGCACTAAAATTGAGGAACTTTTTTCCTCAAGAGTCTCACACAGCATAAAAGTTGAGATCAAACTTTTGCCACTCTTATTGGTCGTCTTATGCATACGTAGTATGATATACGTATTACGGTATTAACTCCTTTCCCATGGAGCGTATGTCTACACCTTTCAATACCGTACAGATGATAGTTCAGACATACCCAATGTCTAACTTGAGTTCACGTATCTACTCATTCACAAAATTCATCAGAACTCACATCTGGCATCTTAGACGAGATAAAGTAAAATATGTGGGGTATTTTACTTTCGGACATAGTAAGTATTATGTCCTCATCTTAACACTCAGTTAAGGCGATATACGTATTTTAAGCTTGAGCTCTCGATTATCACCTAGATAATAAGCTTAAAAAAGTCTCATCTCTATTTATCACACAGTAAATAGAGGCGATTACCCATGTGAGTGGGCTAATCTTTTATCACGTCCGACATACTTTCTCAACTTAAAGTAATGCACCGAGCATTAAGATGCATAAAGATCAAACAAAGATTCATAGGCATTAATAATGAAAAAACACAAGTTCTTAAATGTGAACAAATCAGGGAAATTACAATCCAAGTACATCGAGTCTACGCAATCCTAGAGATTTTACATGACCACAAAACACATCTCTAGGTATTGGCTTTGTCATAGGATCTGCTACCATTCTATGCGTAGATATGTACCGTAAGTTCACATCCTTTCGTGCAACCATATCTTTGACAAAGTTATACTTGGTATCTATATGTTTGGTCTTGCCATGATATTTTGGATCTTTGGTGTACGCTATAGCTGCTTGGCTATCACGGTTAACCAATAATGGATTTGCAGCTTTCTCAATAACACCTAAATGATCCAAAAATCTCTTAAGCCAAACTCCTTCTTACTCGCTCGCTGATAATGCCACGAACTCAGCTTCCATCGTGGACAAGGCTATACACGTTTGCTTCTTACTACTCCATGATATGGCGCCATTGTTCGGTAAGAAAACAAATCCAGAGGTAGACTTTCTTTCATCTAAATCTCCTCCCCAATCAGCATACGAATAGCCTTCAAGTCGCGAGATCCTTTCCTTGGTAATTCAACTTGTAATCGCAGTTCCTTCGAGGATACCTCGGTATTCTCTTAACGGCTTTCCAATGTCTTGGACCTGGATTGGATTGGTATCTACTTACCATTCCAACTGCAAAACATATGTCGGGTCTTGTACACATCATAGCATACATCAAACTCCCAACAGCACTAGCATAAGGAACATGTTTCATTTGTTCATTCTCTTGTGGAGTCCCTGGACACAGTCAATGGCTCAATCCTTCACCTTTTGCAATAGGAGTGTCTATGGGTTTACAATCTTGCATACGAAATCGTTCAAGAACCTTATTTATATATGTTTCTTCGAAAGAGACAACGATCTCTTCGAACGATCTCTTGAAATCTTAACTCCAAGAATGTATGCAGCCTCACCCATATCTTTCATCTCAAAGTTGGAAGACAACCAACTCTTGACAAAAGTATTAACAAACTCCATATTGCTTCCGGCAATCAAGTATATCATCAACATATAATGATATGATCACAAATTGATCCTTGGATCTTTTGATATATACACAATGATCCTCATCAATCATTGTAAAATCATATGCCATTACGGCATTATGAAAACGTATATACCATTGTCTCGATGATTGCTTGAGGCCATATATCTATCTCAAAAGTCGACATACCTTTTCTTCTTGGCCTTTCACTATGAAACCAGCAGTTGTTCCATATATATTTCTGCCTCTAATTCTCCATTGAGGAAAGCAGTTTTTACATCCATCTAATGTAACTCAAGATCCATACTAGTCACTATTACGAATAATGCGAATCGAGGTAAATCTCACTACGGGAGAAAATGTATCTTCATAATCAATTCCTTCCGTTGATTATACCCCTTCGCCACAAGGCGAGCCTTATGCCTTTCTATCGAGCCATCAGCCTTTCGCTTTATTTTGAAAACCCACTTGTTCCCAATAGCTCTGCGTCCTTTTGGAAGATCAACCAGTTCCCAGACTTGGTTTGATTTCATTGACTTCATTTCCTCTTCCATTGCATGAATCCATTTTTCCTTACTAGGGCAATTCGAGCCTCATTAATATTTCTTGGCTCATCCTCATCTTGCGGAGCAATCATAAAAGTTTCCCCTTCAATGTCAAAACGTCGACGGGGAATACTTTGGCGACTTGTTCGCCGTATGGGAGATTGTACACTTTGCACATCATTCCCCATTATGCTCCCACTTGGATTAGATAATGATGATGTCGTGTTATAATGTGGTTGTAATTGAGAATGAGTTGAATTCAATTCATCACTTCTCATATTACTCCCACTTGGACGAACTCCACTAATATCATTATCTTGATCTAAGGTCTCAAATAGGGAGTAATCTTCCCCTACTTCGCCCTTCTTAGGAAATTCATCCTCTAAGAATGTGACATCTCGTGATTCAAATTCAGTTATACTCCCACTTTCCTGCTCACCTATGAACACATACCCTTTCGAGTGTTCGGAGTATCTTATGAAAATATTTTTCTTTCCTCTCGGGACCCAATTTCCCAAACTTGTGAGAGGACTCATGAGTATAGGCAGCACAACCTCATGGCTTAAGAAAACTTAAGTCCAGTTTTCTACCTGTCCATAACTCATATGGAGTGGAAGTAAGCGATTTGGAAGGCACCCGGTTAAGTATATAGGCGCAGTTAACAACGCATCACTCCAAAAAGTAATAGGTAAGTTAGCATGCGCCATCATGGACCTAACCATTTCAAGTAGGGTTCCGTTTCTTCTCTCGCAACACCATTTTGTTGAGGAGTATATGGAATAGACAACTGTCTTTCTATTCCTTTTTCATCACATAATTTTCTGAACTCATCGATAAATATTCTCGACCTCGATCGGATCTCAATGCTTTTATTTTCTTGTCTAATTGATTTTCTACCAAGTTCATATACCTTTTGAAACAACTCAATGCTTCAGATTTATGAGAAATCAAATAGACATATCCGAATCGAGTATAATCATCTATAAAAGTGATGAAATAAATAGCCCCATGCCTTCCTCTCACATTCATTGGACCACAGACATCAGAATAGATTAAATGCAGAGGAAATTCAGCTCTTTTACCTTTTCCAAACGGTTTCCTTGTCGTTTTCCCTTCTAGGCAATGCTTACATATGGGCAAATCGACTTTTTCAATATTGCCCAACAAGCCCTCTTTGGCTAGTCTATTCATACGATGTTGGCCAATATGACCAAGTCTAGCATGCCACACATTCACATCATTATTATACGAATTAGGAGACGTGAGAAGGGAATAACAAACATTTTCATTAACATAATCAATATCTAATACAATGAAACCATCCAGAAAATAACCACAACCATAGTAATTTGAATTCAAAAACAAATCCACACCTCTATTATGGAAGTTCATTTTGAAATCCAGCTTAACCAACACTAAAACAGACACTAAATTCGACGAATCTCCGGAGCAAACAATACATCATGTAGGAACAGAGTCGTCCACCACGCATGTTCGGTTGGCGGTGTGCCAATTCCTTTCACTTCAGCTCGGAGTTGTTTCCCACATAGATCCACTTAGTTCCAGTTGGTACTCGTCGAATTCCACGAAGGATCCTCTATCCTTCGCTACATGGTTCTGTCGCTCCCGAATCTACGAGTCCACAAAGGATTAGATTCGTTAAGAATACTGTAACTCGACACAAAAGCAAAGTTCTGAAAAATACAAGGGGTGTTTACCTTCTTTGGCTCACGACAGTCGCGAGCATAGTGACCCTTCTTGTCACAGTTGTAGCATTTCACCCTTGTAAGCTTCTTCATGCGAGGACGCTTTCCTCTTTCATGTTGGTTAAACTTGGGTTTCTTCCCTGAAGGACGCTTCCTTGCCTTTCCCTTTACCAAACCAAGTTAGGGACGTTTGCGCTTGGAGCTCGAAGCTCCATTTGAGCTAGAACCAAGCATGATAGAGTTCGGCTTCGGGCTTAGCCGCCAAGAGGCGGTCCTCTTCCAGCTCAAGATGACGACCGCATCCTCAAAGGTTTTGATATTTTCATTATGGGTCGGTGCACCTTCATATGCTCCCAACTCTGAGGCAAGGAACGAATCACTGCTTGCACTTGCTGCTCATCAGTGAGGACATGGCCAGCATCTTTCAGCTCATTTATCATGTTTGACATCTTTCTAAGATGTTGCTTCATGGTCTGACCATGAGGCTTCTTATAAGAGTCAAACCTAATAGTGAGGTGTCTCAGTCTAGTCACCGAAGTATGACCAAATCTCGCTGCCAATGCTTCCCACATTTCCTTGGCATTGTCAAAACGCCTAAACTCTCGCATGACGTCATTTTCCATGCTGCTCGGCAACGTGATGCGAGCAAGAGAGTTCTTTCTTTTCCATGCAGCAAAAGCTTCCTTATCTCTTTTTGTCTTTGTGCGTGTTTCCTTCTTCGGGTTCTACCATGGTCGGGTTAAGAGCTTCTAGTGCCTCTTGCTCTTCCAAAGACATATTGGATTTTTATGTGCCATATTTCATAGTTGTCACCATTGAGCTTTTCACCTTTGTTCAGCTCGGCAACTATGCTCTTTGTGGTGAAGCCATTGATCCGAACACATCGAGACATATATACACGAATTATTAATGCCTATCATTTATGCATCCCTTTTGCCTGAGACCCATCATATTAATGAATAATTTCAAGTAAGGTTTCAGAATCAAAAGGTCACTATGTTTCCAATCATCCTCCAAAAATCCTAACTTAAAACTATTATTAATATAATTGTCTTATGCAAAATAAATTCTATGAAGCTACAAAAACTTCTATGAACTACCCACTGACAACCAGCAATAACGAGAAAACAAATAATATTTGACATCCAATAGAATAATATTGCTTTCACATAATACAACTAACATATCGGTTGCTACATCAACAACAATCAGGTAGTAAACATTACATAAGATGTCCACAAAGCACACTTAACAAAGATCAGCCAATGCATCTAACACCAAGTCAGTACACGAACTGGGAAAGATCCTCTTTTGTTCAATTTCTTGATCTTTTCCCTTGTAACAATCAGGTAATAATCATCTACAAAATCCATCACTATTTTTCTATATGAAGCAGCTTTGTTCGCATCCCATATGCGATTCAACACTCCTTGCCATTCGGTGGAAGGGTGTTCATGAAAAATCGCACCATCTCGATTTGTGGCATAGGACGACCATTCCATATGACCTTTTGAATTTTCCCGTTGACTTCAAGGACGTGATCAATTAAGTCACCACTCTCCCATCGATGATCAGTCAGCTCAGCTATCAGCTTAGAAAGCCTTTCCTTTTGTTCATCGGTAATTGCGCGAATAGGTGTGCGCAACCTAAGGGGAGGCATTGTTCCTGCAACAAATGCGAGAACAAATAAGGGATCACGAGATAATCCACATAGACTTAATTAGAAAAAGAAACACATTCTTTTCCTCTCTCTCTCTCTCTCTCTCTCTCTACTTTTTTTTTTTTTGGGTCAACGGTCGTCAACGGTCAACGGAGGTCAACGGTCGTCAACGGTCAACGGTCGTCAACGGTCAACGGAGGTCAACGGTCGTCGGGCGGGCCGGTCGGTCGGACCGGTCGGGTCGGTCGGACCGGTCGGGTCGGTCGGACCGGTCGGGCCGGATCGGACGAACCGACCGGCACGTGCCGCGCGCGTGCGCGGGCTGACGTCACGCAGACGTCATCCGGCACGTGCGCGGCATGCGCTGCTTCCATGCGGGTCGGTCGGGTCGGGTCACCGGCCGGTGACCGGCCGTCCAACGGTCGTCGGCGATGACGTCATCGATGACGTAATCCCGGCGGTTACCGTAACGTCACGGTGACGTCAGCACGCATCGGTTCGCGGACCGGCGCGTGCCGGTTCGCTGGCCGGCGGCGCGCACGTGCCGGTTCGCCGACCGGCGAGTGTGTCACACGCGCCCGGCCAAGCCGGCGGGCGCGTGGCCCCCACGCGCAGCGGCCCCGGCCGCGCGTGTGGGTGCGTGCGGCGTCTCCCGGCGGCGGTCGACCCGTCGACGGACTCGTCTCGACGATCTCTTTCACGCTATGCCATCAAAAATTTATTTCGACTTACGAAAACTCGAAAAAATGGATGAACAGTGCTCGGGTGTCGGGATTTTTCGCCCCGATCCGTGTCAGCCGATTATTTTCGCGAAAAATCAATCAAAAAACATGAAAGGGGTCGGGAAAACATGAACTAGGGCTCTGATACCAATGTTGGGATTGTCGGATCCCCAAAAAATCGGATTCGACACTAAATCGAACCCTAAAACGAATGCGGAAGACAAGCCCGGGAAAATCACGTATCACCGATCGTAAAGCACACCACGGATTCGAGCGTACCTTGTTAGCCACAGATTAAACACCAATGCCGATAGGAGGAAGAGAATTTGGCCTGTTCGATCCGATGACGTCAATTGGCCTTGGAGGGAAGATGGCGTCGCCTTAAGCTTTTTGGTTTTCTTTTGGAGGAGAGAGGAGAGACGAACGTACGTTGAAAATGCCAAAAGGTGTTTTCGTCTCTCTCTTTCCTCCCTTATATACGTTTCTCAAAAATAAACGTCTTCTTCATCCATGGGCCCTAATCTTGTGGGCCGGGCTTTTAGGCCCATCATGGGCGGACGGGCCAACTTAGGCCCATCACATAAAACCATCAATAGAGGTCAAGACCACCTTCAGCAAACTCCTGAATATTGTCGAGCTCGTCTGACCAAGTATAGCACATGCCTTTCTGTGCCCGGCTCTGACCCTCCTTGAATGAGTAAGCCTGGCAATTAGAGGCATTGAGGCACTTTTTCCTGCATCGCGTCTCGTTGACTGCTGGGATCTGATTGTCTGGCCTCCCGGCCTTCATCTTCTTCAGATTCAAGAAATGATCAGCACTGTTGTCGCTGTTCTTCCCGCAGCATTTCAACGACTTCCTGAGGCATCCGCTGGAGAAGTACCCGCTGGAGAAGTACCCAGAAGTACCATATCCTGCTGTGCCAGCTTGAAACCTGGCAAGCACCTGCACATTGTCTCGCGGTCATTCTGAACGTTGCAGCTCTCGAACTTGCCACACACATTGAAGACGCTGCACAAGCCCGTTGGCTCAGAATAGACCAGTGTTGTCCCGTTTCCCGGCCTGAAGTACTGAATCTGGCTGTTGGGGATCAAGACCAACCGGCTGCTGCTGTAGACAAACCGGGTGTTGTTGTAGTCAGGCAGGCTTATGTTTTCGTAGAACGACCTCGGCTTAGTGGTTGTGCTATTGGAGAGCAAAAAAGAGATCTCATTGAATTTCTCATCGGCTTGTATGAAACTGTACACCCCACTTTTCCAGTAAGGAGACTGGTCCCGGATAACCTGGTACTCGCTGGTGCTGCTTTCTTGATTTCTCTGGAACGTGTACTTCCCCTGTTTCGGGTCGGCCTCGCTTGTCCAAGAAGTCAAGTTGAAGTCGTCAGTCATCAGCATCCCGGGAAGGGACGTGTCGCTCGGGTGATTGAAGCTCTGCCATACTATCCTCTGGCCTTCAATCAGTACCAGATTCCCTGAATCAAGTAGCTTTGCTAACCGGGTTGAAGAGCTTGAAATATTGGTCGAGCTTGCGGTTCGTTCGACACCTTCGGGCTGCCATCCACAAGGCCGAATGATGCCGTGCGGCCGACGATTGGGTCATCCCGGTTGGCGACCCAAACGACGATTAAAGGGTTCGGCCTGTAATACCAGATTCCGACACACCACCTGGAGTCCAAGCTCCCTTTCGGAGAGAAGAAGCCGAGCTTGAAC
This sequence comes from Eucalyptus curtisii, assembly GCA_017140595.1. Taxonomy (NCBI): domain Eukaryota; kingdom Viridiplantae; phylum Streptophyta; class Magnoliopsida; order Myrtales; family Myrtaceae; genus Eucalyptus; species Eucalyptus curtisii. The sequence goes on from CM029494.1 coordinate 18,994,984, forward strand.
TGCGCACTGGCGGACACGAGAGTGGCTCCTCTGGGTACATGGCCGTGTCTCCTGTTGTGCTTGTATCTCTACTCGAGCAAATCGGAAGTAACATCACAGACAAGAGCAAGCACGTAAAGTTATCGGAGCGTCGCATTGCAAAACCGGAGTTCTTGAAATGGAGACAGGAGTCCTTGAAACGGCGACGAGGTTAATGTCCCTTTGATTATGGGTGTCCATTTTTCGACCATTCACTGCGACGACACCTCATCCTCATCATCATTGGTCGTAAGGTTGTGTGGATTGTTTCTCTATTTTCTTTCTTCCTCAGGAATATCACGTTTCGTTGTGTTTGATGAATAGGTGAAATCATTTTCGTCATTTTCGCCAATCGAAGAAAAACAATTCCCACACGGAGCGTTGAGTAAGTCAGAAAAGAAATCCCCCATAGGCTCGTCTAAAAGAAAATGTCGTCGTGAAATTTAGTCCTTATCATTCCGTGTGAGTGAGCATGCGAGAGAGACAGAGAGAGAGGGCTAATTGAGGTAGAGAAGGTCCTTACTCTCTCTTTTGTTTTTTACCCCCTTCCTGTTGAAGTTGTCCAATATCGATGGTGGAAAAAATTAATAACTGGTTTATAAATATAAAGAAAAATCTCACCATTTGAGTTAATTTTTAGGTGAAAGAAGCCCAAAAGGAAAAATATCACATTTTAAGTTAATTTTTCAGGTGAGAGAAGCTCAAAACCATGTGTTATCCCATTATAAAAATGATTAGTGATCGGTTTATAAGTATGAGCAAAACTCTCATCTTTTGAGTTAATTTTTTAGGTGAGAGAAGTTGAAAATCACTCAACATGGGAGAGTTACAGGTTATTGCCCTTAAGCCCGATGTATGATGAGAAAATTGTTGACACCCATGTCAATTGTTCTAAAATAGGCGTTCATTGCTATTCTAATCCTTTCTTTCTGGTACCATCTTTATATGCCTGACATAACCCTTATCATTCCTTTCAGAGCAGCAGGAGTTCCGCAACCATTTTTTCTATGTGAGGGAAAATTTTGAGCTAATTTTTTAAATAAGAGAGGTCCAAAATCACCAAACACTACCTTCCGTTCATGCTCCTCCCTCGGCAAAATATGGATCTGCCCAAAGTCTGGAACAAATTATGTTTAGGTGGGGCTGGGAAGTGGCAACCTCCTTACGTGTGTTTTAAAGCTAGTAAATCATGTCATGTACATACTTAATCTAAAATAGGACAAGTATTAACAGAATCGTCACATAATAACTTTTGTGAAAAATTTACCACACTAAAAAATGACATTAATCCGTCCATCAATCCCTATCCCTGTCCCACGTTCCATCTCTCACTCTATCCTTTGAACAACCACCATTGGAGCTGCCATGGGTCCCCGTTATCAAACCAATCGACACCCCTATGTCGCCGTTCAGCTGCTGTTATCTTGTCCACCTTCAGCTCTGCCTCTTCTCTCTCTACCGTCGGCCAAGCAGCGTCTCTGTCTGTCTCTCTCTCTCTCTCTCTCTCTCTCTCTCTCCGTCCCTCTTAGCGTGTGCCCCTTGCCATTGATGGGGCGGTGAGAGACCTCCAAATTTGGAGCGATCCCTGCGTCAAGGACCCTCGTCGATAAGTATAACAATATCTTCACACAAACTCGTGCCCTGCAAACTCATGTGCACAGAGAGAGAGAGAGAGAGAGAGCGTTTGGGTGGCCGTGGCATTGTTGAAGATTGTTGTCAATGGTGGCGACCGTGAGGTGGTCACAGTCGCTTGGTAGCGGAGGTGGCTTGGGCGGTGGGTTAGCTTCTTTATTTTGGCAGCGAATGAGAGAGAAAATAAGATGAATGTGTATCTTTTCATATTTATTTCATAATTATAGATAGACTAACACATGACATGATTAATTCCAATTAAGAGCCTACGTATAATTGGGCACGTAAAGATTTGTCCGACTTTTCTGCCTTCCACGTTTGACCATGTCTAACAAAATAAAAGGGAGTTGAGATAACTATCAGCCTAATATAATTAGCTGTCAGGTGGACATTCTAACTACCAGATTTAGTACAGACTTTAGATTGGAGGCCTGAAAATTTGAGATTTTGATTCGATCTACATAAAAATTGAGGAAAAAAAAATTCTCTCAATTTTCATATGTTACTTCAATACTGCCTTTCAAACCACCATCAGGGAGGAGGACTATCTCGAGTCCACGGTTTTGTGGAAATATCGACAATCCATAAGGAAGACAAGACACGGCCAGTCCTTGGAGAAGCGAAAGAAATTTGTCCCGGACAAAAAATTCAAGGATCGCCGCGTGACTTGTACGAGCATGAAAAACGGTGTGGTCCTTCCGTGTTTTTTCCCCCTCCTGTGGCCAGAGATAGGCGTTGTCATTATAACATGGATGTAAGCATTGTTTGCGGAGATTAGACAGAGAGACATCCTAGACTTTTCAATAAACAGCAGAAATTCAAGGCCTCGCCCATCTTACTTTTTGCTGGTGATTTGATTAGTGCCCTCTTGTGATATTGACATCATCCGTGTCGAAGCCTGGTGTTAAGCATCCGATTGGTAATGGGGACAAAACTTTCTCGTGGTGGGATCGCTGGTGTGGAGAATTTCCCGACAAAAATGATTTATATGATTCCCCTCTTGATTCTGTCAAAATCTTCATAATTTCGATGAAAGGCAAAATACATTTGTGATGTATGTTCCTACATCACATTTCCAGACTGCGATGCTCGCATTATCATTTTCCATCCGCCCAACTAATAATGTGGAATACTAGCAGTACGTCGGTGATGTCGAAGTCCTCTTATGACCACCGGTGAAAGAATATTATGAAGGAAAAATGCTCGATATATTTACATAGTTTCATCGTACTAACTAAGTTCGTTGTCCTCTTGTGATATCAATATCCGTCTTGATCAACACACAACTATATATTTAATCAAGTGTGCGAGATGAATCAATTAATTGCAATGGTAGAGGGAAGGTGAAAGTAAATTGATTCAGAGGATCGCAATGTTCTTGTTCAATTTAGTAGGAAATTATGGCGTTTGCACCAGACCTCTTTGTTTTTTAACGTTTATTCAAGTTAGACATTTCAAAGGAAATAAAAAGGGCCTGACATCTGGGAATACCACGAAGGAACTCCACACACAGTCAGGCCCAAACCAAATTCCGAAGCGGGCTTCACGTCGAAACACAAAAGCCCAAGATGATTCCACGAAGCTTAAAAAGCAGCCATCCTTTTCAATTCAATTCCCCCGCCAAAACGAATATATAAAACCTCTCCCTCTCTGCGCGCGCTCGGTGCTGGGGCGTTTGATGCCATGGAGAGAGGTCTGATCTCCGTGGACCGGTGGGCGGAAGGGAGCCAGGCGTACTTCCTCACCCACCTCCACGCCGACCACATCCGGGGCATCTCCCCCGCCTGGTCCCGGGGTCCCCTCTTCTGCTCCTGCCTCCTCCGCGTCCTCGACGTCGGCACCTGGCACTCCCTCTCCCTCCTCTCCCCTTCCTCCGCCTCCGAGACCCTCGTCCGCGTCATGCCCCTCGACGCCCACCACTGCCCTGGTAGCCTCGCTCGAGCCCCGTTGCCTCCTCGCACCTGCTCGCTTTAATTCCTGATTCGGGCCATCGAGATTGCTTTACACCAGAGATTTCCGCTGGGAGCTGACAAGCGATAAGGCGAGCAGGTCGCGCGACATGCTTGTTAAGGCTCTTGATGGAAGCAGAGTGCACACTCTGTATCTGGACAGTACCTATTGCAATCCTTCCTATTCTTTTCCTTCTCGCAGAGATGCTGCTCAGCAGGTGCTCTGGCCTTGTTCTTGTATGGATTATCATATCTTTCGCTTGTTTTTTTGCGATGTGATCTTTAATGAATTGCGATAAGCAAGAGTAGCTGCGCCGTTTCTTTCCAGCCCGTACATGTCATTGCTTAATTAACATGGTTTTCATCAATGCCCCATCCTTAGTTTGGGAAGCTCCTTAAAGTATCAATTTCTGAAATCTCTTGTGTAGGGACTAACTGATTATTCAGATACTTGCACTAGTTGAGCTTCTGCACATAAATATATGATCCTCTCGGGTTCTCAGAGGGTAGGGAATATTTGTTTAGGAGAGAAACGTTGATGAAGTGCACGAGCTTTTTAAACTTCTGTTTCATGTCCTTCCATTAAAATGTTAGTCCACAGAATAATTTCGAGTCTCAAGAAATTCCACTTCGGTGCCCATACCCAGGGGAAACTGTAAGATGTATATTTCCTTTAAACCGCCTGTGTGCAAGGTTCACTGATATGGTATTGAGAGGTCATGACTTCTTATTTATTGGTACTTTAAGAATAGTTTTCTCATATCTTTGACTTCGTCAAAACCTGGTTGCACGTTGTTGATATCATTGCTTCTCATCCTAAGCACCATGTGATCATTGGGATAGATATGTTGGGCAAAGAAGATCTTCTGGTTCACGTTGCTCGTGTGCTTAAAACAAAGGTATGTTAAAGATACTCTCTTTTGAGCACACCTTGTAAAATAGCTTGATTTTACTTTGGAAAACTGTTAGATTGAATAAATGATGCTGACTATCAAATTAGTTCCACTTTATTGCTTGAAAATGCATCGGGTAAACTGATTCACATGATACGCATATGTTGTGGAGTATTGAGCACATGAAGGATGATTTCCCAGTTCATTACGCCTTTTGAATTTTCATCAGGCACACTATCACATTAAATTACTTCACCTGCTACATAAAATTTTAGTCTTAGTATATAATCAAACTTGAGACATTGTTGTAGAGAGAAGCACAGAAAGCATTTCTTAGCACGTCTGGCCTGATATGTTGGAAATTTCTATATTATTGGAACATTAATTAATTGATTTTCTATTTTAAATTGAATGGAATTAATTGTCGTAATAGACATAACGTATATAACTTATATATGATCGAATAAGTTTAGCAATTGTTATAACAGATATTGGGCATATTAGTTTATTGTGGTAATGGAAAGAATGTTGCTGGATCAATTTTTGCGTTTTTGCTCACGGTGTTTTACAATTATATATGGATCCGTTTCTTCTTGATTAATTAATTATTCATGTGAATAATTTTCTACATGTGGTATCAGAGCTAGTCATATATAATTGTAGAACCCAAATTTTATCTTTTTATGAACAAAATTCGAAAATTTCCTCTTTGAGCCGAATATGGGCGTTATTTTTCATGTGGATTTTTTTTTGCTCAATTAATCTTGAAACCTTAGGGCTTTTGTTCTACATGTCAAGATCTTTCCAACCATATATAATTTGTATGGTTTCCTTCAGAATTGAGTGAGAATTTTAAATTTGAAATTCTAGGGTTTATATATAGAAAAGGTTTACATTCTAACGTTACCTTCGTTTTTCTCTTCTATTCGACGGTAGCAACGATTGGTTTGGAGATTGTTTGTTTCCCTTTTGGATGAGCGATTAGGGTTTCGTCCGATTTTGCTAACTTGATCTCTGGGGTTACGATACGATTCATGTTAGTAGATTAGTCTACACGCATTGCATGTAGTTCTTTCCGTGGTTGTTGCTCGATTGTCCGTCTCGTTTCGATGCATACATGGAAGGGGTCCGTAGGATGAATTGCGGACTCGTGAAGTTCGTGTGAGGGAAAAAGAATCTTGCTCTTTTTTTGTTTTTTTCTTCCTTCGCTGTAATTCGCGTGGTTTGAGGTCGTTCCTGGTCGGGATCATGCAAATTCGAAATTCTTGATGCTCGTCGTGTCATGACCTTGTGATCTTGATGTTGCTGATTGTATGTACGCTTCGGTTTTCAAGAATTTCCTTCTTAAAAGGTTTGATCTTCGGGATTTTTGAATGTGGAGTGCTTCGGGAATTGATAACATGGTATTGAAACGGTTTGATCTTTGGGAACTCTTTAGCATCATTGAGAGATGAGCTTGTTTTTTTTTTTTGTCATGTCGCTGATTGCGACATACTGGTTTTGACCTCTTTTTCTGCTTGTCCGCCAGCCCTTAATTCCACAGGACAAGCTGAGAATTGTCGTTGGAGGCTATGAAATTTTTGGGTTTTCGAGATAGATGCTATCCTTCCGATAATAATTTCAGGAATTTCAAGTTTTGTCTCCCTTTTAACTTGATGGGTACAATTAAGCAGAGAAGTGATTTACACTTAAAAAAAAAAAAAAAAAAACAAAGGAGATGTGGTTTGATTAATAGGGTTGGTGAATCTCATAACACTTTTAGAGAATTTTTATGACGTAGAAGAGAAAAAGGACCATAGGAAATTTGAATGTTGGCTTTGTTCGAGGTTACAGTTTTTTTTCAGATTTGGACCGGTGACTAACGGAAGACTATAACGTCAAAATACGAATTAATCAACATTACTGAAAATTCTGGCGAACCAAATGGATCCTTCATGTCTTCTTGTGTGGTTTTACCACGAGTCATCGGAGTGGACTGGCTTAACAGATTGAGGTTTGGAAGTTCTCTTTACAGAGATTCTGCTTGATCTCTTGTGGGTTTCATGCTAACATGCATGAAGGATACTTCTAAATTCAGATGATATGATTGTGTCAAATAGGTGGAGATTGACTTATTGCATGACTATGAAATTTCCCAAATTTAAACAAATGCTTGTTGGGGTATGAAATCTTCACTATGACTTTGAAAGACGATGAAACAAGACTTCATTTGGCATTTACTTAAAGGTGCTTTGAGTGGTTTTTAATAAATTACTTCATTTCATCATAAAATTACCATGTCTCATTGTTCATATGAGATGTATTGCATTATCTTTTATTCCGAGTGTTTCTTTCGCAATCCTCGTTTCTAGGTGCTTCTCTTCGGCTAATCTAAGATACCAATCTGCGTAGCTCTCCTGTGAAGAAACTATGGCGTGAAAGTGCGCACGCTCTGTTTCAATGTAGATTATTTTGTGGGCCTCTTTTTTTTTTTTTTTTTTTTGGAAGTTTATTATGTATTCCACGTTGAACGTGTGGGGCTCACATTCAATGTTATGGGTTGATGCTGATCTTTATGTATAGTTATCCAGCTGATCAAGCTTTGAGTGTTTTAATTGGAATAATCATTGGGGTCTTGCAACATGCTTGTTTGAGAAAGTTGTGATTAATCTATTTGCTGGTCGAGTATAAAATTGTTTTAGTTCTCACAAGCAAGAGACAAAGATGATTCGTAGGTTATGTTCGGCTCCGGAGTGTGGTAAGTACTTGTAAACTAACCGGTAAAGATAGAGCGTTGATAGCTTTTGTAATTAGAAAAGCAAATGCAAGGAAGAGACTTCCCATTGTTTTCTAGGAATCCTCGTACATGAAAAGTTTGTTATTCCACTAATTAGCATGGAAAATTGTGAACTCGAGCATGCAAATGTCCTAGCGTACATGAGTGCTCCACCATGGCTAGTCTAGGACGTCTACTCCTAGTTAAATTAGCCGAGTTTGTTTGGGACAAATAATGTTTTTGTGTACATGGATACTTCATCTTTCCCGCAGAAATTCGAGAAAGGGTTAATGGATTAGACCGACTAGTGAAGCCCGATTGATGAGATACAATAAAACAAAGAGTGCTGCCGTTCCAATTAACATGTGGAGGTACTCAGTTAAGTGCTTATGTTTTAGCTCGTGGGAGAAGTTTTCTCCCATCATGGGGCTGGTGCTATTAACCTAGCAAAAGTGGTCTAGCTTGAGGAAACAATCTGGACCTTAAATAATTTTGGAAAGTTAACATTTGGATCGACGAACGAAAGAGTGCTTGATGTGGGACCCGTCATGGGTTTCCATTGGTGAATCGTGGCCCTCTATTTTGGTTCGCTGGAATAGATGGTGTTGGTGTGATTTGGGCTGAATTCATGGGATTGAGCCTCGTTGTGCAGTAGCTTTTGCTTTGACGGAGGGCGCGTGAACAATTCAGGTTCGAGGGCCGAGCGGCTTGAACGTCTTCGGCTTCTCGTGTAGGTTCGCGTTTAATGATTCACATATGTTGGAATCTAGCGGCTAGTGTACTGATTGATGTGTGCTTTCATATCCTTGTTTGTGGCGGATTCAAGATCATTTTTTTTTAATGAAATTTAGACGAATTCCATTAATGGTAATCATGGGTACTGCTTACGGATTGATGAACTTAGCTAGCTGGATGATACACTATTTATGATATAGCTCTTGGAAATTTGTTTTTTTTTTTTTTTTTGAGTGAACCTCATTGGAACCTCTATTATGCTATTACATAGTGGCTACTTCTCTGCAAACTAATTCGAAATTAATTATGGGAGTTGAAATTTAGCATTTTGATCAGAGAATTTGATTGATATCCCAAGCTTTCATGGTTTACTATTTTGCTCGAGTATCTTGTTAAACAAATGCACACAATATCATTGGTGTACCAGTGGTGGTCTTGAATAGGGGAACAAATTCTTTGGATTATTTGCCGCAAGAAAGCATTGGTATATTCATCATGGTGCAATCAGGTTGCTTTGATCCGTTACGCAAGGGTTCGACGATGTGCCCTGGCATTTTTGGTTGGTCTGTATGCTTGTGTTATTATTATTATTATTATTTTTTGTATTCTACTATTCCTTGGATGCAATTCGACTTTTCCATGGCCAAATCTCAATTTGTTGAAAGCCTTTGATGGCTTCCTTATGAAAACATCAATTTTTATTTTGGTGCAGACGGTGTCTCTTTATTCTTCATGAAATTGTTGTTTGTTTTTTTATCCCGATTTGCATTTTAGTGGGTTGGTCTTGTATGAAAAATTATAGGAAAGAGTATATTACACCAGTTCTAATTCGTGAATTTATAATGATTGCCGGGTTCCGCATGCCGGATCCTCTACTATTCTATGTTCTTCCCACATGCCAATCCCTATGTTGTGTAGAGTTGAGCATCTTCAATTTGTTGGTATAAGGCTTTTCCTCCCTACGGGTAGTTGTTCATCTTCGTAAAAGTAGAGTGCTTCCAAGCAAAAGAGCTTCTAATATGTAAGAGTGACGATGCTTTGCACTCCTTGACGATGCCTCGCCCGTAACTTTTAAGCCCGTATCCCAAGTGTTTTGTATGTCCATTTGCTTTCCTTGATTGGCTCGATCCTAGTAGTCACTCCCTAATTGACCAGAGCGACAAATGCTTGCTGTGATAGGTTAATGATATATTCAAGAATGGTTGGAATTGTGGTGAATTATGGGCGTGAGCTTAGATTGCATGCTGCATACTAATAAAAAAAAATGTGGCAAAAATTGTTATTTGATCAATGCAATATGATCTTGGGAAATTGTTTGATGAATTTTTTGGGCATTGATTAAATGGAACATTATTTACAAATTGTTAAAGTTTGTAAATTGTTGAAGTTCCGTATTGATAAAAATTAGTATATACAATCACCGCCCAAAGGGGGTTATTGTGTATATTAATTTGAAAATTGCATGAAGATAAATTCCAAAATTAAAAGATGGGGATGTATGACTCAAAAAGATTTATCTGCCCAAAGGGGATAAATTTTTGAAAGTTATGTGTAATTCCCCTCTATATTGATATATTAGAGATGAATGATGGGGATGTGTGACTCAAAAGGTTTATCTGCCTAAAGGGGATAAATTCTTTAGAGTTATGTGTAATTCCCCTCTATGTTGAGATAATGGAGATATATAATTTAAATGATTTGTCTGCCCAAAGGGGATTGATCTTTGAAGATTATATGTAATTCTCTTTTATCGTCTCTATATATTGATATCATGGAGATGTATAATTTAAATGATTTGTCTGCCCAAAGGGGATGGATCATTGACAATTATGTGTAATTCTCCTTGTTATCGTTTCATAATCTTCATGTTGTGGAAAATAATGGTGCATTATACACTCTGCCCAAAGGGGAGTTTGTGATGTGCTAATTATTTTGTTGAATTGTTCATTGCCCATAATTGATCTTATTGCATTATATGTGACAACAGTTGTGTTTTATTTTAAGAATGACAAGATTATCAATGCGTCCAAACACATGGAGATCAAATATTATATTGTTAAGGACTTGCTCAAAAAGGGAGACATTGTGATTGAAAATATCAGAACCGAGTCTATGTTAGCGATCCTTTAACAAAAGATTTACGACCCATTTTGTTTAAAGGCCATGTATAAGAGTATGGGTGTTTTAGATTCTTTTGATCTATTTTGTTAGTGGGAGCTATGTATAGTTTGTCTTTCTAGATATTGTAGTTATATGCAAACAGATAATGCTTTTATGATGTTTATTAAAGCATTTATTTTCAATGATTATTATTGTTGATTCTATTGTTATCATTTCTCCTATTGACTCGAGAAATGGAAGTATAAAACAGTATCTTTAAACAAATTTTAGTTTAAAGATGACTGGATGTCACTGATTATGAGATCTCATGTTGGATTGTGACATAATTGTGCAATTTCATGTTGTTTAGAAATCGCACTGAGGCAATTTCATGTTGTTTAGAAATTGCGTTAATGCAGTTTCATGTCATTGAGAAATTGCATTAAGGACCGATAAGAAATAGTGTATATTTTGATCACATGTTGGCACTATCTCTTACTACACTACTAGGCCCATGATCCATGAAAATATAATGCTTATTATATGTGATTATGGAAGGTCTTGTGTTGTGGTATTTTCCAAACACATTGATCTCCATAGTCCTATAATGAGGTTATATAGGATTGGATTGGTTTTGAGATGCCGTTATTGGAATATTATTTTTAAAAATTGTGGCCACATAAAACAAAATTTTCAGTTATTAACCCGATAGTGTCGTTTTCAATATAAAATCTTTTTCAAAATAAAATAAGTTAATTAATGTAGCCCAAGTGGGAGAATGTTGGAAATTTCCTATATTATGGGCTTACATTAATTAATTGATTTTCTATTTTAAATAATCGGGTTAATGGATATTCCAATATTTGTTGAACCCTACAATGATCTTATTGAATTGGGTATTGGCATCTATTAATAATCGGCCTAGTTGAGCAAAAAGTGTAGGCAATTGTGTTTAATCAAGCCCGTAATGGGAAGGGCCCGGTTGACACGCTGTTGATTAGGGTTTGCTAGTCCCCTCTCTAGCCTATAAAAGGATAGGTTATACCTATCAGTTGCTTTAATCCCATTGAAAGCTGCTATATCGAAATAGGTCATAGAGAGGAAGATCTGGCATTCTGATAGATCCCTGATTATCAGAGTGATCTACTTTTCTTCAAGTGAAGCAATGGCTCAAACAGGTACGCTTTAATTCCGCTGTGTTTATTGATCTCGGTGTTTTACAATTATATATGGATCCGTTTCTTCTTGATTAATTAATTATTCATGTGAATAATTTTCTACATGATATTCTAGGAACAGTTATTCAGTCTTTTGTTGAATAATTAATTGTCGTAATAGACATAACGTATATAACTTATATATGATCGAATAAGTAGCAATTGTTATAACAGATATTGGGCATATTAGTTTATTGTTGTAAAAGAAAGAATGTTGCTGGATCAATTTTTGGCGTGCTTTGCTCACTCTGGTCTTCTGACTTTTTTCCTTAAAGATTTGGGTGTGGCCAGAACGGCTGCAAACGATGCATATTCTTGGTTTAGATTAAATATTCACAACTAAAACTTCTCTCGCGAGGGTCTGAGCTGTTCCTCGCTATAGCTTTACCTTGGATTTTTTGGAGGGATTAAATAAGATGCATCCAACCATAGGAATCGTGCCTTCTGGTTTTCCTTGGGCGTCAAAGCCACTTTGATTCCCTAGCAAGGTCATACTACAATAAGAAAGCAAATGAGGTTGCTTCCAAGGAAGAATGGTTGCATCCAGAAATTATTCTGTTCCATATCCCGATCACTCTTGTTACATGGAGCTTCATGAATTTGTACAACTCGTCCAACCTATTAACATGAGGGGCATTGTTTCATCGTCATCCTGTTACATTGATATCTCGTACTATTTTGGCTACTGCGACGGAGTATACCAAACATTCCAGAGAGTACAGCAGAAATGCAAAGAAAGGGGGAAGGAACATGTACGGGCTGGGCTGTTCAGCCAGAATCCTCTGTCAAAGTCATTGATTCTACGAGAAAAGGACGAAAATGTGGTTTTTGTATTTTTCTGGTGTTTATATGAGTAAAGCAAGTGCATCGAGACGAACACGGTGTGGTGCGAAAATTATGGAGGATATCTATGCTGATTGATCTTGCGGCTTTTTGTCCGAACATGCTTATTTAGCGGATGCCGCTTCCGCATGTTGGACTTGAAAATTTCACTTGTGAAGTTATGTATCCAAATCGAAACTGTAGTCTGTTAAGTTACTTTAATTGAATTATTTTTTTTTTCTGAGTTTTATTTCTTTTTTTACTTACATAGGGGTATTATGGTCATATACAATTTATATTTAATATAAACATAATGGGTGTAGGATTTCTGTTACATAGAAATCTAGAGCCCCCTCTTTGTTTCTTTTACATTCTCCTTCTTCTTCTCCTCCTTTCCTTCTCTCTTCCTTCTTTCTCTCTTGCTATTTGCTGCGGGTTCTCTAATCAGCTTTGTGACATGGTATCAAAGCAGATCTAACTACCTGATTACTTGATTCTATTGCTGGTTTGAGAGTCCCCTAGTAACCCTACTTCTTCTCTGGTGCACAGCCACCTAAAGCTGCAATTTTTATCTATTTTCTCTTCAAGTCTTGATACATATGAGATCGAAGATATCGATTCATCAGTTCGGTTTGTGAACATAAATTACAACACTTATCGATCGGATTCAAGAATCAGAGTACTTCATTGATTATGGTTGACTAATCTTGCTGGGTTTCCGTCAAACATATAATTATTTGAATCGAGATTTCTAGTAAGACATTTTTTTTTATACAACAGTCTATATTTATGAGATTTCAGCATACTACATTTTCTTCTATACAATAGTCTATATTTATGAGATTTCAGCATCCCTTTGGTTAATTGATGGAGCCAATTACATCTAATTATACATTAGTGTTGCTGTTCTATTTCTTGCACTAAAGTTTCAGCCTTCTTGATTAGTGGTAGATATATTTATATTGAGATTATCGTCATGAGTTATACTAAGGCTTCTTCAGATTGTATCAATGTTCAAATTACCACTATTAAATTAAATGGATCCTCCAATTTCTTGTTATGGGCCCAAGTTGTGAATGTCTATATTAATGCCAAAGGGAAACTCCATTATCTTACTACAGTCCCTCCTGCTGAAAATTCTAGAGACTATAGTAATTGGATGAGAGAGAATGATACACTTTTGGTGTGGTTATGGAATAATATGGAACCATCAATCGCTGCTAATATCATGTTCCACACAATTGCTAAGGGAGTGTGGGATGATCATATGGAGAGTTACTCACAAGATAAAAACATGTCTAGAGTTTATGAACTATATGAGAAGATCTTTAATTTTAAACAGGGAGACAAGTCTCTTGGAGAGTATTATAGTGCTCTGAAAGGTATGTGGGAATAACTTAATCTCTATCAGCCCATCACTACTGATCTTGAGAGACTTAAGACACAGCGAGCTGAATTTCAAGTGGCCAAGTTTTTATCTGGCTTGAATGCCAACTTACAGCCTGTGAAGAGTCAGCTTCTTGTTGGAGAGAGAGTTCCTTTTATGAATGAACCATTTTGTCGAATTCAGAACATTGTCCCTCCATCTTCTATGTCATCTAAAGACAGCATTTGTGGCTAGTAGTCGTGGTCATGGTCGTGGTGGATTTTCCAATAGAGGTCATAGTCGTGGTGGTGGACATAGTGGACAAAGTTCTGATCGAGATAGCCGTTAGTGTATATACTGCGACAAATCCGGTCATATTGTTGACACTTGGCCAAGCATGGCAAGCCTGAGTGGGCTGAACGATTAGTTACTCCAAATACTACTGTCTAAAGGAAGTGCTGGAAATGTGTCTTACAACGACATGAACCCATCTATCCCACCTGGGGGTAGTTCTTCTAAGTCTACGGCTCGAGATGATATGGTTGCACAACTCATCAATCGTGTCCAACAACTAGAGATTTCCAATTTCTCATCCATTGCCACTCTTGCACGTACATATAACATGGCCTCTTTCTCTACTTTGTCTCTTAGCACCTCTTGGGTCATTGACTCGGGAGCTTCTAGTCATATGACGGGTAAGCAAGAACTTCCCACCATAACTCTAGTCCTTCATGAGAAGTTATTTTAGCTAATGGTTCCTCGATTCAAGTGGTTGGATCAAGGACTATTTCACTTACACCTTCCTTATCTTTGTCCTCTGTTTTACATGTTCCCTAACTTCCTTTAAATTTGTTATCTGTTAGTCAGTTAACTAAAGCCCTTAGTTGTTCAGTTACATTTTACCAATCTTATTGCATTTTTCAGGACCTTCAGACAAAGAAGATGATTGGTGGAGGGCATGAATGTGATGGACTCTACTATCTAAATGGTGTCTCCACTGCTGACGCCAACGGTCTAGCTGCTAGTTCTATTAATCCCCTATTATGGCATTCTCGTTTAGGGCATTTATCTTTATTTAAGTTACAACAAATAATTCCCGAGTGTAAATCAATTTCTACTCTTGAGTGTGAGGCTTGTGAACTTGGGAAACATCATCGTAGTTCTTTTCCTAGTCGTAATGATTCTCGTGCATCTACTTTACTTGAACTTGTTCATTCGGACATCTGGGGACCTTCTCGTATTGCTAGTAGAAATGGTTTTAAGTACTTTGTTACTTTTGTGGATGATTATTCTCATTTAACATGGCTCTATATGCTTCATGACCATTTTGATTTTTTACATGTTTTCCAATTATTTCATCGTGAGGTTATTAATCAGTTTAATATATCCCTTAAAATTTTGCGGACTAATAATGCTATAGAATATACATAGAAATCAATTTCTTTGTTTTGTTCTAATCTTGGCATTATACATCAATAAAGTTGTACTTATAACCCTCAGTAGAATGGTGTGGCCGAGAGAAAGTACCGTCACCTTCTAGAAGTTGCTCGTTCACTCTTATTTCATATGCATGTGCCATAACTATTTTGGAGTGATGATGTCCTTATCGCATGTTATCTCATAAATCATATGCCTTCCACTGTCCTCAATCATTAGTCACCTATTAGTGTTGTATTTCCTAACAAGCCGTTATTCTCTCTTACCCCGCGTGTCTTTGGGTGTGTCTATTTTGTTCATAACCTACGTTTCGGTTCTGATAAACTATCTCCTCGCGCCACTAAATGTATTTTTCTCGGGCATTCACATACACAAAAGGGATATTGGTGTTATGATCCTATAACTTGTACCAAATATGTTAGTGTTGATGTTACTTTTTTCGAGGGCACACCATACTATTCTACTGAGGTAAAGAGTTTTCAATTGACATTATAGCTGATCCTCCTATCCCACAACTTATCCCCCTAGATTCTGTTAGTCGTTCTCTAGTACCTCCTCCCTTGCAAGTGTATCAGCGGCGAAACAGTCTACGGCACCACCAGTCTCCAGCTCTTCCATGCCCTCTGTTCAATTTTCCTCCTTGTCTCCTGGTTCGGATGATCTTTAGATTGCCCTTCGCAAAGGTACTCAATCTTGCACACAAAAATCCTCTTTGGCTTACCCTATTGAGCATTGTGTGTCTCTCTCACATCTTCCTTCTCCATTACATGACTTTGCTCTATCATTACAAACTCACAATTCCTACTTCTACCACTAAGGCTTTGTCTCGCCTTGAGTGGAAGAAAGCTATGGATGTGGAAATGGAAGCTCTGGTGTCTCGCCAAACGTGGTCATTGGTTGATTTTCCTCTTGGGAAAGATGTGGTGAAGTGTCGTTGGGTGTACACTATCAAGTACAATTTGGATGGCTCAATTGAGAGTCTTAAAGTTCGGCTCGTTGTTAGAGGTTTTACACAAACTTATGGAGTGGATTATTTTGAGACTTTTGCCCCTGTGGCATGTCTCAATTCTGTTCGTGTTATTATTTCTCTTGCCGTGAATTTCGATTGACCATTATATCAATTGGATGTCAAGAATGCTTTTCTTTATGGCGATTTGTCTGAAGAAGTATATAAGGAGCAACATTCTAGGTATGTTGCTCAAGGGGAGAATCGTAGTAAAATATGTCGGCTACATAAGGCCATTTATGGGTTGGAACAGTTTCCAAGAGCATGGTTTGAAAAATTCAGTTCAGTGATTTCCAAATGTGGTTTCCACCAATATTATTATGATCATTCCGTTTTTGTTTGCAAGAAGGAATCGGGGGTGGTCATTCTTGTGGTATATGTGGATGATATAATTGTCTCTGGTAGTGATATGACCAGCATTTCTGAGGCTAAGTCCTTTCTTCAGCAGTAATTTCAGATTAAAGACTTCAGAACGCTTAGGTATTTTCTATGTATTGAAGTTTTACGAAGTAAAAGGGTATTAATTTGTCTCAGCGAAAGTATGTTCTTGATCTTTTGTCTGAGACTAGTACACTAGCTTCCAAGCCAGTTGATACTCCTATGGATCCAAATCAAAAGTTTGGAGTTGATGATGAAAATGAAATTGAAGACAAGCATCAATATCGACGTCTAGTTGGGAAACTAATTTATCTTACCGTTACACGTCCCGATATTTCTTTTGTTGTTGGTGTGGTGAGTCAATTTATGAAGTCACCTAAGAAGGCTCATTGCGATGTTGTTTGTCGCATTCTTCGATATCTTAAAATCGCATTCTTCGATATCTTAAAAGCTCTCCCGGTAAGGGACTAATTTATAAACCTAACGGTTCTTCCACTCTGGTTGGCTATTCTAATGCTGATTGGGCCGGGTCAACATATGATCGACTGTCTATGACTAGGTATTGCACCTTTATTGGTGGTAATTTGGTTACTTGGAGAAGCAAGAAACACACTACCATTGCCAGGTCTAGTGTGGAGGCTGAATATCGTGCTATGGCACATACTGTGGTTGAATTGTTGTGGTTGAAATCTCTTCTCCAGGAACTTGGATTTTCTATTAATCAACCTATTGATATGATGGGTGATAATAAGCAGTTATTTATATTACTAGGAATCCTGTTTTTTAAGAGCGAACTAAACATCTAGAAGTGACCGTCGCTTTGTTCATGATGCTGTTAAGCAGAAGCTGGTTGCTACTCCTTACGTTGCCTCTAGAGATCAGTTTGCTGATATGTTCACCAAAGCATTATTTCGTCCTGCTTTTGTTGCTGGTTGTTCCAAGCTAGGAATGGGTGACCTATATGCTCCAGCTTGAGGGGGAGTGTTAAGTTACTTTAATTGAGTTATTTTATATTTATTTTCAGAGTTTTATTCCTTTTTTACTTACATAAGGGTATTATGGTCATATACAATTTATATTTAATATAAACACAATGGGTGTAGGATTTCTGTTACATAGAAATTTATAGCCCCCTTTTTGTTTCTTTTACGTTCTCCTTCTTCTTCTCCTCCTCTCTAATCAGCTTTGTGACATAGTCAAAAGCAATCCTTCCAGCTTGGATCATTCTCGCTGCCATTAAGATGGAAAATGGCTGAGCATTCCTGATCAAATGGTGTAAATATTGCCCCCCTTAGATATGCATTCACATTCATGGAAGAGATCATTCATCTTGTCTGAATCCATCATTGGAAGCAGCATCCCAGTAGCAACTGACTGCCACTTGGGTCACTATGCAGTCCTCTGTCTAGGCATCTTTCATCTCTCACATGCTATGAAGAGGTAGCTTCTGCTTAGTTCTTGGGACTTTTTTCCGAGTCTTTTAACTCTAGTATAGCTCTAAGAGATGGAAAATGTGGCTAGTAATATTTTATGCTCTCAAAAGCCTTTAGATGTTTTTTTTTTTTTTTTGGTAAGGTAAAAGCCTTTAGATGTTCATCTTTATGTGGTCCATCAAAAGCTTCTAGATTATGAAGGCTCATTCAAAATACAGAAAAACGGAGATATAGAAAAAGAACAGTCACTTCAAAATCACTACAACAGTTTGTTCTCTATCAATCGTTTCATGAACTGCAATTAGCCAGTGAGAACAGGGTTGTCATTAGCAATTCTATAAGACTAGTTTGAAGCCTTTGAGTTATCGAGTGAAAGCAATTTTTTGGGTCCAATTTACCAGGAAATTATTGCATCTGAACCCAATTTTAATGTTTCTGTATGTTAAACTTTTCAAAGCAAAAAAAGGAGAGAGAGGGGGGGGGGGGATGGGACGACTATTCAAAAAAATTGATATTAAATCATTGCATGCAGGTGCAGGGGATCAACGGTGGTCATCGGCCTTATTTGGTCTACTAAAGTAATTGGTTGGTGTGCCAAGAAGTAAGGGGCTGTTTGTTTGTGTTTCTTATTTCTGTTTATGAACAGATTTTCTGTTTTTTTGTTTCCGGGAACAAAAAAAGAATAGAAACAAGAAACAAAAAAAACTTGTTTCTTGTTTCGGAACAATTTTTAAGAACAAATTTTCTCTCTTCTTTCTTTTTTTTTTTTTTCTTCTTCTTTTCTTCTTCTTTTTTCTTTGGCCGGTCACCAGCCTCGGCCATGGCCGGCAACTAGCCATCGAGGGTCGGCGACCTCGCCGGAGCGTTGCGGCCCTGCGAGGCCGAGCTCGCTCGGCCAAGGCGAGGCCAAGCCTCGCCCAACCATGGCGAGGCTCGGCCTCGCCGGGCCGGGCAAGCCTTGCCGTGGCCGGGCGAGGCCACGGGCCCTCGTCGGTCGGTCGCTGGCCATGGCCAAGGCCAACGACCGGCCAAAAGAAGAAAAAAAAAAAAAAAAAAAAAAAAAAAATAAAATATTAAAAATTAAAAGAAACAAAAAAAGAACACAAATTTACCAAACGTGTTTCTGTTCTTTTATTTATTTATTTATTTCTGGAACAAGTTTACTAAACGCGTTTTTCGATCAAAAATTGTTCCCGGAACAGAAATAATTTTTTCTATTTCTGTTCCCTAGAACAATTTTTGAACAGAAACACAAACAAACGCACCCTAAGTGTGCGTTACGTTAGAAAAAGCAGACTTGGCCCGATGTGACTTCACATGTCCCCATGTACCGTAATGACTAGTCAGCACACGGTTTCACGTCCCCATGTACATGAGTGACTTGTCGACAAACCGTTTCACGGTGACCTAGTAAAAACTCAAAAAGATAAAGGACGTATAGAATTACTTTAAAAGTCTATGATCGGATTTTTTTAGGGAAGACAGATATTGACTGTGCCGTCGTTCGAACGGGCCTTGTCAATTTTTTTGGGAGTAAGTACATTAAAATTTTTAGAATTTATCATAAAAGTGCAGTTGAGTCATAAAATTTTCAAAAAATACAGTTGAGTCTTAAAACTTGTCACGATAGTATAATCAAATCTTAAAATTTTCAAAAAGTACAATCAATGTAATTACTAGATTTGATCAATTTGACAAATTTTAGAATTTGAATTTTTTTTTAAAAAAAAAAGTTTTATGACTCAATTTCATTTTTTTTGATAAATTTTAGGACTTAATTACATTTTTTTGATAATTTTATGACTTAATTGCATTTTTATGACAAGTTTTAGGACTTTAATACACTTATCCCTTTTTTTTTTTTTTTTTTTTGGTTGTCATTTGCCTTATTCTAATATTGCATATAATGGGTCAATTTGGGTTGGACTCCTTATCAACCCAAGCCAACCCAAAAGCCCAACATAACTCATGTTGAGATGAAAGTATGAGTTGTGTTATAGAATTCCCACGTCAGAGAGTCGACGCGGTGTGAAGTAGTTATATCCTAGTTAATCATAACTTATTAACTTAAGCTTTTAAGTAAAAATGGGTCTAACTAAATATGTTGACAAACTTGAACTTGAGCTTTTTTTTAATGATTTCCTCTAATAAAGATATTAGATTTCTGTTGCGTGCTCTCAACAAATGGCATTAGAGCCAATAGTAGATTGATTAGCCCCCAATCTATTACGACGTTTAATGAATACCTCAAAAATAGGATTTGGTGACCAACACAGTTTTCGGGTGGTGAGCAATGTGGTATAACAATGCGGGCTCAATACATATGAAGTTGGGCACTAATGGAGATTAATGCAGAAGGATTCCTAGATTAATGGAGAGCCAACCTAACACTAAGCTCATACATGAGAGGGATATTGCTAAGATAAATGTGTGAGTTGTGTTAGAGAATTCCCTCATCAATGAATTGGTGTACTGGAGAAATTGATTTAAGTTTTTGAGTGAAGGTAGGTCCAACTAGATATATTATTGGGCATGGATTTGGGCTCCCTCTTGACGATTTCCCTGGTGAAGATATCGGATTTCTACTATGTTCTCCCAACAATCCACCTATTTGATGGTCCTAGCTACTAGTTCTTATGACTTTTCTATAGATGAATAGATTCAAATAAGTGACATTAGAAAGGTGCCTTCAATTTGAGAGAGATTATCTAACATACATTGTGTAACATCTAGAAATTCCTATATCAATTACTAATATGTAGTAAATGAATATGATAAATGTCAGAAGTAGAAATTCCAAATGGATTATTGACTTTATATTGCGCAAAAGATTCAAAATGTATTTTTGTATTTATAATATTCGGAATGTGATTCTATCAGGATTAAATCATCAAGCATTGGTATATAGATTGATTTTATGGAGTCATGGTGAATCACGTACCACAATAGTGATTATTATTAGGGATTGTTATATTCTGAGTACGTGTATTGGAGGATTTTCATGTTAGCAATTTATTAAGTTGAGATTCTCCTAGCGTCTATTCCCTTTCACCAAATATTTTAGTCAATTCAAAATATTTTCTAGATTTATTCGTTTTTAGAATGTACACTAATTTTCTTGGTCATTTATTGAAATAAAAAATATATTGGTAACTTATAAAATATCTTCATTAAGCAACCCAAATGTGGCCATGTGTATGTGTAGTGTTTTCACTTGACCACATCTCCTTTGTTATAGTTATATATATATATATATATATATATATATAGAGAGAGAGAGAGAGAGAGAGAGAGAGAGAGAGAGAGAGAGAGAGGACATCATTGGCCAAGCACAATGCATGAATGAGGATGCGTTATTTGAGTTATAATCATTTCAAGTATTAATAGGAGATAGAAAATACTTTGACTTGTGTTTCTCATGAGTTAAAAACAATACATTTTAGTCAACTTTGTTTAAAAATCATGATGACATTTGGGTTTAAAAACTTTTGGTGGAGAATGAGAGAGAAGTATACAAATTAAAAGGGAGAAGGACACTAGAAGTGTCATAAATTGTGTACGACACTTACTTTAGTATCCTTCTCTTCAAATTAAAAGGTTACAAGTGGCATAAAATTTGAGTAGCTAAATAAATATAATGAGTAGAGCGATCATATGATTTCCTAAGTAGATGCATAAATAAGAATCGATATTTGATTTATAATCATTGAAGCAAAAGGGTGGTCATGCATGATGTAAATTTATATGTTAAACTATGGTTAAAAATGAGGAAGATGTGATCAAGTAAAAACCCTAAATATGGCCACATTTTGGTTGCTTGATGAAGATATTTCATCAGTTATCAATATATTTTGTATTTCAGTAAATGACCAAGGAAACTAGTGTCCATTCTAAATACCGGTAAATCCAAAAAATATTTTGAACTCACTAAACTTATCAATGAAAGATAATGGATGTTTGAAGAATCTCAACTCAGTAAATTTCTAACATGAAAATTTCTAACATGAAAAGCCTTTGATATGCATATTTGGAGTATAACAATCCCCGATAACAATCATTATTATGATAGTGATTCACCATCATTGCATAAAATGAACCTATGTGCAAATGCTCAATAATTACATCCTAATAGAATCACATTCCAAAAGTCACAAATACGGAAATACATTCTAGATCTTTCACACAATATAAGGTCAATAATCCACTTGTAATTTCTGCTTCTGACATTTATTGTCTCAATTTCCTACATGTTAATAACTGATGTAGGAATTTTTTAATGTCACACATTGCAAGCCCCTTATTGAGAAGATGACTAATAAAACCATTGCTGGCAGAGTTGAGTTGATTAAGTCTGTTCTATTCTTCGGAAAAGGTTATTCAAACGGGGGAGTAGAACTAATGTTGGTTTTTCTAGAAAGAGAGATGCGAAGGCTTGTGGAACTAAGGGTGAGTTGGCTCGCGATGGGCTTACTGAAAAATAGAGGAGGTGTAGGCAATCGAAGACTTGATGAATGGAATGAGGCTACTGTTTTGCATTCTTTGTGGCATCTCCTGTTACTGTCCCGAGTTTAAACTTATCTTTTGAAGGATTGTAGAGCGTGGGTTGCAATAATGGTGGAGTTGAGGGATTGGATTGGTAATGGTCACAGAGCTTTATTATGGCCGGATCACTGGCCTCCTTTTGAAATTCTTACATGGAGAATTTCCCAAGAAGGGTGAATTATGATTCCTCTCCTCGTTCTAAGGCTAAAGTTGCCAATATCACAGGATTCTTTCTAAGGCTAAAGTTGCCAATATCACAGGATTCTTAGTGGATTTGGCCTTCGGCCAGGTTAGTCTTGTTTCCATTCGAGCCTCTTTGTGGACTCTTGTTTTCTAACACGAATTGACAAGATTTATTATTGTATAGAATACTGGGCAGGAATTATGAGCATTCCTATTTATTTTTGTGAAGGTCTCCTTTTACGTTGATGTGATGGTAGACCTTTGTCACTCAAAAATCGTGCACACGAGAAATAGAAATTCTAGCCTTTTTAATTTTTTAATTTTTTGGTCTTGATAAAGTTTCTTTTGAAGTAAGAAAAAGCCAACTTTCTCATGTCAAGATCAGAACCCACGACCCAAGAAGGAAACCCTCGGAGTGAGTAAATGTAGACCCATAGATCCAACCGGCAACTCAGCATGAGTTTTACCAAGCGCAGAGGTATTAGGCAATTCTCTATTGTTTGTAAAGCAGGCTTTCTTTTTCTTGAGGTGAATATTGACTAACCTCTGCTATGCAGCGGATGTTTAAGGTGACTGACCATGCATCACTATGAAATATACAGATCTTTAATACATAACAGTAACATCTCGGTGATGATGGGGTGGATTGCGAGTTTGATAGGATGACTACAGTCCCAAAAGGGAATTGATTTTACAACTCAATTGCAGCACAAGAAACTTATTCTTAAGAAGGAGCAGTGCTACAACTGACAAGAAGAATCTCCTAAGGTGATCAAGGAGTCGATTCGCTATGTTGGTATGGTACATCTTAGGCCAAGGAGAAGCATGGCTATCAACAGAGTAAACTTTATTTTGCCGGAGGAGAAAGGAATATCATGGGGTAAAAATCGAGGCATTCCTAGTTAAACAAATGCCTGATGGCTAAAGCTGTTGAATACTAAGATGTGGAATAGATTCGAGGAAGATCCGACATTACCGTCCTTGTTGCAGAGTAGTCGATAACACCGTGTTCGACTCTGGTTTGCTGGAAGAAGAAGCTGTTGTAGAAGCGCCTATCCTAACTGCAAAAGCCGGTTTTTTGGGAACCGGAAGAGTCGCACTTTCACTACCGAGCATGAAAACCGCATTTGACATCGTGGGGCGATCACTCGGGTCTTCTTGCACGCATAGAAGCGCCACGTTTATGCACTTCAAAACTTGATCTCTGTTGTAAGTTTCGTGCAGCACTTGATCCATCAAGTCCAATGCTTTATTGTCATTCCATAATTTCCATGCCTACACAATGGAAGCTAAAGTACATTTAGACAAAAGGGCGACGGGAATTGGATAAAGCAAAGAAAGGGACAGCAAATGGACTGTATTCACATGAGTAAGGAGGCTCATTGTTCCTTCGGACTGATAGAAGCCTGTGTTACGTTTCCCACTAACAATCTCCAGAATGACGACACCAAAGCTAAAAACATCAGACTTGAATGAGAAAAATCCATCCAAAGCATACTCCGGAGACATGTATCCACTGCATTGGAACATAAGCATAATAAGTTAATTAAGCTGCAGTCAAATCATTAAATTTTCATTGCAAGTATTAAAAGGTGATAATGTGGTGAGTGCCTTGTGTAGTCTCCAAAAAATTCTTTATCTAGACAAAAAAGATGGTATGTGCATCTGCAAAAACTTACTATGTTCCAATCACCCTTTGCGTGCTTGCTTCAATTTGTTTTGCCTCAAATATACGTGCCAGACCAAAGTCGGAAATTTTAGGAATCATCTCCTCATCGAGCAAAACGTTGCTTGTCTTGAGATCTCTGTGAATGATTCGCAGCCTAGAATCTTGGTGAAGATAGAGCATTCCTCGTGCAATTCCCAAGATAATCTCAAAACGTATCTCCCAAGTCAGCAACGAACACCTTGTTCGATCTAGCAAGGTTTTTAGTTTAATTTGTGAAGGTAGCAAAGTCTTTAAATCTAACTATGTCAGACTAGCTTAAAATCTTTATGAAGAGAAAGAGATTGTGGAGTGCTACTACCTATTGCAGCTATGCCCTGAAGCATACAAGGAAAAAGCAACACGAAATAAGGTGCTTACCAAATATGAAAGAATCTAAGCTTTTGTTGGGCATGTATTCATATAGTAACATTTTTTCATCTCCTTTGACGCAATACCCTACTAATCTGACGAGATTTCGATGCTGTAGTTTGGCAATCAAGACGACTTCGTTCTTAAATTCCTCTAAGCCCTGTCCTGATCCACTCGATAGCCTCTTTACTGCAATTTCCTGTCCTCCTGGAAAAGTAGCCTGAAACAAAGTTAAGGAACGGATTACTTCATCACAGTGACCTCGTCAAAAGCCCTATAGATGGTAGAAGAAGAAACCATTTTATTTACCTTGTAAACAGGCCCAAACCCACCTCTTCCAAGTTTGTTCTCGTCCGAGAAGTTATTTGTCGCTTGTAAAATAATTTCTAAGTCAAAAAATGGCACTTCTATGCCTTTCTTATCTTCTTCCTCGAATTGGCGTGACTCCATCCACATTTTGATCTGTTTCTCACTGTCATATAGACGAAAGGCAAGATTTTCCTGAGTGCTTTCCCTTCTCCCTGAAATGCAACTCTAGTTACTAATTGTCTGCTATCTTATTATCGTGTATCTAATAATGACAGATAAAAAGTAGTTTGTGTTTGATTTGTGATTACCTTGCGTACTACCATGCTGCCTTCTCATGTAAAATAAGCCACCGAATACAAGGATGAAAATTGCAGCAACGGCAGGAGCAACTATATATACAGGTTTCGCTTTCTGTCCTTTCTGCCATGATCCTCCTCCTTCAACGTTATTTACTAAGAAAAGAAAGTGTAAGTACTGTATTTTGGACGAAAGTGAATGAATAATTGTGGACACATGGAGTCACTAAGGACAGACGTGAGGACTTCATAGTGCATGTGTCACAATCCCTCTTATAGACAATGAAAAAGAGCAAGTCTATTTGGTGCAAGTCCAGGACTCTGTCATCACATTGCGTGTATAGATCATACTTGTGACTGCAACCATAAAGGCAGACGCTATTGACTCCTTGACAGCGCAAACATTTCTCGGGAATCTTGGGCAGGAGACAAACTATAGCTGTAACTGTTCTGGTTTCGAGCTCTTCTGGCATAACTATTATAAATTCCAGAACGCTGAAAATATAGACATTATGATTGGAATTTGTCAGTTTGCTTCTAGGAGGAGCAAATCGTCCTAGGAGTACTCTACATGACAGACCATGTAGATAGAAAATATTGATTTGGGGGCACGACAGAATCAACTATTATGGTGACCTTCAAAACCTAATGGTTATGTTTCCTTCTAATCTGTCATTCATGAATACAGTAGCTAAAGTTGTGGGTCAATTCGCAAGATCAACATTCTCACCTAGAGAACAATTGACGCTGAAAGAATTCCAACTGAAACCGGCGTTGCATAGGCACCTTGTCGTTCCATCTAATGCATTCTTGCAAGTTGCTTGTGGCCAATTGCAGTCTTTGGACGAATTGCAGAGTGGCTCTTTCGGAGTGCTCCACTCAATTTTCACTTCGACAGTTCCAAAAGAGTCTCCCGTGCTGGAGTCATTCTTTCCTCTGATGCACCCATCACTCACACTAAATGGCGAGGACACGTTAAGTTGCTGCTTAATTTCCATCAAACCACTACCTGTGCAGTTGAATGCATCCTCGACTTGGATGGTAAATGTTCTAGTTTCTGGAGTGATGCTAGTGACTCTGTAGCGACCTTTGCCCCGTTCAAAAAAAAGCTGGGCCGTTTTATTGTCGCAGCTAAATGCAGAGTATAGCGGATCACCACAGCTCCATCCAGTGCTTAAAGGGTAGGGGACTAAATTTGTGCCGCAAGTTTTACAACTCCTAGTAGATTCTATGAAAGTCAACATTGCACAAATATTAGCACTGGCGAATGTGCACATTCACCTGCAATTGAACTATAATCATACATAATATTAATAGCTGAAATTGGGATATCATCATGTGTTTTCCATAAGCAGGTGGACTAGAACGCTTTTGCAGTCAAGATAACATGTAAGTGCACAAAGTATGAGCAAAGTTTATGACTTCATTAAAGCAGGAAAATCAGAAGCCACCAAGATAGTTAATAAGAAAGCAGCATCTCAAGTCAAAAGGTCCGAGGCACAAATAATTTTGGAAAGGAAAAAAGGTCAGGTCAAAAGGAAATTAACCTATGTCTGATATCGGAACTCGGACATAGAGGTCGCGACCGTTTGTAGCAAACTCCTGAATATTGTTGAGATCGTCCAACCAAGTATAGCATGTCAAGGTGCCCGTCTCAGCCCTTGGGGGCAGATCCTCCCCGAACGAGTAAGCCTGGCATTTACAGGCACCAAGGCAATTTTGCCTGCATTGCTCCTGGCTGTCTACCGGAATCTGCATGTCCGGCCTCCCGGCTTTCATCATCTTCAAACTCAAGAAATCATGAGCACCATCGTCACTGTTCTTCACACATATTGACGACTTCCTGCGGCACCCCCAAGAGAAGTCCCCCGAGTTCCAATTATCTGGCTGCTCCGGCTCGAACCCTGGCAAGCACCTGCACATAGTCTTATTGCCATTCTTATCATTGCAGCTCCCAAACTTGCCGCATACGCTGAAGACACTGCACCGGCTCGCCGGCTCGAACCAGACTGGCTTTGACCCATTTCCTCGCCTGAAATACTGAATCCGGCCGTCGTAGTTCATAACCAACCGGCTGTTGTACTTGTTGAATGAAGGCCGGGTTATGTTTTCATAGTCCCAAGCCAGACTAGTCCCGGCTGGCGGCGAAGGAGCGGTGGCGCCGGTGGTGAAATTGGAGAGCAAGAAAGAGATAACGTTCAACATCTGATCGGCTTGTATGAACTTACCGTAGACCCCACTTTTCCAGTAAGGAGACACGTTTTGGATCACGTTTTGGATCACGTCGTAGTTGTTGTTGTCGCCGCCTTGTTGATCCATTTGGAACGTGAAGTTCCCCTGTCTTGGGTCATTCTGGCTTGCCCAAGAAGTCAACATGAAGTTTTCAGTCATCAGCATCCCTGGAAGGAATGTGTCGGTCGGGTGATCGAAGCTCTGCCAGAGAAATGTCTCTCTCCCGTCGTCTTCAATCAGCACCAGATTCCCTGAATCAAGAAGTTTCACTAATCGGTTCGAAGAGCTTGAGACATTGGTCAACTGGATCGCTTGTCGTTCATTCCACAACTTCAGATTGCCGTCCACGAGCCCAAAGGACTTGGGGCCGACAAGCGGGAGGTCTCGGTTGGCGACCCAGACGACGATCGGAGGGTCAGATCCATAGTACCATATTCCGACATAGCTCCCGGAATCAGAGCTCCCATTCGGAGAGAAGAAGCCAAGCTCGAACCGCTCGCCCGCGGACACGAGAGTGGTTCCACCTGGGTATGTGAGTGTGCCTACTGTTATGGTGTCTCCGCTCAAGCAAGACGGAAGGAACATCCAAGACAAGAGCAAGCACGTAAAGTAATTGGGGCGTCGCATGGTAATAGCTCGAGTTCTTCAAATGGCGACGAGGTTAATGTCTCTTTGATTATGGGTCGCCATTGTTCCACCATTCACTGCGATAATACCTCATCCTCTATCATCATTCGGCGTAAGGTTGTCGGGCTTGTTTTTCTCTTTTCTTTCTTCCTCGGGAATATCACGTTTCATTGGGTTCGATGAATTATTGAAATCACTTTCGTCCTTTTTGCCAATCGAAGAAAAACAATTCCCACACAGAACGTTGACTACGTCAGAAAAAAAAATACCCCACAGGCCCGTCTAAAAGAAAATGAGCTGTTAATACCACAATAAATTAAAAACAGTCACATAAGTATTTCTGTGGAGAAAATGTAGCTGTGAAAATTAAGTGCGTATCATTCCGTGTGTGTGCATGAGAGAGAGAGAGAGAGAGTAGAGATGGCTAATTGAGGTAAACATGGTCCTTACTCTCTTCTCTGTCTTTTTTTCCCCTTCCTTCCGTTCGCGCTCCTCTCTTGGCGAACTATGGACCTGCCCAAAGTCATGAACTAATTGTGTTTATGGTGGGGCTGGAAGTGGGAAACTCCTTACATGTGCTTTAAAGCTCGTAAGTCATGTCATTTACGCACTTAATCTAAAATAGGACAAGTAGTTTGGACCTACTAAATTACAGACTCTCCATTAATAGAATCGTCACATAACAACTTACGTGAAAAAATTACCACACTAAAAAATGACACTAATCCGTCCATCAATCCCTATCTCCATCCCATGTTCCATCTCTCACTCTGTCCTTTGAACAACCACCATTGGAGCCGCCATTGGTCCCCGTTATCAAACCAATCGACACCCCCAAGTCGCCGTTCAGCCGCTGTCATCTTCTCCATCTTCAGCTCTGCCTCGTCTCTCTCTACCGTTGGCCAAGCAGCGTGTATCTCTCTCTCTCTCTCTCGCTCTCGCTCTGTCCCCGTCCCTCCTAGCGTGTGCCCCTTCCCATTGATGGGGGCGGTGAGAGACCTCCAAATTTGGAGCGATCCCTGTGTTAAGGACCTCGTCGATGAGTACAACAATATCTACACTCATGCGCGGGGGGAGAGAGAGAGAGCTCCGGTGGCAGTGGGATTGTTAAAGATTGTTGTCAATGGTGGGTAACGTGAGGTGGTCACAGTCGCTTGGTAGCGGAGGGGGCTTGGGCGGTGGGTTAGCTTCTCTATTTGTGTAGCGAATCAAAGAGAAAATGAGATGAATGTATATATTTTCATGTTTATTTCATACTGATAGGTAGACTAACACATGACATAATCAATTCTAATTAAGAGCCTACTTATAATTGGGTATGTAAAGATTTGCCCAACCTTTTGCCTTCCACGTTTGAGCATGTCTAATATGATAGGGGAGTTGAGATAACTATCAACCTAATATAATTAGATGTCGAGTGGACATTTTAATTATCAGATTTAGTACAGACCTTAAATTGGAGGCCTGAAATATTGAGATTTCAATTCGACCTACATAAAAATTGATGAAAAAATCTCTCAATGTTCAAACTCAAATTAAAACGCTCTATGTACGCCAAAACAAGAACTCTAGCGTTCATATTTTGGTTCGCGTACGTGAGGATTCACGTTCGTCTTTCTTGATCATGTGGCGCTCTTCTGACGTTCCTTTTGTGCGGCTCTGATCTTCTTTGTAGGGCTTCAGCGGCTCCACAGGAAAGAAAAAAGACGTATTCTGTTTTATATGTGTGCCCAGAGTTAACAAGTTTGACCCTGGCCCCACCATGTGCTTCTTTCTTCAATGGGAGTTCGCTCGCTGGGTAAGGCGAAGAAACCCTTACTTTTCCTTCTATTTTATATTATTTCATCTTTTGTAAACCTTGACGAAGCACAAGAAGTTTTTCTATTGACCGAAGACATTCAAGACCCAAAAAAAATTTCAAATTTCTTTTCTTGTGCGTAATCTTGAATATTATCTTTATTAGAAAAATATTTTCACGATCAAATAATAAAAATTTTATCTAAGCAGATCGCATTTTGCAAATACTCAAATTTGAGACATAATTTAACAAATCCAGTTCCTCATAACTAGGAACCAAATCAGTAATTGCTAGTTCTAAATTTGTGGAACTGGAATGGGAATCACTAGAATTGGCCAGTTTAGTTTGATACTCGGATGTAATCAAGACCAGTGCTTACCCCCAGTGCATGCAAGGGAACGTAGTTTCATATGATATTGTAGGCTTGGCTGCTTTTCACTGTCTAACGAAGGACATCTGGAGTCCTTTTTTAGGCATAGGCCTTGCAAAAGACTCGTTGATCACAAACACAATGACCGAGTAACGTCAACATGGCAGCATCCACCTGATATCAACGTTAGAGCTAGATAAGTTTAGCCGAAAATAAACAAGAGCTAGTTGTATTCACAATTGAATTTCTTAGTTGTAGTTATGAGAAAAGATATTTAGACTTGTCCTATGAAACCGATTAACAGTAACTCACGCACGATTATATGTTGCCAACATCGCATATGATTCGAAATTTACCAGATTAATAAAGCAGAATACTTTCTTGAGATGCACGTTGGCCAAGGTGGAGTCCTCTGACGGCTGGCGAAAGAATACTAAAAGAAAAAACTCGATTCATTTATCTAACCTTGCCATTGAGTTGGTTAAAAGTCCAGACTCTCTTGATTTAGTGATAAGGAAAACAAACTCGGTATATCCATTTCAGATCAATATATAACCATAGGTTTAATTAAGCATGTGAGATGAGTTAATTAATTGTGACGGGGAAAAGAAAAGTAAAGTTAATTGATTCAGAGGATAACAATGTTTTTGTCCAATTTTAGGATGAAAATGTTGCATTTGAACCACACTTTTTTATGTTTATACAAGTTAAGACTTTTCAAAGGAAAGAAAATGAGGACCGATATTGTCCTCCAAAGGTCGCCTTCGGCCTAGGTTGTCTCCTTGAAGCAACTGGTGGGTGCCCTGTCAAAAAACTCAAAGAAATAGAAAGACTCTGTATGCAAGGAGTTGGGGAAAATTACCAAAAAAGTCTTAAACCTATTGCAATTGTGCCAATTCGTCCTAAACTCTTTTTTTTTGCCAATTTAGTCCTAAACCTTTTATAATTGTGCCAATTCAGTCCATCCGGCTAAAATTGGCCGGCCCGGCTGGTTGACGCGGACGCCGGGCCGGCCGGCGAACGATTTTTTAATAATTTTTTTAATTTTTTTTCAAATTTTTTCTTTATTCTTTTTAATTTCTTTTTTTTTTCCTATCTTCTTCTTCCTCTAGCCGGCGCCGCCGGCCGGCCAAAGGCGAGGGCCGGCGAGGTCGGCCTGCTTCGGCCATTGGCGAGGCCACCGTCGCGATCCGGTGGGCGAGGTCGAGCCTTGCCTTGGTTGGGCGACGGCGGCCTCACCGTCACCGGGCGAGGCTTGCCTTTACCGGTGGCCGGCGGGGTGACTCTCGCCCAGCGATGACGGCCTCGCCGGCCACTGGCGAGGCTCGACCTCGCCATGGTTGGGTGAGGCCGAGCCTCGCCTTGGCTGGGCGATGGCAAGGCCGCCATCGCCAGATCTAGCGAGGCCGAGCCTCGCCTTAGCTGGGCAACGGTGGCCTCGCAGTTGCTAGGTGAGGCTCGCCTTCGCTAGTGGCTGGCGGGGGCAAGCCTCGCCAGTGGCCGGCGAGGCTGACCTCGCCAGCCCTCGCCTCTGGCCGGCCTGCCGGTGTCGACCAGAGGAAGAAGAAGATAGGGGAAAAAAATTCAAAAATTATTAAAAAAATCGTTCGCCGGCCAGTCAATTTTGGCCGAATGAACTGAATTGGCACAATTGTAAAAATGTTAAGGATTAAATTGGCCAAAAAAAAAAAGTTTAGGCCTGAATTGGCACAACTGCAATATGTTTAGGACTTTTTTGGTAATTCTCCCCAATGAGTTGCATAAAAAGTCTTTTTGGGCAGAGATTTTCGGAGGGAAGAAATATAGTAAACAGAACGATTATGTTTACAGTGGAAGTTAAACGTAGAGATATCAATTCGACCTACAAAAAAAAAAAAATGAGGGAAAAATCTCTCAATGTTCAGCTCGTGAACGCCCTAATAATTAGTGCTGATTTTCTGCTTTTTGGGATGTTAATCAATACTGCCTTCCAAACCAGTCAAACGGGGAGGAGGACCATCTCGAGTCAATGATTTTTTTTTTTTCTTTTTGTGGAAATATAGTCAGTCCGTGAGGAAGACTAGACACGGCGAGTCATAGGAGAACCGAAAGCAACTTGTCCCGAAAAAATAACAATGAATCACAATGTGATTTGTCCGAGCATGAAGAACCGTGCTGTCCTCCCTTTTTTCCTATGGCTAGAGATAGGCGTTGTCATTTGCCTTATTCCCGTGTTTGTTCCGTTCCGTTACCCTCTTCTGTTTTTGCTAGCATAACACGGACCTAAGCATTGTTTGGAGAGACTAGACAGAGAGATGTACTAGACTTTTCAAAGTACAACAGAAGTTCAAGACCTAGCTATTTTACCTTCTGCCGGTGATTCGATTAGTGTCCTCTTGTGATGTTAAGATTGATATTGATCGTGTCGAAACCTCCTGTTAAGGATGTGATTGGTAATAGTGACAAACTTTCTCATGGTGGGATCATTGGCGTGGAGAATTTCCCAACAAGGGCAATCTATATGATTCCTCTCTTGCTCCTAAGGCTGAAGTTGCTAAGATAATAAGGTATCCTTAGACTCCATCACGGTATGGGGGAAAAGAGATCCTCCGCTTCTTTGTTTTTTGTCTATGTTCCACAATGTGTTTTGAAGTGGGAAGGACACTAGGAGTATAAAAAGTTATTTAGTACCCAAAGAATTTTTTGAATCACTTAAGCGTCACTTTAAAGAAAAAATGATAATTTCAGTACAACTTTGATATGGATCATCGGAAATCCGACATTTTGCTAGTGTGCGCAATCAGCATTTAACCCTTAAATGACCTCATGTAGCAGGCTAAAAAGTGATTATCAGTCTTAATTGTTGCTAAAAAATAATCACTTCAATGCTAATGTTAATGAAAAAGCGATCACTTCAGTGTAAAAAAAATGTCACATTAGATAAAAAAATTAATTATAAAATTCACGAAATCTCTATAGACGGAATTTTTCGCAGGAGGCACTTAAATTATTGTTTTTTCTCCAACTTGTACTTAAGTGAGTTGGCAAATTTTTTTTGTATTAAAGAACATCTTATATAACTTTTGACGCTTTTAATGATTTTGTCTCTTTAGAAATGAGAAGACGTGAACTTTCTTAGGTGGACATCGGGACCACCCCCAAAAAAGAAAGGAGCAATGTGTGGGAAGGCCAGTTGGGCGCCACTTCTGCGCATCTTATTCTTGTCCGCCCCCACCATCTTGTAGTGGACGTTGTCTTTCCCCGACGACTTTGACTTTTGTCCTGATTTTGAGGGAATGCAGGTTAGCTTATTTAGCGAAAAACACCCAAAAAAAAATTGAAAAAAAAATATAAAATAACATTGTGGTAGCCGGGGGGATGCGGACAGATAGGTCCAACCAGCGACTCGCATGTACTATTGCAATGATTTATACGTTGGTGGTCCCCTAGAACCGCCCAATGATCAGTAGTTCATTGGCCTTATTCTGATGCTGATTCCGTTCCACTGTTCTCTTCTATTTAGCTAGCGTAACATGGACCGCAATGATGTTTGGAGAGCCTAGACAGAGAAATATATTGTACTTTTCGATGGACCACACAAATTTAAGACCTCACTGGCTTGCCTTTTGCTGGTGATTTGATGATATTTGCTGTTTTTTTTAAGGGGATTAGAGCTCTTGTATGGAAATTCTTGCTTATATGCAATTAAGGATGAGTCGGTCTAGGATCAGCTTACCGATGGAGGAGGTTTAGGCGTTCGAAGACTTAATGAATGGAATAAGGCTACTGTTTTGCATTCTTTGTGACATCTCCTGTTCCAGTCCTGTGTTTGGACTTATCTTTTGAAGAATTGTAGAGTGAGGGTTGCAAAAGAAATGGTGGAGTTGAGGGATGTGATTGGTAATGGCCGCAGAGTTTTCTTATGGTGGGATCACTGGCATCCTTGGAAATTAATTCATGGAGAATTTCCCAAGGAGGGTGATGTGTTCAGCATCTCTGGGAGGAATGCCGGTCGGGTGATCGAAGCTCTGCCAGAGAATTCTCTCTCTCCCGTCGTTTTCAATCAGCACCAGATTCTCTGAATCAAAGTTTCGCTAACCAGGTCGAAGAGCTTGAACCCTCGACATTGGTCAACTGGATTGCTCGTCCTTCATTCCACAACTTTAGGGTGCCGTCCACGAGCCAAAGGATGTGGTGGGGCCAACGAGCGGGTCTATCTGGCTGGCAACCCAGACGATGATAGGAGGGTAATACCTGCCACTGGGAGAGAAGAAGCCAGAGCTCGAATCGCTCGCCCGCGGACACGAGAGTGGTTCCTCCCAGGTACATGATTGTGCCTACTGTTATGGTGTCTCTGCTCGGGCAAGATGGAAGGAACATCACAGACAAGAGCAGGCACGTTAAGTTATTGGGGAATCGCATGGTAATAATTGGAGTTGTTGAAGTGGCGACGAGGTTGACGTTAAGTCATTCGAGCATGTCCAATGAAATAGAAGGGGAATTGAGATAACACGTCGATCTAATTCAATTAGCTATGAAGCAGACATTGTTACTACCAGAGTTAGTACAGGCTTTCGGAGTAGAGAGGTCTGAAAATTTTCCATTATTCAACGCATGCGCCATGACAACGGCTAAACTTATGGAGCTGCGGCGTTAAATCATTGCGAGCTGGCGTGCACTCACGGTTGTCGCTATTGAAGTTTGCTGTTCTTTCCTCTTCGTCAACCCTTTCTTTCTTTGTTCTTTTTCACTACCAATAACGGGTATCCTAGATCGCAACTCATTCTATTGGAGGGAAGAGCACTAATGTTTATTTCTCTCTCTCTCTCTTCAAGAAATTTACAACTTATATAATAGAGCGTAGTTTTATTGGTATACAGAACAAAGTATTAAAAAGTAACTTTTCTTTTGTATGCTATTATACCACAGGCTTACTTTTCTCTGTCTTCGTTTAAGAAAAGAAAGAGTTATTGGCTCCTCTTCTTTGTCCAGGCCATTATAAAAGACTCTTGACACCTATTTAGTAACCGGTTAATTCTTGACTATTTATATTCTTTATTCTCCGAACAAAAAAAAAAATTAAAAAATTCATTTGATAATGTCAACTAATTTTTTTTATTCTCGAAAATAAATTAGAAACAAAATCAAAGAATAGAAAAAAGTTATTGTTTTAGTCCGGATAATAATTTTAAAATCAAACCAATTTCTTATTTTTCTTTTCTTCTACTTCCTTATCTAGTCGATTGCCTGAGCCTCGCCCAGGCACATTGAGGCCGATCTACCCAAGCCACTATGAGGTTCAACCTCGCTGAGGGCCGGTGAGGCTGGCGATTGGCTATATGAGGAAGAAGAAGAGGAAAGGAAAAAAGGAAAAAAAAACTCATAAATTTATTTTAAAAATTTATGGCATAAAAAAAATTGAGAAATGTGCATCAATCACATTTTTGCTTCTTATTTTATTTTAGAAATAAAAATTTTATGTAATTATCAAATGTTTTTGAATGTTCAAAAACTTCTTCAAAAAACAATATAAAAAAATAATTTTTCAGTAGAAATTGTTCCTAAAAATAGAATAGTTACAGATCATACCCTTAAAATCAAGCACGATGACCTAGTCGCAATAAAGCCAACACGGAAGCATCCATGGGGTTTTATAATAGAAGCCAGCCAGTTATGTCCGCAATCGAATTTCTTAATTGCAGTCGTAAGAGAAGACCTCTACACCTGTCCCATTAGACCCGATCGACCCTAGCACGCCTGAGTAATTGGACCTTCATTTTTCACGTAATCAACTCTT
Source organism: Eucalyptus curtisii (assembly GCA_017140595.1). Lineage (NCBI taxonomy): Eukaryota > Viridiplantae > Streptophyta > Magnoliopsida > Myrtales > Myrtaceae > Eucalyptus > Eucalyptus curtisii. Next base: position 19,030,935 of record CM029494.1, read on the forward strand.
CCCATCACTACGGTCAAATAATGAGACTACTTCACAGAGGTCCCATTTCCTTACCAACGAAAAATCTAAAAATAAGGTTACATGTTTTATATTATAATACGTCGCCAACATCGCCTTCAGTGATTGTGATGCCTGCACGATGCGTAATACTTTCTTCAGAGCCCTGTCAGGCTGTCAGGCTGTCAGCCAGTCAGCCAGCGAAAGAGTATTAAAAAAAAAAACTCAATTTATTATCGTAACTAATCATGTTCGTTGAGCCAGTTAACGTCCAGATCCTCTTGATTTAGAGACACAGGAAAAACCAGCTCGATACATCCATTTCGGATCAACATATGACCATAGGTTTTATTAAGCACATGAGATGAGTTAATTAATTGTGATAGGAAAAGAAAAGTAAACTTAATCAATTCAGAGAATCACAATATTTTTGTCCAATTTACCAGGAGATTATTACGTTTGAACCACTTTTTCTTATGTTTGTACGTGTTGGGCTTTTCAAAGGGCAAAAGGTAGCGATCTTTCTCTTTAGAGGTATACGTATGCCTCTGGAAATATTAGGACCTTCAGTCAGGGGTGTGCATGGTCTAGGTGGACGGTTTCCGACCTAGAACCAAGAACCGCTAGCTAAGAACTGGTTCTGAAAAATTGGAACCGGGAACTGTCCGCTAGTTGCATGGATCCACCCGGGAACCGGACCGCTAGTCCGGTCTAGTTCCCAGATGGATCCATAGAACCGATCCAACCTCCGCGCCTTCCCATTTTCGCCCTCCCCACAGCTACTTATTTTGGCTCTCCCGACCATGGTAGCTTTATTCTCCTCAAGTACTAGCGCTGCGGCGGCGGCGATCGCAACCCTTGCGCCTCTTCCGTCCCTACCACCACCACCATCTTTGCCACCACCTCCGCCGTCTCCCACTCCTCCCTCAAGACTGACAACGAGGAGGACAATGGGGACAATGAGCCATTCTTAGACTTGGAGTTCATCCTTGTCCTCGAAAATGAGGACGATGGGGGGACACCTGAGGAGGGGGAGGAGGAAGAGGGGAGGTAGAAGTGGGACGAGCCCAACAACAAAGAGGACGATAGTGACAGTGAATGCGGAGGTGGCGACGATGTGGAAAGATGGTTCAAGTTCGAGGGGGAAAAGAGAATCAACTCATTGTTTCGCCAAGTTCGAACTAAGACTCAAAGGGAGATGAGTAGATCTTGAGGTGTGAACTAAGAGAGATGAGATGGAGTAGGAGAGTAGTGAATTGAGATAAGATGGTGATTGGAGCTCTAAATTTTAGATTTGTTGATTTCGAATTCTTTTAATATTAAAAATTAATATTATTATAATATAACCGGTCCAGTCCAGGTGGACGGGTGGGCGGATCCGTCTTTGGAAAAAGGAACCGAACGATACTCCACCGGTTCCCATAAATTGGAACCAGGAATCGGATTGGTTCCTTAGGAACCACCGGTTCCGGGTGGTTCGGCGGGTCCCGATTTTTTTTGCACACCCCTACCTTCAATCATTTGGTTGCTCGAGGGGGAGGGTAGAGAGGGGGATTGAGATGTATTAAAAAGGTTTTTGTCATTATAATAATTTTTGGACAACTGTGAAAATAATAGCATATCATGAGTCACAAATTCTTAAAGGAGTGGATTCTACGATCCTCAAAAAATTTAGAATGTGTAGGTCAATATTTAAGGGTATGAGTCTTCTAACATTATAATTGAAGACAATGGGTTAAGTGGGCTCGATCCTATGATACTTGTGTGTGAGTGCGCGATTAGGTGCAGTTAGCACTCGCACACTCACTAATCATAATTGGCACTAATCCTCATTTATTTTTTTTATTTTTTTGTCTATTAAGATTTAGATTTATATTTATAAAATAATATTTGTGTCATATTGAAACAACATAACTGCTCGTAATAAATTTATAGTTATTTTTCATTTAATTCCAAATTTATTATTTTTGCCTAAGTGTTGTTAGGGGCACTTTCAACCTTTGGAATATTGTATCTATTCCCACAAACTTATGAACCTATGAAATGTTGTATTTGTTCAATCATTTTGCAAAAGTTATAAAATTTGAAATTCCAAAAAAAAATAATTATTTCATTTTTCTTAATCCAAATTTTCAACATGTCTTTTGAGAAAATATTTATTCACTTTGCAATATTTCCTGAAGGGTTGCTTTTATTCTAAAGACTAAAATAAATTCGTCATTTCTTGTCTCAATTTCATATTAAGTTTCTAAAATTATAGTTATTGTTTTCAATTGTGTCCCTTTAAGAGTTTCTAAAAAAAACAGAATTGCTATGTGGTATTATTATTTGAGACTTTGTTATATCCTAAAGGATTTTTGCTAGAAACCTTTAGAAATATTGTTCAACAAATAATTTCTTAAAGATAGCATTTAAAAAAAAAAAACCACCAAAAACCCCAAACTTTGCTTAAAGTGACAAATTTACCCAAACTTTTTTTTTGTGACATGAACAACCTTAAATTTTGATAACTGTGACACATTTACCCCAAACTATATGACCAAGGGCATTTTCATCTTATTTTTTTATTTTTTTTTTTTCCTTTTCTTTTTTTTTTTTCCTTTTTTCTTCTTCTTCTCTCTTCCCTCCACCGACCATGGTGGAGGGAAGCCGGACTCAGTGCGAGGGTGGGCAAGGGTAGCCCTTGCCCTCACATAGGTGTTGCCCTCGCCAACCTAGGCGAGGAGAGCCCTCGCCAGATCCGACGAGGGCGGCTTTCGCCTAGGCCGGATCCGGCGAGGATAGCTCTCGCTCGATGCCGACGAGGGCCGCCCTGCTACGTCGGGCGAGGGCCATCCTCGTCGACGGCAAGGGTCAGCATCCTGCCCGTCAAATCTAGCACCCCTCGCCTAGGCTAGCTAGGGCCGTCCTCGCCGGCGTTGGGCAAGGGATGCCCTCGCCTGATCTGGCGAGGGAGGTCCTCGCCCGACGTCGGCGAGGGAGACCCTCGCTCATGTCTAGCTTCCTTTTGCCATGGCCGGCGGAGGGAAGAGAGAAGAAGAAGAAAAAAAAAAAGAATGCCCTATAGTTTAAGGTAAATGTGTCATGTGGATACAAGTTCATGGTTTTTTGTGTCACAAAAAAAAAATTAGGGTAAATATGTCACATTTAATAAAGTTTGGGTAAATTTATTTTGCAAAGTTTGAGATTTTTTGTGATTTTTCCTTCTTTTTTTTTCATGCCTTGAAATGGAATTCCACTTTTCCTTATTGATTTTCCCCAACAGGAGGTTTAAGCATTCGAAGACCTGATGAACGGAATAAGGCTACTGTTTGCATTCTTTGTGGCATCTCCTGTTAGACTCCTGAGTTTATACTTATCTTTTCAAGGATTGTAGAGAGTGGGTTGCAAAAGAAATAGTGTAGTTGAGGGATTGGATTGGTAATGGTCCTAGAGCTTTCTATGGCAGGATCATTGGCATCCTTTTGAAATTATCACATGGAGAATTTTCCAGGAGGGGTGATTTATGATTCCTCTCCTCGTTCTAAGGCTAAAGTTGCTAATATCACAGGATTCTTGGTGGACTTGGCCTTCGACCAGGTTAGTCTTGTTTCATGCCTCTTTATAAACTCATGTTTTCTAACATGAATTGACAAGATATATTATTTTATTAGACTACTGCATAGGAATTATGAGCATTCCTATTTATTTTTGTGAAGGTCGACCTTTTGCCTTGATGTGATGGTAGACCTTTACCATTTAAAACCATTATTTTTTTCTTTTTTGGTACCATTGCGTGTTAAAGGATATTAACATTTTAGTACAAACAGGTAAAATGGAAAAGAAAAGATTTCGACTTTTTAGAAATGTCAGAGTATCGTAACAATCTTAATGAATACGTGGAAAATGACTGCATTTGTCGACCTTCCTATCCTCAGCTAACAAGTTTTCACCACATAATGAAATATAATCAGTCAAGTCGATTTTCTTCTAAAGAAAAGTAGAACTTTTTAACATGAAGGAAAAAAAGGCACCATTCTACATGGCATCGATGAGATAAAGACGGTAGTACCAGTTCGGTTCTAGCACTTGGAATCATGAGCACCACGGAGTTATATCGTGCATGGGAGAAATAGAACTTCAAGCCTTTTTTTTTTTTTTTTTTGTCTTGATTAAGTTTCTTTTGAAGTAAGAAAAGGCCAACTTTCTCATATCAAGATCAGAACCCACCACCCAAGAAGGAAAGCCTCGGAGTGAGTAAACGGAGACCCATAGATCCAACCGGCAACTCAGCATGAGTTTTACCGAGCGCAAAGGCATTAGGCAATTCTCTATTGTTTGTAAATTAGGCTTTCCTTCCCTTGAGGTGAATGTTGACTAACCTATGCTGTGAAGCGGATGTTTAAGGCGACCGACCAAACATCACTATGAAATGTACAAATTTTTAACACATAACAATAACATCTGAGAACTGAGGGATTTTTTGGTCAATTCAAAACGTGAGATTTTTGTGGATCATGCTATAGTGGGGTGGATTGCGAGTTTCATAGGATGACTATAGCCCCGAAAGGGAATTGATTTTACAACTCAATTGCAGCACAAGAAACTTATTCTCAAGAAGGAACAGTGCTACAATTGACAATAATTATCTTTTAATGTGATCAAGGAGCCGATTTGCTATGTTAGTATTGTACAGTCTAAGGCCGAGGAGAAGCATCAGCTATCAACATAGAGTAAACTGTATTTTGCCGGAGGAGAAAGGACTATCATGGGGCAAAAATTGAGGCATTCCTAGTTAAACAAACGCCTGATGGCTAAAGATTTCGGCAACTAAGATGTGGAATAGATTCGAGGAAGATCTGACATTACCGTCCTTGTTGCTGAGTAGTCGATAACACCATGCTCAACTCTGGTTTGCTGGAAGAAGCTGTTGTAGAAACGCCTGTCCTAACTGCAAAAGCCGGTTTTTTCGGAACTGGAAGAGTCGCACTTTCACTACCGAGCATGAAAACCGCATTTGACATTGTGGGGCGATCACTCGGGTCTTCTTGCACGCATAAAAGCGCCACGTTTATGCACTTCAAAACTTGATCTCTCTTGTAAGTTTCGTGCAGCACTTGATCCATCAAGTCCAATGCTTTATCGTCATTCCATAATTTCCATGCCTGCACAATTGAAGCTTTAGTACATTCAGAGAAAAGGGCAACAGGAAGTGGATAAAGCAAAAGAAAGCCACAGCAAATGGACTGTATTCACATGAGTAAGAAGGCTCATTGTTCCTTCGGACTGATAAAAGCCCGTGTTACGTTTCCCGCTAACAATCTCCAATACGACAACGCCAAAGCTAAAAACATCAGACTTGAATGAGAAAAATCCATCCAAAGCATACTCCGGAGACATGTATCCACTGCATTGGAGCATCAGAACAATAAGTTAAGTAAGTTGCAGTCGGAATAACGAAGTTTCACTACAGATATTAAAACGTGATAATGTGGTGAGTGCCTTGTGTAGTGTCCAACAAATTCTTTATCCAGACGAAAATAAATGGTATGTGCATCTACAAAAACTTACTATGTTCCAATCACCCTTTGCGTGCTTGCTTCAGTTTGTTTTGCCTCAAATATACGTGCTAGACCAAAGTCGGAAATTTTGGGAGTCATCTCTTCATCGAGCAAAACGTTGCTAGTCTTTAGATCTCTGTGGATGATTCGTAGCCTAGAATCTTGGTGAAGATAGAGCATTCCTCGTGCAATTCCCAAGATAATCTCAAAGCGTGTCTCCCAGGTTAGCAAGGAACACCTTGTTCGATCTAGCAAGGTTTTCATTTTTCATGAAGGTAGCAAGTCTTTTAATCTTACTTCGTCAGACTGACTTAAAATCTTTATGAAGAGAAAGAAACTGTGGAGTGCTACTACCTATTACAGCGATGCCTTGAAGCATACAAGGGAACAAGAACATGAAATGAGGTGCTTACCAAATATGAAAGAATCTAAGCTTCTGTTGGGCATGTATTCATATAGCAACATTTTTTCATCTCCTTTGATGCAATATCCTACTAATCTGACGAGATTTCGATGCTGCAATTTGGCAATCAAGATGACTTCATTCTTAAATTCCTCCAAACCCTGTCCCGATCCACTCGATAGCCTCTTTATTGCAATTTCCTGTCCTCCTGGAAAAGTAGCCTAAAACAAAGTTAAAGAACATATTACTTAATCACAGTGACCTCGTCAACAGCCCCAAATGGTAAAAGAAGCAACCGTTTTATTTACCTTATAAACAGAGCCGAAGCCGCCTCTTCCAAGTTTGTTCTCGTCCGAGAAGTTATTGGTCGCTTGTAAAATAATTTCCAAATCAAAAAATGGCACTTCTATGCCTTTCTTATCTTCCTCTCCAAACTGGCATGAGTCCATCCACATTTTGATCCGTCTCTCACTGTCGTGTAGACGAAAGTTGAGATTTTCCTGAGTGCTCTCCCTGCTCCCTGAAGTGCAACTCTAGTCACTAAGGCTCTGTTTGGCAACTTGTCAAACAATAATAATTTCTATTATTTTATTTTCGAGAATAGATTTGGAACAGAAATTCGTTTGGTAAAATTTTTATTCCCATAAACAAATTTCTATTTTTTTGTTATCGGAAATAGATTTGGAATAGACTCGAGAAGTAAAAAAAAATGATTCTTTGTTCCCGGGAACAATTTCAGAATCAAGCCAACCCATTTTTTCTCTTTGCTCTTCTTTTGTCTTCCCTCTTTTCTCTTCTTCAATTGCCACCGCCGCCAACGCCAATTGCCGGCGACTAGTCCGGCGAGGTCCGGCAAGCTCACGTGAGGCTCGCCGGTGGCCAAGCGAGCCTCGCCTGACCGAGCGAGGCTCAACCAAGAGCTTGGCCTAGCTGCTAACAAGGCTCGATCTTGCCAGCTGTTGGGCGAGCTCGGCCTTGCCAGATCTGGGCGAGGCCGTTCGCCCAACCACGCTCGGCTGACAACGCTTTGGCGAGGTCACCGGCCCTCGTCTGGCTGGTCACCGATCATCCCAAGGCCGGCAACCGGCAATCTTGGGAAGAAGAGGAGAAAGGAAAGAAAAGAAGGGAAAAAAGAAAAAAGAAAAAATAATAATAAAATTATTTTAAAATTAAAAGAAAATGATTTGAAGTATAAATTTTGAGAACGGTACCAAACGCAATTCTATTCTAGAAATTGAAATTTTAGACAGTTACCAAACGACTTAAAATGCTTAGAAATTATTCTCGAAAACAGAAGCGTTACTAAACACGCCTAATTATTTGCTATCTTATTATTGTAGATCGATAATGACAGATAAACAGTAGTATGTGTTTGATTGAGAACGGTACCAAACGCAATTCTATTCTAGAAATTGAAATTTTAGACAGTTACCAAACGACTTAAAATGCTTAGAAATTATTCTCGAAAACAGAAGCGTTACTAAACACGCCCTAATTATTTGCTATCTTATTATTGTAGATCTGATAATGACAGATAAACAGTAGTATGTGTTTGATTTGTGATTACCTTGCATACTACCAAGCTGCCTTCTCATGTAAAATAAGCCACCGAATACAAGGATGAAAATTGCAGCAACGGCAGGAGCAACTATATACACAGGTTTCACTTTCTGACTTCTCTGCGATGATCCTCCTCCTTCAAAGTTATTATTTACTACTGCTAGGGAAAAAAAGAAAGTGTAAGTACTGTATTTTGGACACAAGTGAACGAAAAATTTTAGACACGGGGAGTCGTTAAGGGCAGATGAGGAATTCATAGTCCATGGTCACACTCCCTCTTATAGTCGATGAAAAAGAGCAATTCTAGTTGGTGCAAGTCCGAGACTCTGTCATTACGTTGCGTGCATAGACCATACAAGTAACCGTAAAGGCAGATGCTAATTGACTCCTTGACAGAGTCGACATATCTCGGGAATCTTGGGCAGGAGACAAACCATAGCTGTGTCTGTGCTGGTTTCAAGCTCTTCTGGCGTACCCATTATAAATTCCAGAACGCTGAAAATATAGACATTCACTGTATGGAATTTGTCAGTTTGCTTTAGGAGGAGCAAATCATCCAAGGAGCACTCTAAATGATAGACCATGGAGATAGAAAATATTGATTTGGGGGCACAACATAATCTACTACTACGGGGACCTTTAAAACCTAATGGCTACATTTCCTTCTAATCCGTTATTCATGAATACAGTAGCTAAAGTTGCGGGTCAATTTGCAAGATCAACATTCTTACCCAGAGAACAATTGACGCTGAAAGGATTCCAACTGAATCCTGAGTCGCAGAGGCACCTTGTCATTCCATCTGATGCATTTTTGCAAGTCGCATTTGGCCAATTGCAGTCTTTGATCGTATTGCAGAGTGGCTCTTCTGGAGCGATCCACTCAATTTTCACTTCACTTTTCACTTCACTCAACCCAGTGCTGAAGTCTACACACCTGCTACTCACACTAAATGGCAATGACTGGTTAGGCTGCTGATTGATTTCCATCAGACCACCACTTGTGCAATTGGATGAATTGACTTGGATGGTAAATGTTCGATCTTCTGGATTGATGTTAGTGACTCTGTAGTCACTTTTGTGCCATTCAAAGTAAAGCTGGTCAGTTGTGCTGTTGCAGTGAAATGCAGAGTATAACGGATCGCCACAGTCTTGTCTAGTGCTTAAAGGGTAGGGGACTAAATTAGTGCCACAAGTACTACAGCTCCTGCTACTTCCTATAGAAGTCAACATTGAACAAATATCAGCGTCAACGCTATACACATTCACTTGCAACTGAACTTTAATCGTACATATTATTCATGGCTGAAATTGGGATAGCATCATTCGCTTGCCATATGCAGGGGACTAGAATACTTGGTTGGAAGACGCTTGCAATAAAATGACATTCAAGAGCACAAAATATGAGCAAAGTTCCTAAGTTCATCAAAGAAGGCATACAAGAAACCACCAAAGATTATTAAAATAAACAAGTAACAGCACAAGTCAGAAGGTCACAAACACAAATGATCTTGGAAAGGAAAAAATGTCAGGTCAAAAGGAAATTAACCTATGTCTGAAAGCGGGACTCGAACATAGAGGCTTTGACCATCTTGCGCAAGCTCCTGCATATTGTCTAGAGCTTTTGACCAAGTATAGCATATCAAGTTGTCGCTCCCTCTACGCTGATTCTCCTCGAACGAGTAAGAGTAAGCCTGGCAGTTTCCGTCGTCGATGCACTTTTGCCTGCATCGCTCCTCGTCGTCTACCTTGAACCGACGGTCGGGATTCCCAGTCTTCATCATCTTCAGACTCAAGAAATCACTGGTCCGCTCGAACATCTGTGATTTCCTACGGCACTCCTTAAGACGCAGCTCGAACCCCGGCAAGCACTTGCACATGGTCTTATTGCCATTCTCATCGTTGCAGCTCTGGAACTCTGGGCACGCATTGAACACGCTACACCGGCTCGCCGGCTGGAACCAAAACGGCTTCGATTCGTTTACCTGCTTGAATTACTGAATCTGGCCGTCATAGTTCATGACCAACCGGTAGTTTTCGTGCGAACTCTGATTAGCCGTTGTGCTATTAGTGCTATTAAAGAGCAAGGAAGAGATGACTTGAAACATCTGATCGGGTCGTATGAAGTTCCCATAGACCCCACTTTTCCAGTGAGGAGTCACGCCCCGAAACACTTCGTAGTCGCTGGTGTCGCCTCCTTGAACCCGCTGGAACGTGAATTCGCCCTCTTTCGGGTCATCCTGGTTTGCCCAAGAAGTCAACTTGAAGTCGTCGGTCATCCGCATCCCAGGAAGGAACGTGTTGGTCGAGTCATTGAAGCTCTCCCACAGAATTTTGCTTCCATTGTCTTCCTTCAGCACTAGATTCCCCGTATCAAGAAGCGTTGCAAACCGGGTCGAAGAGCTTGAACTCGTGGCATTGGTCGACCAGATCAGATGTCCGTCGTTCCACAGCTGCAGGTCGCCGTTCAGGAGGCCAAATGATGCTGTGCGGCCAACAACCGGCGCACTACGGTTGGCCACCCAGACGACGATCAGAGGGTCCGACCTGTAACACCATATTCCGACGTACCTCCTCGAGTTGGAGATCCTGTTCGGAGAGAAGAAGCCAAGCTCGAACCGCTTGCCGGCGGACACGAGAGTGTTTGGTCTTGGCCCTCCTGGGTACGTGATTTTGCTTAATGTGCCTCCTAGGGTGTCGCTGCTGCTGGAGCGAAACGGAAGGACTATCATAAACAAGAGCAAGCGCCTGAAGTTATTGGAGCATCGCATGGTAAATTAATGGAGTTCTGGGAATGGCGATGGGGTTTAATGTCTCTTTGATGCCGGGTCACCATTGGCAGACCATTCACAGCAACACCTCCTCCTCATCCTCATTCACTGGAAGGATGTCGGCAAGCACGTGAAGTTAACAAAATCGTTCAATTGGGGAGAAAAAAAAAATCCCTGCGCATAACGTTGACTAAGTCAGCAAAGAAATACTCCGTAGGCGGGTCCTCCAGGAATATGTTTAGAAACATTTCTGTTTGTAGGATTTGGGATCGACTTGATTTAGTGGAAAGGAATTTAAAGAAAAAAACGCTAATAATTATGTGATTTAGAGGAAACTATACAGTTATAAACCTATCGTACAGAAATCGATTTAGTTTTAAATTTTTCTATTTTGTCAATTTAGTCATAAATATTTTAACAATTTGCTAATTTAATCATAAACATTTCAATTGTGCCAATTTAATTCTAAACTTTTTGATGATTTGCCAATTTAGTTACTATTTGTTAATATAGTCATTTCGGCCAAATATCCTTATAATATGTTTAAGATTAAATGACAAATCTTAAAAAGATCTAGGATTAAATTAACTTTAAAAAAAAAAAGTTATGACTAAATTTCATTTCAATCAAGATCCTACCTATAGTTGGGAAGGTCAAGATCCCAACTCAGTGAGTCATTTCTTTTGTGATTCACTTTTGGCACCTCAAAGGCTGACTTGCCTTGATTGAATATAGGTCGGTTCCAGGGGAATACGTAGAGAAATCATCAACTCGACTTTTTGCCTCCAAATTACATAATCCGTGGTTTTTACTATGAAATGCGTTTCATTTATATACTGATATATCATTAAACGAACCTTCATCTTTGAGCATGTCTTATGAAATAGAAGGGCATTGAGATAACTATCAACCTAATATAAGTAACATTAGAGCACACATCATAATTCATAACCACCAGATTTAATATAGACTTCAGACCAAAGGCCTGAAAGTCCTTTTTGATCTAAGTCTGCTCTTTCCATTATTCTACACAAGGGCCATGCATAATAAAGGGGGTTGCTATAAGAAATGGGAATTTTCCAAATAAAGACTCGAAATAAATTCATTTTTTTGAATAAAAACTTGAAGTGGACATTGTTTCAAATAACGACCTGAAATGGCTATATCAGTCTCAAAGAAAAACCTGAAATTGTTATATTTAATTCAAATAAGAGCCTCACCTCACTAGCTCACTGGCTGGCAAAAAATTCCGACCAACTAGAGGTATTTTCATAAAAACACAATTAAAATTAAATTAAACTAAAAGAAAAAAACATAGGCAAGAGGGGCTCCTCTTGCCTGTGGCTACTGCCCCATTGTCGATGGGGCGACGGTGTTGGTCGGCGAGGTTGCTAGTGCCTAGGTGATGGCGGTAATCCTTGCCGATCAGAGGAGAGGGCCAACAAGCCCTCACCAAAGGCGGGAGAGGACGATGAGCTAGCGACCCTCGCCCAACACTAGTACTTATTGGTTAAGTACCATAATAACCAGGTATGAACACATCCTCCTATGCACAACCATCGCCTCAGCCAAGCACTCCTGCAGATACTACAGAAGCCGACAATACAGCCAAGCACTCTTGCAACAAGGCCTTATTGAGATTTCACATTCTTAATGGGTGGCGTCAGTTTGGAGAATTCTCTTCCCTGTTGAGGGGATTTGTAACGGAAGAAGAGTCTGCATGATCTCTTTGAGTTCAGCAACTGCATTAGTCTGAGATTTTTTCCCAAGATGGGGAATGTTTCTTCAGCATCGTTTGTAACTGGACAATTTTTGGCAAAATATCCCTTTTGATTGCAGATGAAGCATCGATTTGACTTTTTGTGGCCTAAGCGAGAGCCATCGGTGCTTGCGTGAGGGTCGGCGACCCTCACCTAGGTCAAGGTGAGGGCGGGCAACCCTCACCTAGATTTGGGAGAGGGTGACCCTCTCCTGCCTTGGGTGAGGACCTCGCCTTCTATTAGCAAGGGTCGCTGACCTTTGCGCAAGTGCCGGCGACCTCGCCGACCACCATCACCGCCCCCATCGACTATGGGATGGCGGCCACAAGTAGGAGGGAGCCCTCCCTCTTGTCTCTATCTATTCTTTCTTTAATAATTTTTTTAGTTTGTTTTTATGGAAAAAAAATAAAAAGACGAAAGTGCCCTTATCACATAGTGAGTTAAGGCTATTCTTTGATATTGATATGATTAGATGCTTATTTAAAACAAGATAAATTTCAAATTTTTAGTTAAAAAAATAATGGCACTTGAGATTCTTATTTGAGAAAATATATACTTCAAATTCTTATTTAAAAAAATAAATGCATTTTATGCCCTCTTTTGGAATTTTTCCATAAGGAATTGCAAATTCAAAACTTTTGAATTTATAGAGGTAGGACGTTAAATCATTGAAAGCTGGAGTGAGCCTCATGGTTGTCGCTATTAGCTAGAGGGAAGCATATTTTGTACATTTATGTCTCTCTCTCCCTCTCTCCTCAAAAGAAATTTCTCTCACTAGACTGATTAATCCAGTCCTGCTCTTGCATAGGCCTATGAAAAGACTCATCATCAAGTGGGTACACAATGACCTAAATTTCATTCACGTCAACGCGGAAGCATCCACAGGCTATTAAGGCAAGAGCTAGTTTTATTCTTTGCACTTGTGAGAAAATGTACTTAGATTCTTTCTATTAAACCCAATTAATTAAAACACAGGTCACCCATAATTTAATTGGACATTCATTTTCAATCCAACCAAAGAAAAGTTGTCGAATATATTCTTATCACATGATTAATTCATCCAATGATTCTAGCCATAGAATGAAATTGCTTTGAAAAGGGTGACCCAGTTAATTAAAACACAGGTCACCCATAATTTAATTGGACATTCATTTTCAATCCAACCGAAGAAAAGTTGTTGAATATATTCTTATCACATGATTAATTCATCCAATGATTCTAGCCATAGAATGAAATTGCTTTGAAAAGGTCTCATCAACCTACTGAGTTTATGTGAAAATCTTAAAAGATTAAGCACGTGAAGATGAGATATAAAAATTGTGATGGGAAAAGAAAAGTAGAGGTCAGAGGATCAAAATATTTTTCTGTCCAATTTACCAGAAAACTATTCAATTTGAACCACGCTTTCTATATCTACACAAGTTAAACTTTTCAAAGGGACAAAAGGGCCTGATGTTGCTCTAATAATCATTAGGACATTCAATCGTGGGATGCAACTGGTGGGTGACCTGTCAAAAGTCGGAGAAATACAAAGACTATGTATAAAGATGCTTCAAAAATCTTTGGGGAGAAAGTTTGTAGGAAGAAATAGAGTAAAAATAGATAATTGAGTCAATAGAATAAACACCCGACGGACTCTATCGGTATTTCATACTATACAAATAGAGCGATACAACCTCTTGTACGTCCAGTCAAAATTAAAACATAAACATAACAATACAATCTATGTTAAAGGAAAAAAAAATTTCAAAATGCTCCATTCAAAGATGCTATGCTTAATACGTTCTCTTCATGCAAATTCATAGAATATTCCGCACTATAATTTTGTGTTGGTTTCTGCTAATCGGATGTTACTTTAGTATTGCCCTTCAAACCAGTCAATGGGGATTAGGGAGGACCATCTCAAGGTAATGGTCCTGCGAGAATATTTGCGAATCATGAGGATCACGGCGAGTCACAATAGTACCGAGAGTAACTTGTTCCAAACAGATAAAAGATCCCGATGTGATTTATTTGAGCATGAAAATATTAGGAAACCCCATTCTCCTCTTAATAATAATAATAATAATAATAATAATCGCGTGTGAAGGCCAGTTGGATGCCACTTTTGCTGCTGCTCAACTTTCTTTAGGTAAAAAAACAAAAAACTTTCTTTAGGTCAATATCAGGCAACCCCCCTCCTCCAAAAAAAAAACACAATCATCGCGTGTGAAGGCCAGCTGGATGCCACTTTTGCTACTGCTTCTTGTCCTCCACCATCATTTTGGAGTGGACTGGACGAGGTAGCTGAAGGGATGCAGACCCATAAATCGAAAAAATTATTCAAAATATCCTAAAATTATCACATCTTTTTAAATCCAATTTGAAGTCTTTTGATTTTATTAATTGATTCTCTATTTTAAGCGAAAATCATCAATGCGGACATCAATTATCTCACATGATCATTGATAGTGACATAAATAACTTTTAATAATATATATTTTTTAATTTATTTTTTATTTTCTTTTCCTTTTTTACTATTTTTTTTTTTTTCCCTTTATTTTTTTTCTCTTTTTCCCTTGTTTTCCCCGCTGTCAACCATCACTAAATATCGCCAGTCGTTGGCGTACGGGGCCTGCCCTCTTCGTCCTTGAGTGAGGGACACCCAACTATAAGCTGATGAGGGTAATCCTTGCTTAAACCCTCACCCCTTGCTGCGAGGCTTGGCCATGGTTGGCGGAGAGATAAAGAAAAGAGAATAAAAGAAAAAAATAAATAAATTTAAAAAGTATTAAAATATTATTGAAAATTGTTCACGTTAATCTTTGAAGATAAGACGGCCAACATTTATGTCCGCAATTTCAAGTTAAAATTAGCCGAATGAAATGAATTGACAAAACTTGAAAGAGTTTAGACTTAAATGGCAAAATAGAAAAGTCTAAAACTGAATTGACGAAAGTGCAATAAATTTAAGAGTCCAATCGTTTCACGGAAAATATCGTTTCCAAAAAATATTTTTAAAAAAGCCATTTTCCAAGAATATAACTATATTTTTCGATATTCAGTTGAAATCGAAAATGGAGTGAAAAATAATTTTCATTATTCGTTATCCGATTTGATTTTTTAGGAAAAATTACCAAAAAATTTGAATTTGAATTTTATATATTTTTTAAAAATTGAAATTAATGATTTTATCTTTTAAAAATAGAATTTTTATTATTTTTAATTTATCTTTTTTTTCCTTTTTCTTTTCCTTCCTCCTTCCTCTGCCGCCACATGCTTCGACGATGGCCAACCGCCTGATGATCGATCAAGACATAGATTCCCATATTTGATGAGCTGGAGCCTCGCCCTTGCTAGATCTAGCCTTGGTCAAGGTTGGAGTTAGCCTATGGTCGGTCACTAGTCACCACAGTGGTTGGCGACCGCTCAAGGAAGGCGAAAAAAAAAAAAGGGAAGAAAAAGAAAATGAATAAAAAAACTCAACTTAAAAAAAAAAAGAACACATAAAAATAAAAGGAAATTGTGATTGGTGAAAGAACGAGAGGTGACCGAAAAAAAAAAAAAAAAAGAACGTGAGGTGGAAGAAATTATGAAAAATGTTTTCCATTTTTGGAAATGGAAAACATTTTCTTTGCCTTTGAAGGTGTTTTTTCAAATAGCGAAAAATGTTTTTCTTAATTAGTTCATTTTTCATGAAATGAATGCTGGAAAATTCAGAAAATATTTTTTCAAAAATTATTTTTTGTGAAACGAATGGAACCTAGGACTTTTTGGATAATCTTTTCCTGTAGATCGAACTGGCAACTCACACATACTCACTCTTGCAAAAACATTTTCGTCATACTCTCTTGGAATTTAAGCATGTTGAACCTGAGAAAAAAGGTCCAAATGACGGTTTGTGTGTCTAGGAGTGAGTATAGTTTCAAGATAGAACTAAGAACTTGAAAATCAATACGATTCCATATTCTAGGATATGTAGGATATATTCCATGTTCGACGAGCACGTTCCTTATTCCTTATAGAACAAGTTTTTGTGTTTTTCTTGTTCTATTTTTTCACACGATCATATAGCATTCCATGATGTCCAATAATAAGTGTGTAGTCCAAAACCATTAGTCTAAGTTTCTATTTCTGACGATATTCATAACCAAGACTTCTACTTTGTTTATATTTCATAATTTTCGTTTGTTTAAATATAAGTTGTGTAGTAAATTATAATCATTAAAGGTGGTAGTTCACTGTAATCGTTTAATTAAGAGTATAAGTGGAACCTAAGTAGACCGTTGAACTTGTGACTGGGTAGATTTTGGGTTTCTAAGTATGCATGGTAGGTTTCAATAGAGAGATTCTAAATTTTAGGTGGAATCTAGATGGAACCTAGAACTACTCATCTCTATACGTGCCTCCCTTGCCTTTACTTTCTCCAATGAATTATGAACCCCAATTCAATCCTACATAGAAGGTCTCATGTCCCTTGGAAAGGTACTCGAAAACTCATAACCGATCCCAATGTGTTTAATTTTGCTATCTCTTTACTCACTTTCGATATTTTCCGAAAAGGAAAATTTGCAAGATGGCACTCGTTAATATAATGTTTTATATTTCGATAGCAAAGAGGGCAAAATAGAGGAAATCTTGGAAAGAATATGCATAAATTAAGAGACGCATTCGATCACAAAAAGACAAAAAAGTGGGAACTGCGCACAAGTCAGGCCCAAACCTGACTCCGAAGCGGGCTTCACGTCGAAACACAAAAGCCCGCGATGATTCCTCGAAGCTTAAAAAAAAGCAACCATCCTTTTCAATTCAATTCCCCCGCCTAAACGAAAATATAAAACCTCTCCCTCTCCGCGCGCGCTCGGTGCCGGGGCGTTTGATGCCATGGAGAGAGGCCTGATCTCGGTGGACCGGTGGGCGGAAGGGAGCCAGGCGTACTTCCTCACCCACCTCCACGCCGACCACACCCGTGGCCTCTCCCCCGCCTGGTCCCGGGGCCCCCTCTTCTGCTCCCGCCTCTCCGCCAACCTCCTCCCCTTCAAGCTCCCCGGCTTCGACCTTTCCCTCGACATGCCCACCACTGCCCCGGTAACCTCGCTCGCGCCCCGTCGCCTCCTCGCACCTGCTCGATTTAATTCCTCAATCGAGCCGTCGAGGCTCGATCGACTCGTGCACTGATTGATGAATTGCGTTTTGGTCGATTGGTTTCTTTTGGGTAGGTGCGGTCATGTACTTGTAAATGAAAGAATGCTGCTGGATCATTCTTTGGCATGCTTTGCTCACTCTGGTCTTCTGACTTTTTTCCTTAAAGATTTGGGTGTGGCCAGAATGGCTGCAAACGATGCATATTCTTGGTTTTGATGGACTATTCACAACTAAAACTTCTCTCGCCAGAGTCCGAGCTGTTCCTCGCTATAGCTTTACCTTGGATACTTTGGAGGGATTAAATAAGATGCATCCAACCATAGGAATCATGCCTTCTGGTCTTCCTTGGGCCTCAAAGCCACTCGATAGAAATGAAAATTGCTTTGATTCCCTAGCAAGGTCATACTACAATAAGAAAGCAAACGAGGATGCTTCCAATGAAGAAAGGTTGCATCCAGAAATTTATACTGTTCCATATTCCGATCACTCTTGTTTCATGGAGCTTCATGAATTTGTACAACTTGTCCAACCTATTAACATGAGGGGCATTGTTTTATCGTCATCCTGCTACATTGATCCCTCGCACTATTTTGGCCACTGCAATGGAGTATGCCAAACATTCCAGAGAGTACAGCATAAACGCAAAGAAAGTGGGAAGGAACATGTAAGGGTTGTTCGGGCAGAATCCTCCGTCAAAGCCAATGATTCTAAGAGAAAAGGACGAAAATGGGGTACTGTTGGAGTTTCTGGTGTTTATATGAGTAGAGCGAGTGCATTGAGACGAAGACGGTGTGGTGCAAAAATTATGGAGGATAACCATGCTGATTGATCTTGCGGCACTTTCTGTGAACATGCTTATTTAGCGGATGCTGCTTCAGCAAGTTGGACTTGAAAATTTACTTGTGAAGTTATATATCCAAATCTAAATTGTAGTCAAAAGCAATCCTTCCAACTTGGATCATTCTCACTACTGTTAATATCGAAATGGCTCAGCATTCCTGATCAAATGGTGTAAATATTGCCTCCCTTAAATATGCATTCACATTCATGGAAGAGATCATTCATCTTGTCTGAGTCAATCATTTGGAAGCCGCATCCCAATAGTAACTGACTGCCACTTGGGTCCCTATGCAGTTCTCTGTCTAGGCATCTTTCATCTCTCACATGCTATGAAGAGGTAGCTTCTCTTTTAACTCTAGTATAGCTCTAAGAGATGGAAAATGTGGCTAGTAATATTTTATGCTCTCCAAAGCCTTTAGATGTTCATCTTTATGTGGTCCATCAAAAGCTTCTAGATTCTGAAGGTTCATTCAAAGTACAGAAAAACGGAGATATAGAAAAAGAACAGTGCACTTCAAAATCACTACAACAGTTTGTTCTCTATCAATCGTTTCATGAACTGCAATTAGCCAGTGAGGACAGGGTCGTCATTAGCAATTCTGTAAGACCAGTGTGAAGCCTTTGAGTTATCGTGTGAACGCAATTTCTATCGGGTTTACCTAGGGGAGTTGAAGGGAATAGAAGGAGGTGGTCATGATAAGGCAATGAATGGAGTAGCATCATCGTCTACGTTGCTGGTCCGGCTTTCCAACATGCGAATGACCGGACGCTCGGTTTTCTTCCTCCACTGCTTGACTAAGACTGGTCAAAAGTATCTTCTTCGTTTCCCCAGTGGCCAAAGTCTTGCCTGTGTTTCCAGTCGTGCTTGATCTTGACCTGAGGAAAGATTGTGATACTGCGTCGTTACGGCTTTTCGACGTTTTAGTCATGGATATAGCTAAGTTGGCACCTTAAATAAGGCTGCCTGTTGGGACCCAAAAATTGGTACTTCGTACCACCCAACCGATTCTTCCAATTTCTCATTTCACGGCGTGGATTTTAAGGATGTTCAAGTTTGGCATATGTTCTTCTAATATGGGCCTGGAGTTTATAAATTGCGCAATCAAGCATTCGGGTCTCTCCTTTCCTAATCTTAGCAAATCGAACCGGCCACAGCGGTCGTTGCGATCGGAAAGTCTGATGTCAGCAGTGTTTATGTCTAGCTATCGAAATTTTGCTTAATTTGTCTTGAATCCTCGTTTCTGCAGATGGGTCCATGATGAGTTTGAACGATTCTCTCCCCTATTTTATAAGACCTTTTTTCGTTGATCGAAAATGTTTTCCCCAACCAATTCATTTTCCATGAACCGAATGCCAAAAAATCCGAAAAACGTTTTTGTGGAAGTTATTTTTCATATAAGGAGCAGAGCCTTAGTGTTAGCTAATTTTATCTTGCTTTGCTGATTAAATGAGTTCAAAGTTATTATGCAATTATCTGTTGTCTTGAGGAGGATTTTCACAAACATGTGCTATGCAGTGGATTCTTAAGGCAACCGAACATACACTACAATGAAATATGCATAAATTTTAAGACATAACAGTAACATCTCAGTGATAAGTAAGAGGGAATTTTCGGTCAATTCATAAACTGACATTTTTGCGGAGTATGCTAGAGTGTGGTGATTGTGAGTTTGATAGGATGACGATTACCCGAGAGAAAATTGATTTTACAACTCAATTGCATCAGAAGAAACTGATTACAAAAGAAAAGTACAGGAAATGACAGGAAAAGAGTCTGCTCTGGTGATCAAGCAGCCGATTCGGGGATGTTAACATTGGAGCATCGGCAATCAATAGGGAGTGAACTGTATTTTGTTGGAGGAGAAAGGAGCATCAAGGGGCAAAAATTGACGCATTCCTAGTTAAACAAAATGCCTGATGGCTAAAGCTTACGACCATTAGGATGTGGAACAGATTCAAGGAAGATCCAACATTACCGTCCTTGTTCCAGAGTAGTCGATAACACTGCACACGACTCTGGTTTGCTGGAAGAAGAAGACGTTGTAGAAACGCCTATCCTAACTGCGAAAGCCGGTTGCTTCGGAGCTGGAAGGGTCGCTGTTTCACTACCAAGCATGAAAACTGCATCTGACATTGTGGGACGATCACTTGGGTCTTCTTGCACGCATAAAAGCGCCACGTTTATGCACTTCAAAACTTGATCTCTTTTGTAAGTTTCGTGCAGCACCCGATCCATCAAGTGCAATGCTTTATTGTCATTCCATAATTTCCATGCCTGGGCAATAGAAGTTTCAGTATGTTCAGAGAAAAGGGCGACAGAAAGTGGGTAAAACAAAAGTAAGGGACAATATATATTACATGTGTGAGAAGGCTCATTGTTCCTTGGGATTGATAAAAGCCCGTGTTACGTTTGCCGCTAATAATCTCCAGTATGACGACACCAAAACTAAAAACATCAGACTTGAATGAGAAAAATCCATCCAAAGCATATTCCGGAGACATGTATCCACTGCATTGAAGCATAATAAGTCAATTAAGCAAGAGTTGGAATACTAAAGTTCTACTGCAGATGTTAAAATGTGATAATGTGGTGAGTGCCTTGTGTAGTGTCCAACAAATTCTCTATCCCAATGAAAAAAAAATTGTATGCGCATCTATAGAAACTTACTATGTTCCAATCACTCTTTGTGTGCTTGCTTCAATTTGTTTTGCCTCAAATATCCGTGCCAAACCAAAGTCGGAAATTTTGGGTGTCATCTCCTCATCGAGCAAAATGTTACTCGTCTTGAGATCTCTGTGAATGATTCTCAGCCTAGAATCTTGGTGAAGGTAGAGCATTCCTCGTGCAATTCCCAATATAATCTCAAAACGTATCTCCCAGCTCAGCATCCAACACCTTGTTCGATCTAGCAAGGTTTTCATTTTAATTTGTGTAGGCAGCAAAGTCTTTTAATATAACTCGATCAGACTAACTTAAAATCTTTATGTAGAGAAAGAGACTGCTATGTGCTACAAGTTGTTACAACTATGCACTGAAGAATACAAGGGAATAAGGACATGAAAAAAGATGCTTACCAAATATGAACGAATCTAAGCTTTTGTTGGGCATATATTCATATAGTAACATTTTTTCATCTCCTTTGACACAATATCCTACTAATCTGACAAGATTTCGATGTTGAAGTTTGGCAATCAAGATGACTTCGTTCTTAAACTCCTTAAAACCCTGTTCTGATCCTCTCAATAGTCTCTTCACTGCAATTTCTTGTCCTCCTGGAAAAGTAGCCTAAAACAAAGTTGAGGAATGGATTACTTAATCACCGTGACCTCGTTAAGAGCCCCAGATGGTAGAAGAAGAAACCATTTTATTTACCTTGTAAACAGGCCCAAACCCGCCTCTTCCAAGTTTGTTCTCATCCGAGAAATTATTTGTCGCTTTTAGAATAATTTCTAAATCGAAGAATGGCACGTCTAGGCCTTTCTTATCCTCCTCGAATTGGCATAAATCCATCCACATTTTGATTCGCTTCTCGCTGTCATATAGACGAAAGTCAGGATTTTCCTGAGTGCTTTCCGTGCTCCCTGCAGTGCCAGCTTTAGTTACTAATTGGTTCAATCTTATTATCGTATTTCTAACAATGATAGATGGAAAGTATGTATTTGCTTAGGGATTGCCTAGCGTACCACCGTGCTGCCTTCTCATGTAAAATAAGCCACCAAAAACAAGGATGAAGATTGCGGCACCGGTAGGAACAACTATATATACAAGTCTCACTTTCTGTCTTGCTCGTTCAACGTTATAACCTGCCACTGCTATAGAAGAAAAGAAAGAGTAACTACTGTATTTTAGAGAAAATTGAACGAATAATTGTAGACACGGGGACTCGCCAATATGATAAAAGGACAGATGTGAGTGCATGGTCATAATCCCTCTTATAGTCTACAAAAAAGAGCAAGCTTATTTGGGGCAAGTCCAGGATTCTGTCATTACATTGCATGCATACATCATACTCGGGATGGTAACTGTATAGGCATATGCTATAACACTTTGACAGGGTGAACATATCTCGAGAATCTCGGGCCCTGGACAAATGATAGCTATATTTGTTCTGGTTTCGAGCTCTTCTGGATGATCTATAATTCCAAATGGAAGCTGAAAATATAAATGTTGACTGTGAAAATTTTCAGTTTCTAGGAGCAGCAAATCATCCTAGCAGTGCTCTAAATGTTAGACGGAGCTGGGAAACAATCATTTGAGGGCACGAGAAAATCTACTACTATATCGACCGGTAAAACCTAATGACTATATTTCCTTCTAATCTGTTTTTTTTTTTTCGGTTGTTATTCACGAATAAAGTAGCTAAAGTTGCGTGTCAATTCGCAAGATCAACATTCTCACCTGGAGAACAACTGATGTGGAAAGAATTCCAATTGAATCCTGAGTTGCAGGGGCACCTTTCTATTCCATCCGATGCTTTCTTGCAAGTTGCATGTGGCCAATCGCAGTCGTTGGACGAATTGCAAATCGGCTCCTTTGGATTGCTCCACACAATTTTTATTTCTCTCGACCAAACCCTTCCCAAAGAGTCTCCTGCGCTGGAGCCATTCTGTTCTCCACTACACCCGTTACTCACATGAAATGGTGAGGACTGGTTAAGCTGCAGATTGATTTCCATTTGACCGATACTTGTGCAGTCCGATGCATTGACTTGGATGGTAAATGTTCGAGCTTCTGGATTGACGCTAGTGACTCTATAGCTACGTTGGGGCCGTTCAAAGTAAAGCTGCACAGTTTCATTGTCGCAGCTAAATGCAGTGTATACCGGATCGCCACAGCTCCAATTCGTGCTTAAAGGGTAGGGGACTAAATTTGTGCCGCAAGTTTTACAACTCCTCCTAGTAGATTCTATGAAAGTCAACATTGCATAAATATTAGCAATGGTGAATATGCACATCCACCTACAATTAAACTCCAATCATACATAATATTAATAGCTGAAATTGGGATAGCGTCATTTGTTTTCCATATGCTGGTTGACTAGAACGCTTGATTGGACGGCGTTTGCAGTCAAGATAACTTTTAAATGCACAAGTAGGAGCAAAGCTAATGACTTCATCAAAGAAGGTAAATCAGAAGCCACCAAAGATGGTTAATAAGACAGCCACAGCTCAAGTCAAAAGGTCACAGACACAAATAATTTTGGAAAGGAAAAAAAGGTTGAGCTGGAAGGAAAGTTTCTCTATTTTCTTTCTTCCTCAGGAATATCACGGTTCGTTGTGTTTGATGAATCAGTGAAATCATTTTCGTCCTTTCCGCCAATCGATGAAAAAGAATTCCCACGCGGACCGTTGACTAAGTCAGAAAAGAAAACCCCCATAGACTCGTCTAAAAGAAAATGTCGTTGTGAAATTTAGTCCTTATCATTCCATGTGAGTGCGCGTGCAACAGAGAGACAGTGTACATTTGGGTGGCGGCACTCTACTTTCATGCCCGCACACACTCATGAAAACCGGACCAGTAACCGTGGGAACTTGAAATAAGACCAATTCCTATGACCAGTTCTGTTTGATTCCTAGTTCTACCCTTGACTCATGATCACCCCTAGTGAGGGGCTCAAGAGTGACCGAGGAGCGAGGTAGGTGTAACTGAGAAATTTCGTCGGTTCAATCCGGTTCCTCATAACTGGGAACTGAATCAGTAATTGCTAGTTCTAAATTTGTGGAACTAGGATGAGAACCACTAGGATGAGAACCACTAGAACTGACCAGTTTAGTTCAATTCTCGGATGTAATCGGGACCAGTGCTTACCCCAGTGTATGCAAGAGAACGTAGTTTCATCTGATATTGTAACGTAGGCTTGGCTGCTTTTCACTGTCTAACGAAGGATGTCTGGAGTCCTCTCTTATGCATAGGCCTCGCAAAAGACTCGTTGATCACAAACACAATGACCGAGTAACGTCACCATGGCAGCATCCACCTGGTATAAACGTTAGAGCTAGATAAGTTTAGCCGAAAATAAACAAGAGTTAGTTGTATTCACAATTGAATTTCTTAGTTGTAGTTATGAGAAAAGATATTTAGACTTGTCCTATGAAACCGATTAACAGTAACTCACACGCATGATTATATGTTGCCAACATCGCATATGATTCGAAATTTACCAGATTGAAAAAGCAGAATACTTTCTTGAGATGCACGTTGGCGAAGGTGTAGTCCTCTGACGGCTGGCGAAAGA
The DNA here is from genome assembly GCA_017140595.1 of Eucalyptus curtisii. Classification (NCBI taxonomy): domain Eukaryota; kingdom Viridiplantae; phylum Streptophyta; class Magnoliopsida; order Myrtales; family Myrtaceae; genus Eucalyptus; species Eucalyptus curtisii. The sequence continues at coordinate 19,055,163 of CM029494.1, forward strand.
ATACTAAAAGAAAAAACTCGGTTCATTTATCTAGCCTTGCCATTGAGTTGGTTAAAAGTCCAGGCTCTCTTGATTTAGCGATAAGGAAAACTAACTTGGTATATCCATTTCAGATCAATTTATAACCATAGGTTTAATTAAGCATGTGAAACGAGTTAATTAATTGTGACGGGGAAAAGAAAAGTAAAGTCAATTGATTCAGAGGATAACAATGTTTCTGTCTAATTTTAGGATGAAAATGTTGCATTTGAACCACACTTTTTTTATGTTTATACAAGTTAAGACTTTTCAAAGGAAAGAAAATGAAGGACCGATATTGTCCTCCAAAGGTCGCCTTCGGCCTAGGTTGTCTCCTTAAAGCAACTGGTGGGTGCCCTGTCAAAAACTCAGAAATAGAAAGATCCTGTATGCAAGGAGTTGCATAAAAAGTCTTTTTGGGCAGAGATTTTCGGAGGGAAGAAATATAGTAAACAGAGCGATTATGTTTACAGTGGAAGTTAAACGTAGAGATATCAATTCGACCTACATAAAAAAAAATTGAGGGAAAAATCTCTCAATGTTCATCTCGTGAACGCCCTAATAATTAGTGCTGACTTTCTGCTTTTTGGGATGTTAATCAATACTGCCTTCCAAACCAGTCAAACGGGGAGGAGGACAATCTCAAGTCAATGGTTTTTTTTTTTTTTTTTTTTTGTGGAAATATAGGCAACCCGTGAGGAAGACAAGACACCGCGAGTCATAGTAGAAGCGAAAGCAACTTGTCCCGGAAAAATAACAATGAATCACAATGTGATTTGTCGGAGCATGAAGAGCCGTGTTGTCCTCCTTTTTTTCCTATGGCTAGAAATAGGCGTTGCCATTTGCCTTATTCATGTGTTCGTTCCGTTACCCTCTTCTGTTTTTGCTAGCATAACACGGACGTAAGCATTTTTTGGAAAGACTAGACAGAGAGATGTACTAGACTTTTCAAAGTACAGCAGAAGTTCAAGACCTAGCTATTTTACCTTCTGCTGGTGATTTGATTAGTTTCCTCTTGGATGTTAACATTGATATTGATCATGTCGAAACCTCATGTTAAGGATGTGATTGGTAATAGTGACAAACTTTCTCATGGTGGGATCGTTGGTGTGGAGAATTTCCCAACAAGGGCAATCTATGTGATTCCTCTCTTGCTCCTAAGGCTGAAGTTGCTAAGGTAATAAGGTATGCTTAGACTCCATCGCGGTATGGGGAAAAAGTGAGCCTCTACTTCTTGTTTTTTTGTCTATGTTCCATAATGTGTTTTGAGGTGGGAAGGACATTAGGAGTACAAAAAGTTATTTAGTACCCAAAGAATTTTTTGAATCACTTAAGTGTCACTTTAAAGAAAAAATGATAATTTCAGTACAACTTCGATATGAATTATCGAAAATCCGACGTTGTTATATTTTATTGAATTTTGCTAGTGTGCGCAATCAGCATGTAACCCTCAAACGACGTCATGTAGCAAGTTACAAAGTGATTATTTTAGTCCTAGTTGTTGCTAAAAAATAATCACTTTAATGTCAATCTTAATGAAAAAAACGATCATTTCAATGCAATATATATATATATATATATATATCACATTAGATAAAAATTTTAATTATAAAAGTCATGAAATTTCTATAGATGAAATTTTTCGCAGGAGGTACTTAAGTTATTATTTTTTCTATGACTTGCACTTAAGTGAGTTGGCAAAATTTTTTTATATAAAGTGAGTACCGTATATAATTTTTTACATTTCTAGTAATTTTGTCTTTTTAGAAATGAGAAGACGCCAACTTTCTTAGGCGGACATCAGAACCCACCCCAAAAAAGAAAGGATTTTGAGGGACGTGGTCTTTACCCCGACGACTTTGACTTTTGTCATGATTTTGAGGGAATGCAGGTTAGCTTATTTAGCGCAAAACACCCAAAAAAAAAAAATTTGAAAAAAAGTTATATAAAATAACGCGTGGCAGCTGGAGGGATGCGGACACATAGATCCAACCAGCGACTCGCACGTACTCTGCAATGATTTCTACGTTCGTGGGCCCCTAGCACCGCCCACCAATCAGTAGTTCATTGGCCTTATTCCGATGCTGATTCCGTTCCACTGTTCTCTTCTATTTAGCTAGCATAACATGGACCGCAATGATTTTTGGAGAGCCTAGACAGAGAAATATATTGTACTTTTCGATGTACCACACAAATTTAAGACCTCACTGGCTTGCCTTTTGCTGGTGATTTGATGGTATTTGATTTTCTTTTTTTTAAGGGGATTAGAGCTCTCGTATGGAAATTCTTGCTTATGCAACTAAGGATGAGTCGGTCTAGGATCAGCTTACCGATGGAGGAGGTTTAGGCGTTCGAAGACTTGATGAATGGAATAAGGCTACTGTTTTGCATTCTTTGTGACATCTCCTGTTCCAGTCCTGGGTTTAGACTTATCTTTTGAAGAATTGTAGAGTGAGGGTTGCAAAAGAAATGGTGGAGTTGAGGGATGTGACTGATAATGGTCACAGAGCTTTCTTATGGTGGGATCATTGGCATCCTTTGGAAATTGATTCATGGAGAATTTCCCAAGGACGGTGATTTATGATGCCTCTCTTGGTTCTAAGGCTAAAGTTATTAATATCACCAGGTATTCTTAGTGGATTTGGCCTTCGATCGAGTTAGATCGTCTTGTTTCCATTCATGCCTCTTTATGTGAACTCATACCACTTAATGTGGTATGTCGCCTACATTACCTTTCCAAATTGCGACGCCTGCATTATCATTTGAAATTCACCCGACTAATAATGCCGAATACCAAAGGCATGTCAGCAAAGTCGAAGTCCTCCGTTGACAGCCAACGAGAGAATATTATGAAAGGAAAAAGCTCGATATATTCAAATAGTGTCGTTGTGATTAACTAAGTTCATTAAGCTAGTTAAAGTTTCAATCTCCTCGATTTAGAGACGAGGAAAACTGACTAGATATGCCTGTCTTGATTAGCATACAACCATATTTCTAATCAAGCACAGGAGATGAGATAATTAACTGTGATGGAGGAAGGAAAGTTGAAAGTTAATCGATTCGGAGGATAATAATGTTCTTGTCCAATTTAGCAGGAAACTATGGCCTTTGAACCAACAAGCCTATTTCTTTTTTAGAATGTGTATACAAGGTAGACTTTTCAAAGGAAATAGAAAAGGGACCGATACGGGAAATATCAGGACGTTCAGACTGTATGTGTCAATAGAGTTTCTTGAAAAGTCTTTTGGGCAGAAATTTTTGAGGCAAGAAAATAAAGTAAAAAGGCCAGTTGGGTGTCGCTTTTGCTTGTGATTCCCTTTCTTCGCACCTGCATTTTAGTTATTGACTTAATGATGCGTAGAATTTTTTTATTTAAAATTTTCTTTTTTTCCTCTCTTTTTTCTCCTCCTCTAGCGGCAATGGTGACCAGCAATGAATGGCAATGACCGGTGGCGGCGGCGGCGGCGATGGTGACGATCGGCAATCGGTGGCGGACAATGACAGGCGATGAGTCTCCACCAGCCGATTAGGAAAAAGAAGAAAATAAAATAAATAAAAGGAAAAAGACCACAAAAAATCCCAAACTTTGCCCAAAGTGACAAATTTACCCCAATTTTTTTTTGTGACATGAAAAACCCCAAACTTTATAAATTGTGACACATTTACCTCATTAAGGGCATTTTCGTCTTATTCTTTACGTTTTTTCTTTTTTTTTTAAAATTTTTTTCTTCTTCTCTCTTCCCTCCGCCGGCCATGGCGGAGGGAAGCCGGCGCTGGCGAGGGTGGCCCTCGTCGGCGTCGGGCGAGGTGCCCTCGCCAAACGCCGGCTTCCCTCCACCGACTCCGCCATGGCCGGCGGAGGGAAGAAAGAAGAAGAAAAAAAAAGAAAAAAAGTGTTTAAAAATAAAAAGACCAAAATGCCCCTATGATTTAGGGTAAATGTGTCACACAAATGAAAGTTCGGGGTTTTTTGTATCATAAAAAAAATTTTGGGGTAAATGTGTCACGGTTAGTAAACTTTGGGGTTTTTCATGTCACAAAAAAAAAGTTTGGGATAAATTTGTCACTTTGGGCTAAATTTGGGGTTTTTGGTGATTTTTTCCCTAAAAAAAATGACTTATACCTAGAAATTGTTCCTAGGACAAAAAATTAATTTTTTCTACTTCTTATTTATTTTCCAAATCTATTTTTTAGCTACTTTTTATTTTATTTTATTTTATTTTGAGTAATAGAATAATTAACTGATGTAAACAAAATGAATTTTTGTTCTTTTTATATTTCAAAAAATAAAAGAACAAACAAACAAAGCGATAGGAACGCTACCATGTGGGCCCCTAAATTCCATTAACGGCAACGAGGAAGCATCCATGGGGTATTAAGACAAGAGCTAGCCATGCTTAGCTAAGAATAAATGAGAGCTAGTTGTATTAATTGCATTTGTGGGAAAAGATATTTAGATTCATTCTATTAGACCCAATTAACCAAAACATGCATCACCCATAATTAAATTGGGCATTTTCAATCCAACTGAAGGAAAGATGTCGAATATGTTCTTATCACATGATTGATTTTTCTAATGATTCTAGCCATATAATGAGACCGCTTCGAAGAGGTCCCATTAACCTACCGAGTTCCTGTGAAAATCTTAAAAGATTAAGCATGTGAGATGAGATAAAAAAAAAAAAAAAAAAAAAAAGAAATTTGTGATGGGATAAGAAAAGTAGAGTTCAGAGGACCACAATGTTTTTCTGTCCAATTTTTCAGGAAACTATTGAATTTGAACCACGCTTTCTATATCTACACAAATTAGACTTTTCAAAGGAACAAAAAGGACTGATGTTGCTCTAATCATCATTAGGACATTCAATCGTGGGATGCAACTGGTGGGTGACCTGTCAAAAGTCGGAGAAATAAAAAGACTGTATGTATAAAGATGCTTAAAAAGTCTTTGGGCAGAAATTTTGTAGGAAGAAATACGGTTAAAATAGATAATTGAGTCAATAAAACAGCCACCCGCGCACTCCATTGATACTTCGTACTGTACAAAAAGAGCGATGTCACCTCTTATATGTCCGGTTGAAGTTAAACATAAACATAACAAGACGATCAATGTTAAGGAAAAAAAATTCAAAATGCTCTATTTAATACGTTCTCTACGTGCAGATTCGTAGAATATTCTGCACTATAATTTTGTGCTGGTTTTCTGCTATTTGGTATGTTACTTTAGTATTGCCCTTGAAACTAGTCGATGGGGAGGACTATCTCAAGTTAATGGTTCTGCAAAAGTATTGGCGAATCGTGAGGATTACGGGAAATGACGAGTCACGATAATACCAAGAGTAACTTGTTCCGAACAAATGAAAGATTCCAATGTGATTTGTTTGAGCATGAAAAATTGCGTGAGCCTTATCCCCGCCTCCCCCTTTTTTTTGGGTGGCTAGAGATGGGTGTTGTCATTTGTATTATTGCCGTGTAGATTTCAGTTCCATCATTATCTTCTATTTTGCTATCGTAACATGGACATAAATGGTAACCTATGTGATATAGTGACAAAATTTTCTCGTGGTGGGATCACTGACTGGCATGGAGAATTTCCAACCGAGGGCGATCTATCATGATTCCTCTCTTGGTCCTAAGGCTGAAGTTGCTAATATTACAAGGCATGCCTAGTGGATTTTGGTCTAGGACTTGGGACGAAACGAAAGATGTTACAAGACCCCAATGTGGCATGAGAAAAAGAAGCTTTTAGTTTCTTGTTTTTGTCTACGTTGAACTTTCTTTAGGTTGATATCAGGAAATGGCGAGTCACAATAGCACCGAGAATAACTTGTCCCAGAAAAGTAAAAAATCCCAATATGATTGGTTTGAGCATGAAAAATCGCGTGGGCCTTATCCCCGCCTTCCCTTTTTTTGGGTGGCTAGAGATGGGTGCTGTCATTTGCATTATTGCCGTCTAGATTTCGGTTCCATCATTCTCTTCTATCTCTCTAGCATAACATGGACCTAAATGGGGACTATGTGATATGGTGACAAGACTTTCTCATCGTGGAATCACTAAATAGCATGGAGAATATCCAAACGAGGGTGATCTATCATGATTCCTCTCTTGGTCCTAAGGCTGAAGTTGCCAATATTACAAGGCATGCCTAGTGGATTTGGGTCTAGGACTTGGGACGAAACGAGAGATATTGTAAGACCCCTTTTGATAGTGCTAGTACGAGCACCTAGAGGGGGGGGTGAATAGGTGCACAAACAACTTTTGCAAAATATAGTATAAAACTTTACTTTTAACCTGAGTCAGATTAATAATAGACTTTGTAGAGAAAATTAGACTCTAATAACTAAATAGAGTTGCGAACAAAATAAAAGAGTTCAGGGAAGAGAATAAGAACACTAGGTTTATAGTGGTTTGGCTTAATCCAAGCCTACGTCCACTCTCCCGCACTGACAGCCCACCGGCTGGATTTCACTATGAATCAAAAGAGTCGTTATAGTATAACGTCCTTGATTCCACAGTGTAGAGACTCTGCTACACTTCCTCAAGGCCTCACAAATGTCTAAACTCTCTTTTTGATTACAAATTTTCGCTCAACAATTGAATCAGCAAAGAACAAGGAGCTTCAGACTTTGGAATTTATCTATCATGCACACACTCAAATAACTAGAGCATCTTCCTTATATACTCCTCCATGCCTTCATATCTGTTGGCACCTTCCAAAGAAGTTCTTCCAATCTACCCGTTGGATAGAATCAATTAGGGAGATCTTGAGTTACTTAAGGAATGTGATGATAGCCCACCAATCCTGCTCGCCCATACAATCAGGATCTAGGTTTCCATAAGTAGAACTTTCCAAGTATACTTCGCCAATCAACGGATCCAATTTACTCGTATTGATCTCAAAACGAATAATAGATCTTGAGATGCTATCTCCAGCCGTGAGAACTTCTTTAGCTGCTTGAATCAAATCCTTAAAGAAATACTCGATTCTGGATAAGTCTTCTTCATCGGTCTAGAAACTGTCAATGAGGGCGGACTTTAAAACTTGAGTCTGGCGGTCTGGCGATCTTCATACTTTGACGGAAGAGTCTGCAAGTCTTCAGACTAGACTGATGGAAACGTTTTGTCAGCTTCAAAACAAATAAGGAAGTTTTCTCCAACAATCTCCCCATTTTTTATGGTGACAAAACTTTCCTGCAGATTTGGATACTTTTGACCTGCAAGACAATACTCAAGCAAACAAGAATATCTCATAAAAGATAAATGAGTTAGGGTAAAGATAGTATCGAATCTGCATCCACAAGAAATAAATTAGTCCTGTAAAAACAACTATCTTTGCCATGAATACCAATAATGCTTAAGATACTGCAAGCATTTAAACGATCAAAAACACAATCCAAACCAGTCACAACCAGACAAAAGATAAAGTCAATCCAAAATAATCAAATCTGTAACTTCTCCCCCTTTTTGTCAACAGCAAAAGGTAGAGAAGATAAAAAAAGATAAAATTAAGATGATTTGAGAATGTGAATGAGGGGTGTGTTTGTTTGTGTTCTTTATTTCTGTTTATGAACAGATTTTTTGTTTTTTTGTTCCCGGGAACAAAAAAAGAACAGAAACGCGTTTGTTTGCATTTTTGTTCCAAATCTGTTATTTTGTTCTCGGGAACAAGAAAAGAATAGAAACAAGAAACAAAAAAAAGTTGTTTCTTGTTTGTTTCGGAACAATTTTTTGGAACAATTTTTCTCTCTCCACTCTTTTCTTTTCTTCTTTTTCTTCTTTTCTTCTTCTTTTTTCTTTGGCCGGTCGCCGGCCTTGGCCATGGCCGGCGACCGGCCGTCGAGGGCCGGCGACCTCGCCGGAGCGTCGCCGGCCCCCGGTGAGGCCGAGCGTCGTCGGGCCCCTGGCGAGGCTCGGCCTCGCCTTGGCGGGCGAGCTCGGCTCGGCCGGGGCCGGCGAGCCTCGCCGTGGCGGGCGAGGCCGCCGGCCCTCGTCGGCCACTCGCCGGCCCTCGTCGGCCGGTCGCCGGCCATGGCCAAGGCCGGCGACCGGCCCAAAGAAAAAAAATGAAAAAAATGAAAAATAAAATAAAAATATTTAAAAATTAAAAGAAATAAAAAAAGAACACAAATTTACCAAACATGTTTCTGTTCTTTTTTTATTATAGGAACAAGTTTACCAAACGCATTTTTTTGTTCAAAAACTATTCCCGGAACAGAAATAATTTTTTCTATTTCGTTTCCGGAACAAAAAAAAGAACGTAAACACAAACAAACGCACCCCGAGCTGAAAATCTCCCATAGACTTGACAGTCTCCTCCAGCTTTCTCAGATCCTCCTTCAGTTGCACTATTTCCTCACCCTTAGCAGTTGCTTGAACTTGAAGATTAAGGGCTTGAACTTGATCTTGCAAAGAAACTGAAGAGGCTTGATGAGCATTCTGCAGGGTTTGCAATTCACATCCCAACGCATAAACCTGGACTTTGATCTCCATAAGAATTTCAGGCAACCTTTTAAAGTCTGCTGAGTTATCAGTTTGAGTGCTTGCTTCAGCATAGTCAGTTTGTGGAGTATAGCCAGATGATGGACCTTCAGCACGAGCATCCAGACTTGGGGATGAAGCCTCATTGCCTTCTTCAGGAAATTGAGAGGCATACACATCCTCTGGATCGGCGGCAGAACGACTAACATCATAACTAGTAAAAGCAAGTAGAGGAATACCTCCTTGATGAGCAGCTCCCCTTGTGTCAGTGCCTTCAGGTGGAGAGAAGTACTCTTCTTGCTCGAGCTCTTCTTCAACGTTATGATGTTCTTGTGCTTCTTTTTCAGCTAGAGAATCACCATGACTTTCTCCTGCAGTATGTTCGCCTCTTTGCTCGTTTTCTTCTTGTCTTCCTTCTTCTTCTTCTTTCCTCATGCTTTCCCTCTCTTCACTCCTTTTCTCTGTCTCCTCTTTGTCTTGGTTCTCTTGATCTTTAGATTCTGGAACAAGACGCTGTACAGTCTGTAAGGTAATAGCAGAGATAGCGATGTCTTCCTCATCTTCTTCATCCTGCAAGATGAGTGCTCTTCTCTTTTTGGACGGAGCAGTCATGGGCTCCTTGCCTTTCCGTTTTGCAGCCACAGAGTCTTGTCGAGACTTGACAGGGGTCTTCTCTTTAAATCTCTCTAAAGCCTTGTTTAGCTCCTTCAGACACATCTTTGTAACCATCTTCAGCCCTATCACCATTTGATCAATGGTTCGTACACACAGAATTTTGGTAGGCTGAATATGAAAATGTCTGAATAACCGAGTAATGAGAGCAGAATATGGAAGTTTTCACTTGTCCTTTGCCATTGACCTATACATGTAAAATATGATGATGTGAGGCAGAGAGAACTTGTAACCACATTGATGGCGTACATCAGCTTTGCCTCAGAATTGGAGACGTCGGTCTTTGATGTGGATTTGGGCCTAAGACAGTTGATCACAATCTTATGGAGCAAGATATTAGAGGCACTCATCCTCAAATAAGTAATTCGACCTTCTGCAATTCTATCTCGGACAAGCTCCATAGTCGCATGACCAACAAACACACTTATTGATTGGAAAGTTCCTCTTTCCACTCCAATCACGTCAGCAAGAGTGTCCATATCTACCACATACTCTTGATTTCTAACACTAAAAGAAAATCTATTCGCATCCAAAAAGCTTAGATTGGAATAGAAATATGCAGTAAGTTCAAAATAAGCAACATATGTTTCAGAGTAAAAACGCTCAAGTTGAAGTTTCGCAAACTTCTCCCGCAACTTGACGTTTAAAGAGTCGAGGAAATCAAAATCCACACTTCTTGGGTTCATCACTCCTCGCTTCAGCAACTTAGAGTAAGTTTGCTTGTGTTCCTCAGAACGAAAGAGATCTGCCCTTTTTCCTCGAACGTTCGCAGCAACACCCATTCTAGACTTAAATTGAGTGAACATCTTTTCATCGTCATCTTTTCCCTCGGGTTGATTGAATCCTCCAAAACGTGGATCACTTGGAAAATTTGCGAAAGCCTTTTCTGCCGTACCAACAGGAACAATTCCTGAACGTTCCATAACTCTTAAAAAGTGGGTTTCATTTCGATACCTCTTCTCTCTAAAAAATTCATCAATAAAAGTCATTGCAGAACCACCTTCCTTCAAAGCGGAGTAAAGTTTGTAAGTAAAAGTAGGCTTAAGAGTCCTTACAGGTTCGACATCCTCAATAATTTCTTCTTCTTCTTGTTGTTGACGATGCTTTTGTGGTCTAGCAGGAGAAGAATGGCGCGATTGAGAATGTTGTTGTTGACTTTGCTGCTCCCTTAAAGAGTCTTCTTCCTCAGTCAAATCGAAGTGCGTAGGACCCTCACGCATAAACTGTGGTCCCCTGCTTGCAATCCTTAATGACTTTCTTTGGAACGACATTGTCACAGTCTTTGAGAGAATTTTCAAACTCGATTCGCGAGAAAGATGAAAACTTTAAGGATTAAACTAGAGAGAAAAAGAAAGTGAAGATCTGTGCTATAGGGTTTGTGAGTAAAAACGAAAATGAGGAATAGTATATAAACCAGTTAAAACAGGGTATTCGAATTGTCACAAAAGGGAAAAATAAAAATGCCTTTCAAAAAGAATAACTACCTTTTTGAAAATAGATAACTGTCTTTTCAAAAATGATAACTGCTTTTTTTTTTTTAATTGATGATTAACAAACAATCTTACCTTTTCGAGATTTAAAAATTAAAAAAAAAAACTTGTAATGGAAATAACTTACAGTCGTAACTTGTGATCTTCTAAGTCTGATCTTTCTGAGTTTGAGCAATTTCAGATTTTGTCTTTGAGTCTAAACTTTGTCAGTCTTTGAGAGATAAGATATTAAGTCTAGAACGGATAGACTCAAATAAGCTTTTCTCTAGAGGTTTTGTGAATATGTCCGCCAGTTGATTCTTTGAGTCAATGAATTAGATCAAGACTTCTCCATTTTGAACATGATCTCTAATAAAATGGTGTCGAATCTCTATGTGCTTTGCTCTCGAATGAAGAATAAGATTCTTTGTGAGGTTAATTTGCTCGGTGTTGTTACATTTGATCTCAGTGCATGAGTCTTGGATTTCAAAGTCTCTTAGTTGTTGTTTTATCCATAAGATTTTAGAACAACAACTTCCAAGAGTCACATACTCTGCTTCTGCTGTTGAAAGAGCTACAGTACTTTGCTTCCTTGAAAACCAAGATACTGCCTTGTTACCAAGTAGTTGACAAGTGCTGGATGTGCTCTTTCTATCAACTCTGCAACCTGCTAGATCTGCGTCCGAATATCCAAGGAGAGTAAAGTCTCATTCTTTGGGATACCACAGACCTAACTTAGAGGTTGTTACGACGTATTTGATGATGCGTTTTGCAGCACTTAGATGTGATTCTTTGGGATCTGATTGAAATCTAGCACAAATGCAAACACTAAACAAAATGTCAAGTCTAGAAGTAGTAAGATAAATAAGTGAACTAATGATACTCCTGTATAGTTTTTGGTCAACTTTCTTTCCTCCTTCATCTTTGTCCAGCTTCAAAGAATTTGACATTGGTATGTCAATCTTTTTGCAATTCTCCAATCTAAACTTTTTAACAAGTTCTTTTGCATATTTTTCTTGATGGATGAAAATTCCTTCCCTCAGTTGTTTCACTTGTAGTCCAAGAAAGAAGGATAGTTCACCCATCATGCTCATCTCGAATTCATCCTGCATAGACTTAGAAATTTTCTTGCATAGATTCTCATTAGATGATACAAATATAATGTCATCAACATAAATTTGAACAAGTAAAAAGCTTTTACCTTCCCTTTTAATGAACAAGGTATTGTCTACTTTTCCTTTAACAAAACCATTTTGAATTAAGAACTTACTTAACCTTTCATACCAAGCTCGAGGTGCTTGTTTTAATCTATAAAGAGCTTTTTTCAGTCTGAACACAGAGTCTGATTTCTTTGGATCTTCAAATCTAGGGGTTGTTCCACATAGACTTCTTCTTTAATAAATCCATTTAGGAATGCACTTTTGACGTCCATTTGGAATAACCTGAAATTCTTATAACAAGCAAAAACAAGTAATAATCTAATTGCTTCTAACCTTGCTACATGAGCGTAAGTCTCATCATAGTCTATTCCTTCTTCTTGCGTATATAATTTGGCCATGAGTCTTGCTTTGTTTCTTACCACTTTTCCTTTTTCGTCCATCTTGTTCCTGAAAACCCATTTAGCTCCAATAATAGACTTGCCTTTTGGTTTAGGAGTTAGTTCCCAAACATCATTAATGCTGAATTGCCTGAGTTCTTTTTGCATTGCTTCAATCCAGCTTTCGTTAGTTAAGGCTTCTTCTATGCTTTTGGGTTCTATTTTAGAAATAAGTGCCACATCACTAGACTTTTCATGCCTTTTGGATATGGTATGAATCCCTTCATTAATATCACCAATAATGAGTTCTTTGGGATGACTAGACTTATGCTTCCAGTTGCTGGTCAGTTTGATAGATTATTGATCTTTTTCTTCAGTTGATTCTTCAACATCCATTTGTTGTTTCTCTACTGGAGTCTGAACTGCTTCAGGGGAGGTAGACTTTGTAGAGTCTGGAGTAGGTTCAGATTCTTCGGTTTGAGTCTGAACTGATTGACTTTGCATAGAGTCTTGAAATTTGACATTCATCAATTCTTCCACAGTCTGAGTCTTTTTGTTGAATATTCTGTAGGCTTTGCTAGAGGTTGAATATACAAGGAAAATTCCTTCGTTTGATTTTTCTTCAAACTTACCAATTCGATCATTTGCATTTTTCAAGATAAAACATTTGCAACCAAACACTTAAAAATATGAAACACTTGGCTTATTTCCTTTGAATAACTCATAGGGAGTTTTCTCAAGAATAAGACTTAAGAATACTCTGTTAATAACATAACATGCTGTAGAAACTACTTCAGCCCAAAAACGAGAAGAAATGTTACTTTCAATTAAAAGAGTTCTTGTCATTTCTTGTAAAGATCTATTCTTCCTTTCCACAACACCATTTTGTTCTGGTGTGTATGGAGAGGAGAACTTATGCTGAAAACCAGATTCATCACAAAATTTAGCAAAGTCTTGATTTTCAAACTCACCTCCATAGTCTGTCCGAATGCTTGAGATAGTATAGCCTTTCTCATTTTGCACTTTCTTAGCAAACTTTAAAGAATGAGAGAAGGTTTCAGACTTACTTGCAAGAAAGTATACCCAAGTAAATCGTGAATAATCATCCACTATTACTAGGCAATATTTCTTTCCACCAATGCTTTGAGTTCTAGTTGGTCCAAAGAGATCCATATGCAGGAGCTACAGCACACAATTAGTGGAAACTTGATTTATTGGTTTGAAAGAACTTCTAACCTGTTTTCCCAACACACATGGTGTGCAAAATTCAGATCTTTGGTATGTCGGGTTGGGTAGCCCACGAACAAGCTTCTTTAAAGAAATCTTGGCAATTTGCTTCATGTTGATATGGCCAAGTTTTCGATGCAAGAGATTAGCTTCCTCTTGAATTGAAATTAGACATTGAGATTTTTCTAGTTTGATGTCCAAGAGATAGATGTTCCCATGTCTTCGTCTAGTGAAAGTCTGAGAGAAGTCTTTACTGGTTCCCGAACATATTCCTTCTTGAAAATTGATTTTGAACCCTATGTCGCACAGTTGACTGATATTCAGCAAGTTATAATTGAGTCCTTCTACTAAGGAGACGTTGTTGATTGTGAGACTTCCAATTTTTACTATTTCGCATCCGATAATTCTTCATTTGTTATTTCCACCAAAGGAAACTTTTCCGCCATTAACTTGCATAAGTTTTATGAAACAACTTGAATCTCCTGTCATATGTCTTGAGCATCCACTATCCAAGTACCATTTGACCTTTTTCTTGATAGTGACCTGCATTTAAAAAAGAAACTCAAGCTTTCTTTGATACCCACACTTTTTTTTTGGGTCCAATGGAGTTAGTGCAATATACGGTCTTTGCCCAATCTTTCTTAACAGGTTTCCAAACCATGAGACATTCTTTCTCAAAGTGTTCTGAGCTGTTGCACTTGGAACATTTAAGAACACTACGGCCAACAGGTTTTACAAAGACTTTTTGAAAATGATTTCTATAGAAGGCCTTTGTAGGTCTTTGTTTGATTCTTTCCTTTACTTTTAGAAAATTAATTAGAGGAATGGTTTCAGAAGTCATTCCTAAACCTGATTTGTTAAAGTAAGGTCCTTGTGCTGAAAGAATCTTTTCCAATTTCTCAGATCCTATAGAAAACCTTTTTGAAATATTTGAAATATCATTTTTCAAAAGTGTATTTTCTTTTGAAAGAGAGTATGCATTTTCTTTCAAAGTAATAAAACTTTTATCTAAATTTTTGAACTTTTCTTTCCAAACAATCTCATGTTACTTCAGTGTAGAATTTTCTCTTTTTAGCTCAGAAATCCTCTTGAGAGAGGTTTTGAGATTAAGACACAGTTCATCAATATATTTTGAGACTTTAGTAGGAATTTTTAAATTACTTACCTCGATTTCACTGTCTGAGTCTGAGTCTGTATCTGTCTCAGAGTTTGAATCTGATTCTGATTTTGCCATTAAACAAATATTAGCATAATCATCATTACTCTCTTCGCATTCAGTATCACTCCAAGTCTCTACTTTGAGTACCTTTCTTTATTTCTTAGCTTTTCCTTTCTTTTTCTTCAACAATGGACAGTTGGTCTGATGTCTCTTTTTCTTGCATTCAAAACAAATCACATATTTATTGGATTCATCGTCCTCAACTGATTTATTTTAAAACTTTTGAGAGCTTTGTTTCTTCCAATTGAATCTTCTTCCCTTTGTGTTCAGTTTTCTGAACCTTCTTATCATAAGAGCAAGTTCTTCATCGTCCATATCGTCTTCAGAATCTGTAACATCAGAATCATCATTAGATTTTAAAGCAATGGATTTTTTTACCTTTGGGATCTTCATCTTCATTGATTTGCTCCACTTCATAAGACTGAAGAGTGCCAACCAATTCGTCAACGGAGAGTGGCATGATCCTTTGTGTCTCCCTTATTGATGTCTTTACGTGATTCCAATCTTTGGAAAGTCCACGCAACAATTTGTTAGCCTTCATGGGTCCTGAGATTAGTTGACCTTGATACTCAAGACCATTCGCGATTTCTATAAAACGACTAAACATGTCAGTGATAGATTCTCCTGGCTTCATCTTGAAGGCTTCATATTGACCGAGCAAAATATTGATTCTGGTTTCTTTCACTCGATCAGTCCCTTCATACGTAATGTGCAGCCTATCCCAGACTTCTTTAGCTATTTCACAAGAAGATATTCTGTTATATTCAGTTGGAGATAATGCACAATATAAGGAGTAAATTGCTTTTGCATCAAGAGCTTGTCTCTTGGTTATCTCTTCTTGAGTCATCTGGCTAGCCTCTGCAACTTCTTTCCCCCTTTCTGAGACTGTTGTAACTTTAGGAATGATTCCTTTGTCTACCACATCTCATTCCAGAGGATCTTTCGATCTTGGGAATGCTTTTATCTTGTTTTTCCATATGTTGTATTCCTTTCCATCAAAATAAGGTGGTCTGGTGTTGCTTTGCCCTTCAACCAAACCTGGAGTCAACATACTAGCCATGGATCTTTAACTCTGAAGTAAAAACACTTCAATTTAAATGAGTACATGGCTCGATACCAATTGATAGTGCTAGTACGAGCACCTAGAGGGGGTGAATAGGTGCACAAACAACTTTTGCAAAATATAGTATAAAACTTTACTTTTAACCCGAGTCGATTAATAATAGACTTTGTAGAGAAAATTAGACTCTAATAACTAAATAGAGTTGCGAACAAAATAAAAGAGTTCAGGGAAGAGAATAAGAACACTAGGTTTATAGTGGTTTGGCTTAATCCAAGCCTACGTCCACTCTCCCGCACTGACAGCCCACCGGTTGGATTTCACTATGAATCAAAAGAGTCGTTAAGTATAACGTCCTTGATTCCACAGTGTAGAGACTCTGCTACACTTCCTCAAGGCCTCACAAATGTCTAAACTCTCTTTTGATTACAAATTTTTGCTCAACAATTGAATCAGCAAACAACAAGGAGCTTCAGACTTTGGAATTTATCTATCGCGCACACACTCGAATAACTAAAGCATCTTCCTTATATACTCCTCCATGCCTTCATATATGTTGGCACCTTCCAAAGAAGTTCTTCCAATCTGCCCGTTGGACAGAATCAATTAGGGAGATCTCGAGTTACTTAAGGAATGTGAGATAGCCCACCAATCATGCTCACTCATACAATCAGGATCTAGGTTTCCATAAGTAGAACCTTCCAAGTATACTTCGCCAATCAACGGATCCAATTTACTCGTATTGATCTCAAAACGAATAATAGATCTTGAGATGCTATCTCCAGCCGTGAGAACTTCTTTAGCCGCTTGAATCAAATCCTTAAAGAAATACTCGATTCTGGATAAGTCTTCTTCATCGGTCTAGAAACTGTCAATGAGGGCAGACTTTAAAACTTGAGTCTGGCGATCTCGCGATCTTCAGACTTTGACGGAAGAGTCTGCAAGTCTTCAGACTAGACTAATGGAAACATTTTGTCAGCTTCAAAACAAATAAGGAAGTTTTCTCCAACACCTTTGTGGTACGAGAAAAAGAAGCTTTTAGCTTCTTGTTTTTTATGTGTTGAACTTTCTTTAGGTCGATATCAGGAACCCCCTCCCAAAAAAGAAAAGTATCATCACATATGAAGGCCAGTTGGGTGCACTTTTGCTTCTTATTCTCATCCACCGCCATCAGTTGGGAGTGGACTGGACGTGGCAGCTGGGATGTGGATTCAGAAATCGGAAAAATTATTCAAAAAATTCTAAAATTATGACATTTTTATCAATTTAGTCGTGAACCTTTTAATTTTATCAATTGAATCGTAAATCTTTTCGCTTTTTGCTAATCGAGCTTATCTGGACAATTTTAATCGAAAATCATTGATTCCAACACTGGCCATCCTATGTAGTATGTTTAGTAGGACGACCAAGCACTAACGTGAATAATTTTTAATAATATTTTATTTTATTCCAATTTCTAATGTATTTTTATATTCTTTTCCTTCTTTACTTTTTTCATTTCTCTTATTTTGTTTTTTTCGTTTCTCTTCTTTTGTGTTTTTCCCTTTTTCCTCTCGTTGACCATCATTGAGTCTCACCAATGGTTGGCGACATGAGGCCAGCCCACTCTAGCCTCGGGCAAGGGACACCCAGCCCTAGGTTGGCAGGGGTAACCTTTGTCGTACCCTTGCTAGGCTAGTGAGGGTGCCCCTTGCCAAAGGCTAGTGACCTTTGTCGGCCATCAGCAAGGATCAACCATGGTAGATGGAGGGAAAACAGGAAAAAAAAAATGAAGAAGGAAAAGAGGATAAAAGAAAAAAATAAATTAAAAAGTTTGAAAAATATTAAAATATTATTTATAAAATTTCACATCAATACCGGTCATATTTACATAAGATGGCCGACATTTATGTCATTGATTGATATGAATTGACAAAACTTGAAGGGATTTAGTACTTAAATGTAAAATTTAAAAAATTTAGAATTGAATTAACGAAGGTATGATAAGTTTATGATTTTTTGACAATTTTTTTCATAAATCCAATCAGCAACTTGCATGTACTCTATACTCACCCTTGCAAAAACGTTCTTTGCCCATACATTTATTTGTTGACTTATTTTCATAATATGCATACATTCTCGACTGAGATTGGACAACGTACGTGACAACGAGCACGTGGGGCCTCTAGATTAGGGGTGAGCGTGGTTTCCGAGTAGAACCGGAGAACCGGAAAACCAAACCGGAGGGTCCGGTTCGGTTCCCGGTTCTAAAGGGACCGGTTCCGATTCCCAGTTCCTTTTCTCTGGGAACCGGCGGTTCCAGTTCCGATGGGAACGGAACCAGAACCGGAACCTATCCAACATAAAGCCCCCAAATCAAAAAACCCTAAATCACTTTTCACACGTTCACTTCACACTTCACAGAACAGAACTGAGTCTCTCCTGCTCGCCCTCGACGCCACTGGACGTCGCTAGCCTCGCCACTTAGCCGCTCGCCGTCGACGCCGCCGTTGGACGCCGCTCGTCCCCCGGTGGAGGCTGCTAGCTTGCCCAGCTGCCCCGCCCTTCTGACGCCGCTCGCCACTGTTTTAGGGTAAAAATTTTCCTCTACCGTTCTGTCTCTCTTTTTGTTTTAGGGTAAAATTTGAGTTTTTGTGAAAGATGGTATCCATTTGTTTATGATTCTTTCTTTACAGGGCAAGCCTCCAGATTGGCAAGAGTTCATA
Organism: Eucalyptus curtisii; assembly: GCA_017140595.1. NCBI lineage: Eukaryota > Viridiplantae > Streptophyta > Magnoliopsida > Myrtales > Myrtaceae > Eucalyptus > Eucalyptus curtisii. The sequence continues at coordinate 19,073,549 of CM029494.1, forward strand.
GGCATCGTCACTCTTCTGTTTATAAACTCCACTATTAACTTTATCGAGGAGAACAATGTCGGTAACGCTGCGGCTGCGCTTATGGCTCATCTTGCTCCCAAAGCTAAGGTATGGGACTGTGGCAATATGTTATGTTGGTTGCAATCAAGTAATCTTTGGATGTTCTTTGACATTTTGATGTTGTGGAATGGTTGCGGTGATTCACACGTATGATGCAGGTACTTAGAGATGGAAGATGGGGTGAGCAGGATGCTTCAATCCTAATCTTTGGCCATTATGATCACAAATCGATCCATCTTCTCAAAGATAAAAGACTATGGCATTTGTCCGTAGAAGGATAGCCAGTTGAATTTATTTTTGTCACCAGCTTGAAAATAAGTTGATTCCTTCTATGAAGAATACTCGACTGAAGATTTGATAGCTTTCCTGCCTACTAATATTGGTTTTTATGCTTTACCTTTGTGAGACTATGAATTCTATTGAAATTTTATTAACTGGAAACTTGCTTAAACAATTTTTTTCCGAATATAAAGAACATTCTACAAAAACATCTTTGTTTATTTGTTGCACTTAAAAATTCTTTAGAATCACTGATCACCCATTTCTACCAGCAATATCCTCTCTTATTGAAGACTTTGCAAAGAAAATATACTTGTCATGCTACCATCCAAAATATGTTCATGGGCACGATCGAGTCACACATTAACCCAATCAATTATTGTCTGAATTTGCTAAATGCCCTTCTATTTCCTTGAATTTGGATTGGTTCCTCAAAAGTCTGCTGGAACAAAATTATGTTCCGTAAGAATACACATGTTCGATCTCATGGGACCAATGCGTGATTATGCATTTTGATCAATCATGATGATTTTTCTGAGCACAACTTCATTTCTCTAGACCCTTGACTTCTGTATTGGTGTTCCCATGGAAGTGTAACTGCCTCTATAGTCATTTCAAACTGTTCAAGGCCTTCCATGATATGGGTTGATACAGGTCATGGTTTCGCGTTCGAATGGTAAAAAGTTTTCAACAATATTATGTCCAAAGACTGCTGGGATGCCCAAGTAAGTTTTCTTGCCGTACAAGTTCTTTCTTCTCCACCAGCATATGGTGTTAATTTACAATTTTCTCTAGGAATAATAACTATTTTCGGATGTATGTTGTTATATAGAGAGTCAACAGGTTCAGGCACTGAATGTTGGGATTGGAACTTGAATGGGAATAAGTGTACATACCATGCTTTGTTTCCAAGGGCATGGACAATATATGATGGTACTAATCGATGAGTCCTCAATTGCTAATGCAGATAAAGTTTTTTTATGATTGCAGGTAATCTTAGTTTCTTTGTAAACCAGGTGAACCTGACCCAGATCTCAGAATTGTAACTCGTCAGTTATTGCCAATAATCCCCCACAATTACAATGAGAGCATTTTTCCTGTCTCTGTATTTACCTTTACGGTAAAACGTCTAGAAGATTTATTTAGTTTTCACAACATTTTATCACCTATGCTTTATTGGCTGCTTTTGTCTCTTCAGGTTTCCAATCAAGGAAGAACTTCTGCAGATGTCTCCTTGCTTTTTACATGGGTGGTAGCGTGTAAAGCTTTAATGTGTTTTCAGTAGTAGGCAATGCACTTTTTTAGATTCCCTATTTCGATTGATGCATTTTTAAATATTCAGTCATCTCCATGGCAAGTCTTTAGTTAACTTGAATTTGGAGACACAATTGAAGAAATTTTTTTATGAATTATACACCCTTTTTTGGCATAATGCTCACTATTGGTCTTTCAGATACAGGAGTCTCTGAGTTGTTGAAGAATTACTAATAACTAACATGTTTGGTCGTTTTACACTGCAGAACTCTACGGGAGGATATCAGGTCTTTTCGGCGTGCATTTCAACTCTAATATGGAGTAAGAAATGTTCAGTGTCTTTAATTTTTGGTTACTTATATCATTTTCAAATATACAGGAAATAAAAGTACTTGGCTTACTTAAATCATAATTTTTTGTCTCCTTCCAGGACCACTGATGGTATTCATGGAATTCTCTTACATCACAGGTGAATTTCGACATTCAAATCTTAATTTAGTTGCCACTTCAATGCCCATGTTGCCCGTCTTATTTCTTGGTCGTACTTATTCACTGTCCAAAACTGCAAATGGACATCCACCAGTGACTTTCGTTGTTGCAGCTAAGGAGTCTTCTGATGTACATATTTCTAAGTGTCCTTATTTCCTGATTTCTGGTACATCCCATGGTTTCACGGCGAAAGATATGTGGTATGAAATTAAAAAGGTTAGTCATATAATCCCTCTGAATCATTGGGCTTATTGAAGCCTCATTATCTTGTTATATCATCAACTTACTAATGATCTTGAAACATATAAGATGCTGGCATGTAGATATGATTCATTGCAATAAAGAATTTTATTTCTTTGTTTTGTTGGATGCTCGCCTATCACTGGAGTAGTGCACGTTGATTTATGAGGGCTTTAACTAAAGAAAGCATGCAGCGTAAAAGAATTGGAACTGTAACTTTGTCAACTCAGCTGACCCTTCTTACAGTTTCCTTTTCCCCGCTAGATCGCTAAATGATAAATGTGACTCTCTTAATCTGAAATTGAAAAAAAAAATGTTGGAATATGGAACCGATCCTAAAACCTATGACAGGATAGGTTCCAGGTTATTGGTTCTGACGGGTAAGTTCCAGGTTCCAAAAAATGAGGAACCTGAACCCGAGGGTAGGTTTTAGGTTCCAGATGGAACTGAACCGGAACCAGGAACCGCTCACTCTAGTCTAGATGTTTTGGACATGAATGGAGTGAACGACAGGAATATTTCCACGGAAAAAAAAATGCCACCCACGAACACCATTCGCCATGCTCTCCTCGAATTGAGCGCGTTAAAGGTTCCATCTTGAAGGTTTTTAATAAAAGGGTTAATACATTGAAAAACTCCAAACTGGTACACTTGTGACAAATTTACCCCAAACTATTTTTTTGACCATGAAAAACCCCACACCTGTGATAAATTTACCTCGACTAACTATAAAAAAACCTTAAATTGGTACATTTATCAAAAAATCCCAAACTGATAAATTTGTGACTAATATACCCTCCGCTAAATTAGATTAGTACCACAACAAAAATCACAAAAATTGTAAATTATGACAAACAGAGTGTAAAATCTCAAATTGGTATATCGGTCAATTGTCACGTGTCATTTAACTTAATAATTTGACAAGAAAATTTAACGAAAACTAACGGAGGGTAAATTTATCACAAGTGTATCAGTTTAGTGTAAATTTGTCAAAAGTATACCAGTTTGGGGTTTTTGGTAGTCAAAAAAATAGTTTTGGGTAGATTTGTCACAGGTGTACCATTTGGGGTTTTTTAGGGTATTAACCTTTAATGAAAAGGTTCCAATGACGGAGGAGGTGTGGGCCCCCCTTGCCTTGTCCTCCTTCAAAATCCGCTTAAACCCCAAATTATTCCTACATGAGAGGCCGCTGGCACGCCATGTGTCCCTTCGAAAGGTGCTTGGTGTAAGCTTGTTAGGCGTCGTTCGTAGTCCGATCTGAAGCACATATTTTATTGATATTTTGAAGTTAAACTCACAAATAATTACTAGATATATATTTTAAATTAAAGATATAAAAGAGAGGTGTGATATGCTAATTGTAGTAAAGTCCTCAGTTGAACGTGATCCAAATTCTAGACCAAAAAAAAAAAAAAAAAAAAAAACGTGATCCAAATTTAAGAGTGAATATACATGATTACATATCAAATTCTCTTTCTCATTTTTACTCTCTATTTATTTTGTAATTGTGTGGCGAATCCTAATACTTGAAAACTTTGGGATTTAATCTTGATATTTTCGAAAAGGAAAATTTGCAAGACTGATTCCTCCCGGGTATGTGATCGTGCCTACTATTATGGTGTCTATGCTCAAGCAAGTCGGAAGGAACATCACAGACAAGAGCAAGCACGTTAAGTTATTCGTGCGTCGCATGGTAATAAATGGAGTTCTTGAAATGGCGACGAGGTTAATGTCTTCGCTTTTGGGTCGCCGTTGTTCAACCATTCACTGCGATAACACCTCATCCTCATCATCGTTGACCGTGAGGTTTTCTGGATTGTTTCCTACTTTTCTTTCTTCCTCAGGAGTATCACGTTTCGTTGTGTTTGATGAATTCCGGAAGTCATTTTCGTCCTTTTCGCCAGTAGAAGAAAAAGGATTCCCACACAGAACATTGACCTAGTCAGAAAAGAAATCCCCCATAGGCTTGTCTAGAAGAAAACGTCGTCGTGAAATTTAGTCCTTATCATTCCGTGTGAATGCCCGTACGAGAGAGAGATGGCTTATTGAGGTAGAGATGGTCCTTACTTGGAATTTAAGCACGTCAAATCTAAAAAAAAAGGTCCCAATGACAGTCTGTGTGTCTAGGAGTGAGTATGATTTTAAAATAGAACTGAGAATCTAAAAATCAGTATGGTTCCATATTCTAAGATATGTAGGGTATATTCTATGTCCGACGAGCAGATTCCTCCTTGTGGTAATATTATACGCGGAAATGATATGATCTTGCAATTTACGTCAACGCAAAATCACTAGAAAAATAAACGAGAAATAATAAGGACACCAGAAATTTACGTGATTCGGTCAGAATATCGGTACCTACGTCGACGGGAAGAGTCAGCAGCAAATAATCCACTATAATCGGAGAATCAGAGTTTACAATCACTCACACGTTCAAATGTTTCTCACACCTAAATTTAACCCCAAACTCAAAGTATTTATAAATAAACAACTCACTTGAATATAAACTCACGGTACAAAATTACCGTGTGTTGACACCTAAATTTTACAATTTTATTTAGGACTTAATTGTGTACAAAATTAGGAATTAGTCACTAAAAAAACAAAACAAAAAGAAAACAAACAAACAAACAAACAACAACAACAAAAAAAAGAGAAAAAAAGGAAACATGGAGGGGGCGGGGTCAGATCTCGCCTTGGCCTGGCCCAGGCCAGCTTCTTCCTCCTCACGCTGAAACCCTAGCGGGGAGAGGGGGAAAAATAAAGGAAGGAGCTCGAACGCCGGGGGGGAGAAGAGAGAACAAACACAGAAGAGAGAGCTCGAGGAGAGAGAGGAGAGCTTGAAGAGAACATAAGGAGAGGGAGAGAGAAAGGAAGGGAGAGCAATAGCAGAGGGCAGTGGCGGTGCTGCACGGCGCCGTCCGAGCCGCTATCCTCTGGCGCCGTCCCCTGTAGCCTGAAGCTGCGACGCCGTCCGACCAACTGCCTGCAACCCAACGCTGGCGGCCGAGCCAGCAAGCCTCACCGCCGCTTTGCCCCCCGCGAAATCGCGATGCCGCCTCTGCTGGCCCCGCTCCGCCCAATTCTGCCACATTGACACTGCTGCCATGACTTGTGGCAACCCACAAGTACTGCCACACCCCCATGACGCCGCAGCAACTCGCGAGCTTGCTTGCAACACCTTCACCGTGCATCCACTCGCATAACCCGACGCCATTCGAGCCGCCGCACGTCGGCCCGACGCCGTCCGAGCCATCGCCATGCCCGCCGTCGCGCCTCTGCTCGATGCTTGCAACCCGCGTCGCTGCACCTCCGCCCGTTTTCGCCAGTCACTGACGTGCCCCGTCCCGCCTGTCGTCGACGTCCCAGCTAATCCCTCTGGCGACACGGATTGCTGAACCTGAGTGCTCCAGAATTTGGGTCGCATGAGTCGGGCCGGGTCCAATCAACCAGGTGGGTTTTTGGGCGTATTGGGCCGGGTTTGGGCTGTTTTTGCATGTGGGCTTTATTTCAAAACATTTAGGCCAGGCTGGGCCTGCACATCAGACCCAGCCCGATTGGTTTTGCTGGTTTGGGTCCCGCGGCCTAGTCCGGTTCGGGTTCGGGCTAGGCCCAGGCCCTTTTCGGAACCGGGTTGGACCCAACCCGGGGATTCAACCCGGTTCGTTTTAAATATATTATATTATTATAATATTAAAATAATATTTTAAAATTTTTTAAAGAAAATTAAAAAATATTTAAAAAAAATTAAAAAATTTCAAAAATCCAAAAATGCGGGTTTTGATTAGGAATGACCATGTATTGCCTTTATAGTGTAATTAGGCCTTTAATTACTCGTATATTGATTATATTGCATGTTTAATTTACCTATTTAACTATGTTTGCAATTGCTTAGTGACATGTGTTAGTTTTATTGCAATTAGGATCTTGATAGCTATGATTGGTACTTTAATGATTGCGCACTCGCTTGATCACCTCACATGTTAGTGGATATGTATAAAATCAATCCAACCTGTCTGACAAAAAAATCATTTTGTTAAAACGAACAAGATTATGTACTGAAAGGGCACTAATTGGTTAATTAGTGTAATCAATTCCCCGACCCTAGATCCTCTAGTTGTGTAGGAAGTGAGGTACACTCACATGTCTCACTTGGTTTCTAGCCGACCCCAATAAGCTAGTGGCGACTCATTTTGTGCAAAATTCTTAAAAAATATTCCAATGTCACGCAGGGTGTGGGCTTGGGAGAGTCCGCACCTAATCATGAGCCTTAGGCTCGTCCTATAGACAATACCCCTAAACCTGTTCCATCCCCCCGAGGGGTAGGTCGCGACACCGTGCGTTCAAGCTTTAAACAAAACGCTACACGTACACCAAAATCAGGAACTCCAACGTTCGTATTTGGTTCGCGTACGTATGGCTTTGCGTATCTCTTCGAAGCTTCTCGCGGCTTTCGGCTTGAAAGATCGTGTGCGGCTTCGTAGGGTTTTTCGCTGTCCAAGCGCGCACGAAAAGATAACGTATATATGTGTGCCCAAGAAAGGTAATTCGTTTCTGCTCCTCTTACGTGAGTGTGTGCCCAAGGTCAAACGTTTGACCTGGGCCCACCTCCTCTTTTAGAGATTCACGTGAAGGACTTTTTTCTTTTTATTTTCGTGGTTGAAAAAGAAATCCGCGTGAAGGTTGCGTGTGCCCATTTGGGCCCCACTTGCATAAACTTTCGGCAAGCTTCCGCGGGTTAGGAAGAAATTCGTATCTTCCTTTTATTTCCTTTTTTTTTTAATCCTTCGCGGAGACCGACGAAGTTTCTTCTATTTGGAAATAAAATTCGATTTAATAAATCATCATCCGAATTCAAACTCGAGACATTAATTTAACACTCCTTCCATCCTTCTAGATAGAATAAGTTTTGATTTTTTTCTCGTTTTATCTCTTCACATGATCATGTAGCATTTTATGGCGTCCAATAATGAGTATGTAGTCCCAAATCACTAGTCTAAGCTTCTATTTCCGATGATATTCATAACCAAGACTTCATTTTATTTATGTTTCATAATTTTCGTTTGTTTAAATATGAGTTGTGTAGTAAATTATAATAATTAGAGGTGATGGTTTACTGCAATAATTCAATTAAGAATATAAGTGGAACCCGAGTAGACTTTGGAATTTGTGACTAGGTAGATTTCAGGTTTCTAGATATGCATGGTAGGTTTAAATAGGGAGATTCTAAATGTTAGGTGAAATCTAAATATAACCTAGAACTACTCATCTCTATATGCGCCTCCCTTGCCTTTACTTTCCCCAATGAATTACCTGAGCCCCGATTCAATCATCGACAGAAGGCCTCATGTCCCTTGGAAAGGTACTCGAAAACTCATAACCGATCCCGATGTGTTTAATTTTGCTATCTCTTTACTCACTTTCGATATTTTCTGAAAAGGAAAATTTGCAAGATGGCACTCGTTAATATAATGTTTTATATTTCGATAGCAAAGAGGGCAAAATAGAGGAAATCTTGGAAAGAATATGCATAAATTAAGAGACGCATTCGATCACAAAAAGAAAAAAAAGGGGGAACTGCGCGCACAAGTCAGGCCCAAACCAGACTCCGAAGCGGGCTTCACGTCGAAACACAAAAGCCCGCGATGATTCCACGAAGCTTAAAAAGAAGCAACTATCCTTTTCAATTCAATTCCCCCGCCAAAACGAAAATATAAAACCTCTCCCTCTCCGTGCGCGCTCGGTGCTGGGGGGGTTTGATGCCATGGAGAGAGGCCTGATCTCGGTGGACCGGTGGGCGGAAGGGAGCCAGGCGTACTTCCTCACCCACCTCCACGCCGACCACACCCGTGGCCTCTCCCCCGCCTGGTCCCGGGGTCCCCTCTTCTGCTCCCGCCTCTCCGCCAACCTCCTCCCCTTCAACCTCCCCGGCTTCGACCTCTCCCTCCTCCGCGTCCTCGACGTCGGCGCCTGGCACTCCCTCTCCCTCCTCTCCCCTTCCTCCGCCTCCGAGACCCTCGTCCGCGTCATGCCCCTCGACGCCCACCAATGCCCCGGTAACCTCGCTCGCGCCCCGTCGCCTCCTCGCACCTGCTCGCTTTAATTCCTCAATCGGGCCGTTGACTGATGAATTGCGTTTTGGTCGATTGGTTTCTTTTGGGTAGGTGCGGTCATGTACTTGTTTAGCGGCGACTTCGGGAAGCTTGCTTTACACCGGAGATTTCCGCTGGGAGACGACGAGCGAGAAGGCGAGCAGGTCGCGCGACATGCTCGTTGAGGCTCTCAATGGAAGCAGAGTGCACACTCTGTATCTGGACAATACCTATTGCAATCCTTCCTATTCGTTTCCTTCTCGTAGAGATGCTGCTCAGCAGGTGCTCCGGCTTTGTTCTTGAACGGATTTCCATATCTTTCGCTCGTTTCTTGTGATGCCATCTGCAATGGATTGGGATAAGCAAGAGTAGCTTCCCTCTTTATTTCCAGCCTGTGCATTTAGTTGGTTGGTTAACATGGTTTTCATCGCTGCCCCATCCTTAGGGAAGCTTCTCAAAGTATCATTTTCTGGAATCTCTTGTGTAGGGATTAACTGATTATTCAGATACTGGCTATAGTTGAGCTTCTGCACATAAATATATGATCCTCTGGGGTTCTCAGAGGATGGGGATTGTTTGTTTAGGAGAGAAACGATGATGAAGTGCATGAGCTTTTTAAACAGCTTGTGTCTATCTGCTTTTTCATGTCCTTCCATTAAAATGTTAGTCCACAAAATAATTTAGATTCTCAAGAAATTCCACTTCAGTGCTCATATCCATGGGGAACCTGTAAGATGTATATTTCTTTTAAACCGCCTGTGTGCAAGGTTCACTGTTATGGTATTGAGAGGTCATGACTTATTATTTATTGATACTTTTAGAATAGTTTTCTCATGGCTTTGACTTCGTCAAAACCTGGTTGCAGGTTGTTGATATCATTGCTTCTCATCCTAAGCACCATGTGATCATTGGGATAGACACGTTGGGCAAAGAAGATCTTCTGGTTCACATTGCTCGTGTGCTTAAAATAAAGGTATGTCAAAGACGCTCTCTTCTGAGCACACCTTTGTAAAATAACTTGATTTTACTTTGGAAAGCCGTTAGATTGAATAAATGACGTTGACTATCAAATTTGTTCCACTTTATTGCTTCAAAATGCATTGAGTGAGCTGATTCACATGATACGCATGTGGTGGAGTACTGAGCACATGAAAGATGATTTACCATTGCATTATGCCTTTTGGATGCTTATCGGATACGCTATCACATTAAATTACTTCATCTGCTGCATAAAATTTTAGTCTTAGTATATAATCAAATTTGAGACATTGTTGTATGTGTAGAGAAGCACAGAAAGCATTTCTTAACATGTCTGGCCTGATATTCTAGGAAGAGTTATTCAGTGCCCTTTTGATGAGTAATTAATTGTCATAATAGACATGACATATATAACTTACATACGATCGACTAAATAGCTATTGTTATAACAGATAGTAGGCAAGTTAGATCCTTGTTATAAAAGGAAGAAAGTTGCTGGATCGTTCTTTGACATGCTTTGCTTACTCTGATCTTCTGACTTTTTTCCTTAAAGATTTGGGTGTGGCCAGAACGGTTGCAAACGATGCATATTCTTGGTTTTGATGGAATATTCACAACTAAAACTTCTCTCGCCAGAGTCCGAGCTGTTCCTCGCTATAGCTTTACCTTGGATACTTTGGAGGGATTAAATAAGATGCATCCAACCATAGGAATCATGCCTTCTGGTCTTCCTTGGGCCTCAAAGCCACTCGATAGAAATGAAAATTTCTTTGATTCCCTAGCAAGGTCATACTACAATAAGAAAGCAAACGAGGATGCTTCCAATGAAGAAAGGTTGCATCCAGAAATTTATACTGTTCCATATTCCGATCACTCTTGTTTCATGGAGCTTCATGAATTTGTACAACTTGTCCAACCTATTAACATGAGGGGCATTGTTTTATCGTCATCCTGCTACATTGATCCCTCGCACTATTTTGGCCACTGCAATGGAGTATGCCAAACATTCCAGAGAGTACAGCATAAACGCAAAGAAAGTGGGAAGGAACATGTAAGGGTTGTTCGGGCAGAATCCTCTGTCAAAGCCAATGATTCTAAGAGAAAAGGACGAAAATGTGGTACTGTTGGAGTTTCTGGTGTTTATATGAGTAGAGCGAGTGCATTGAGACGAAGACGGTGTGGTGCAAAAATTATGGAGGATAACCATGCTGATTGATCTTGCGGCACTTTCTGTGAACATGCTTATTTAGCGGATGCTGCTTCAGCAAGTTGGACTTGAAAATTTACTTGTGAAGTTATATATCCAAATCTAAGTTGTAGTCAAAAGCAATCCTTCCAACTTGGATCATTCTCACTACTGTTAATATCGAAATGGCTCAGCATTCCTGATCAAATGGTGTAAATATTGCCTCCCTTAAATATGCATTCACATTCATGGAAGAGATCATTCATCTTGTCTGAGTCAATCATTTGGAAGCCGCATCCCAATAGTAACTGACTCCCACTTGGGTCCCTATGCAGTTCTCTGTCTAGGCATCTTTCATCTTTCACATGCTAAGAAGAGGTGGCTTCTGCTTAGTTCCTGGGACATTTTTCCGAGTCTTTTACCTCTAGTATAGCTTTAAGAGATGGAAAATGTGGCTAGTAATATTCTATGCTCTCAAAAGCCTTTAGATGTTCATCTTTATGTGGTCCATCGAAAGCTTCTAGGTTCTGAAGGCTCATTCAAAGTACAGAAACCGGAGCTATAGAAACAGAACAGTGCGCTTCAAATTTGCTACACCAGTTTGTTCTCTATCAATTGTTTCATGAACTGCAATTAGCCAGTGAGAACAGGGTCGTCATTAACAACTCTGTAAGACAGGTTTGAAGCCTTTGCATTATCGCATGAAAGCAGTTTTGATCGGGTTTACCTAGGGGAGTTGAAGGAAATAGAAGGAAATGGTCACGATAAGGCGATGAGTGGAGTAGCATCATAGTCAATGTCGCTGGTCCGGTTTTCCAGCATGCGAATGACCGGATGCTCGGTTTTCGTCCTCCACTGTTTGACTAAAGACCGGTCAAAAGTATCTTCTTCGTTTCATGAATGGCCGAAGTCTTGCCTATGTTCCCAATCGTGCTTGATCTTGACCTGAGGAAAGGATTCCATTGTCAAGACTGAGTGAAGCAAAAGCCCGCATGATCGTGAGACTCTGTCGTGACGGCTTTTCGACGTTTCAGTGACAGAGATAGCTAGGCTGGCACCTTAAATAAGCCTGCCTGTTTTGGGACCCAAAAATTGGTACTTTGTACCGCTCAACCGATTCTTTCAATTTCTCATTTCACGGTACACAATTTTGGGACGCGCAAGTTCAGCATACGTTCTTCTAGTGCGGTCCCGGAGTTTGTAAATCGCACAATCAAGCACTTGGGTCTCTCCTTTCCTAATTTTAGCAAATTAAATTGGTCGTGTCGATCGTTGCCGATCAGAAAGGCTAATGTCAGAAGTAATTATGTCTAGCTATCGAGATTTTGCTTAATTTATGTCTTGAATCCTCGTTTCTACAGATGGGTCCGCGATGAATCTGAACGATTCTCTCTCCGTTTTCTTCAAGCCGCGCCACTCCAATAATGTCACTTGCTCTTTGAGCGCTACCAATGATTACTCATCCACATATGTTGGCTGCGTATGCGCCTTGACGTCATCCTTTTGGACTTGTATACCCCTCAGTTTAAAAAGTTTCACACTCTCGCGTCTTTTCTAATGAAATCCATGTATTTTTTGCTTATCTAATCTAATCCTTTTCATATTCACAAATCTTCTACTCTCAATCCCTTCAGCACTAAATCCTGACCAAATACAATTGACGCAGATCTTGTGGTGCGACTTTGATTAAAAAAATTTCAATATACATGCTTGTATTGGTTAAATTTTGCTTGCGTCATATTTTGATATTGTTCGTATTGACTAGATTTTCTCATCGCAGCATCCATTTGTTGTGCATGTTGGTTTATTTTATTCACACCACATATTGTCGGCGAAGGAAGCGGTGTTAGCTGAATTTAGTTTGATTTAATATTGGAGAGATTTGTTTATAAAATTTGTAATATATCGGAGGGATTTGTTTACAAAATTTGTAAATGTAAAGGCACTTGATTAGATAAATTATAATTGCATAATCCTGTTTAAAAAATGAATTGAAAGCATAGAGACATAAGATAGGATTTTTCATTTTTCCAAATAAAGAAGGCAGCTGCGAGTCGTGGTAATTCATGATTGGCGGCATTGATGGCTTCTATCTGTCACCGAGCGAGCCCCACTTGCTTCGCAACCAGCCAAGCGCATCTCCGTCGTTGCGTCACGTGGACCGGAAACGACGTCTGCAAACAAGGAAAAAAATGGACCAGACGGCGACCCGCGAGAGCTGACTTTTCAACAGCAAGAGAGGAGGCTTTCTTTCGGATACACGTTCTTGATTTGATTATGCCCCTCCCTCCACGAAAGCAAGGCGTCCGAAGTCGGGCATCGATCTGCCTCGGACTGTTCAATCTATCGTTCCCCTTTGATCACGGTGAAAAGATGGGGACGACTCGAACGTGGGTCCAGTTCATTGAATTCGACGACACGGGTTGGTGGTCACTGCCAACTGCGAGATTCAGTGTGGAGCACGCGAGAAGTCGGCATCAATATGTGTTCCGATCGCAGTCACTATCTTTGTTCTAAGGATACAAGGAAAGAAAAGCACCGCGCTTGAAGGGCGCGCACCATATTTGATTGCGAAGAGGCGGCATTAGAAAAGTATAAAAATAAAAAATATGGGTGGTGGTTCGTGTGGCAAGATCAACGGCCGACGACTCGAAGCGGAAGGTGTTGATGCAACGTGGGATATGATGGTTTGACCTGGCCACAAGTGGCCGCGGCCATCAAAACGTATGCCCCGAATCTTATGAAAATCTTTCTTTCACATTCCGAGTATCCGAGTGGGCGGAGCTTCGAGTTTCTTTTTCGACTTTTCTTGCAGGGAGAGAGAGAGAGAGAGAGAGGTGAGAACCGAACAGGCTCCCCTATTTTCTTGATTTGCAGCGATCGGGTTGTTGTATTTTCCGAGCGCGTTTTCTTGATCTTTGACCCATTCTTCATCCCCCTCTCTCTCTTTCTGTGGACACGACTCCAGCAGACGCATTCAATTTTGGGATATGTTTGTCGCTTCCAATACAAATATCTGAAAGCCTGTCCGGAGAAACTTGCAGCAGCCATGGATAGGAAAAGGAGCAGTCCGTGGCCGTCTGCGTTCCCGAGCTTCATGCTCTGCTTATCCCTCTGCACCACCCACCTCTGTCTCGGCTCCGGCTCCGACACCATCTCCGCCAACCAATCCATCTCCGGCAATCGGACCTTACTCTCCACCGGGGGCAACTTCGAGCTCGGCTTCTTCTCGCCGGTTAACTCCACGTACTCCTACATAGGCATCTGGTACAAGAATGTCAGCGTGCAAACCATCGTCTGGGTCGCCAACAGAGAGAGCCCTGTCACCGACAGGTACGCCACTGAGCTGAAGATCTCGGGGGGCAATCTTGTGATGCTCAACGACTCCGCAGTCCCCGTTTGGTCCACGAATCTGACTGCTTCTTCATCTGGGTCGAGCTCCACGGTGGCGGTTCTCGGGGACAACGGCAACCTCGCCCTCAAAGACGGGCCGAATTCTTCGGCGACTCTGTGGCAGAGCTTCGATCACCCGACGCACACGTGGCTTCCCGGCGCGAAAATCGCGTTCGACAAGCGCACGAACAAGAGTCAGCGCTTGACATCATGGAAGAGCGCCGACGACCCTTCGACAGGTTTGTTCTCTCTCCAGCTCCAGCCATCCAGTGCGTACTTCATATGGTGGAATGGATCAAAGAATTACTGGACCAGTGGGGTCTGGGACAATCAGTCGCAAATTTTCTCTTGGGTCCCTGAAATGAGATTGAACTATATTTACGATTTCAAATATGTGGACAATGAGAACGAGAGCTACTTCACCTATTCAGTCAAAAGCTCCGCCAACACCATATCAAGGTTTGTGATGGATCTTTCTGGGCAGATCAAGGTGGATTCCTGGTTGCCTTCCCAGGCTTGGAACTTGTTCTGGTCTCAGCCCAGGCAACAATGCGAGGTGTATAGACTTTGCGGGCCTTTCGGTCTTTGCAGCGAGAGTACTGACAATTTCTGCAGCTGCTTGCCTGGGTTTAGCATCAGCTCTCTGAGGGATTGGAATCTGAGCGATTGGTCTGCCGGTTGCAAGAGGAATTCAGACTTGAATTGTGCGGAAAATGCTTCAAATGCAGAGAGAGACCGTTTCTCGCTTAGTCCTAACATGGAATTGCCTGATGATCCCCAATCTTTAGATGTCGGGAGCGATACGGAATGCCGAGCTGCTTGTTTGAGCAATTGCTCTTGCACGGCTTATGCTTTCGAGGATAATGCCTGCTCAATCTGGATTGGGGATCTCTTCAATGCGCAACAGCTCTCACAAAGTGACACCAATGGAAAAAGCTTCTATCTCAGGCGTGCCGCTTCTGACGTTCAGGATACGAGCAAGAAGAGCAACGTAATTGCGATAGTTGCAGGGTCTGTTAGCTCCGCAGTAGCGATATTAGCCATTGTCTTGTTTGGCGTTTGGAGATGGAGGAGAAGGGCAACCGTAAAAACAAAGACAGTGGAGGGTTCACTGATAGCTTTTGCATACCGGGACTTGCAACTAGCAACAAAGAATTTCTCAGAGAAGTTGGGTGGGGGTGGGTTCGGTTCAGTTTTCAAAGGAACATTACCTGATTCAAGTCACATAGCGGTCAAGAAGCTTGAAAGCATAAGCCAAGGTGAGAAGCAATTCCGAATGGAAGTAAGCACAATCGGCACCATCCAGCATGTGAATCTTGTTAGGCTCCGCGGGTTCTGCTCTGAGGGTGACAAAAGGCTGTTGGTCTACGATTTCATGCCAAATGGTTCCTTAGACTATCATCTCTTTCATAGAAAGGACTCGAAGATCTTGGATTGGAAAACGAGGTACCAAATTGCTTTGGGAACGGCTCGAGGTCTGGCTTATCTCCATGAGAAGTGTAGAGACTGCATCATACATTGCGACATCAAGCCAGAGAACATCCTTCTAGCTGCTGAATTCTGTCCAAAAGTGGCAGATTTTGGCCTGGCAAAGCTTGTTGGCCGAGATTTCAGCAGGGTATTGACGACCATGAGAGGCACAAGAGGGTATCTTGCGCCGGAGTGGATCTCTGGAGTGGCCATAACAGCAAAAGCTGATGTTTATAGCTATGGAATGATGCTTTTTGAGTTTGTGTCGGGAAGGAGGAACTCAGAGCTATCGGAAAATGGGGCGGTCAAGTTCTTCCCAACATTGGCTGCTAGTAAATTAGCTGAAGGAGGTGACCTGCTTGATCTTTTGGACCCAAACTTGGAGGGAAATGCCGATAGTGAGGAGCTAACCAGGCTTTGCAGAGTTGCTTGTTGGTGTGTCCAAGACGAGGAAATCCACCGGCCATCAATGGGGCAGGTTGTTCAAATACTCGAGGGGGTGTTGGATGTGAACCTGCCCAGAATACCGAGAGCCCTTCAACTGTTTCTTAATAATCAGGAGGACGTAGTTTTTTTCACGGAGTCGTCATCGTCAAACCAGAGTTCCCAGACGAAGAGTAATACCTCAACTCCTTCCTTGCAGAAGCAAAATAGTTCATCTTCAAAATAGTCCAAGTCTTGAGGATGATAAGATAAATGCTTAGTACGAGAAGTGCTTCAGTGAGTGCGTATGCTCTTCTGCTTTTTCTGTAGTCGAGTAAGAATCTCAGTATTTGGGTATTGGCTTTCTTGGGGCTTTTCCCCCTATTTTTGTTACATATAAATACAATCAAGCTTGGAATAAGTGCCAGGCCAGACCAGTTGTAAAGAACCTTCATTCTATATTATAATGATCTGTTCTCTGCTTTTTGAGATCCAAGGTGATTTTGGTAATTAGCATCGAAAAATTTCTAATAATTTTGGCACTGGAATTGGGATCTAACATATTGGTACCTCCTAGTCGGAATTCAGCGGGTGTCTCTCAGTCGGCCCCGGTTGCACGCAAAGCAGGCTATAAGGCTTGGCATTTCTCAGCATAAACTCCTCTTGCTACTTGCTTTGTTTAGGTAATGAGTCATGGTACGAAAACCGCCCTTGAAACTATGACTTGTATTACCAGCAGATCCTTTAATTGGAGCCGTAGGATGTTAATGCCCGCCCCATTTTTCGCGTGGTACTTATCTTTTTTAAAGTTGAATTCCTATGGATTGCCTTCTCACTCTTATGTTTCAAATTTGAGTAATGCTAGAGATTACTCGAACCTTTTAGCAAAACTGATTTGTAAATTGATAGATGGGACTTCTCTTGGGTGCTTGCATTAATTTGTTTATTATTTACTCACTAATATTTTTGACATTGCTTACAAGTTTTGTAAAACCAAATTCAATATCTCAACATTGCTCATTAAAAATCTCCACTATTTGTTCTGGGCGGAAATTGATTGAGTTCTTATATCATTCAGGAGGATCCAAATAGTATTTTCCATTGCAGCAGGGACTAATTACAAGTCCAAGTCCACTTCAATGTATCTTAAACGAGCCTGTTTTTGAAGGCCTAGCTTTAATTTTCAGTTGGGAATAGTGTCAAAAAAATCATAAACATTTTAATTAAACCAATTAATTCTAAACATTTCACATTTGTATCAATTAAATTCATCTGGCAAATTTATGTCCGAAAATGGCGACATAGATGTAGGTCATTCTATGTGACACGACCGATGAACGATCGATGTTGTGGCACGACCGATGTTGATGTGAAAATTTATATATGATATTTAATTATTTTTGAATTTTTTGGATTTTTCTTTCTTTTGTCCTTCTCTTTTCCTTCTTTTCCTCTCTCTCTTTTTTTTTTTTTTTTTTCCTTTCTTCTTATTTTCCTCCATCAGCCTCCAGCGATAGCTGTTGTGAGCGTTAGTCGTGCCACGTAAGTTAACTAGCATCAATATTAATAATTTCCGGCATAAATTGACCAGATGAACTCAACTAATACTAATGTGAAAAGATTTAGTACTAATTGATCCAATTGAAAGATTTAATATTAAGTTGATACAAATATATTAGATTTAGGACTTTTTTTTTTTGTATTTTTTCCATTTTCAGTTCATAATCTTTTCATAGTAAGGTTAGTCCAGTTGGGCCTTTGCAGTACCGTAATCCCCTCACTTTTTCCAAGCTTCTTCTCATTCGTCTTTACTTTCCACCCTTACCACTTTTTCTTTTCCATTTCCCTATACCCAATTCATTAAATACTATAGATCTAATTTATTGTTTCACTTTTCTTGCTGTACTTATTTTCTCAGTACTATCTTGATCGTTTATCCTGCACAGGTGTGAGAGGTGCTATTATAAAGTCTAAATTGCTTCAGCAATCAAAAAATCTAAATCGCCCCCTCCAGTAAGAAAGGTGTAATCTCCTACTGTCGTTATCTGGCTGTGCTATTGTAAAGTCAGCACTCTCCGTGATCATACAAAAGATCAAGCTTTTAATCACCCTGATATAAATTACGGATTTAATAACTGTTGGTCTCTTTCTTGCTCAAAAATCAAAATCATCCCTTTATTTATTTTTATTTTTTTTAAATCCGAAACCATTCTTGCACTTTTAGAAAGTGCCATCGGTCGTCCCTTTGTCGGTTCGACCATGGAATTTGTAGTTTGGCATTAACACTGTTAGCTATATTCTAACGTGGTTTTTTCAAAGGAGGACTCTCTCTGTCTCTCCCTTTTTTCCTTCAGGCTCTTCCTCTTCTTCAAATGTTACCCTTAAAAAAAAAAAAAAAAAAAAAAACCCACAAAATCTAATGCCCATAACAATACAAAAACTATTATTCGTACCCACTCATAGATTACTGATTAAGTGGCTATTGCCGTGAGCTTCAAGGCTCAAAACTCAAGCGAACATGGCCGCTGCAAGTGCAAAGCTCATGTCGCCATCCTGTAAGCTCAAAGATCAAGTGGCCGGGGCTCAAGTTTAGCGGTTTGAATAGATCTCTCGGCCATGGCCATCCACAGACTTGAGCTTGAATGGCCATGGCCACCGCTAGCTTCGAGTTGGAGCTCGCAGTTATAGTGGCCATAAAGGAGCCCTCTCTCGATTGAGTTTTTCTTTCTTTTTAAGGTTCACATTGTCTAAAGTAGCACCTATTTTCCCTAAAATAATTATGTGAGCGGAGTACAACACAACACAGACATTCCAACATCTTATTCATAAAAGTTTAATGGCAAGAGAAAAAAGTATAACGGAATGATTAGTGATACTTCTAAGGGAGAAAGCCACAAAAAAACTCAAACTTTATCAACTGTGACATATTTATCCTAATTTTTTTTTTTGGTGACATCAGAAACTCCAAACCTATACTCATGTGATATATTTATTATAAACTTTTTTCTGTGACATCAAAAAACCTAAACTTATACTTATATGACACCAAAAACCTAAACTTTTGTTTTATAATATCAAAAACCCCAAACTTACATTCAAGTGACATGTTTACTCAAAAATTTGATGTCATAAAATTGTTTAAGACTTTTGGTGTCATAAAAGAAAAGTTTGGGGTTTTTAATGTCACAAAACAAAGGTTTGAGCAATGCACAAGTTTGGGTAAATATGTCATATAGATAAAAGTTTAGAGTTTTTGATGTCACAAAGAAGTGATTGAGGTAAATATGTCACAATAGGCATAGTTTAGGATTTTTGGTGGCTTTATATCTATTTTTTAGTTCTTGTTGATAGGATTTCTGTGAATCCATATGACTTTTACTCTTCCATTTCTTTGTTCTGAACCATTAGTTGGATTCTTCATTCTTTTTCTTTATTTCATCTTTTTATTCATTTAATTCACAGTCACAAACAAAAGAAATGGAAAGACTTTTATTGGAATCCCTATCTAAATTCATAATTCATATCCTACTTCTAAATAGTAGAGAGGCTTTAAAAAATGTAGAGGGGGATTTTGATTTTCGGGCAAAAATATAAGGGCCACCGGTGAATCTAATCCCATAAAGAAAGTGGCATATGTATAGGAATTGATAAAACAGTAAAAGATTATAATGGACACAATGCCAAGTACCAATCGCTCCAAGTCCAACTAGAGAGGTCTCTTCATGCCATCATCTATGGCCAGGACACAGTCTATGAGGTTTTTCCGGTGAAGGCACACAACCATGATGTTACATATATATGAATTGGGGGAATAATTCAATGCGTTGATCTAGAGCTTAGTCCCTTGACAGATAGGTCAGCTCAGCATGCGTGGAACGAGCACATTTTGTTGAAGATACTTACCTTAGGACTTGCCTAGACAAAAGTAGGGACCATAAGAATACTGGACTGTGCTTCATGAAAATCAAATCTTGTTGGTCCAGCTTTTCAAAGTATCAATGACTTTGACACTTGATTTTCTTCCTTGTTGACTGGAGCTGGTAAAACTGTGCTCCTGCTTCATCAATGTCCTGGTCTGCCTATGTTTTAAGTCCTACTTGATCACTCAAATGTCTGATGTCGAGTTTGAGTGCTCACCGCTCAGATTCATTGCATGTTATTCCAGTGTATGACAAGGACATGTCCAAGTTGCACCACTAGCGTCTTCTTCACTTTGGGATATGCCCATCCTTGTCCACCAGTATGATGCCAACTTAAATGCTTCTATCTACGTACTCCGCGACAATGCACTGGTCTCAGTTAAAGTTTCCACACGATACTTTGCGCGTTTCTTGACCCGTTCTTCATTGAGATCTCTTATCTTGGCCTTGCTCCGAGCACAAACGGGTATATATACTTTTCCCTGTGAATCTTGTTTCCACACCTGTCCGCTCGAACCCTATATGGTACAACCATGGATTGCAAAAAAAGTGACACGCGGACCCCTGAAGTGCTATAACTTGGCAGAAAGGGACACTTAAGTGCCATAACTTACGAAATGTACACTTAAGTGCCAAAATCGGAGCAAAATGGATCACTTGAGTGCTAATCCGGCCAAAACGCTTTGGCGTGTCAATTTTCCGACGAAACGAGTCGAGTGCAAAACGACGTCGTTTTGGTCGATGTGGTAAAAAATTTAATATAAAAATTAAATTAATTTAATTTAAAAATAAATTTAATTTAATTTAAAAATAAATTTATTGAAAACATTTTAAAAAAATTAAAAATATTAAAAAAAATTAAAATATTAATTTTTTAAAAAAAAAAAAATTTAAAAAAAATTTAAAAATTTAAAAAAAAAAGGAGGCGGCCCTCGGCCGACCCTCCCCCACCTTTCGACGACGGGGGAGGCGGCGGCGGCGAGGGCTCGCCTCTCGTTGCCGGCCGCCTTTCTCCTCCTCCTTTTAAAAAAAAAATATAAATTATATTATTATTTTGTATTAAATTTAATTTAATTAATTTTTATATTATAACCGAATATGCACTTTATGGGATAAGTTGACTAGGGAAGCCTCATTAAATTCCCTCTTCGATGCTAAGAATAGGTTTTAGATCGCTACGCTTATGAGCCTATATTAAAATTCAAATTATGCCAAAACAACGTCGTTTTGGCCGATTTAAGGGCTCTATCTTGGCCAACACCCGAAACGACATCGTTTTGGTGCCGACGTGATAAAAAAATTTAATATAAAAATTAATTAAATTTAATTTAAAACTAAATTTATTTAAAACATTTAAAAATAAAATTTTAAAATTTTAAAAAATTAAAAAATTTACAAAAAATTTTAAAAAAAATTAAAGAAAAGGTGGCGGCTGAGGGCTGAAATTTTTTGTAAATTTTTTAATTTTTTTGTAAATTTTTTGTAAATTTGTTAAAGTTTTTAAAATTTTTTAAAGTTTTTAAATCTTTTAAATTTATTTTTTAAATGTTTTAAATAAAATTATTTTTAAATTTAATTTAAATAATTTTTATATTATATTAAAATTCAAATTATGCTAAAAAACGACGTCGTTTTGGCCAATTTAAGAGTTCTATTTTGGCCAACACCCGAAATGACGTCGTTTTGGGTGAATTCGAAAGCTGACTCAGCTCTCTGGCGAGACACATCGGTGAAAAATAATAATATTTCAATGTCACGTATGATTTCCGGCCAACTTCGCCAAAGATGGCACTCAGGTGTCCCACCTCTGTCTTGGCATAGACAAGCTCGATGCGAATCAATCTATATCTGGTAATCAAACCTTAACCTCATGGGGTGGCAACTTTACGCTTGGCTTCTTCTCGCCGGGTAACTCCACGTACTCCTACATAGGCATCTGGTACAACAAAATCAGCGTGCAAACCGTCGTCTGGGTCGCCAACCGAGACAACCCTGTCACTGACAGGCACTCCACTGAACTGAAGGTCTCGGGTGGCAATCTTGTGATTGTTAACAACTCCGAAGTCCCCGTTTGGTCCACGAATCTGACTGCTTCTTCATCTGGATCGAGCTCCATGGTGGCGGTTCTTGAGGACGACGGCAACTTCGCTCTCAAAGCGGCGCCGAATTCTTCCGTGACTCTGTGGCAGAGCTTTGATTACCCGACGCACACATGGCTTCCCGGTGCCAAATTAGGGATTGACAAGCGCAAAAACACGAGTCAGATCTTGACATCATGGAAGAATGCCGAGGACCCTTCGACAGGTTTGTTCTTTCTCCATCTCCAGCCATTCAGTGACGATAAGTACTACATATGGTGGAATGGGTCTAACCATTACTGGACTAGTGGGACGTGGGACAATCAGACGAAAATTTTCTCTGGTGTCCCTAAAATGAGAGCGAACTATATTTACGAGTTCAAATATGTGGACAATGAGAACGAGAGCTACTTCACCTATTCAATCAAAATCTCCTACAACACCATATCAAGGTTTGTGATGGACCTTTCTGGGCAGATCAAGCAGGAGTCCTGGTTGCCTTCCCAGGCGTGGACCTTGTTCTGGTCTAAGCCCTCGCAACAATGCGAGGTGTATAGACTTTGTGGGCCTTTCAGTGTTTGCAGCGAGCAGAGCGAAGTTTTGTGCAGCTGCTTGCCGCGATTTAGCATAAGCTCTCCAATGGATTGGAACCGGAGGGATCGGTCTGGTGGTTGCAAGAGGAATTCGAACTTAAATTGTGCAGCGAATGCAGAGAAAGACCGTTTCTGGCCTATGTCTAACATGAAATTGCATGATGATCCTCAATCTTTAGTTGCAGGGAGCGATCAGGAATGCCGAACTGCTTGTTTGAGCAATTGCTCTTGCACGGCTTATGCTTTCGATGCTTTCGAAAATAATGCCTGCTCAATCTGGATCGGGGATCTCTTCAATGTGGAACAGCTCCAACAAGGCACTACCCCTGGAAGGAGTTTCTATGTCCGGCTTGCTGCCTCCGACATTAAGGATCCCAGCAAGAAGAGTAATGTAACTGCAATAGTGGCAGGGTCTGTTAGTGCCGTGGTGGCGATATTAGCCATTGTCTCGTTTGCCGTTTGGAGATGGAGGAGAGGGGCAACTGTAACAACAAAAGTAGTGGAGGGTTCACTGATAGCCTTTGCATACCGGGACTTGCAAGTAGCAACAAAGAATTTCTCAGAGAAGTTGGGTGGGGGTGGGTTCGGTTCAGTTTTCAAAGGAACATTACCTGATTCAAGTCACATAGCGGTCAAGAAGCTTGAAAGCATAAGCCAAGGTGAGAAGCAATTCCGAATGGAAGTAAGCACAATCGGCACCATCCAGCATGTGAATCTTGTCAGACTTTGCGGATTCTGCTCTGAAGGTGACGAGAGGCTGTTGGTCTACGATTTCATGCCAAATGGTTCCTTAGACTATCATCTCTTTCATAGAAAGGACTCGAAAACCTTGGATTGGAAAACGAGGTACCAAATTGCTTTGGGAACGGCTCAAGGTCTGGCTTATCTCCATGAGAAGTGCAGAGACTGCATCATACATTGCGACATCAAGCCAGAGAACATCCTTCTAGATGCTGAATTCTGTCCAAAAGTGGCAGATTTTGGCCTGGCAAAGCTTGTTGGCCGAGATTTCAGCCGGGTGTTGACGACCGTGAGAGGCACCAGAGGGTATCTTGCGCCAGAGTGGATCTCTGGAGTGGCCATAACAGCAAAAGCTGATGTTTATAGCTATGGAATGATGCTCTTTGAGTTTGTGTCGGGAAGGAGGAACTCAGAGCTATCGGAAAATGGGGCCATCAAGTTCTTCCCAACATGGGCTGCTAGCAAGATAGCTGAAGGAGGTGACCCGCTTGATCTTTTGGACCCAGACTTGGAGAAAAACGCTGATACTGAAGAGCTAAATAGGATATGCAGAGTTGCTTGCTGGTGTGTCCAAGATGAGGAAACTCAAAGGCCATCGATGGGGCTGGTTGTTCAAGTACTCAAGGGGTTGTTGGACGTGAACCTGCCCAGGATACCGAGAGCCCTTCAACTGCTTCTTGATAATCAGGAGGATGTAGTTTTCTTCACTGAGTCGTCATCATCGAACCAGACTTCCCAGACAAAGAGTAATACATCAACTGCTTCCTTGCAGAACCCAAATAGTTCATCTTCGACGAAGTCCGAGTCTCGAGGATGATAAGATAAATGCTTAGTAGGAGAAGTGCTTCAGTTAGATAGTGCATATGCTCCTCTGCTTTTTCTGTAGTCAAGATTGAATCTCAGCATTTGGGAATTGGCTTTCTTGGGGCTTTTTCCCCTAGCTATATATGTTGCCCATAGATACAAGCAAGCTCGGAATAAGTGCGCGGCCAGACCAGTTGTAAAGACCCTTCATTCTATATAATGATCTGTTGTCTGCTTTTTGAGATCCCAGGTGACCTTGGTAGTTGGCATCGAAAACTGTCATCTCCACGAGCCCGAGAGGGAGAGAGTGCGAGCGAGAGAGGGGGAGAAGGCGCCCAGATCCGCGAGTTGCAGGGAGAAAAAAAGGCTCGGACGCCGTCGACGGCCCACCGGACCACCCACCCGACGCTGCATCCCCTGTTGCGGTGAGCTAGGGTTGTCCGACTTTTTAGTTTGTTTGTTTGTTTGTGCGTGCTGGGGTCGTCGGGCCGGGACTCGCAGCCGCCGGCTTCACGCGAGTTCCGGCCCCCGACCGTCCGTAGTCTGCCTCCCCGCCGATCCTCGCTGTTCGCCTGTTCGGAGCCCTGTCGCGATCCCGAGCCCGAAGGGCTCCGCCTTGTCCTCCTCAACCGGTGCCCGCCAGGCGTTCGATGGATATCCCAGGCGACCGTTGTATCTGCAGTGACTGGCGGTGACGGGTGGCGACAGGCGACGGGATCGGCTGCAACGGCCGGCCGGACGGAGGTCAAGGCGGTGCCCGCGCAGGCCCGAGCTCAGACCGAGACGAGCTCGGCCACCTCCGCCGCGGATCGTCAGATCTCGAGGGCTCCAGCGGCAAGGGAGAAGACGGGTCGTCGATCAGTTAGGTTTTTTAGGATCCGGGTCGCGGCTACTGAGTCGGGTCGGACCCGGGTCGTCGTTCGGGTAGGGTTCCGCCTGGGTTGGGTTTGTACGCGTGGCCCGGGTAGCCTTTAGGCTGTCGTTTTTTGTTTATGAAAACGGGCCAAATGGATTTGGGCTTTTATGTTTTAAGAAAAGAAAAATCCCGGGCCGGGCCTGCGTTGCAGGCCGGCCGGGTCTTGGGTGGACTCCCCGGGTCGGACCCAACCCGGGGATCCGACCCGGGTCGTTTCTTAATATATTATTATAATAATATTTTAATAAAATAATCAAATAATAATAAATTATTTTCAGAAAATTTAAAAAAACATCCAAAATATCCTATGTTTTACCCAATTTTCCAAACAAAGAAAAAGCCAAAAAATGATTTATATTTTCAAAAAAGACCAAAAAATCCAATAATCCCTTTTACGTTCAAAAAATAGAAAAAGACCAATAATGTATTTTTTTCTCCACAAAATGTATGGAAAATCCCCCGAGAATCCAAAAAGCCTTAGATTTAAACAATATTAGGTATTGGAAGGGCATTAGTGATTAATTCGTGTAATCAAGTCTCTGAACCTAGTTTTTCTAGTTGCGCAGGGCAAATCATCCCGATATTTCGCTTGGGTTTCTAATCGACTCACCCCAATTGATTAATGTTATAGGCAAAAAATATCAGACCATTAAGTCGTGAATTAATGAGCTTGTGAGAGCTTGGGCTAAGCCTAATAGACTTAGCCAAATCATTAGCCTCCGCAGGCATCCGCGCATAACCGGGCGCCGAAAAAAGAGGTCGCAACAGTGCTTCCATTCATTTGTTTATTCCTTACCCTTTAATATTTGTGACATTGCTTTAAAAGTTTTGTAAAACCAAATTCATTATCTCAACGTTGCTCGTTAAAAATCTACACTTTGTTCAGGTGGGAAATTTATTGAATTCTCATTTCAATCAGGTTGATCCAAACAGTATTTTCCATTGCAACGGGAAATTGTTTTGGAAGTCCTAGCTTTGATTTTCAGTTCATAATCCATCCACATCAAGGCTAATCGACGTATGTTTTGATAAGATTAATCAATGGAATAAACCATCGATACAAGTTTTTATGAGATTGACCTGGACCATTGGTGTCTTCAGTATTTATGTTATGAATATATATTATTTTAGAATGAGTTAGGGTTGCGTTTTAAATGTGCATAGTGATTTCTTGATCCGCTTAAAAGAAATGTGTTACTCACTAAGCTGTGATAGCTCACTCCTCTCATCTACTTATTTTTTTTTTTGTTCTTCAGCGAGACACAAGTAGGCCTAAGCGTTCGTTATTCAGGGGGACTTTTTGTGGTGCGGACTTTGTGTGTTAGCTTTTGGTGGAGGTGTATATATTAATTTGGTGGTTTATAGAAAACTCCGATATTATAACCAAATGCCTTTTTTGTCATACGTGTGTGTGTGGGGGGGGGGGGGGGGGATGTATATATGTTAACATTTGGCCGAATTTTGGTTATGTTGATGTTGCATCATTTGGTAAAAGGACGGTAGTGTCATGCCCTTATTCTGTTGAATCGGGGTGTGACATTTGTCGGTATCAAAGTTTAGGCTATGATCTATTTGGGTAGATCTTTCAAGACGTGGTGAGATTGTGTGATCGTCTCTAACGCGTTAATCTTTTAAGTATTAGTGGTGGACAAAAATGGGAGGATCCTCTAGTGAGACGCAAAGCATTTTGAGTTTACATAGAGATCCTCTTACTAAAGCAGTTCAAGACAAAAACATAGGTGTAGTTTATGTAAATTATGACTATAGTTTTGACATATCGAGAAGTTCAGCACTAGGAACTCAATGACGAGCTTGAGATGAAGATTAATGAGTTTAAAAAAAAAAAAAGCTCCGTACAAAACACAAGCTTCGCCTTTCCATAGATAAGCCAGCTCTGCTCAAAGGAGTAAACCTGCTGATTCCCGAATAGAACCAGTGGTGTTGCAGCACCAGAAATCAACGGTCCAAGAGATAGTTCCTGTTAAACTGCATGAGAAGAACTTTGCAATTGACTTAAGAGGGAACTCAGATAAGGTGATGGGTTTCCATACTCATCCATCAATGAAGGTGTTTGATATATAGGATGCCGATTCTCTTAGAAGGAACTTCTCTGACCTTAGTTTCTCTGATGATTCTAGAGGAAAGTTTCTATGAAAATTACATGTTGAAAGGAGATGCAAAGTTGAGGGAAGGGTGGGGATTCGAGAGAGCAGAGAAGGAGGCGAAACTGAAAGCCATGCAGGAGTGACTTGAGTGAAGTTGAGCTGGAATGAAGGCCAACTTTCCTAATGCAGCAGAGAGACGTCAATAACTCTTTAGCACTTGTCAACGTACTGAGAGGCTGGGATCACTCAATATGCGGCCAAATGTGAAGGAGAAGCAAACTGATCTTGTTCAAAGTGAAGAGGAGGAAGTTGAAGCATATCCAAATGATGGTGTTCTAGGAGCTACCAGATGAAGCCTTTTCTTAATCGTAAGTTGTCTTTGTCAACTCCTCTCAATTCAGTAGCAATGGCTTCAAGGTCTTCGACCAGAGCTTCCAACTCTTTTCGGGTAGACGAAGGGTGCCATTAGAAAACCCTCTTGCGTAGTTCGTCCCGACTTCTTTGATTTTAGGAAAGAAAACACTAAGCCCTCCCCCGACATCAGCAAAGCACCAAATCGTTCACAAGCGAGAAGCTATGCTTGAAGCAAGAGTAATGGCGAAGATTTGCCTCTTGTCAAGGAAGAGAGAACTCGACGATCTGAGTCTTTTGGGAAAAGTCTGGTCCTATAGTATTTAAGGACATGTTGGATTTGCATGGCAATTGGCTATTTTGGTCTCACTGGAATTTGATCAAGGACAGATGGATCAACAGACGCAATGACGTCCCAAGTACTTTAGAATTGATTAGCTCTTTGTCATTATGCCCTGAAACATCAAAGGGTTTGTCGGTACTCCCAGAAACACGATGTTGCGACTCACCAAACCGATCGCAGGAAAACAAAAAATTATAGCACTCGATATGCAATAATTAATTTGGATGGGCGAAAAAACTTACAAAAGCACCTTAAAAAGAAATACTCGTTATCTCCTGAACTTATTTTGCATGATCTTAGTCATCCACATCGAATCTAAGTTAGAATCCTTTCACATAATATGTAAAGCGGGTTTGGTCTAACTTTAGAAATGGGCTTTAGATGTAATGTAAATGCTAAAAGCCAAAATCCTTTAGGGAATGCCAAATTCAGACTTGAATTGTGCGGAAAATGCTTCAAATGCAGAGAGAGACCGTTTCTCGCTTAGTTCTAACATGAAATTGCCTGAGGATCCCAAATCTTTAGATGTCAGGAGCGATACAGAACGCCAAGCTGCTTGTTTGAGCAATTGCTCTTGCACGGCTTATGCTTTCGAGGATAATGCCTGCTCAATCTGGATTGGGGATCTCTTCAATGCGCAACAGCTCTCACAAAGTGACACCAATGGAAAAAGCTTCTATCTCAGGCGTGCCGCTTCTGACGTTCAGGATACGAGCAAGAAGAGCAATGTAATTGCGATAGTTGTAGGGTCTGTTAGCTCCGTAGTAGCGATATTAGCCATTGTCTTGTTTGGCGTTTGGAGATGGAGGAGAAGGGCAACCGTAAAAACAAAGACAGTGGAGGGTTCACTGATAGCTTTTGCATACCGGGACTTGCAAGTAGCAACAAAGAATTTCTCAGAGATGTTGGGTGGGGGCGGGTTTGGTTCAGTTCTCAAAGGAACATTACCTGATTCAAGTCACATAGAGGTCAAGAAGCTGGAAAGCATAAGCCAAGGAGAGAAGCAATTCCGAACGGAAGTAAGCACAATCGGCACCATCCAGCATGTGAATCTTGTTAGGCTCCGCGGGTTCTGCTCTGAGGGTGACAAAAGGTCGTTGGTCTACGATTTCATGTCAAATGGTTCCTTAGACTATCATCTCTTTCATAGAAAGGACTTGAAGACCTTTGATTGGAAAATGAGGTACCAAATTGCTTTGGGAACGGCTCGAGGTCTGGCTTATCTCCATGAGAAGTGTAGAGACTGCATCATACATTACGACATCAAGCCAGAGAACATCCTTCTAGATGCTGAATTCTGTCCAGAAGTGGCAGATTTTGGCCTGGTAAAGCTTGTTGGCCGAGATTTCAGCAGGGTATTGACGAACTTGAAGGGCACAAGAGGGTATCTTGCGCCGGAGTGGATCTCTGGAGTGGCCATAACAGCAAAAGCTGATGTTTATAGCTATGGAATGATGCTTTTTGAGTTTGTGTCGGGAAGGAGGAACTCAGAGCTATCGGAAAATGGGGCGGTCAGGTTTTTCCCAACATTGGCTGCTAGTAAATTAGCCGAAGGAGGTGACCTGCTTGATCTTTTGGACCCAAACTTGGAGGCAAATGCCGATACTGAGGAGCTAACCAGGCTTTGCAGAGTTGCTTGTTGGTGTGTCCAAGACGAGGAAATCCACTGGCCATCAATGGGGCAGGTTGTTCAAATACTCGAGGGGGTGTTGGATGTGAACCTGCCCAGGATACCGAGAGCCCTTCAACTGTTTCTTAATAATCAGGAGCATGTAGTTTTTTTCACTGAGTCATCATCGTCAAACCAGAGTTCCCAGACGAAGAGTAATACCTCAACTGCTTCCTTGCAGAAGCAAAATAGTTCATCTTCAACAAAGTCCAAGTCTTGAGGATGATAAGATAAGAGCTTAGTACAAGAAGTACTTCAGTTAGTGCATACACTCTTCTGCTTTTTCTGTAGTCAACAAAGAATCTCAGCATTTGGGGATTGGCTTTCTTGGGGCTTTTTTCCCTAGCTATTTTTGTTACATATAAATACAAGCAAGCTTGGATGACCGGTTGTAAAGACCCTTCACTCTGTATAATGATCTGTTCTCTGCTTTTTGAGATCCAAAAAGGTGATATTGGTAATTAGCATCGAAAACTTTCTGATAATTTTTTCACTGGAATTGGGATCTAACGTGTTGGTATCTCCTAGCTTGGATCCCAGCTAGTGTCTCACATGGTGCTAAAATCTGCCCCCATCGCATGCAAAGCAAGCTGTAAGGCTTGGCATTTCTAAGTAATAACTCCTTTTGCTACTTGCTTGGTTTATACAATGAGTCATGGTATGAAAACCACCCTTAAAACTACGGCTTTCTAGGACCGGAATATTAGATCATGATAATTTCCAACTGATCTATGTATTACTAGCAGATCCTCTTGTTGGAGCTGTAGGATGTTAATGCCCGCTCCATTTTTCACATAGCATTTATATCTCTTCTAAGGTTGAGTTTTTTTAATCACCTCATTGCTTTATGTTTCGAATATGAGTACTCGAACCTTTTAGCAAAAATGATTTATAACGTGATGGATGAGACTTATGTTGGGTTCTCTTACTCGCTTTATAAGTTCTGTAAAACCAAATTCAGTATCTCAATGTCACTAGTTAAAAATCTCTATTGTTTGTTCTGGTGGGAAATTGGTTGAGTTTCTCATATCAATCGGGTTGATCCAAACAGTATTTTCCATTGCAAGTGGGGATTAAATGCAAGTCCAATTCTACTTTAATTTATCGTTGAAGAAGCCTGTTTTGGAAGGCCTAGCTTTTATTTTTCAGTTCATAATCTATTCATATCAAGGCTAATCTTGTTCGGCCTTCGCAGTACCATAGTCCTCTCACTTTTTCCAAGCTTCCCCTCATTTGTTTTCCTTTTTGCCATTACACCTTTTTCTTTTCCTTTCTCCTATACACAATTCTTTAAATACTTTCAATATGATGGGTTGTTTTTTTTTTTTTTGGTAAGGTCGATATGATGTGTTGTTTCACTTTTCTTGCGACAATTATTTTACTCTTATCGTTGATTCTCAAGTGGGGAAAAATACCAAAAAAGTCATCAATATATTGCATTGGTACCAATCTAATGTTAAACTTTTTCACATTAGTACTAATTTGGTCCATCTTGCCAATTTTGGCTGGCCGGTGTGATGTGCACGCCGACCAAAATTGGGCTGATGGACTAAATTGATATGTAAAAAATTTTAGGATTGAATTGGTTTAATTGAAAGATTTAGAACTAAATTGATACCAATGCAATAGGTTTATGGCTTTTTTGATACTTTTCCCTCCTCAGGTGCTAGAGGTGCTATTATAATGTCTTAACTTCCTTTAGCGATAAAAAGACGATGTAATCTGCTTAAATCTTTATTTAGTTGTGCTTCTACAAAAATCAACCCTCTCTACGATCATTTATGTTAAAATTATAATTCAAATTTGAATTCGTGAAAGAAATCCGACTAGAGATGAATTGTAAGAAACTAGGTCAATTAAGGAAAATCCTAAAGCCGAATATTTGTGGACGTCGGTAATGGAAATCTAGATTTCATATTTGGCGTCAGAGTCCAAAGTGCAGATTTGGACCTTAGGTTGCCGATTCGCTAACTCCAACAAAAGGCCAGAACTTGTGGATTACGAAAATCAATTTGCGCATGGGAGTCGGTCAACACAAGAACCGAACAAGAAAGATCGGAGTTGGACTGGGTTTCCTTCTTCAATCGGTCAACTTGGCTATTATATACGGAATAACACCTTGAAAAATCCAAAATTGACATATATATAACAAATTTACCAAAATCTAAATTTTTTACCATCAAAAATCTAAATTTGTACACCTATGATAAATTTACCTTAAAGAATTTTTTTAACCATAAAAAATCCCAAACTAGCCCATCCGTCGCAAATAGAGAGTACAATCCCAAACTGATACAACATTAATTAATTTAACAATTTGATGATAAAATTTGAAGGAAATTAATGGAGGGTAAATTTGTTATAAGTATATCAAAGTTTTAAATAAATTTATTACAAGTGTACTGGTTCACGATTTATTAAGAAATTACCCTAAATATAAATATACAATTGTGGATTGCTCGTTGGTTATGAAGAAATATTAAAGTGTAGCTTTTTATGAATGTCAAGGGAAGTTCTATATTTGTTAGTGACGGGCCAATTGGCACTGCAGGTTTGGTAGTGGGTTCTTCGTGGAATAACATTAATAGCTCATGTGTTGGACTCAATTAAATCTTGTGAGGATTTATTTAATTCATTTTTGAGATTGAGAGATTATTTTGTGAAGAATTGTAAGACTAAATACTACATGAATTATTGAGCATAATTGGAGCTTGGAAAACATGAGAGTGTTTGAGTAACTTGAGTCTGGTTGTAATTTTCATTGAATTGCTTGATCTAGAGTGGAATTCTTTGCTGCTCTCCCCATGGACATATGTCACATCGACAAAATTATTTAAATTTGGTGTCCAATTTATTTTCTTATTTTGTTTATTTTATTGTTCGATTAGTTAGATTCCACAATAATTTAAAAGATCAAGGCATTGATAAACGGTCTCTCTACTTTTGCTCAACAATCAAAGTCATTCTTTTAATTTATTTTAAGGAAAAAAATCGCAAAAACTCCAATACATTTACTCTAAAATTATTTTTAGTGACACCAAAAACTCGAAATTTATACATGTGTGACACATTTACCATAAATTTTTTTCCATAACACCAAATTTTTTTAGGTTAATATGTCACATCATACAAATTTGAAGTTTTAGGTGGCACATTATATAAGTTTAGAGTAAATATACAAAATAAGTATGAATTTGGAGTTTTTGGTGTCATAAAATAAGTTTGGAATAAATATATCATAGTAAATATAATTTAGAGTTTTCGGTGATTATACATTTCTTTTTATTCGAAACCATTCTTGCACTTAAGTGCCATTGGTCGTCACTGTGTTGGAACACTATTAGCTATTTTATGACGTGAATTTTTATTTTATTTGTTGAGGATTTTTCTTTCTTTCTCCAAATGTAGGCTCTCTCTCTCCTTTTTAGGTTCTTCATTTTACGAAAACAAAAACCCACAAAATATATTGCCTATACTAATGCAAAAACACTATTATTTGTATCGACTCATGACAAGCAATTGAGTAGCTATGGGCCGTGAGCTCTGTGGCTCATGACTTGAGCAAATATGACTGCTACTAGATCAAAGCTCATGCGGCAACGCCACAAGCTCAAAGATCAAGTAGCCATGGCTCAAGCTTTGTGACTCAAATAGACATCGTGGCCATGGCCAATGCTAACTTAGAGTTGGAGCTTATGGTAATGGTGGGTCTAATGGAGCTCTCTCGTAATTGTGCCTTTTTTTTTTTTTAATGTTCATGTTGCCTAATTTGGCACCTGTTTTTCCTAAAATAATTATATGAGCGGAGTACCACACAATAGGTATGCTGGCATCTTGTTCATAAAAATTGAATGGCAAGAGAAAAAAAGTATAATGGAATGATTAGTGGTGATACTTCTAAGGGAAAAAACCACAAAAAAAATCTCAAACTTTATCAACTGTGATACATTTATTCAAATTTTTTTTTGTAACATCAAAAATCCCAAACTCGTACACGTGTAGTAATACATTTACCAAAAAAAAAAAAATTTCGACACCAAAAAACCCAGACTTATACTTTTGTGACATCAAAACCCTAAACTTTTGTTTTGTAACACCAAAAACCTCATACTTATAGTCAAGTCACACATCTACCCCAAAAATTTGGTGTCAGAAAAAAAAATTGAGGTATTTGGTGTCACAAAAGAAAAGTTTGGGGTTTTTTATGTCACAAAACAAAAGTGTGGAGTAAATGTGTGACACTGCAACATTTTGAGATAAATGTGTCACATAGGTAAAAGTTTGGGATTTTTTATATTATAAAAAAAAAAGTTTGGGGGTAAATATTTTACAATAGTCATAGTTTAAGGTTTTTGGTGGCTTTTACCATACTTTTAAATAGTAAAGAGAGGCTTTAAAAAAAGTAGAGGCGATTTTGATTTTCGGGCAAACATATAAGGGCCACCGGTAAATCTAATCCCATAAAGAAAGTGGCATATGTATAGGAATTGATAAAACACTAAAAGATTAAAATGGACACAGCGCCAAGTACCAATCGCTCCAAGTCCAACCAAAGAGGTCTCTTCACGCCAACATCTATGGCCAAGACAAAGTCTATAAGGTTTTTCCAGTAAAGGCACACAACCATGATGTTACATATATATGAATTGGGGGAATAAATCAACGCGTCGCTCTAGAGTTTAGTCCCTCGACGAATAGGTCAGCTCAGCATGCGTGGAACGAGCACATTTTGTTGAAGATACTGACCTCAAGTCTACCTTAGACAAGAGTAGGGACCATAAGAATATTGGACAATGCTACAGGAAAATCAAATCTTGTCGGTCCAACTTTTCAAATATATGAATGACTTTGACACTTGGATTTGTTCCTTTGTTGTTGACTGATGCTGGTAAAACTATGTTTTAAGTCCTGCTTGATCATTCAAATGTCTGATGTCGAGTTTGAGTGTTCACTGCTCAGATTCATTGCATGTTATTTCAGTGTATGACGAGGACATGTCCAAGTTGCACCACCAGCGTCTTCTTCACTCCAGGATATGCCCATCCTTGTCCACTGGTATGATGCCTGCTTCAATGCTTCTATCTATGTACTCCATGACAATGCGCTAGTCTCAGTTGAAGTTTCCACACGATACTTTGCGCGTTTCTTGACCTGTTCTTCTTTGAGATCTCTTTCCTCGCCCTCGCTCCGAGCACAAACGAGTATATATACTTTTCCCTGTGAATCTTGTTTCTACACCTGTCCGCTCGAACCCTATGTGGTACAGCCATGGATAGCAAAAACAGTAGTCCGTGGTCGTTCATACTCCCAATTTTCTTGCTTTGCTCATCTCTGTACACCCACCTCTGTCTTGGCACAGACAAGCTCGATGCGAATCGATCTATATCTGGTAATCAAACCTTAACCTCCTCGGGTGGCAACTTTACGCTTGGCTTCTTCTCGCCGGGTAACTCCACGTACTCCTACATAGGCATCTGGTACAACAAAATCAGCGTGCAAACCGTCGTCTGGGTCGCCAACCGAGACAACCCTGTAACTGACAGGCACTCCACTGAGCTGAAGGTCTCGGGTGGCAATCTTGTGATTGTTAACAACTCCGAAGTCCCCGTTTGGTCCACGAATCTGACTGCTTCTTCGTCTAAATCGAGCTCCATGGTGGCGGTTCTTGAGGACGACGGCAACTTCGCTCTCAAAGCGGCGCCGACTTCTTCCGTGACTCTGTGGCAGAGCTTTGATTACCCAACGCACACGTGGCTTCCCGGGGCCAAATTAGGGATCGACAAGCGCAAAAACAGGCGTCAGCTCTTGACATCATGGAAGAACGCCGAGGACCCTTCGACAGGTTTGTTCTCTCTCGGTCTCCAGCCATCCAGTGACGGTGAGTACTACGTATGGTGGAATGGGTCTAAGCATTACTGGACTAGTGGGGCGTGGAACAATCAGACGAAAGTTTTCTCTTGGATCCCTGAAATGAGTGCGAACTATATTTACGATTTCAAATATGTGGACAATGAGAACGAGAGCTACTTCACCTATTCAGTCAAAATCTCCTTGAACACCATAACAAGGCTTGTGATGGACCTTTCTGGGCAGATCAAGCAGGAGTCCTGGTTGCCTTCTTCCCAGTCGTGGAACTTGTTCTGGTCTCAGCCCCGGCAACAATGCGAGGTGTATAGACTTTGTGGGCCTTTCAGTGTTTGCAGCGAGCAGAGTGAAGTTTCGTGCAGCTGTTTGCTGGGATTTAGCATAAGCTCTCCAATGGATTGGAATCGGAGTGATTGGTCTGGTGGTTGCAAGAGGAATTCGAACTTAAATTGTGCAGCGAACATGGAGAAAGACCGTTTCTGGCCTATGTCTAACATGAAATTGCATGATGATCCTCAATCTTTAGTTGCACGGAGCGATCAGGAATGCCGAACTGCTTGTTTGAGCAATTGCTCTTGCACGGCTTATGCTTTCGATGCTTTCGAAAATAATGCCTGCTCAATCTGGATCGGGGATCTCTTCAATGTGGAACAGCTCAAACAAGGCACTACCCCTGGAATGAGTTTCTATGTCCGGCTTGCTGCCTCTGACATTAAGGATCCCAGCAAGAAGAGTAATGTAACTGCAATAGCGGCAGGGTCTGTTAGTGCCACGGTAGCGATATTAGCCATTGTCTCGTTTGCAGTTTGGAGATGGAGGAGAGGGGCAACTGTAACAACAAAAGTAGTGGACGGTTCACTGATAGCCTTTGCACACCGGGACTTGCAAGTAGCAACAAAGAATTTCTCAGAGAAGTTGGGTGGGGGTGGGTTCGGTTCAGTTTTCAAAGGAACATTACCTGATTCAAGTCACATAGCGGTCAAGAAGCTTGAAAGCATAAGCCAAGGTGAGAAGCAATTCCGAACGGAAGTAAGCACAATCGGCACCATCCAGCATGTGAATCTTGTCAGGCTTTGCGGATTCTGCTCTGAAGGTGACAAGAGGCTGTTGGTCTACAATTTCATGCCAAATGGTTCCTTAGACTATCATCTCTTTAATAGAGAAGACTCGAAGACCTTGGATTGGAAAACGAGGTACCAAATTGCTTTGGGAACGGCTCAAGGTCTGGCTTATCTCCATGAGAAGTGCAGAGACTGCATCATACATTGTGACATCAAGCCAGAGAACATCCTTCTAGATGCTGAATTATGTCCAAAAGTGGCAGATTTTGGCCTGGCAAAGCTTGTTGGCCGAGATTTCAGCCGGGTGTTGACAACCATGAGAGGCACCAGAGGGTATCTTGCGCCAGAGTGGATCTCTGGAGTGGCCATAACAGCAAAAGCTGATGTTTATAGCTATGGAATGATGCTCTTTGAATTTGTGTCGGGAAGGAGGAACTCAGAGTTATCAGAAAATGGGGCCATCAAGTTCTTCCCAACATGGGCTGCTAGCAAAATAGCTGAAGGAGGTGACCTGCTTGATCTTTTGGACCCAGACTTGGAGAAAAACGTTGATACTGAAGAGCTAAATAGGATATGCAGAGTTGCTTGCTGGTGTGTCCAAGATGAGGAAACTCACAGGCCATCGATGGGGCTGGTTGTTCAAGTACTCGAGGGGTTGTTGGATGTGAACCTGCCCAGGATACCGAGAGCCCTTCAACTGCTTCTTGATAATCAGGAGCATGTAGTTTTCTTCACTGAGCCGTCATCATCGAACCAGAATTCCCAGACAAAGAGTAATACCTCAACTGCTTCCTTGCAGAACCCAAATAGTTCATCTTCGACGAAGTCTGAGTCTTGAGGATGATAAGATAAATGCTTAGTACAAGAAGTGCTTCAGTTAGATAGTGCATATGCTCCTCTGCTTTTTCTGTAGTCAAGAGCGAATCTCAGCATTCAGGGATTGGCTTTCTTGGGGCTTTTTCCCCTAGCTATTTATGTTGCACATAGATACAAGCAAGCTTGGAATAAGTGCGCAGCCAGACCAGTTGTAAAGACCCTTCATTCTATATTATGATCTGTTGTCTGCTTTTTGAGATCCCAGGTGACATTGGTAGTTAGCATCGAAAACTGTCATCTCCACTTTCAAATGATTTTGGCACTGGAATCTGGATCTAACGTATCAGTAAGTCCTAGCTTGGATTCCGGCTGGTGTCTCATCGTTCTCGAATCTGCCCTCATTGCATGCAAAGCAGGCTATAAGGCTCGGCGTTTCTCAGTATAAATTCCTCTTGCTAGCTAGTTTGTTTATTTAACAAGTCACGGTATGAAAATCACCCTTAAAACTATGACTTGCTAGGACAGGGATATATATGCGGATAATTTCCAGCTAGGAGATCCTTTTGTTGGAGCTGTAGGACGTTAATGTCCGCCCCGTTTTTCACATGGCATTCATATCTCTTCTAAAGTCGAGTTTTCATGAATCGCCCCATAGCTGTATGCTTCGAATAGGTGGTTATGGTCATGATTGAATGAATCCCCTTTCGTTTTTCTGTCGTTTGGCATCTTCGTCAATCGTCTATTCGCTGATCCTGGCTCCTTTGACCTTCTCCTGGTGGACCTGTTCTTTGCTGTCGAAGTGGTCGACAACATGGATATCACGCAATCGCTATCATCGGGTTATCATACCACGTCAAGTACGCAATCAGTTTCTTTAAAAAAAGGAAAGTATGCTCAATAAGAGTAGTAGCGCGGAAAGAAGTTCTACTCCGAATCTTTAAGTACGAAAATAATCACCCCGGAACGTGAGTGCATTTGCAAAACTCAGACGAAAGAAAAATGATTAACTAAAGCAGCAGTTTTTGAGATTGAGTCGGACATGAACTTAACCAATGGCGGTTTAAGATAAACATCCAAGAGGCGTCTGACCCAAATGGTTTATGTCGAGAATTATTCAGCCGGATCTCTTCATAGAATCTTGCTTTCATGAAACTGCATTATAGATGTTGGATTAAGGAAGTCTTTAGAGCAAAAGCTGTTGAATCTTTTGTTGTAGGTTGAAGACAAGCTTGAAGTTCCTTGATTTTGCTTCAATCTTTGAAGATGCTACTCTCTGACCTTTTTCTTCTTTTCTACTGGTAATCTCCCTAGCTGATCAAGCTAAAATATCTTTCTTTCTTTGTTTTGGCACTTCAGAAAGATAGATCATTGTTTGAACCGATTGTCCTTAGTTCTCTTGATTTTGGAACTCAACTGTCGGAACCTGCGGCTCATATCGTGTGTTCTGACCATTCTCATGATCGACTTAGCTACTCTCCTTACTGCTTTAATTTCAAGAATTCATAAGAGTTCATTAATTAATGGTGCCTGTTTCCTCTCGTCGAGATGTAGCTAGCCGCTTGTTCGAAGAAACCTCTCTCGGATCAGATGGTGCATAGCTGCAACGCTTACAATATTTGAAAAGACAGAGCGTTGCAATTCCCATGGTTTACGGAAAGAGATCCGAAAAGAGAATAACAGTAACAGCTCTTACAAAGAATAAGAGGCGGTCAATATAGTGGGCAGCTTCTACTCAAGAATCAGGATCAAGACCAGGGCCACTTTGCGTCCCTCCAAACAAAACATCAATCAACCCTACTTTTGCCAGATGAAGAATTCGAATCAGTTCCGATAGGCGGTGAATCTTTCATTCCATCTGGACGAAATGCTTTGCAACATCGAAGTCCTTGATCGCGTTCCGCTGCTTCCTCTCTATATGTGGGGTTTGAATAGCGTGGGTGCTGGATGAATGACACATTTTTCCACCAGAGCTTAAAAGCCTGAAAAAGGAGAGAGAGACAGTGAAACAGATAAATGGTGTCGAATAGCTCTCAAATTCGAGGACATTAGTGATCAACTTACTGGTGTTGACTAAAAGCAA
Organism: Eucalyptus curtisii; assembly: GCA_017140595.1. Taxonomy (NCBI): domain Eukaryota; kingdom Viridiplantae; phylum Streptophyta; class Magnoliopsida; order Myrtales; family Myrtaceae; genus Eucalyptus; species Eucalyptus curtisii. The sequence continues at coordinate 19,112,755 of CM029494.1, forward strand.
GAGAGAAAACTAGCTAAAGATTACATCCCTGAAATTCAGGTCACTTCGCAATTCAACTGTTCATTGACATTAGTCAGTTTGACCTTCATTGACCATCTCGGCAGACTAAGCATTTCAAAGCGGTGACAAGACCCAGAGTCAATTGTATCCTCAAAATAACATGTACACATTCAAGATTCTAAACAGCAATCTAAAACAGTGGCAATTGTGCCCGTGCTCCCACTAGTCTTGTGAACTAAGCAAGGGGCGGAGAGAATTATTACCCAATTCAAGCCACCAACAACAAAAGAACCATGAGTGTTTAGTCATTGACAGGCCTTCAGCTACAAGCAATCATTGCATCACACTCACAAAAAGCACTGTATGCCAGAGTTGTCTCCTCATAGACTGAACCAGATGTGAGTGGAACTATTGCATATGGGACTTAAAACCATGATCATGAATTAAAACGCAACACAATAGAACTCAAACTAGTAAAATGACTTATCTAGGGACAAATTCTTTCAGTTTTGGCACAATGGTAAGTTGGTCAGAACAAAGTCAAAGAAGCAAGCTTATGAGGCTACAAGATAGAAGCAAACAACGAGATTTTCGTCTTTATAATGTAGCTAAGATGTTCACTTGGAGGTTTGCATGTGATTAAATCCTTGTGAAACTCAATCGGAGTTCTGAAAGCACATTCGGAAGTATTCCCGACCTTCACAAACTCCTGAGGAACGACCTTTCTCACGAATTTGACCCCTGACCACTTTGTTGGATACTACATCTATATGAGATATGGTCTTCCCCAACAAAAATTTATCGTACCTAAGTGTCAGGCATCTCTCCTCTTAATAATTTCACCTGGAAGAATTTGATCTTCCATTGGTTTACCCAAACCAAAGCTGACAACTAGAAAATAAAGGCCTAATTCAATTCTGGCATGACTTCAGGAAAGTACAGTTAAAAAAGAAATACCCAAACAAGAGGAAAATAAAGGGTTTGACCGTCTAAGCTGATAAAAAAAAACATACAGGCAGACTGTAAAGACAGTTTCACTCACACGCCAGTATATCCATAATGCCACCTTATGGGTCATCAACCAGAAGAATGTTCCATGATTTGACACAGTTGACGAGGAAACTCTTTCGGCTTGCAGAGTAGCTGTGAAGTAGTTACCAAGCTTGGGATGCTGAACTGAAATAGCCACAAATAGATTGTCCCCGGAAGCATTTGCTTTTATACTCCAATTCCCAAGCATGTCCTGCAATTACTTTAAGCAGGATAAAGTGTAATAAGTTATTCTTCCTAAAAGATCCAAAAGATAAGAAAAGATACTGAATGAGAAAGTACATGCTAATTTCAAGGAAAAGGTTTGTGCACTGTGCAGATTTCTGATACCTCTTAATAAACTCCTGCTATGTCATGATAGAGAAACAAACTACTGCAATAATAATAATGAGCAAAGTATTGCAGACACTTCTTCAAGATTTAAATTGACTTGACTATTTTCAAGATTAAGTGAGTGAGAACAATCATATAATGGGAGACAGTATCCATAATCAGAAGTTGGAAATCCTTAGATAAATTTCGGCATGGATAGGTCTTCCATAAAGTTTTAAAATATTTCCAGCCAACAAAGGGTGAGGTTATATCAGGCAAGTCAGCTATTCAATATGTGTCAAGCTGGAGTGCAAAACATCCATAAGTGGAAAACTTTTCTGATCTGCTATATTTTATTTGACATGGTAGTAGGGAGGCACATGACGGGCTTTGGAGACCACAATTATGAGAAGGGACATCATATTCACTCTTCATTAAGCACTAGAGCTTCTCTCTTAGGTCATCCATCACTTGGTCTACATATTCTAATGTAATCAATTTCAAGTTATCTGCCAATGTGCATACCATTTGAACTTTGACACTGTTCTCCAAGATGTTTAAGGCTTTCACTATATTGTGTTGGAAGCATCAAAACAATTATTGCTGGATGTATAAAATTCGCATCTACATGGTTAAGCCAACTTGTAATAGATTAACTGAGAGTGCAATATTCATGTACTAAATAATGATGTCAAAGTAATCAGGCATACATAATAATATCAGAAGTATGGGACAGCAAAGGACAAAAAGTGCAAAGGCAAAGTAAGAACTTTTAAGTCCTAGTGGGATGGATGCGCTGGTTTCTTATTTTTGCAAAGTGTCTAGTCAATGGTATTATTTAAGCATATGTGGATAAGCGACTCCATTGATAGAATGAAGATGGGACCCTCATAAATTGCCCAAGCCTTCTAAAATAATCTATTGGTCGCACAAAGAACTAAAAGCAGAGAAAAGAGAACTACATGAGCCAATAGAATTGTACATACCATGAATGGACTGACATGCAGGGGCTTCGCGACCAAATCAGAATTTGGATTGAAAACAAACAAAACCCTCTCACCCCATGGTGTATTAGTTACCTATACCAATAAAAGTCCATCAAATAACTGCAAATGCTGACATAAAAGTAAGCATCTTCACAAAAACACAAGATGTCAAATCATAATATAATTGCCAATTGACACAGTGAAAGGTTTTAACATTTAATGGTTGAAGTCGGTGGCTGTAACAATAATCGCACAAAAAGCAAGCAAGAAAGATACGTCGGATGCATTTACATGAGAATACAAGGAGAATATACAGGATAAGATGGTCGGTAATGTATTCCAGTGACTTTATTGTATTACATATAATAAAGAGTGGTGGCTCTAAATTCGACATATCAATACAAGACCCTTACACCCCTACATTATGCAGATTTCATACTGACAATCCTACATTTTTTAATTCCATAGTTTCACCTACTAATGCTTTAAAAACATGCACTGCTTATGTGTTGATCACATTGAATCAATCCCAGTGAGCCAAAAGATTAGATGTAGTCATAATTAGCAGATTATCCAGTAACCACAACTATATAATCCATAAGATATTCGTTTGGCTGTGCTGATATCCATTTCCGAAACAAGCGAGTCTCTAGTTCGTCTCTAGTTCAATGTCCAATGCAGGCGGTAGCATAATACTTAATAAAATAAAGCAAAGCAACACCCCTTCTACATAAACCAAATTCCCTTAATGCTCACTGCACTAACTGCAGTCAGTCGAACAGGTCTTAATTTTTGCGCATTTCCATGGAAGGGTATCAATTGGTTTGAATCCTACTTCGGTGTTGTAGCTACTACAAGTCAGTCAAAAGGGGTTCTCTAGATTTCAAGCAAAACCAGGTTTCGACAGCATTCTGAACAAGCCAAAACAAGCGTCCCCACAATTCACGCAAACCTTTGTAAGCAGACGAATCAGAAGACTCAGCATACCTCAGCAATACACTAGTGCAGATGTTGAGCGGCACCTTCTAGATCATAGCAATAGTACAAGCTCAATGGGTTCTGTTCATATCCCACGCTAGGAGGTATTGTCAAGAGAAATCTGCAAAAGAAAAACGAATACCCTAGCTTCCAGAAAACCGCACCTCAATAACTAGAACTTAGTAAAAAGACAATTTGAACCAAACGAAAAGGGGAAATGAAAGAAGAATTCACGCATTCGAAACATGTGCAATTCAAGGGCTTGATCACAATTGCGGTCACAGCGGAAGCGGGAATTGCGAACACATTCTTGAAATGACTGCATAAAGCACGGCATGACGAAATCGAACTAAAACGAAGTAAGGGAACTTTTGCAGAAATCATTACATGGGTCCGTTCGTATCAGCGAACCGTCGAGCCTCGTCGGCGGAGAGGTGGTCGGGCGGCGCGCGGGGCGCGTGATCGAGATCGATGAGCGCATACCTCACGGCGTACCGGAACGAGTGGTGGACGGGCGGCGGCGCTCGTGCTAGACGGTGCCCTCGTAGAGAGCGGCCGAGTCGCCCCCGCCGCCGCCGCCGCCGCCGCCGCCGTCGACCGGGGAGGAACCGCTGGCGAAGGCGGCGGCGCGGTGGCGAAGCAGCCGCCGGAGGAGGGCGTGGAGGGGGAGGACGAGGGACGTGAAGCACGTAGCGACGATGGAGCCCAGCAGACAGAGATCTTCCATCGCTGATAGTTGTGGCGGGGGACGCCATGTCGGAGCTATTTTTCTTAGCTTTTTGTCGCGATCCTCAACGGTTGGATCATATCAATGGTCCTATCACATCCGTCCATTTTTTCACTTCACAAAGTTGACCGGCTTAAGGGAGTGGCAATCTGACCAAAAAAAAAAAGGGAGTGGCGATGGCGGAGGCGGAGACGCAGGTGACGTGCCAGAGGCGGCGGACCGGAGCTCAGGATGCGACGGGCGAGCTCCCGAGAGATATTTAAAAGAGGGCTTTGTGCAGCCCGAGGGAGTGTCTTGAGGACAGTGGAGGCGTCGTGCCGGAGGCTATGCCAGATGCAATCGAGCGATTTTTGTGAGAGAGAGACTTCGTGTGGCTTGATGGAGAAGACAGAAGAAAAATAGCACTTCAATTGCAAAGGGCGGGAGAAGATAGAAAAGGACGCAACCATTAATGAAGAGAGAGAGGGAGTAGGCAAAAATTTGGCTAAAAACAAAAGCGGCATCCAACTCCAGGTGGAGCCACGTGGCGACACGTGTCACATCCTGATTGGGCGGGCTCACAGTGATGTGACGCGCCGGCCCGCCCAATATTTTCTCCCTCTCTGCAGCTCACAGGACCTATGCCGAGGATAAGTAGGCCAACGCCAGCCGGAGGGGACGGATCTCAGGCGCCATTACTGGTCGCCTTCAATGCCGAGCGTGCCTCGGTGAAGGAGCAAGGATGGGACGTTGGTTTAGCCATGGGGGTTCGGTTGGCAAGCCAAAGGCCGGCGGCCGAGGCTCTCCATCGACTGGACCCCCCTCGCCTATAAATAGGCGGGTGCAAGCTCCGTCAACAAAAAAGGGCAAGCTCAGAAACCTTCGCTAAGAACCTTCGGGGGGAGATCGAAGAGCGGGCGAGAGAGAAAACAGGTCGTGAACTTAAACGACCTCCCTCCGAGAGACATCAAGGGAGGCCGGCGGCAAGCGAGCCCAAGAGGGAGAGAGTGTGAGTGAGAGAGGGGGAGAAGGCACTCATATCCACGAGTTGCAGGGACAAAAAAGGCTCGGACGCTGTCGACGACCCACTAGACCACCCACGCGACACTGCATCCCCTGTTGCGGTGAGCTAGGGTTGTTCGCCTTTTTTTGTTTGTTTGTTTGTGTGTGCTAGGGTCGTTGGGTCGGGACTCGCAGCCGCCGGTTTCACGCGAGTTTCGTCCCCCGATCGTCCGTAGTTTGCCTCCCCACCAGTCCCCGCTATTCATCTATAATAATTTGTTGTTTTTACAATATGCTTTTGTCATATACATTCAATGTATAGATGATATAATGTGGCAAAAGAAAAAACAATCTCCATAGGATAAAATATATGAACGAAATTTGCACATACTATTAGTCAACATAGTATATATTCTCATCATTTATGAATGAATACTACTAGAGAGGTTACAAGATAGGAACATTAGCTAAAATTTGTTCTGAGAGAAGCAATAAAACCTAGGATAGGTACTTTCTTTGTATATCGATTATGTGGTTTGTTCAGACCACTTTCGGAACACCACAATTGATTCACCTCTCCGATAGATTTTAAGGGCACCTCCTTTATTAGGGTATCAAAAAAGTTATAAACATATTGCATTGATACTAATTCAGTTCTAAACATTTCAATTAAAGCAATTTAATCCTAAAACTTTTTACATTTGTACCAATTCAATTCATCCGGTCAATTTTGGCCGGCCGGCGTTAATGTGGACACCAGCCAGTGGCCAGACACTAACGTGACAATTTTTAAAGTTTAGAATTAAATTAATCTAATTAAAAAGGTTATGACTGAATTTGTATCAATACAATAGATTTAGGACTTTTTTTTGTACTTTTCCCTCCTTATTTCAATCCGATTCGTTAGAAATTTCAATATGAAGTGCTCTGAAAAGTAGTCGAACCGGAGTCCCACACCACTGGGAATTGAGCAAACTTATTTGTCATCTAAACCAACATCTTATTGGTTGCCATTTGTATTTAAAAAAATGCTTGACTCACTAAGACTGATTTATACTATCGGTTTATTAAGTGATGTGCTAAATTATTATTAATTCTTAAACACGACCCGCTTTTTTTAAAAAACTTATCCACAATCTGACGCATTATTTAGTTTTTTTTTTAATTCGCTATTAAAAAGTCCAGCACTGTTATTTGTATTTCAAAAGCCTATCCAATTTGCGAAAGAATTCCATTTCAGATCTAAACACTCATGCCAATCTTACGACATTCTTATTACCCTAACATTTCCCCTTTTCTATTGATACCAACCCGACTTCGAATTCAAAATGAAAATATATACAAACCATAATTTGCCAGAACGAAATTCTCGTCGCCAAAAGTCTACTAACTAGTTAGATGCTAATCTTGATCTATCACGCAAGACAGCATTTTCACGTAAAAGATTTAATGCAACAGCGGCCCTCTCTTCATATTTTGGGATGGTTCCTTTCACGCATCCTCCCTAGCACATCCATAATTAACTGCGCTACAGTCTTTCTTCTCTTCTTCTCAACTGTCTCTACCTGCGAATCCTTCACTTTCTCCTGTCTTCCTGTCCTCACATCATCATCATTGTCAGTGACGCTCCAGCAAAGCCGGCGAGTCACCACAAGAAGCCACATCAATGCAAAGACTATTGCATAAGCTCTGCCACACAGCACCGTCCCCATCAGACTAATGAATAGCAGATATGCCATATCAAGTTTGGCTCGTTTCGTTCGTGACTGATCTTGATGATTTGGGCTTAGCTCTTGCTTCATTGATAAGCCATTGTACAAGAATCCACCGTGAGACCACTGTTTGGACATACGGTCCACGTATTCTAATGCCGAACTTGAACCTGAAGAAAGAGAGGTAGAAGAAAAATTATTTGCCTATCATCGATAAGCTTCTGATCGTTATTACCACATAACGACCCCCTTGGTTCGGCATCCATTGAAGGACAGCGTTTCGTAAACAATGAGTTTCGAACTGAGCTACTTCTTTTCCGGCGGATAGTCCGAGCCTGCGAAGAGAAAAAATGGAGAAAAATAAGTACATATGGAAACCACTAAAATGTTCTCACATAGTTCTCAGACCTAAAGTGACATTTTCACGATAATTGTTAAAATATGTTTCGAGTTTGAGTTCAATGTAAAATTCCGAATATTCCAAATTGGATATGTTACGGACGTTTGAAATTGAGCAAAGAAGATCCGAAGATCAACTTCCCAAAGTTTGAATCTGCGTTGGAGAATTCGGCCGTTGAAATAGGAAAGTTCAACTTTGACTTGGATTTGGATTATGTTTAAAACATACAGAGATATGTTTTGGATAAAATCGTTTTAGATAAGAAACATAATCCTATGAGAAGTTGGCAAAAGAACAAGGGTTTCACTTATATATAGACTTGTGGCCGTGGGTGGTAGAGGTGGATCACAAATTGTCTTGACGCGCCACGTGAGTGCTTGGTGTTCCACCGTTGATCATGAAGAGTTGGTCTTGAAGCGCCGTCTAGTCGTCGAGTGCTTAGAAGGGATTTTCTTTGTCGTTCTTGTCCGTGAATTACATCCAAGAAAGATTAGTGTTTGTAGCCGATTTAAATCTTGTAGTAAGATTTGCGTGTAATTCCTTCGTGAGATTGAGAGATTATTTCTTGAGAAATTATGAGGCTAAACATTGCGTGCATTGTTGGGTGTAATTGGGGCTTGGGAAACACCGAGAGAGTGTTTGAGTGACTCGAGTGTGTAATCTCCTTGTATCGCTTGATCTATAGTGAAATTCGCTGCTGCTCTCCCCATGGACGTAGGTCTTTACGACTGAACCACGTAAATCCGATATCCAATTTATTTTCTTCTTTTGTCTATATTATTATTCGATCGCTCGCCTTTTCACAACAAGTGGTATCAAAGCCAGACTTGGCTAAGTTGAAGCAAATCGATGGCGACAGAAGAAGTAAAAGTGAGAATCGACAGATTTGATGGGAAGGATTTTAGTTTCTAGAAGATGCAGGTTGAAGATTGTCTTTACTAGATGAAACTGCACTTGCCTTTATTTGGGGAGAAACCAGAGACGATGAAGCAAGCTGATTGGGATTTGTTGGATAGACGAGCTATGAGTGTTATTCGGCTGACGTTGGCTCTTAACGTTGCATTTAACATCTTGAAGGAGAAGACCACTACTGATTTGATGCAAGCCTTGTCGGATATGTAGGAGAAGCCCTCTGCTATCAATAAGGTCTATTTGATGCGACGTCTGTTTAATTTGAAGATGAGCGAAAGTGCGTCAGTTGCAGATCATATCAATGAATTCAATGTGATTGTTAGTCAATTGAGTTCAGTTGAGATTGATTTTGAAGATGAGGTATGTGCTTTGATTCTGTTATCCTCATTGCATGATAGTTGGAATACTACTGTTACTGCTATTAGTAATTCCTCTGGGTCAACAAGTTTGACGTTTGATGGGGTTCGAGATTTGATTATGAGTGAGAATATTCGTAGAAGAGAATCTGGCGAACCTGTATCTGCTGCTTTAGTAGGTGAAAATAGAGGAAGATTTAGAACACGTGTGGGTAAGAGTAGTATTGATATGAACAGGCATAGTCAGTCTAGAACTGGTGATGTTGTCTGTTGGAGCTGTGGCAAGAGGGGGCATCTTAGAAGGAATTGCCTTAAGTTGAAGAATGAGAAGGGTAAGGGAATTATACTTGATTCTGCAGATAATGTTGCAGTTGTAGTTGATAATGCCGATTATGTCTTGTCTGTCATGATTATTCATTGTTTGATGGATGGATTATGGATTCTGGTTGTTATTTTCATGTCACACCAAATAGAAACTGGTTTATCACTTATCAGTGCACGTGGTAGTGGTAAAGTCCAGTTAGGGAACAACGCTGAGTGCGATGTTGTGGGTGTTGGTGATGTTAAAATCAGAATGCATGATGGTATTGTGAGGACATTGACTGGAGTAAGGCATGTTCCAGAGTTGAAAAAGAACTTAATTTCCTTGGGTGCCCTAGATTCAGCTGGTTGTAGGTATTCTTCAAAAGGTGAAGTTCTGAAGGTTGTTCGAGGTGCCTTGGTAATAATGAAAGGAATCAAGCATGGAGGCCTATATAAACTTCGAGGTAAGACAGTGACAAATTTCGCTGCAAAGACGTCGGATGCATCTGTTTGAGAGTCTATTGACTGCTCGAGGAAGACCTGGGTGTTTGTGCCAATGCACAAGTTTGATGCTAGTGTCAGGATCACGCGATTGAGAGCTTTGATCGAGACGGAGACTGGTAAGTCGATCAAGCATGTGCGGACTGATAATAGCATGGAGTTCTGCTCGGAGCTGGCAAATAAATTCTGCATGAAAGAGGGCATAGTGAAACACCGTACTAGTGCCAGTAAATCACAACAATTTGCAGAATTGATAAGCAAAACATTACTAGAGTCGGCCCAAAAAATTACCTCTAGTGCTGGTATTGCTAGGAGAATCCTAGCTAATGTGCTTAGTACGATGAGCTGCCTGGTGAATAGATCCCCATCAACTGTTATTGAATGCCGGACTCTTGAAGAAGTGTTGTCAGGTAACGTTGCTGGTTATTCTATTATTAGAATGTTTGGTTGCCCGTGTTATTTTCGAGTGAGTAATGGTAAGCTCGATGGGAGGGCAAGGTGCATATTCCATGGTTATGCACAAGGTGAGCGGGGCGATCAGTTGTGGTGCCCAGATATAAATTAACCTGTTAACAGCAAAGAAGTTACCCTTGATGAGTCATTGGTACTTCTGGCTAGGAGTGTTTGTGGCGGTGTTAATACGAATCTAGACGGTGTTCAGCTTGAGGTGGAGTTGCGACCAGAAACTCCTGAGGTAGCGTATACGGGTACTAGCAAAGTAATCGACACAGATGGTGCTTGAAGCGAGGTGGAGCCTATAGAGCCAATGGTTGCTGTAATTGCTGATATTGACAAGGTACGTATTCGATCTCATGTTAGATATGAATGCAACAATGGTTTTGCTTTATCTGCGTTTAAGGAGGTTGCGTTAGAAAATCATTGCGGAGCAGTTAAAGGTGCATGTGGAGTTGGTATTCTGATGAGGTCCTCGATTATGGCAAAGTTCAAGCGAAGCTTGGACTTGGATAATATCTGTGGCGGTTGAGCCCATTAGGGGCTATGGGAAAGTAGCGGTAGAGTTTGAATTTTTGCGAAGCGATTGCAACTTGACTCAAACGTCGAGCCAAGATAGAGATTGTTAAAATATGTCTCGAGTTTGAGTCCAATGTGAAATTCCGAATATTCCAAATTGGATATGTTACGGACGTTCGAAATTGAGCAAAGAAGATCCGAAAATCAACTACCCAAAGTTTGAATCCGCGTTGGAGAATTCGGCCGCTGAAATAGGAAAGTTTAACTTTGACTTGGATTTGGATTATGTTTAAAAATACAGAGATATTTTTTGGATAAAATCGTTTTAAATAGGAAACAGAATCCTATGAGAAGTTGGCAAAAAAATAAGGGTTTCAATTATATATAGACTTGTGGCTGTGGGTGGTAGAGGTGGATCACAAATTGTCTTAAAGCACCGCGTGAGTGCTTGGTGTTCCGCCGTTGATCATGAAGAGTTGGTCTTGAAGCGCCGTCTAGTCGTCGAGTGCTTGGGAGGGATTTTCTTTATTGTTCTTGTCCGTGAATTACATCCAAGAAAGATTAGTGTTTGTAGCCGATTTAAATCTTGTAGTAAGATTTGCTTGTAATTCCTTCGTGAGATTGAGAGATTATTTCTTGAGAAATTATGGGGCTAAACATTGCGTGCGTTGTTGGGTGTAATTGGGGCTTGGGAAACACCAAGAGAGTGTTTGAGTGACTCGAGTGTGTAATCTCCTTGTATCGCTTGATTTATAGTGAAATTCGCTGCTGCTCTCCCCGTGGACGTAGGTCTTTACGACTGAACCACGTAAATCCGGTGTCCGATTTATTTTCTTCTTTTGTCTATATTATTATTCGATCGCTTGCCTTTTCGCAACAATAATAATAGTTTCTTCCGCAAAATAATATGTAATCCTCATTGGACATTTCTTTAATGGCACAAACTAGAAAAACGAAAAAAGTGGGATAACAAACCAAAGCAGTGTAGGAGAGAGCGTAATTTAACATGCGCGAAAAGCTATGCTTTATCGATCGAGCATACGGTGGTTTCACGCTTGCTCTCTCATTGTCGTCCTCATCGATCAAAAGATGCATGAGCTGGTTCCGCCTACACCTGGGCTCGAGCATCATGTCCTCAATGACGAGCCGTCTAAAGCAATGCAAGAACTTGATCCTCGACACATTCTTCATGGTCTCTCGTTTCATGCGTTGCAGATCATGTTAAATTAATGTCTCGAGTTTGAATTCGGATAATAATTTGTTAAACCAAATTTATTGATAAAGATTTCCCAAGTAATAGAAAAGTTTCGCTGGACTCTTGAAGATTTACAAAAGAGGAATTAAAGATAAAATAAAGGTTTCCTCTTTGGGCCCACACGCATATATATAAAAGCGAATATGTCTAGGAGGGTTTTTTCCTTTTTCGTCGCTGCATGTACAAGCCGAGAAGAAAGAGCCGCTGAACGTATGTCTTCTGAAGCCTAGAAGAAAGCTGTGATCTGTGAGTTTTTTTGAAACCGAAGTCCTTGCAGCCTCGCGAAGCCGTACGTAAAGTGTTTTTATCGCGCAGTAATTTTGTGCCGTGAGTTTATATTCAAGTGAGTTGTTTAGGTTTGGGGTTAAATCTAGGTGTGGGAAACACTTGAGCGTATGAATGATTGTAAATATTGATTCTCCGATTATAGTGGATTATTTGCTGCTAACTCTTCTCGTGGACGTAAGTACTGATACTCGAACCGAACCACGTAAATTTCTGGTGTCCTTATTATTTATCGTTTATTTCTCTGGTGTTTTCGAGTTGACGTAAATTGCAAGATCATGTCGTTTCCGCATATTATATCCCAACAATTGGTATCAGGGCTTGGGGTTGGATTTCTTGGTTGTGATTTGGAGTTTTTGCTTGTCTGATTATTATCTGGAAATTCTGTTACTGCAATTATGTCTGAGATGAAATCTGAAATTGAGAAATTTAACGGGAGCAACAACTTTGTGTTATGGAGCATCAAGATGCGGGCATTATTGACAACGCAAGGTTTGGCCAAGGCACTGGATGGTGAAGATGAGTTGCCGATTATAATGAAAGCCTCAGAGATGGAAGAGCTAATGGAAAAGGCAAAAAGTATAATCTTATTAAATTTGACGGATGAGGTCTTAATAGAGGTTGCTGAGGAGAAGGATGCCGCAGCGTTATGGGCAAAACTTCAAGCACTCTATGTGAAGAAAGATTTGAACAGTCTCTTATACATGTTGAAGAAGATGTTTCAATTTAGATATACTGAAGGTACGTCTATCAGAACCCATCTAGATGAACTTAATAAACTCATGATGGATCTAAAAAACGTCAGTAAGATACTTGATGATTAAGAACAAGGCATGATATTGTTAGCCTCTTTACCAAAGTCATGGGAGCACTTTACTAATTCACTATTGCAGGGGCGTACTACAATTACCTCATAAAAGGTAAAGTCCGCCTTATTCTCTAAGGAGTGGCAGAGAAAGTTGCGAGATGACGGTCTGGTGCAAGGAGCAGCGCAAGCACTGACGATTCGAGGTAGAGAACAACATCGAGGGTTTAGTAGCAGCAGAGGTAAAAGCATATCGAAATCACGCCATAGAAAGTCCAAAGGACGCGTGAAGTGCTTTGAGTGTCAAGATGAGGGGCACATCAAAAGAGATTGTCCAAAGCGGAGGAATAAAGCTGATAGGCAGAATGCCACAAGCAGTGTGGCAAACGTTATCGAAGGTAGCAATAGTGATGCAGAAGCTGTCTTATGTGTGACTACTACTTCGTCATGAGACGAATGAGCGCTAGATTCAAGGTGTTCTTATCATATGACACCTCATAAGAATTGGTTTACTACTTACCAAACTACATATGGTGGTAGAGTTCTTTTGGGGAATAATGCAGTCTGTAAGGCTGTGGGAATAGGGACAATTCGAATTCGGATGCACGATGGGGTGGTGCGCACATTGACAGATGTGAGGCATGTACCGGAGCTCAAGAAAAACCTTATTTCTCTGGGGATACTCGATGACATCGGGTGTAGGTACACCGCTGAAAGTGGAGTACTGAAGATCTCTCGAGGTGCCATAACAATGATGAAGGGGAAGAAAGTGAATACTCTCTATCATCTACTAGGAGAAACCGTGACTGGAACCGCTGCAGTTTCATCAAGTGAGTCAGACTCTAACTTGACTCAATTATGGCATATGCGTTTAAGGCACATGAGTGAGGCATGTATGACGATGCTGAGTGAAAGGGGGTTGTTGAAGGGTCAGAAGACAGGAAAGCTGGACTTATGTGAGCACTGCATCTTTGGGAAGCAGCACCGAGTTAAGTTTACTACAACTATTCATTCGACCAAATGACCAGTTGAATATATTCATTCAAACGTCTAGGGCCCGTCTTTGATTCCTTTGAAAGGAGGTGCCCGACATATAGTAACATTTATCAACGACTATTCGAGGAAAGTATGGGTTTACTTTCTGAAGCACAAATATGATGTGTTTGATCGGTTCAAGAAATTTAAGGCATTGATTGAGAAGCAGTCAGATAAACAAATCAAGTGCCTGAGAACCGATAATGGCATGGAGTTCTGTAGTAAAGATTTTACTAAGTTCTGCGAGAAAGAAGGTATTGTGAGACATCGCACAATACCCAGGACACCACAGCAGAATGGCGTGGCAGAACGAAAGAACAGAACTTTGCTTGAGCGAGCTCGATGCATGCTTTCACATGCAGGACTTGGCAAGGAATTTTGGGCCGAAGTAGTGAACTTGTCATGTTACCTGGTTAATCGATCTCCATCATCTGCTATCGAGTGGAAGACTTCTGAGGAAGTTTGGTCGGGGAAACATGTTGATTACTCCGGATTACGTATATTTGGATGTCCTGCGTATGCTCATGTGAGTGATGGTAAGCTTGAGCCGAGGGCGAAGAAGTGCATATTTCTGGGTTATGCACATGGGGTAAAAGGCTACCGGCTGTGGTGCACTATCTCAGATCACCCGGTTTTCTAATCAACAGAGATGTGATCTTCAACGAGACTACAATACTTCAACAGAGGAGTTATGAGACACAACCAACAGAGAAGACAGATCATGGTATCATTAGTGCGGTGGAGCTTCAGGTGGAGACTCCAAAGACCTCGAAGGTAACAGAAGTTGAGACTGCAGATGAAGCCACAGTTCCTAAAGTCAGTGATTGTGAACAAACAGCAAAGCCGCAGCACACTATAGCTGCAGATAGACAGAGAAGGCACATTAAATAACTGGTACGTTATGGTTATACAAATATTGCTAATGCATTGACTGTAGGTGATGAGGTGGAGACAAATGAGCTTTCGTCTTACTCTGAGGCGATGGTTAGTTCGGAGTCATCACAGTGGCTAGGGGCTATGAGTGAAGAGATGGAATCACTCCATCAAAATCAGGCATGGGAGCTGGTCAAAGTACCTAAGAGCCAAAAGATTGTCGGAAGTAAATGGGTCTTCAAACGGAAAGAGGGCATTCCCGATGTTGAGGCAACAAGGTATAAGGCGAGACTTATGGTGAAGGGGTATACACAACATGAGGGCATTAACTACAATGAGGTGTTCTCTCCTGTGGTAAGACATACTTCAATTCGTGTTTTACTTGCCTTACTTGCTTCGTAGGATCTCGAGTTAAAGCAGTTAGATGTGAAAACTGCGTTTCTTCACGGTGAGTTGGAGGAGCAGATTTACATGAGGCAACAAGAAGGATTTGCTATTCCGGGTAAGGAAGATCATGTTTGCTTGTTGAAGAAATCTTTGTATGGGTTGAAACAATCTCCTAGGCAATGGTATAAACGTTTTGATGCTTTCATGGCTAGTCAAAACTACTTGAAAAGTCAGATGGATAGCTTCGTTTACTATAGGAGATTGGAGAATGGTTCTTTGATTTATCTACTCTTATATGTTGATGATATGCTGATAACAGTTATGAATTTTTCTGATATTGATGTGCTGAAGAGGCAATTAAATGCTGAATTTGAGATGAAAGATTTAGGTGCTGCGAAAAAAATATTAGGTATGGAGATTTTGCGTGACAAGATTGCATGAGTTTTATGTTTATCTCAAAAGAAATACACTGAGAAGATTGTGACACATTTTAATATGCAGTCAGCAAAATCTGTAAGTACACCTTTAGCGAAGCACTTTAAACTTTCAGATAAATTATCACCGCAAATTGAGGAGGAGGAGGAGGAGGAGCATATGTCACGTGTTCCTTATTCTAGTGACATTGGTAGTATTATGTATGCTATGGTGTGCACTAGGCCTGATATTTCACAAGCTGTGAGCGTGGTTAGTCGATAAATCAAGCGTCCTGGTAAAGCTCATTGGGAAACTGTGAAGTGGATTCTCAGATATATGAAGGGGACAACAGACGTTGGTATAGTATACCAGAGAGACAGCAATGATAGTGAGACTACTAGTTTTGTGGATTCGGATCACGTCGGTGACTTAGATGATTGCAGGCCTTTAGCAGGGTACGTGTTTACGCTAGTGGGTGGTGCAGTTAGTTGGAAATCGTCCTTATAGGATCACATTGCCTTGTCTTCGACGGAGGCATAGTACATGGCTCTAACCTTTGTAGCGAAAGAGGCGATATAGTTACAAAGTTTGCTCTTGGACTTTGGGTTAGAACAGAAAAGTGTGGATATACACTGTGATAACCAAGGTGTGATATATTTGGCATACAATCCAGTTTATCACAAGCGGACGAAGCATATCAACATCAGGTACCACTTCATCCGAGATGTCTTAGCTAAGGGTAATGTGTAAAAAATATTGCTACAGCAGATAACCCGACAAACATGATGACTAAATTTGTTCCTTTGGCGAAACTCAAACTCTGCTTGAGCTCTATTGGCGTCTATGGAGAGTGAGCGCCTGTCGGGGCTTTGGAGAGTAGCATGGATGATGAGCACTATAACTTGGCTTCAAACATCGAGCCAAGATGGAGAATTGTTAAATTAATGTCTCGAGTTTGAATTCGGATAATGATTTGTTAAACCAAATTTATTGATAAAGATTTCCCAAGTAACAGAAAAGTTTCGCTGGACTCTTGAAAATTTACAAAAGAAGAATTAATGATAAAATAAAGGTTTCCTCTTTGGGTCCACACGCATATATATAAAAGCGAATATGTCCTGGAGGGTTTTTTCCTTTTTCGCTACTGCACGTACAAGCCGAGAAGAAGGAGCCGCTGAACGTACATCTTCCGAAGCCTAGAAGAAAGCCGCGATCTACGAGTTTTTCTGAAACCGAAGTCCTTGCAACCTCGTGAAGCCGTACGTAGAGCCTTTTTATCGCGCGGTAATTTTGTGCTATGAGTTTATATTCAAGTGAGTTGTTTATTTATAAACACTTTGGGTTTGGGGTTAAATCTAGGTGTGGGAAACACTTGAGCGTATGAGTGATTGTAAACATTGATTCTCTGATTATAGTGGATTATTTGCTGCTGGCTCTCCCCGTGGACATAGGTATCGATATTTGGACCGAACCACGTATCTTGTGTCCTTATTATTTCTCGTTTATTTCTCTGGTATTTACGTAAATTGCAAGATCCTGTCATTTCCGCATATTATATCCCAACAGATCGCAACCCTTGTTTCGGACTCAATGGAGAAAAGAAACGAGGCAAGAAAAGATGGGGAGGCCACACGTTATTTTTGAATGGCTTCGAGTCGAAAGGCCATAGATTTAGTGTAGTTTTGGATCATTTTTTTTCTTTTCCTTTGGTGCAAGTGTAAGTACATGAAGACATCTCTCTATATATAAATATTTATATTTCCAGAGTGAGAATTACTATCGGGTGGTTAAGGATTTAAATGCTTGAATGAGAAGGTCAAAGAAAAGGACAAAAGCGGATAATGGCTTACTACTGCCGATGGACAGACAGGTAGGAGGAGAGGGTATGACTACGCACGTCTTGGCTCATGGTTTTAGTGAAGAGAAATGGCTTTAAATTTGAATGGTCCTCATTATGATCGTCAAGACATCTCTAGACAATCAATCTCTGAGTGGGGTTAACTGTGATAGTTGTCCTCCAAGAAATTCTAAACTTATTCCTTTTATTTAGGAATATTAAAAAAAATCGAGAATCGCCCAAAATCGGACCAAACCCACCTAGAACCAACGGTTCTCATGGGAACCGGTCCAATTCCAAAGATGGAATCATCCACCTGAACTGGACCGGTATATATATACCGGTCAAGTTTTCTATCAATTCTAAAGTCCCTAGCAATGGACTTGCTTCTTTGATATCTTAATGAGGACATTGATGCCCTCTTCTTGCTGTCCAAATTGAGACCCATCTCAACTATTGTCATCGTCCTCCCTTCTATATCTTTTCCTTCATTAGGATCACATGCTAGTTTGGTGTCCATACAACACACATTAGAAACATTTTGGCTTTATTCCTTCCTCTAGAAGACCGGCTCCAAGGACCGAGAACCAGATTGGTAACTAACGGATGGTTCTTGGTTCTGGGGAGAATAGCCCACTGCCCATCTTGAAAGCAATCACCCTTGCATTCAATTCGAGAAATGTGTTGTTTCTTCAAAATCCCAGGGGGCCTTGCAAATGCTTGTGCTAATAAGCATTTTGCTTGGACGCATGCTACAAGCCAAAAGTTCCACCTAAATACACGATCGTAAGAAATCGAAACATACCGTTTCAGTGGGTGAATAAATGCAATGGTGGTTTGTGGCCATTCGAGCAGAGAAACAGTGGATGGGAAATCTAACGATTTTGCATATGTAACATCTGCCTTTCCTATCTACACGTCGAACAACCCTCTTGCGTCCGAAATTTGTGTCATACGAGGTCCCACCATGTCGCGACATCTTAATGTCTAAGAATCTCCAAAAGCTTTATGCGTCACCCTTTGAGCATTATCATTAAAGTCTTCTAAAGAAATAAGTCAGCTAAGCCTGTTAAATGAGTGGGTTGGATTGAGTCGAAAAAAATGTCTGACCCATTTAATCTGTATTAACCCATTTTTATGCTATACAATTTTAGTTTCATACCCGACCTGATTAGCACTTAACATATAACCAATACAATCCATATTACTAAAAAAATCCATATCTAACCCAATTTATGCAAACTCGTACCCATTCGCTCAAACAACTTTAAGCCTTTCATATGAATCTATCATTTAGATAAAATCTTATATCAATTTAAGAAATAATAAACCAAATAAAAAGTTGCCACTCGTTGTCGCTTGCCTAACCAACTCAGCTAACGTTGTCTCTCCTCCGTCCAAGCCCCACGCCGCTGCTGTGGAGACCCCAAACATAGTCGCCTCTCTCTCACGCGCGCTATATCGAATAAGAGGTCGTGAACCTATGTCTAACTTCACTGATCGTTCTGGTTGTGGCATCACCATGACCCAAGCCCATCTATATAATTTCTATTTTGAATGCAATAACAAAGTAACCAATGACATTACTCGGTCGTCATCATAGCCATTGTCAGCACAATCCCATCAATATTGTTGGAAATTTTTGTAAATTAAAATTTTGAATCTTAAGTAAAACATTAAATTAAGAAAAGATCTAAATTGTTTCCACCAAACGATCTACAAAGGTTGATAAAAGATAAAAATAAAAGTAAATTATATTAAAGTTGCACTCCAACTTCTCTTTAGATGTGCAACAATCTATGTAAATCACTGCAGATATGTACCTTGGGCCACAAGGGAGTACAATGTGCTTGTTGTTCATATTTATTTGCTTCAGTTTTTGAATAAAAGCGATCCAACCGAATATATTAACAAATTTGGACTTGCGCTCTATTCTCCGCCTGGTCTTTGGGCTTTTTTATGCAAAGAATGAAGATGCATTATATTCAGTGAAATATTGTTTGATGCAGTGCATATTCTATTCGGACCTGGAAAAATGATAATAATCCCATCAAATTTCATTATTTCTATTGAAAATCAGCCCATACACTAGACATTTTTTAGATACAAATCAAATATCCTCCCAAGCGTACATTCCTCCCATCAATTTTATGAAAAACTTACAATATTTCCCATCGTAGTTCATCTCTCCAAGAGCTGTGCGTTTTGCAGATTTTCCTTTCCAGTTTTCCTTTGAGTTAAGTCTCCAGGCCTGTTTTAGTCTTGGAAGTCCAAGCGAGTTGAAATATCGATCGTTTAAGCGACCCATCATGACCCATTTTACTAAGTCTTAACCCATTTTGCCCCGACTTTGTTGCCAAACAACTTACCCATTCTACAAGGGGCCATTAAATATGGGTTGCAAAATCAATTTGTGATTCATTTTACCAGCTTTAGTGACCACACGGATAATTCTGATCTATGACCAAAGATTTCGATTTATGGGTTTATCAATATAGCTTCCTTTAAGACGCAAAAGCAATTTAACACTTAGTCACTTTTACCGTTTCCTAACTAGTAAACTGAAGACCCTTTTTTTCTTATTTTATATGTATCACCTTTTCTAGTGTATAAAATAAGTGACAGAATCTTGTAATCTCGTGCTGAAGCCAATGTTTTGCTAAATCAGGCTCAATGTTATATGATCCGACAGTGCCTATATCATTGGGCCTCGCTTGGATTCTGATTAATTTAATACATTGGCCCATAGTCCTAAATGGATCCTACCATCGTCAAAGGACGGAACAATAAGTATTTATTCCCATGGATTAATGAGATTCAAACAACGAATTTTGGAACGGGCCAGCAACGACAGCCATATTTCTTTATGACCGATATCTATTGTTTTCACCAAAAAAAAAAAATGAAACCTTTCAAAATATCCAAACATTGAAAATATAGAATCATATGGAATCTTTTCAAAATATTTTCGCATTTAAAGTCATTTGTTTTCAGTTTGAAAATATAGAAGTAGGGTCAGGAAGACAAGTTAGAAGTAGGTAAATAACACCACCAAATAGCCCCTGCCTTCATGATGCAAAACTTAATATTGCTAGACTTTCATCAAAGGTCACTGTAATTTCCATCTTGATAAACCAGATTGAAAATGAAATCGAAGCCGAGCTGCAATTCTAGTGGTCCACTTGAAAGTGACGATATATGATGTCAAGAATGATGTGAAGTAATTTCTCCAAGATAAAAATAACTTAAATGAAAAAGAAAAAAGAAAAAAGAAATTCAGACGCAAGGGTTAGGACAAAAACAGAAAATAGGAACTTGCAAAGCATATCAGGTTCACCTGTCTGGTCTTCAGTTTCCATTCGGAAAGAACAAAAAGGAAAGAGATTTTCCACAAATATAGGGTCAAATTAACCTAAATCTATCATTTAGCACCAACCAAAATTGATAGTCAAGTGTAGCAATGAAGCCGCCATAGTAATGTTCCAAGCACCAAGAGGACTACATTGACAAAAAATCGAAATTATTAAGGGACGAATTTTGTGCATTTCCTGCATCTATTGCCTATTTTTCAATTTCTAGATAAGATCATAGAATTTGACTAAGAATTAGAATAGGCATTGTCATCCAGAAGTCGTGTTTCTTGTTCTTCTTCTCTTTTTATTTTTTATTTTTTTTTAACTCTCTTAGAGGGAATATGAATTGACTTGAGTGGATATTTTAACGCTGGAAAAAGTAAAGAATAAAAAATAATAATAAAGAGAGGGACGTCATTCGTGATTCATGCCGATAAAGACTTGCACGGAAGGACGAAATAGTCAGGTCAACCCATTACAGTCAACATAGTCCAAACAATGTGAAAGCGTGTGGAAATTATGCCTTTTTTTTTTTTTTTTTCCAATTCTAATGCCACGACAAGACCCACACTCTCCCGCAACAGATTTCAAACTGGGGATTTTTCTGTCATGGAATAAGGTGGAACCGAATGTGAAATGATATGCGATACTCTACTCCATCTTGACTTTGCTTATAAAGTAATTAAGTTCACTTGAAGAAAAAACCCCCCCACCCGGTGGCGAAGTTATAAGGAAAGACCCTTTTGCCTAGGGTTTGGGACCGACTGGTGCAGGCACATCTAGTGCGTTGCATGCACACATGCAGGTCTTTTCACGGCCCGTTTGTTCTGACATCACGGTCCACTTCTTTAACGATTAAATCAATGATGTTACATTTCGCGGTGGCGGTCGTGAGGACCGATTAGTGCGTCAAGCCGAAACGGGATCAGAATATGCTTGATTGAACGAAGCCGCCATTGCTGGGTAAAGCAGTGATTAGCTTTATCCGAAGTGCATCGATGTGGGGCATAGCAAAGCATTAGCATTGATTAGCATGTGATTAGCTTAATCATGATTAGAAACTTGTAGGCACGAAAGCAATGCGTCATCCTCGGAGGTGAATGGAATGTATTCAATAATACCAACGCCAGATTCGTTAGAGAGTTATTAAGATTTGATGTGAGCCCCAGGTTTGATTAGTCAATGTTTTCAAACGTTCGTTTTCCAGCGCATGGCGGCCTTCTTGACATTGAGTTGACCTGCTCTCGAAGATATTTATGGGGGGACGATATGCTTGGCATGGAAAGCATCTGTTGGAGCCATTCTCGTTGGCTCCGACGGGCGTTTTGTTATGGACGAGCAACAAGGACTGACTGATTTTTGCAAAGACGGGTCATCCATCACCGTCCAATTTCTTGCCTTCTGATTTCTCGAGCGGTTGTTTTCAAGGCAATGTTCAATGGACAATTTCAATGGAAGCTTGAAAGGCAACGCTAGTCTTAAAAAAATCAAATTAGTCACATCTTGCAAGACTAGGTAAAAGGGTGGCCAGGCGACGGGCACTAATAATCCTATATGGATGTTTATTGTAAAAGGTCACATACATATTACAATATATTAAGTTTGAGTTATAACACTTCCACGCAATCCGCACCCAAAGGTCCAAGATTGGTAAGCTCAAAACTGTAATCCTCATCAAGATGCTAGTAGTTAGGAAGTCCATTCACATGATCTATGATTCAACTTGGTAAAATAGTTTGAGCTGTTTAGGGTTTGCTTACAATCGTGCACGTATTATAGAAAGTTCGATTTGAACCATGAATACTATGCATCACCAACACCCAAAAGGTCCAAGGTTTTTTCCTTCTTCCTAAAGGCCCAAGGTTGGCAAGTCCGTCAACGTAACCCTTTCTAGATGCTAATGGTGTGGTCTCTCCATATAAGTTATGTTCTAGATTTCGCTCACAACATAAATTGAACCCATGAACTTGTGGAAAACAAATGACCCAATAGGCTTTTTTTATTTAAAAAAAAAATAAGGGCTTTAGAATACTCAAGATCAACATAAAGGCAATTGTTGGCAAGAACTCATGCGGCAATACCTACCATATAATTACTCTTGAAATTTAGTTGACCAAGGCGTCTTCATAGAGGATATTCCCTTTAATCAAAAGGAAAAGTTCATTCTCCAAGTAACATTAGTAATATTAAGATTATGATCATTACATATAATTGATTCAAGAGGACCGACTCAAACTTCAAACTCTAAATTGAAGCTTCAAACTCATCCCTGCGTGTCAGAGTAAAGGGCAACAGCCTGTCTTTTGCCATGCGTGACTATTTCTACACGGGCCCGTGAAGGGAATTTCAAAAAAGGGAAAAGAGATCCCATTTCAAATAGTACCCGGACAGCTTTGGCCCCAAAAACCTAGGAAAGGAAAAGAATCAATCGTACTACCTAACACACATTAACGGGCCCGGCGGGTCGTAAGCAGGATCGAATGGTTACGCAGTCGCAATGCCTCCGCCATCACTTCCGTCTGCCCCTGTGGACATGGAAAGGGACATAAGACGCGAGACTTCCACGAATGTGAATGCATGAACCTTCGAACCTCTTGACCCCTCTCGACTAATTTGGTTTTAAAATCCTTCTCTCTTGCAATGACGTTGATGGGTTCCTGTAAGAGTATTCGTCTTTGACTGGTGATGCACGTGCCCGACCTGGGACGAAGTCAAGCGATGTGGATGCCTCATAGGTTTCCATTCATAAACTCCCCCGTCGAAATTTCGGGTCGAGTCAAGTCGGATAACGACCTTGGTTTGTCCCCTGCGCAATGCCCATGGCTTCCAACCATTTTCCAGGCGATGTCCTCTTTTCCACGCGTGTTTTATCGCTGCGGTTGCTGCACAAAGTGGAATCGAAGCTAAAGAGCTACGCTGGTCTAATCGTTAGCTGAATTACCCGATAGTTTTTTTTTTTTTTTTTTTCTTGGGGTTTGTAATTAAAAACCCTCGATGCTTGTTTATAGGTGATATTAGCTGATATAGGCATGGTTTCCAGAGAGGATTTGTTAATATTTTCTGCCTTATGTGCACATTGGCTCCATGAACACATGGACCGACCGAACCCCCTGTTGCAAGTTGGTCCTTGTTCATCAAAAAGAAGTGCAGTAACAATCTGTTGGCCAATGAGGTGCGATCGATGATCTCATGGGCCCGTCGACTAGTGAGGAGCCTGCATAGGGACAGCTAAGAAGACTCAAATCTTATTCTTCGAAGCTTTTAGTATACAGACATCGGCATAACACGAAGAGAGGAGTTTGTCTTAAACTGTAGCCCCTTCAGACAGGGCAGAACAGAGGAGTCCTATCCCGAGTCAATCAACTTGCATTGAAAGAAAATTTTAGGAGATACCTAGCGAGCGCCCGGATTCTCCGTATCTATGAAAAAGAAATATTATATGAATTCATTCTATACGTGTTTATTTGTATAAGATCTAATGTATTAATCACCGTTTCTTGATATGTGGTTGACTTAGTCTATTAGACACCACAATATGATTTCTCCCATTCATGTATCTTTATGTAACTATTATCAAATTGTAGAATTTCTTGTTTTGTCCACAGGCTTCGAAATTGCTTTAAGAATTTGCGAGAAGACACGCAAGTTGATCATGCACCATGTAAAATTCCACCATGTATTTTTCGCTCAATCATAGTCTTCAAAGTTTGAACTTATGTATGTGAAGTGAACTTATGTTTGAATACCCTTCTAACATCACATTTCAGAATATTACTGCACACGAGTTTAAGATTTCAACTTGAGCAAGTTGAGGAGCTAGAGGCTCCTACCATCGTCAGTCCCACACGTGACCTTACTTAAAGGCATAAAGATGATCGTTTGATTCTGACTGCTGCTACTGAATCTACATGGGGGGTAGACAAGACCAATACTAAAATCTCCCCCTTTTTTATTAACGCCAACTGTTTGCTAAAAAGAAAAAAAAAATGGTCCTACCCATAAATAAGAAGCAGTTCCATAATGATTAAATTTAATAGCGAAAACAACAAAAAGTAATTAATTTATAGTTATTCTTACCAAGAAAGACAAGCCCGAATACTATTGCAATGTGTGGAGCAC
The DNA here is from genome assembly GCA_017140595.1 of Eucalyptus curtisii. Taxonomy (NCBI): domain Eukaryota; kingdom Viridiplantae; phylum Streptophyta; class Magnoliopsida; order Myrtales; family Myrtaceae; genus Eucalyptus; species Eucalyptus curtisii. The sequence goes on from CM029494.1 coordinate 19,137,308, forward strand.
GTTTCGGCCTGTTCCGGAGTCCCAAAGGAGTCTGCATAAATACCGCTGGACTTCAAAACCATTCGATGCTTTGAAAGGAACAGAGATAATTCTCCGAAGTACACACAGGCACAAACTGAGAGAGAGAGAGAGAGAGAGAGAGAGAGAGATGGCGAGGACACCAGGGCGAGACAAGAATGGGATGAAGAAGGGAACATGGACGCCTGAGGAAGACAAGAAGCTGAGGGCTTATGTTAGCAGATATGGCTACTGGAATTGGCGCAAACTCCCCAAGTATGCAGGTAGGTTTACCTAGAATCATTCGGGCAATTTTCAAATCATCAGGTGCTGTTTTAAGTAGCATGTGCACATGAATGAAACTTATGATTCTACATATCTTCTTCTCAGAAACAATTGAAGGTTTTGCAACTCCTCTTTCTTGGAGAAAAGGGGGAAAAAAGAACCTGGAAAAACCTAGAAATAAGCTCTTTCTACTTGCCAAGGTGTAGAATTTCCTATTCATCCGTAAATGGAGATATTACTATTCTCGCTACTAAAACCAGTAGTCTTCCATAATTTTTAAGGTTCAAGGGAGAAAGTGCAAATTCATAATCTTCAAGTGCATCTTCAGGTTTCAGGGTTAACGCAAAATCTCTTGAATAATTTATTTTTCCCCCTTTAAAAGTAGGGAGACGATTTCTATTTGGGATTCAAGCTTATATGCTCGCAGTTTTATTATAGCGAAAAGAAGGCAAAAGTATCTGCCGATCTCCTTTCTCTCTATCTTGTGATTGATACACTAGCCATGCCAAAGAGAAGCTCTACAAACAGAGATGGAGTTAAAAATGAGTTGAGTTCTTACTCCTAATTATGTACGCATGTTGTAGCAGCTTACGGTTTTTATTTCTTTTTTTCCTCTTCAAATTTGCAGGTTTATCAAGATGCGGAAAAAGTTGCAGACTCAGATGGATGAATTACCTAAGGCCAGATATCAAGAGAGGGAACTATACCAAGGAAGAAGAAGATACCATCATCAGACTACAAGGATTGCTTGGGAACAAGTGAGTTACATCTTCTCGCAGCTAGTTACTCTAATACAAAACCCAACCTGAAACATAGAATACTTCACATGAATTATGTAATATATACTCAAAAAAAAAAAAAAAGGAAAAGTACCAAAATAGTCAAAAACCTTTTGTATCGGTACCAATTCAGTCCTAAACTTTTCAATTTGACCAATTTAGTCCTAAACTTTTTTACATTGGTACAAATTCAGTCCATCCGGCTAATTTAAGCCGAAAATTGCTGACGTGGTGGCTGGCGGTCTTATGTGGCGCCACATAGACAAATTTTATAATTTTTTATAATTTTTTCAGATTTTTTAAATTATTTTTTCCTTTTTTCCTTTTTTCTCTTTTTTTTTCTTTTCTCCTAACCCCTTGGCCGACGAGGTCGTCGGCCCGCCAACCATCGCCGGCCACAAGCTGGTCGGGGCGAGGGGCCCCGCTCCCTCGCCGACCACTGATGAGGGTTGCCACACCCTCACCAAGCACAGGCGAGGGCGTCGGTCCCCGCCGAGATCCGGCAAGGGCCGAAACCCTCGCCGTTGGCCGGCGATGGCCTCTGCGCCCTCCCCGTGAGGCCCTCGCCGGCCAACGGGCGAGGGCCGAAACCCTCACCCGCTGGCCAGCGAGAGCTGTCGCGCCCTCGCCTGGATTTGGGCGGGGGCCAACGCCCTCGCTTGTGGCCTGTGAGGGCGCGGACCCCTCGCCCTGACCACCCTATGGCCGGCGACCTCGCTGACCAAGGGGTTAGGAGAAAAGAAAAAAAAATTAAAAATCTGAAAAAATTATAAAAAATTATAAAGTTTGTCTACGTGGTGTCACATAAGACCGTCGACCGCCACATCAGCAATTTCCGGCTCAAATTAGCCGGATGGACTAAATTGGTATCAATGTAAAAATGTTTATGACTAAATTGGTCCAATTAAAAAGTTTAGGACTGAATTGGTACCAATATAAAAGATTTATGACTATTTTGGTACTTTTCTAAAAAAAAAAAAAAAAGATTGATGTCATATACTTTCCTACTATTGTTTGAAGTTCCTCTAAGGAGGAAGACTAGATTAATAAAAGAAATAGCTTCTCCATGATCTATCCGAAGCTCATTGTTTTCTTGATGCATGCGAGAAGGGCCTTGATGTGAGAACATAAGATGATAACCCAATATTTAGGGGTGGTGGAACAAAAAAAAGGAAGAAAAACCCAATCAAGTATTATCTGTCCTTGTTAGAATTTCTTGAGTTTCTCATTTTTGGGACGCAAAAATGACTAGTTGAAACCTAAAAAGCAAGATAGAATACTAATTGGAAGATGCATAATTCTTTAAGAAGCTGAAGAAGGAGTTAGGATTCTTCGTCTTCTGAGTTAATTATGAATTGTATTGATCGTCGTACCAATGTTCTTAAAGTTCAATTAGTATACCAAAGCATATGCAATCATGTATCATTTATTATCTCCACTTTTCAAATAAACATGAGTCATGATCATGAAAAAGAGAAAGAACGATATCTGACCACATAATTTTCCTCCTCTGGTCTTCGCAAATTTTTCAATTGACTAGCATTTGCGAATTGATTTGCATTGAAGAAAATGCAATCACATTTCCTAAGAAAACAATGACAAATTTCCACCAGGAAAGGGAAATATTTAATGTTCTATTTGTACATGCAATATTTTGCAGATGGTCAGCTATTGCATCTCACTTACCAGGAAGAACGGACAATGAAGTCAAGAATCACTGGCACACAAACTTGAGGAAGCGCTTGAGTCAAAATACATCATCAACATATCCACAAGAAGCAACTATCACAGAAAATCATTCATGTGATCTTGAAGTTGGACCTAAGAATATGTCCGAGACAAGTCCAAACAATATCTTCGACTTTCTTAATTGTCCTATGACTCCTCAGATCGTAGAAGGGTTTGCGTCCCTCCATTTGTCTTCGAGCTCGAGGGAGACTTCATTATCCCGGTGCATAGAGGCTGCGGACTTCTCGAACACGGAGTGCGAAGCTTCTTGCGACACATATATTGCAGAGTCTAGCGGGAGTTTCTGGACTGAACCATTTATCACCGACAACAATATCGAATCCTGGCTTTCACTAGATGAAAGTTCCCTTGATTTTTTGTACTGAGAAAATTGGTCTGTTTAGAATGATCAGTCACCTTGTGTGCCTATAAAGAACAGCTAATCTGTTCTTCGTAGGGTTGTTGGTTCTATCAATTTGGCAGTCTTTCCATAAGGTTTGTATATAGTAGAATAATCATCTGGAAATGTGAATTAGAACCAATATATACCCGTTTAAATGATTGTATCTTAGCTAAAAGCAGTTAATAACTCGTTCCGAATACTAAATAAATCATCTTCTATGGAAAAAAATTACAGTTCATAGGTATCGCAGGTTGGGAAGGTAGTAATATTAAGTTGCGTTGGGGAATCGTCTCTCCATTCGAACTTGTTGAGGTGACATGAAAGCGGGACCTCAGTTAAGAAAAATTCGGACAATAAATCAACGTCACATGGGAAGGCTTTCATTGAAAGGCTTGTTGGAAATTTCCTACAATTTGGGCTTACATTAATTAATTAATTTTCTATTTTAAATAATCGGATTAATAGATATTTCAATATTTGTTGAACATGTATTGACATCTATTAATAACGGGCCTAGTTGAGCAGCAAAGTGTAGGCAATTGTGTTTAACTGAAACCAGTAATGGGAAGGTTAAGTTGCAGTTAAGACGCTTATTGATTAGGGTTTCTTAGCCCCTCTTTACCTATAAAAGGGTGGGTTATACCTATCAGTTACTTGAATCTCATTAAAAGATGCTATACTGAAATAGGTCATAGAGAGAAAGATGTTATAGATCTCTGCTATCAAAGTGATCAATGGCTCAAACAAGTACGTTTTAATTCCGCTGTGCTTATTGATCTTGGTGTTTTCAGTCATATATGAATTCGATTTTTCTTGATTAATAAGTTAAATAATGTGAATAATTTTCTACATGTGATATCATAGCTTATCATATATGATTGTAGAACCCAATTTTTTATTTTTTTTTTGGGAAAAATTCGAAATTTTCCTCTTTGAGCCGAATATGGACATTATTTTTTTGTGTATATTTTTTGCTCTATTGATCCTGAAACCATAGGGATTTTGTTTTACATGTCGAGATCTTTCCAACCATATATAATTTTCATAATTTCGTTGAGAATTGAGAGAGAATTTTAAATTTGAAATTCTAGGGTTTATACATGAAAAAGTTCTAGAATTTTCAAATTACTTGCAATTGATTGATGTTTGTTGTAAATCGGCGCATGGGTATTGTTATATATATGTTTTAGCATCATTTTGTTGTATCAGAGTAGGTTTTTAGGGTTTAAATTTAAGAAATTCGAAATTCGGCCATGGGAGGTTTAGATCCGAAACTTTGAAGCTTGTATGTGGTAGATTTACTTGGTTTTTCTTCGTTTAATTCATTATAGTTAATTATATTGATGTTATATGCAAGTCCCATGGAGAAATTTCATCAAAAATCAAGCTAATATGTGTTTTTTGGGAGCTTCGGGTTGAAACCGGGTCGTGCGACCCGGTTTGCAGAAAATTCGGGACCCGGCTGGAGGTTGAAGAAGACCTCCAGCCGGGCCGGGCTTATAATGGGCGGAAGCCCATTTTGTCTATAAGGAAAAGAAAAGCCCATTTTGTCTATAAGGAAATGAGTTCTGGGCGTGAGCCCAGAACCATCAGTGAAATAAAGGTTCTGGGCTCTCGCCCAGAACCAGAAACATATTAAAAAAATTTACACATGGGCCTATAGCCCAATATTTGGACTTTTTAAAGAGCCGTGGGCCATTTTAATTCGTGGCCCGCCCGTTCCAAGCGGCCCGCGTGGGCTTCTGCGGGTCTACGGGCCGGGCGAAAGTCAGGGCCCGCGGGTAGGGTCCGAAATATTAAAATAATATTAATATAAAAAAATTATAAAATATATATATATATTTTTTTTAAATGTGGGAAAATTTGTTGTTTGAAAAAGTGCAATATGATCATTGGAAGAACATGTTGTAAAGTGTTTCATATTGTTTGATGAATTTTGGGTATAAATTTTTAGAGTTCCTTATTGATAAAGGTTAGTACATACAATTACTCGCCCAAATGGGGTTATTGTGTATATTAATTTGGAAAATAACATGAAGTTTAATTCCCATATTTAAAAAATGGGGATGTATAATTGAAAAATATTTATCTGCCCAAAGGGGATAAATGTTTTGAAAATTATATGTAATTCCCCTCTATATTGATATTATGGAGACGTATGATTTAAAGAATTTGTCTGCCCAAAGGGAATGGATCCTTGACAATTATATGTAATTATCCTTGTTGTTACTTTACAAACTTTGTGCTGTGAAAAATAATGGTGCATTATACACTCTGCCCAAATGGGAGTTTATAATGTACTTATTAATTTAATTGAATTACTTATTGCCTATAATTGATCTTATTGCATTATATGTGACAAACAATTACTTTTTTGCTGTAAATAACAATAATGCCACGGTTGAAATGTTAACTGGATCAAATATTATACTATTAAGGACTTGGTCAAAAAGGGAGACATTGTGATTGAAAATATCATAACTGAATCCATGTTGATTGATCCTCTAATAAAAGACTTACGACCCATTTTGTTTAAAAAAACATGTAAAGAACATGGGTGTTTTAAATTCTTTTGATTTCTTTTGTTAGTGGGAGTTATATAATTTGTATTTCTAGATATTATAGTTATATGCAGACTGATAATGCTTTAATGATGTCTATTAAAGAATTTATTTTCAATGATTGTTATTATTGATTCTATTGTTATCCTTTCTCCTGTTGACTGAGAAATGAAAGTATAAAACAGTATCTTTAAACAAATTTTAATTTAAAGACGACTGGATGTCACTAATTATGAGATCTCATGTTGGATCGTGACATAGTCATGCAATTTCATGTTGTTTAGAAATTGCATTAATGCAGTTTCATGTCATTGAGAAATTGCATTGAGAACCGATAAGAAATAGTATATAATTTGATCACACGTTGGCACTATTTCTTACTACACTACTAGGCCCCATGAAAATATAATGTTTATTATATGTGATTATGGAAGGTCATGTGTTGTGATATTTCCTTAACACATTGATCTCCATAGTCCTATACTGAGATTATATAGGATTTGATTAGTCTTAAGATGCTGTCATTCGAATATTATTTTTTAAAGTTGTGGCCACATAAAATAAAATTTTCAATTATTAACCCGATACTGTCGTTTCAATATAAAATCTTTTTCAAAATAAAAATAAGTTAATTAATGTAGCTCAAGTGGGAGAATGTTGAAAATTTCCTATAATATGGGCTTACATTAATTAATTAATTTTCTATGTTAAATAATCGGGTTAATGGATATTCCAATATTTGTTGAACGGGTATTGACATCTATTAATAATGGGCCTAATTGAGCAGCAAAGTGTAGGCAATTGTGTTTAACTGAAGCCCGTAATAGGAATGGCCTAGTTGACACGCTATTGATTAGGGTTTGATAGGTCCCCTCTTCAGCCTATAAAAGGGTAGATTATACCTATCAGTTGCTTGAATCTCATTAAAAGATGCTATACTGAAATAGGTCATAAAGAGGAAGACGTGGCATTTCAATAGATCTCTGGTATCAGAGTGATCTATTTTTCTTCAAGTAAAGCAATGGCTCAAATAAGTACGTTTTAATTCCGTTATACTTATTGATCTCGATGTTTTACAGTCATATATGGATTTGATTCTTCTTGATTAATAAGTTAAATAATGTGAATAATTTTCTACAAGGCTTTCATGCTCAAGCAAGATATGATAATAGACGTTCAAAGTTTACATACTTTAGATATAGATCAAAGAGTCTGGAAAACAAACTGACTATGGTTTTCCTTGAAGAATGAGGATTCGTTAGACCAGTAAAAGATATGAGAGCAATCGAATTACAGCAAAGAATTTTCAAAGGGTCAATCTTGAAATCTCTTGGAAACCACCGGCAGTCTTTCCCTGATATTCTTTTGAAAATGATCATTTATATAGTTCCTCCCAGATTGCATACTGGCAATATCTTAAAGTAATACATCTTTATTCACACAAATCTCATATAGATAAATCCAAGCCATCCACTCTTCACGAATCTTCAAATACAGAACCTTACATGATAGAACTTCAAATAATTCAAGAGATCCTGAACTATTTTATAGTATTAAAGAGATTTCTGGGATTTAGAAGGCAGATAACTTTACTTATTTCCCAATGAAACAGCGTAAACATGTAGAGTGGACCACACATTTAACTGCTATGATCATTGTGCTGGACATAGGCTAACACTATAATATCTCCTTTAGCTTCCAAACCAGATGTAAGAAATGGTTCAATTGAATTTTACTACCGATACTTATTGCGGACTAAACTATGGTCATTTTGTGTTTTTGTATTCACAAAGGATCAAATAGAATCCTAACACATCATATCATATTAATCACTAGTAACTGCTACTTCTAAACCTTCTGTTTTTGATAATTAGTTATCTCATTACTGGTAAAAAAGTGTGGCGAAAAGCAGCTAAAATTATGCTCGAGGACTAGGAAACAATAGGTTCTGGAAGTGGACAGCTTGAGTACTATGACACCTTGTATTTAGCTCACTCAAAAGTCATCTATCCTAGTAGTACTCCCACTTGAGCATACATAACTTTGAAGTTCCAAAACTAAGCATTGCTATTGTGTCAAACGACGCATCGTAAGTTAATTCCAATTTTCATATATATATTAGAATGTCTCTCTCCATATTCGGTGTATAGTTCAGTTCATTCCAACCTCTTTTGCCACCCGGAGGCCTGTCGGAGCCGCTTCTTATTGAAGCCCTCGTACCCGACAATCACTCATCGCTCTCATCAGACTAAATCATTACATGTACCTAATTCAATTATTACTGTAGGTAGTATAGAAGGTCAACGGATACTGGCTCTGAATATTCAAACATATTATAGACTCGAAATATCATCATAATGAAGTGTGTAAAGTTCGTTAACGTGGAGTTGAGAAAACTTTGTTGCATCCCTTTCGAGAAGGACATTGCTAGTTCGACATGGTTTATTTGCTTCGCTCTTTTGTCATGTTTCTCCTAGACTTTTGACAAGGACGTCGGAAAAGTATCTGCATGCTAGATATATATATATATATATATAGAATCAAATCATAATGTATCTTCTTATAATGTCTTCTACGATGGTTATCAACTCCATCCTCGTCGACAGCAACACATTTTACAACCGAAGCTATCCACCTAGAGAAAATCAACTGTTAGACTAAATATAAATTAAAACCTTGACGATCCCGATTTATGAATCATAGATAAATTCAAACATAATTCGGGATCAAATTGCGGAAACGTAAAGATCAACATACCTCCAGCCATTGATGAAATTTGCGAAAGCAAAAGACCCCAAAACCTTCGACGGATCCTCGTAGTATGAACGATCTACAATATGGGAACACCAGATCGTACGTCTGTTCTACTAGTCAATACTCCTCAAACCCGATGGTGTGGTTTTTACGTAGTGATTGGGTTTGAACTAGACGACCTGACGTTTTTATTCCGTTTATTACATTACCGATATCTTCCATCAAGACCATTATGGTAATATATTAACGGGCAAATATCACGTAATACACGTGGGTATAAATTGGGCAATAAATCAGAATTTATTGGGAATACAATATTGGGATCATATTTAGAATAATAAAAATATATTACATATTATAACACTGTTATCATATCCGAAAGCTTGAGCAAAGACACAGTCGGTCGAGTTTGAATAATGTCAACTTGCATCGAATTGTCATTGTCGTCTAGAGAAGACACGGTACACATGTTTGGAAACGATAGCTACGCCGAAATGTGTTGACTAGCAAATGAAATCATGCTCGGATTGAGCAAGTGGGATACAAGTGGCGTCGACGGACTGATTTGGCGGTTTTGTTTCGAGATAAAAATGGGCGGACTTGTTCCATCACAACAACATCGCAAAGCTTTGTGGTCCAACAAGAATGAAAATATTTGAGAAAGCTCGTGATAGATTCTAGGGCAAAACCCATTTGATTTTGGATCCATCATCCTTCTAAGTCAATCCCATGAACATCACAAAGCTTTTTCCGTCAATTACGCACAACAATTTTAACAAAGGAGGAAAAACAAGGGATCGTATTTTCCTCTATCCTTGATTGAAAAGAGCTTCCTCTTATCAATCTTCTAGATGGTGGGTTCCAAATATAGACACCACTCACATTTAATTTAAGTTAGAATTTGCACTCGGACGGACGATACAATATTTGTAAAAGTTGTGTTGCATCAGTCGAGCAATAGGAGCGCGCGGATTTTTTTTTCAAGTGTTGAATCAAATGACCTCATGACACTCATGTCGAAGAAGCTTAGATACATTGAATTACAATGGCCCCGAATCCATCGATTTTTCTTTCGCGGTTTGTCCTTTTCGAGGAGGGGACAACGTGCGATCCGGAGGCACGAAGGTTGGAGAGGATGTTGAGAATTGGGTGAGGCTACATGTTTGGTTGGGTTGATGAAGGTAAAGCGAAGGTACAAAAGAGCGGGAGAGCCGGAGAGGCAAAGCCACCGAAGAGGGACAAGGCGCCCACCTCTCATTTAGGAAATTTGGAGGCTTATCATTGTGACTCTATCAGGCTACATGTGACCTTTTGGTTCCCACCACCTTTAATCTCTCTCTCTCTCTCTCTCTCTCTGCACTTCAATTTATTTCAGGAAGCTTCTGGATATCCCTCTTCTCCCACCTATCCAGGTACTTCGTTAAGATTTTTTCAAACGTTCGGATTACTTCCCTTTCTTCATTTAGTCTTTAAATTCCTTTGATGATATCAAGATATTTATCAGAGGTATTTATTGACCAAGCTTTTTCGAATACCTCAGACGAGCACTAGATATTTCTTGTTAAGCAATTTTCAAACAATTTGGAAAATTTCACGTTGAACACCTCTGACGATATTCAGGTGTTTAGCAGTTAATTTTTTTTAATATATCTTACTATATCTAGGTATTTCATTAAAAGTTGGGACGGAACCATTTTGTTGATCCTATCATTAGATATCTCGGACGATATTCAAACATTTATCAAATAACCTTATTCGAATATGTTGGACATGTTACGAAATCGCACGTCAATTCCAGAAAAATAATGCTCGCAAACAATTCACCGGGCATAATATAATAATAAAAGAACAGAATCAGAAGAACACGCCAGCAAATTTGTTATCGAAGTTCACCCAAACCTGGGCTACGTCTCCGCGCAGAGGCACTGTCACGCCCCGAACCCCGAGACACGTGAATAACCCGCCATGGTCATGCATATGCGACATTCCCAGGTGATGTCACCGACCCAATTAATTTTTTTTGCGCATGCGGAACATGTTATAAAATCCCTGACAAAAACTCACGGGATAGGACAGCAGTAAAATCAAATCAATAAACAAACCAACATACTTTCATATATAATCATCCAGAGTTTACATACATCCAAAAATGGGTCAGAGTTTATGTGCATCAAAAAGGGTCAGTCTGCACAACAAGGATCGGTCCACCAAAAAGAGGAACAGTCCTAAGACTACTAGTCAGACTTGTTCGTCGATCCCACATCTTCCACATCTGACTGCACGGGGTCCGGAGACGATGGATTATCCACTCCACCATTAGGAAGGTCAGCTACCCCTTCACCCAAAATGGCATCCACCACAGCAAGTGGAATGTTAAAACTATCTAGTGGACCAAACCTAAAGCCATCGGCCCCAAAAAGGAACCATGCCTTAAACCTATGTGGCACCCTGACATCCACTGACACCTGAATCCAGACGGTGGACTTGATCAGCTCGTACACCCAATGACTTCCAAGGTCAGAGGAACTATGCACCTGCTCAACAATGTGCACTGGAATGCCATTCTTCTCCGGAGGTCCTGCCATCTACGGCCCTGTAATAATTTCCCACAACGGGGTGAGACATTGTCTCAGCAAGTTCACCCCTCCTAAAACCCTATTAGAAAGATAATACACCCCGGGGTGGCCTAGCCACACAATACAGAAGACTTACCTCGAATTATTTCCTTCCTGCAGGTTAGTACATTTCAAATCACTCAATCACATGTAGTATTAGGAATATGAATAAATGAAACGCAATCAATTTCACATAATCACAACCACAGCAGGCGATCTCATTTTATTCAATTCCACACATGAACATAGCCTACTCGCAGTTCGGCTATCTACTGGCATATAGCCAGGCATCGTCTCCCCACCTTGGAGCACGGCTTCGTAAGTATCTCGACGACGTTCCCGAAGGAGCATGGGCCCAGAATCAACTGCGACCCGCAACCACTACGTGGGCATCCCATATAGGGGCAAGTCCAGCTCAACAGCCCAGGACGAATTCCTCTTAATTATCACACGATCAAATCATACTCGGCCCGGGATACTTTGATTTTCAATCAGTACTTTCAATTAAAATAGTGATCCCGGCCTCTTTTCTTCATATTGAAAATATTCCAGAAATTAATCACGTGCATGGGGACACGTCAATTTCGAACCAGAAAGACTAATTTCTTATTTTCTCAGACCCCACTATTTAATATAATCTTTAAAAATTCAATTTTGTATCAAAACCCAACACCGGGGATTTTCTGAATAAAATCCATATTTTTCACAATCAACACTCAATTTATAATTTCCATTCATCAAATTCAAATTCTAAATGCACAGCAGCGATCAGCACGAAATTCTGAGCAATTGAGGTCATAAATAATTTTTTTTGAATTTTTTTTATTTTTTTTAAAATAATTTTCGGAATATAATGAATTATTAAAAATTCCAGAATTTCGAAACATTTAAATAAATCAAAAATAAAACCTATTATGTCACATCAAGGCTTATATTAATTTAAACATTCACTTAACCCTAAATTAAACACGCCTTTAGTTAATTAAACATCTTAATCTAATCTACACTTAAATAAATTAAACTAACCACCTAAGCTCAATTAACCTAAGCTAAGCATACCTAAAGCATAATTAACCCTCTACTCGAGGTTTAGTGAGCTAAATTCATCGGAATCGCGTTCCGAGAGTTCCCGGCGAAGAGGACGGCGAGCCCGACGACAAACCTCCTCGGGGCAAGGCCAAAGAGGGACCGGAAGAGCTTGGAAATGGGCCTAGAAGGTTCGGGGGTGAGCTGGAAATCCGATGGCTGATCTTGGCCGGACGGAGGGCGCACGGCGGTCGGTTGGCCGCGGGATCGGCGAAAAGGGACAGCAGCTGCTCGTGCGGGCGAGGCGGCGGCTCCGGCGACGGCGGCAGCAGCTGGACGATGCCTTGGAGTCTTGGTCGCGTGATCGAGGCTGAGCAGCGCGCGAGCTAGTCGGCGAGCGGGCAGAGGAGGCGCGGCACCGGCGGCGTGCGTGTGTCGAGCGGCGGCGACGGTGACGGTGACAAGCGGCGGCGTCGAGCGGGCGAAGGAGCGGCCGGCAACAGCTGGTTCGGTTGAGCTCCCCCTCCTTTCTCTCCCAAAAATTCCAAGAGACAAAGTTGAAGATGGAGTTGATTGGTGGAAGTGACACCCTCACTTTTTGAGAGTCAATCCCGACCCTCCACTTGTCAAGATCTCTTTCCTTTGGGCCTCCAACCATGACATCACTTGCGATGTCACAACCCACTATCTCAAAGCTTCCACCACAATCTTCCCAATGGGTGCAATTTCACTTTCCGCTGTAGCATGAAATCTTGTACAATAAATTCATCAATTCCATTTGATTCTCTTCCAATTGAGTTCAATTGAAGTCCATAAAATTAATCCATGCTCTTCATAAGATATGTGACACCACCGGACTTCCAATTTCTGAATTCAATTTCAATTTCACGATTAATTTCACTCTGGCACGATACTAGCGCGCCATAGCCTACCGGGTAGCTTTTAGAAATTTTCATGCAATTGACCTGTGGTTGATTATTTTCAAGCCACGATGTACATCTCTGACACATTGGCGACTCTCGGTTGTCGGGGTAACCTCAAGGTTTCAAATACGGGCACAGGGGTACCCAATCGACAGAAAAGCCGGTCTAGTGCCGACCGATAAGAATAGTGCGATCTGGTGGAATCACCCACACTCGATCACATGCCTCTGTCGAGTCGACCTATCTCCGATCTCTAATCAATTTTTAGTTGTGTCGTAATGACCCTTGCAGATTAGCTCGATTGAGAGGTCGCTTCCCGATCAAATTCTCGAGTCTGATGCATTAGAATTTCTTAACGGCTTCACCTGATAGACTAGTTTTCACATGAGTGACCGACTCATGGAAATGAACTATATGTGTAAAGATGAAATGCCCATCTAAATTCAATGAAAATATAAATTGGGAAATCGGGATGTCACAGGCACTCTGCGAATCCACTAGACTTCGGAAAAAGTTGGAATACAACGATGATCTTCTCTCAAGATTAAGGCACAAAGAGATTGAGAATCCTCATAAAGAAAAAACTCACTTTTTTATTCTCTCTTTTTCTTGTCTCTCTATTTTCTTTTTCAGCGTCTTGACGGCTAATGTCTTGCCATCGCTAATATAAAGGTATCATTTTTAACCTAAAAACAAATCTAATGGAAAAGACAAAAAAAACCCCTAAAAACAAATATTTTGCTTCATCTATAACAATCTCCTACTTGAAGACAAATATACCTAAGTACCAAGCAACTGTGCATCCATCTTCTTTAAAAAACTAGTAGTTGAAAAACTTGTGCCTCTGCAATACTCCTCATCAATCAACATGGAGTAATACCAATGGTAGTAGTATAGAAAATATGCTTCTCTCTGTCTACTACCTTGGTCAACATGTCAGCTGGATTCTTCGAGCCATCAATCTTCTGTAGTTTTAACTCATTATCTATGAAAGCTGATCTGATAAAGTAATAACGCTTCTTGATATGTCTAGTCCTTGAGTGATAAATTGCATTCTTTGCTAAGTGTACTGCACTTTGACTATCACTCAACGGTGTACTGACTGGCTGTTTTCGATGTAGCTCCTCCATATAATCTTGTAACCACATGATTTCCTTGGAGGTTTCTGTGATCGCCACGTATTCTGCTTCTGTCGTCGATAAAGCCATTACTTTTTGTAGTTGAGATACCCAACTTACTACTGGACCTGCAACTGTAAAGATATATCCAGTGGTACTCTTACCACTATCTCGATCACCTGAATGATCTGCATTTACATAACCCTGCAACTCTAGAGATGTACCACCATAACAAAGTGAGTAATTGGAAGTACCTGCTAGGTATCTCAATATCCATTTCACGGCATTCCAATGCTCTCTGCTCGGGTTCTGTATATATCGACTCACAACTCCCACTACCTGTGCAATGTTTAGTCTTGTACTCACCATGGCATACATTAAACTCCCAACTGTTGATGCATATGGAACTACCGCCATCTCATCTTTCAAAGCCTAAGTGCTTGGACACATATCCTTGGAAAGTTTGAAGTGACTCGCTAGAGGAGTTGCAACCGGTTTTGCCTTATCCATGTTAAATCTCTTTAACACCTTTTTCACATAGTCTTCCTGCGACAACCATAATTTCTTATTTTTCCTGTCCCTGATGATTTTCATACCTAAAATATTCTTGGCCTCTCCCAAGTCTTTCATAGCAAACTGTGATGATAACATCTTCTTCACTTCTACGATTCTCTTCATATTGGAACTAGCCACTAGCATGTCATCCACATATAAAGAGAGATACACAATGTCATCATCATCATACTTGCAAAAATAAACATAGTGATTAGACTCACAGTGTGCAAAACATTTTTCTTTCATGAAACCATCAAATTTTAGGTACCATTGCCGCGGAGCTTGTTTCAAGCCATACAAGCTTTTCTTCAAGCGACATACCATGTGCTCCTTACCTTTGACTTCAAAACCCTTAGGTTGTGCCATGTATAATTCTTCATTTAAGTCACCGTGTAAAAAACATTGTTTTTACGTCTAACTGCTCAAGATGAAGATCCTCCACTGCAACTATACTCAGCAGAACTCTAATTGATGTCATTTTCACTATAGGTGAAAATATATCGAAGTAGTCGATCCCTTCTTTTTGAGAAAAGCCCTTAACTACAAGCCTCGCCTTGTATCTAATACTACCATCTGTTTCATTCTTAATCCTGTACACCCATTTGTTTAATAAAGTTTTTTTACCTGTGGGTATTTGGTCAACTCCCAAGTTTAGTTCTAAAGTAACGAGCTCATCTCGTCTTTTATAGCACACTCCCACTGCAAGTGAGACGTGTCTACCTTTGCCTCATCGTAAGTCTCCTGTTTCCCCGAATCTGTATATAAGACATGACTCAGAACAATATTAGCTGATGGATCAAAAATTACCTTTGGCTTTCTCACACGTGTAGACCTCCTCAGTACAGGTACTTCATGGTCGTTAGTTTGCTCCAAATCACTGCGTTCCTCTTGAACTACCTCTTCACTGATAATAGGCTCATCTTGAACCTCTCTTTCAAGTGCACTTTGATCTACTGGAAACATCTTCACAGGCATTGTGTCTAATTCAACATATTCTGGTTGTACTACATTCCCATGCTCTGTTTGATGATCCTTGTACATCTTTTCTTCATGGAATACCACATTCTGACTGCAGATGACTTTGTAATTCTCATAATCCCAAAGCCTCTAGCCATACTCGTCGCCACCGTATCCGATAAAGACGCACTTCTGAGACTTAGCATCAAGTTTTTTCCCATCCTCCCTGTCAATCAAAGCATATGCAATACAACCAAACACTTTTAGATGTGAAAAATTAATCTTTTTACCTGACCACCGCTCTTGTGGTATTTCTCTATCCGACGCACTAGATGGACTTCTGTTGATAAGATAAACAGCTGCATCAACTGTGGCCACCCATAAGTGTAGCGGGAGACCCACGTGTAGCCTCATGCATCTCGCACGTTCTACAATAGTCTTGTTCATCCTTTCAGCTACACCGTTCTCTTGAGGAGTTCTAGGGACAGTCTTTAACCCTTGTATGCCTTCTCTACTCAAATATTCTACAAATTCCTTAATTGTGTATTCACCACCATTATCAGACTTCAGAGCTTTAATCTGATAACATTTCTCTTTCTCTACCATGGTCTTCCACATTCTGAACATCTCAAATACTTCTGATTTTTCTCTAAGAGCATAGACCCAAGTCTTCCTTGTTGCATCATCAATGAATGTGACAAAATATCTCTTACCACTATAAGAGAGTTCTTGAGCAGGTCCCCATACATCCGTATGAACCAACTCTAGCTTCTGACCTTTATTTTGTCGCCCATTCAATTGAAAACTAACAATCTTTTGTTTTCCATAAATGCAACTCTCACAAAAATCTAACTCAACTTTTTGCAAACCTGGAAGTAATTTCTTAGAGTGTAACTGCTTTACACATTTTTTACCAAGATGTCCCAAGCGATAATGCCAAATAGTAGACAAATTACCTGTAGCAATTGTAGTTGCAATCATATCACTGATATTGTCTCCTTTGAAAAGGTAAAGTGTACTTGTATGCTTTTCCTTTGCTACTACTCTTGCCCCTAAGGTTATCTTCCACTCTCCGCATCCAAAGGTTGTTACCAAACCTTCTTCGTCAAGTTTATTGGTTGAAATTAGATTTTTTTTTAATTCCAAAATATATCTAGTTTCACACAAAACTAGACGTCCTTCACCTAAGATGTTCATAGTCACAGTTCCTTTCCCAACAATGGAACACATGTGGCCGTTTCCCACAACCACTTGTCCAAAATCTCCACTGGCATAATCATCAAATATGTCTCTTTGTGATGTGCAATGAAAAGAAGCACTAGAATCAATAAACCATTTATATGTTGTCAAGTCAAACCCTGCAGACAAACACAAGTTTTCTAGCAAAGATTCATCGCTAACCACATTAGCTTCTTGATTCTCATCTTGCTGCTTCTTTTTGTAGGCTTTACATTGAAATCTCCGGTGTCCGATTTTGTGACAAAACCAACACTCATCTTTTGCAACCTGTCTCTTACCCATTGATTGTGATCTGCCACGCCCACTGAATTTTCATCTACTTTTACTTCTTCCACGGTTCTCCACTACAAGTGTCGTTGAAGATGTAGATGCAGAAAAATTATCTCCACCTGAGACTTTCATTCGCATCTCTTCATCCATGATACTACTCACAGCATCATCAAGAGTTAAATCATAATTCATGGTGCTCGAAATTCCCTGCACTGCGGTATTGTAGCTTTCTAGAAGAGAACATCAAAATAATAAAGCTTGAAGCTTCATATCTAAATTTATGCCTACAGATTCCAATTGACCCGTGACTTGCGTGAAACTATTAATATGCTCTGCCATAAAACCTCTATCAGATAACTTCATATTAACAAGTTTCTTCAGTAAAAATACATGATTTGATGTGGACAGCTTCTCATAAATATTCGTTAGAATATCCATGACTTCTTTTGCAGTTTTTGCTTTCGCAATGTGGTACCCTGTCTTTTTCGTCAAACCTAGACAAATCGCACCTAATGCCTTTCGATCAAGAATTTTCTATTTGGCTTCTGCTGTCAGATCCACTTTCGCCATCTCGGGTTTCCAACCCTCAAGTGGTGCATAGAGATCTTTTTGATAAAGATAATCCTCGATTTGTAGTTTCCACCATCCGAAATCCTGCCCATCAAACTTATCGATTCTGATTTTATCTTTTACCATACTGTTTGCTTTCAATCGAATGTCACCAAAATACCCTCGATGTTCTCGATTAGCCAACCCAGGCTCTAATACCAGTTGTTACGAAATCGCACGTCTATTCCAGAAAAATAACGCTCGCAAACAATTCACCAGGCATAATATAATAATAAAATAACAGAATCAGAAGAACACGCCAGCAAATTTGTTATCGAAGTTCACCCAAACCTGGGCTACGTCTCCGTGCAGAGACACTCTGCGAATCCACTAGACTTCAGAAAAAGTTGGAATACAACAATTATCTTCTCTCAAGATCAGGGCACAAAGAGATTGAGAACCCTCACAAAGAAAAAACTCGCTTTTTTCTTCTCTCTTTTTCTTGTCTCTCTATTTTCTTTTTCAGCGTCTTGACGGCTAGCGTCTTGACATCGCTAATATAAAGATATCACTTTTAACCTAAAAGCAAATCTAATAAAAAAGACAAAAAAGCCCATAAAAACATATATTTGGCTCCATCTATAACAGGATAATATCAAGATATTCCAAAGAACCTTTATCTCTTGATCTGTTGGTGCCCCAGACATTATCCAGATTTCTATTGATTATCACTTTTCGAATGCCTAAGATGATGTCCGGGAAATTTGAAGTCTTTCTAGAAATCATCAAACGATATATGCGGGGTGCAATCCAGACACTTGTCAAGTGATTCATGGTTGGGTTCTTCCTCGAATTGCTTCACCACTTCCACAAGGTAAGTAACTCCCAGTACGTTTTAATCATTTGTGCTAGCATGCATCATTACACATTGTGTTTAATAACGGGATTCATAATCCTAGTAAAGATATCACTCACTGCATTTGAATGGTTTAAATTCAAGTATTAATTTATCTTTGAATGCAACATTTGCAAGCTCACCTACAAAAAGGGGAAGCTGCTAAGACCTAAATTTTGACTAACCATTTAAGAATTAATTACATAGAAAACTATGGATAATTTTAACCCCTAAACAAAAATATTATAACTAAAATACATAGCACATATTTTTTAGGAGCATTTATCATTAATTGCATTTGCATTGGACCGGCGGTGGTAAATGGACATGATCACTCAAGTGGAGTAGGCTACACTTCAAGCAAGATTCGACAAGCAATAAGGGAAGAAGTGGCCGAGCCCAAGAATTGGAGTTATTAAGTTTTAATTGAGTTCGATTTTGCCTGTTAAAGTTAAAAGCTTTGAGTTTAATCGGAAAAAGGTCCTAAGAAGATCGGGCTTATCGAAATTCATAAAGAGGGGGAGAGTCTAATTGAACTCGGTTTAATCAATTTCAACTGTTAAGTAAAATTACATTTAGATGCCAAAAAAAATACAATTACATCGAGGCCTTAGTGATCAAAGTCCATTATTCAATGAAGTCCGGAATTGAAAACCCGTGAAAGACCTAGGTTAACACTATATAATACCATTAGGTCTTCATAAATCAGGGGGCAGTTCATTATTCGAAAAATACATGGAGAAACACACGTGAGAAAAGAGAGAGGAGAGAGTTCGGTCCACATCAGCCGGCGGAACCCCTCCATGGCCAGGCTTCCTCAACCGTGCATCCCTTCCATGGCTGAGTTCTTGGTCGTGCCTCCGGACTACTGTGCCTACTGCCTTGACGGTGCCAACCCTGTTGCCATGCCGTGCTGCTTCCTATTCCAGCCCAGTCAAGTCAAGCCAAGTTTTCAACGCCTCCAGCCACCTGCACTGGCGACGACGAGCTGCCCTGTTTTAGCCCCCTTTGATGACCCATGCTGCTCGCGTCTCGCTACCACCGCAACGACGACCCTGCTAGTTCCTGATCTGACCCTCTCACGTCCCAGCAAGCTTGGCGCCCTCCATCGCCATCCAAACTCCACCACGACGACATGACTGTTTCCTATCGAGCTACGTCCCCTGCAGCCTCCACCGCCATTGTGACACTGTTTGCTACCATCTCGACAATCCCCTGCGCCACGACTCTGCTGTTGATCGCGACGCTGCTTTTCTCGCCGAATTGCGACTCCGTCTTGGCTTCTCCCTGTCGCAATATCAGCAGCCTTGTCTCCTCTATTTTACAGGTGAACCGAGCCAGCCACATCACAGGCGTCCCCTCGCCGTGAGCAACCATCATCAAGAAGCTAACCGTGAGTCACCACCGAGACTGAGCACAGCCTGCATGTGCCACCTTGCCCACACTGTTGAGCACCGCCGGCCAATCTCACCACCGTTCATCGATCCAATTTTATTGAAGTTACTGAACTCAAGTCTAGCAGATTGGCCAAGAATACTTATAGGATTAATACCATGAAAAGCTTCAAATTAATACACCTGTAACAAATGTACCTCAAATTAATTTTTGACCACAAAAAACTCCAAAATCGATACACATATAATAAATTTATTACAAACTATTTTTTTACTACCAAAAACTTCAAACTATTATAATTATGATCCATTTTATCAAGAGTTGAAAAATGATTTTATGATCCATTTTATCAGCCTCAACGAGCACATGGATAATTTTGATCTATAACCAAAGATTTCGATTTATGGGCTTATCAATATAGCTTCTTTTAAGAAGTGAAATAAAGCAATGTAACACGCATTCACTTTTACCGCTTCCTATTCTTCTATTATTACTTATACCACCTATTCTAATGCGTAAAATAAGTGACAGAATCATGTATTTTCATATTAAAGCCAATGATTTTGTTATAATTAGGGTTCAACGTTATGAGCTGACGGTGCCTATATCATTGGGCCTTTCTTAGATTTTGCTTAATCTAATATATTGCCCCATAATCCTAAATGAAACCTACAATGGTCAAAGGACAGAACAATACGGGTTTATTACCACAAATCAATGAGATTTAAACAATGAACTCGGGGCCGGCAACGACATCCTTGTTTCTATCTATTGTTGTCGCAAAAAAAAAAAATCAAAACCTTTCAAAATATCCAAACATTGAAAACGTAGAATCATATGGAATCTTTTCAAAATATTTTCGCATTTTAAGTAATTTTCGTTTGCAGTTTGAAAATTTAGAAGTAGGACGAAGGCACGTTAGAAGTAGGTGAATAACACCACACAATAGCCCGCCTCCATGATGCAAAATTTAATATTTGCTCGACTTTCATCAAAGGTCGCTGAAAATTCCAACTTGATAAACCAGATTGAAAATGAAATCAAAGCCGAGCTGCAATTTTAGTGGTCCACTTGAAAGTGAGAATATATGATGTCAAGGATGATGTGAAGTAATCTCTCCAAGATTAAAATACCTTAAAAAAATAATATTCAGACGTAAGAGTTAGGACAAAAATAGAAAAAAGGAACTTGCACGAAAAAGCATGTCAGGTTCGTCTGTCTAGTCTTCAACTTCCATTCGGAAAGAACAAAATGGAAAAGAGTTTTCCACAATAATAGGGTCAAATTGACGTAACCCTATTATTAGCACCGACCAAATTGATAGTCAAGTGTAGCTATCAAGCCGCCACCGTAATGTTCCAGGCACCGAGCGGACTACATCAACGAAAAATCGAAATTATTAAGGTACAAATTTCGTGCATTTTCCTCTGTTGCCTAATTTTCAACTTCTAGATAAGATCATAGAATTTGGCTAAGAATTAGAATGGGCATAGTCATCGAGAAGTCTTGCATCTTGTTCTTCTTTTCTTTTCTTTTTTCTTCCTTCTTTGGTTTTTGAGAGGAAATATGAATTGGCTTGAGTTGAGATTTTACCGTGGGGTCAAAAATGGCGTAAAAGTAAAAATATAATTATAGAAAAAGAGACATCACTCGTGATTCATGCTTATAAAGACATGCATGGAAGTCGAAATATTTAGGTCAATTCCTTACGGTCAACACAATCCAAACAAGGTTAAAGTGTGTGGAAATTACCCTTTATTTTCATTCGAAATGCCGAGACCCACACTCTCCCGACAAAAAATAAAAGTTAACGCGACCTTTATTACGTGAATGGAGGGATTTTTTGTCATGGAATAAGGTGGAATCGAATGTGAAATGATATGCGAAAAAAAAATTGACAAATTTATGCGATGGTTTACAGCATCTTGACTTTGCTTATAAAGTAATTAAGTTGACTTGAAAGAAAAACCCCCCAAATGACTGGTGCAAGTGCGTTGCATGCGGAGATGCAGGTGTTTTCGAAACGTTTTTCACGGTTCACTCCTGACATTACGGTCCATTTTCTTTGAAGATCGAATCAATAAGGGAACATTTCGCGGTGGTGGTCATGAGGAGCAGTTAGTGTGTCGAGCCGAAATGGGATCGGGATCACTCGATTGGAGCGAAGAAAACGACGCCCGCCATCGCCGGGTAAGACATTGATCTGCTTTATCCGAAGCGGATAGACGCTAGACATACACCAAAGCGTTAGCATCGATCGACATGCATGTGATCAGATTAATCATACGCATGCTACAGCAAGTACCAGTAGTGCCTCTCGCGATTAGTAACCTGTAGCCACGAACGCAGTGCGTCATCCTTTGGGGTGAATGCAATGTATTTAATAATACAAACGCTAGTTCCGATGGAGAGTTAGTTATCAAAGGCTTGACGTGAGCCCCATGTTTGATTAGTCAATGTTTTTCAAACGTTCGTCTCGTTTCCCACTGCATGGTGGTGACATTGAGTTGACCCGCTTTCGCCTCGGAAGAGGAGGACAAGTCGTGTTATTTTATATCTCGAAGACATTAAACGGGGGCTACTATTGCTTTGCATGGAAAGCATGTTTTGGAGCCACCTCGTACTGGTAGGCTCCGATGGGCATTTTGTTACGGACGGGTCATCCATCACCGTCCATTTTCTTGCCTTCCGATTCCTCCAGAGGTCGTTTTCACGGGTAAATTAATTGAATCTTCTAGAGATCTAAGGACTTTGACCCAATGGCGATGGAGTTGAATGGGAGAAGGGGGGTGTTTAGGGGTTGGGGGTGAGGACTATATAATCTTGATGATTAGAACCCATAATTATCTTTCCCGGCAATGTTCAGTGGACAATTTCGATGAAATGTCAAAAGGTAACGCTAGTCTTATAAGAATAGAATTAGTCGCATCTTACAAGACTATGTAAAAGCACGGGCAGAAAGACCGGTACTAATGAGCCTATCTAAGTATTAACTGTAAAGGGCCGCACACCTATTATAAAATATTCAGTTTGAGTCATTGCTCTTCCACACTATAGCAAGCCCGTCAACATAACCCTTCGAAGATGCTAACCATGTGATCTCTCCATATAAGTTATGTTTTGCGCTTCACTCACAATGTGAATCGAACTCAATAATCCTATGACAGACAAATGATCCAATAGGAATGAACTTGATTAGGTGTGAAAAGTGCAAGTGTTGTGTATAAATGTCAATTCTATCGTGAATAAAGATTTTGTAAAATACGATACATAAGCTTTTCAAGCATGAAAAGAGTATGACCTCAAAAGAAAAAGCACGAAAAAGGTGGTTATAGCATAATTGTTTTCCTTATTTTACGTGAAGGGTCTTTTTGTCTTTCTAGTAAGTGCTCAAGATCAACTTAAAGGCAGTTGTTGACAAAGACTCGTGTGGAAATACTTACCACATAACTACTCTTGAGATTTTGTTGACCAAGGCGTTTTCATGGAGGATATTCTCTATAACGAAAAGGAAAAATTCATTCTCAAAGTAACATTAGTAACATTCAGATTATGAAACTGATTCAAGCAGAACCGACTCTAAGTTCAAACTTAAATTCGAAGCTCCAAACTCTTCCGCTGGCATCAAAGTAAGGGAAACTGACTGTATTTTGCCATGAGAAATCACTTTCTCAACATGCAGAACCGCTTTTGTGACTATTTCCACACGGACACGTGATCCCACTTGAATTAATCCCCGACAACCTTGGCCCCCAGAACCTAGAAAACTAAATCAATCGTGCTACCTAATACACATTAACAGGCCCCGCGTGTCGTAAGCGGGATCGAATGGCTACTTAATCGAACGCAATGCCTACAGCATCACCTTCGTCTGCCCCGTTGACCTGGAAAGGGATGAGACCCGGGACTTGCACGAATGTGAATTCTCGGAACTTCGAACCTAGCCCCCCCGGGGGGCCCTTCTCTCTATCTCTCTCTTCTCTCTCTCTCTCTCTCTCTCTCTCTCTCTCTCTCTCTCTCTCTCTCGTAATCCGGTCTTGAAATTCTTGTCTCTTGCAACAACGTTGGTGGGTTCCCAGAGGAGTATTCGTCTTTGACTAGTGATGCACTTGCCCGACCTGGGATGAAGTCAAGTGATGCGGATGCCTCATGGGTTTTCATTCACAAACTCCCTCGTCGAAATTCCCAGTCGAGCCGAGTAAATAACGACCTTGTCTTTGTCACCTGCGGAATGCCGATGGCTTCCGAGTATTTTCAAGGTGATGTCCTCTTCTCCACGCATGTTTTGACTCTGCGAGTTGCTGTACAAAGAGGAATTGAAGCTAAAGAGCTACGCCTGGTCTAATCGTTAGCTGAACCACCCGATAGTTTATTTTTCTTGGGGTTTGTAATTAAAAACCCTCGACACTTAATTTATAGGATTTGTTAATATTTTCCCCTTCTGAGCACATAGGCTTCATGAACGCATGGACCCGTTCAACCACCTTTTTGCAAGTTGATCCTTGTTCGTCAAAAAGAAGTGCACTGATAATCGTTTTAAATTTGGGTGAACAAGGGCGCGCGACATATAATCAGTTGGCTTCTCATGGGCCCATTGACTCGTGACGACCATGCATAAGGACAACTAAGAAGACTCAAGTCTTATTCGTCGAAGCTTTTAGTATGCAGATGGAACAAGTTTAAACTTCTGTACATGAAGTGAGCTTAGGATTGAATACCCTTCTAACATCACATTTAGAAAATACTCTATGCCCGACAATGCGCGGTACCGGTACCTTAGCATACTTGGCGACATGACAGGATTTATAGAATATCACTACAAAACAGTTAAATTTTCAACTTGAACAAGTTGATGAGCTAGACGTTTATACCATCGTCAGTCCCATCCATGACCTAATCTGAAGACATAAAGATAATCGTTTGATTCTCTCCAACTGCTGGTATAGAATCTGCATCTTGGGTAGACAAGGCAAATACTTAATGTTACCCCCTTCTATTAACGCGAAGTGTTTGCTAAAAAAAAAAAAAGAAATTACCACCAATAAAAAACAAGCAGCTACATGATGACTAAAATTTGATGGTAAAAACGACATAAAGTAATTAACTATAGCCAGGCTTACCAAAAAGACGAGTCCAAACACTGTACTGGTGTGTGGAACACGTTTCGGCCATTTTCGGAGTCACGGAGAGGTTTATATAAATACCGCTAAACTTCTAACGCATTCGATGCTTAAAAAGGTTGAAAGATAATTCTTCATAGTACAGACAGGCACACAATAAGAGAGAGAGAGAGTGGAGGGAGGGAGGGAGGGAGGGAGATGGCGAGGACACCAGGGCGAGACAAGAATGGGATGAAGAAGGGAACGTGGACTCCTGAGGAAGACAGGAAGCTGAAGGCTTATGTGAGCAAATATGGCTTCTGGAATTGGCGCCAACTCCCCAAGTATGCAGGTAGGTTTATCAAGAATCGTTCCATCAGTTTTCAGATCATCAAGTGTTGTTTTAAGTAACATGTGCACACGAATAAAATATATGATCTTATGAATCTTCTTCTCAAAATCAACTGAAGGTTTTCCAGCTCCTCTTGCTTGAAGGAAAGAATCAAAACAAGAACCTGGAAACCTTGAAATATGCTCTTTCTACTTGCCAAGCTGTAGAATTTCCCTTCTATCTGTAAATACAGAAATTACTATTCTCGCTACTGAGATCGATAGTCTTCTCTAATTTTTAAGGTTCAAGGGAGAAAAGTGCTAATTTCTAATCTTCAAATGCAACCTGAATAATCTTCAAGCACTTCTTCAGGTTTTAGGATTAATGCAAAATCTCTAGAATAATTTCTTTTTTCCCTCCTTAAAAGTAGGGAGAAGAAGTACGATTTCTATTTTGAATTCAAGCTTATAGGCTCGCAGTTTTATTATAGCCAAAAGAAGGCAAAAGTATCTGCAGATCTCCTTTCTCTTTATTCTCGTGATTGATACAACAGCCGTGGCAAAGAGAAGCTTTACAAACAGAGGGATGGAGTTATAAATAAGTTTTCTTACTCCTAATTATGCATGCATGTTTTAGCAGCTTACAGTTTAGATTTCTTTTTTTCCTCTTCAAATTTGCAGGGTTATCAAGATGTGGAAAAAGTTGCAGACTCAGATGGATGAATTACCTAAGGCCAGATATCAAGAGAGGGAACTATTCCAAGGAAGAAGAAGATACCATCGTCAGACTACAAGGATTGCTTGGGAACAAGTGAGTCATATCTTCTAGATTAGCTAGTTCTTGAAAAAAAAAAAAAAAAACACATGTAGATTGATGTCATATACTTCCCTACTAGTGTTTGAAGTTCCTCTAAGGAGAAAGACTTGATTAATAAAACAAACAGCTTCTTCATAATCTATCCGAAGCTCATTGTTTTCTAGATGCATGCGAGCAGGGCCTTGATGTGAGAACATAAGATGATAACCCAATATTTATGGGTGGTAAAACAAAAAAAGGAAGAAAACACTGGACTGAGTATTATCTATCCTTGTTAGAATTTCCTGAGTTTCTCATTTTTGGGACACAGAATTGACTAGTTGAAACCTAAAAAGCGAGATGGAATACTAATTGAAAGAGGCATAAATTCTTTAAGAAGCTAAAGACTGAAGAACGAGGAGTTAGGATTCTTCATCTTCTGAGTTAATTGTGGAGTCTTTCGATCGTCATACAATATGTTCATAAAGCTCAATTAGTATACCAACGCATATGAGATCATGTATCATCTATTGTCTCCACTTTTCAAATAGACATGAGTTGTAATCACAGGTGAAACTGACCGCATAATTTTCCTTTTTCAGTCTTCACAAATTTTTTGGTTGACTAGCATTCACAAATTGATTCGGGTTGAAGAAAATGTAATTACATTTCTTAGAAAACAATGACACATTTTAACCAGAAAGGGGAATATCTAATGTTCGATTTGTACATGCAATATATTACAGATGGTCAGCTATCGCATCTCAGTTACCAGGAAGAACGGACAACGAAGTCAAGAATCACTGGCACACCAACTTGAAGAAGCGCTTGAATCAAAATATCTCACCATCATCAACAACATCTCCACAAGAAGCAAGCATCACAGAAAATCATCCATGGGATCATGAAGCTAGACCTAATAATATATCCGATACGAGTCCAAACAATATTCTCGACCTTCCTATGGACGGCCCTATGACTGCTCAGATCGTGGAAGGGTTTGCGTCCCTCCATTCATCTTCGAGCTCGAGGGAGACTTCATTATCACCGTGCATGGAAGCTGTGGACTTCTCAAACACGGAGTACGAAGCTTCTCACGACACGTATATTGCAGAGTCTAGCGGGAGTTTCTGGACTGAACCGTTTATCACCGACAATAATATCGAATCCTGGCTCCTACTAGATGAATGTTCTCATGATGTTTTCTATTAATTAAGAAAATCGGTCTGTTTAGAATGATCAGTCACCTTGTGTGCCTATAAAGAACAGCTAATCTGCTCTTTATAGGGTAGTTGGTTCTGTCAATTTCGCAGCCTTTCTATAAGATATGTATATACTTGAATAATCATCTGGAAATGTGAATTACAACCAATATATGCCCGTTTGGATGATTGTATCTTAGCCACAAGCAGTTAATAACTCGTTCCACATACTGAATTAATCATGTTCTATCGGGAAAAATCACAGTTCATAGGTATCGCAGGTTGGGAAGGTAGCACTATTAAGTGGCGCTGGGAAATTGTCTCTCCATTCGAACTTGTTGAGGTGACGTTAAAGCGAGACCTCGGTTAAGAAAAATTCGGACAATAAACTAACGTCACATGGAAATGGCTTTCATGCTCAAGCAAAATATGACGTTCAAAATTCACATATCTTAGATATAGATCAAAGGGTCTGGAAAGCAAACTGACTATAGTTTCCCTGAAGAAGGAGGATTCGTTAGACTAGTAGAACATATAACAGCAATCAAATTACAGCAAAGAATTTTCCAAGGGTCAATCTTGAAATCTCTTGGAAACCACCAGCAGTCTTTCCTTGATATTCTTTTGAAAATTGTCATATATAGTTCCTCCCAGATTGCATACTGGCAATATCTTAAAGTAATTCTTCTTTATTCACACAAATCTCATATAGATAAATATAAGCCATCCACTCTTCACGAGTCTTCAAATACAGAACCTTACATGACAGAACTTCAATAATTCATGAGATCCTGAACTGTTTTGCTCTACATAACCATGTCCTTATATAATAGTATTAAAGAGATTTCTGGAACTTAGAAGGCAGATAACTTTACTTATTTCCCAATAAATCAGCGTAAACATGTAGAGTAGACTACACATTAAACTGCTACGATCATTGTGCTGGACATAGGCTGACACCGTGTAATATCTCCTTTAGCTTCCAAACCAATTGTAAGAAATGGTTTAACTGCCGATACTTACTGCGACTAAACTATGGTCATTTAGTGTTTTTGTATTCACGAAGGATCAAATAAAATCCCTACACATCATATCATATTACTGTAGATAGTATAAAAGGTCAACAGAGACCGGCTATGAATATTCAAACATAATATAGATTCAAAATATCATCGTAATTTAGTGTGTAAAGTTCGTTAACGTGGACTTGAAGGGGACTTGAGAAAACTTTGTTGCATACTATTTCTAGAAGGACAGTGCTAGTTTGACGTGGTCTAAGTGCTTCGTGCTTCGTTCTTCTGTCTTCTTTCTCCCAGACTTTTGACAAGGACGCCGGAAAAGAATCTATGTACTAGATGATTTGCACGCATCTGAAAAAAAAAAAAATTTCAAAATCGGATCATAATGTATATTCTTATGATAGAGTTATTTTACATATTTTAGGCAACAATTAATGCAATATCTATGAGAAAACATTTGGATTTCCTTCTGATTATTTGAATTTTCCTTATTTATGCAGAATAATGATATATGGAGAAGATAAGGAAAAAAAATGGCAAAACTCAGGAATTTGAATCAAGCAATAGTGAGAGATAGATATCAAATCAAAATCCTCTGATTTACTCCCTGATTTTGTGCGCAATTGCTTGGAGATAAGGATCTTGGATATATCCTATAAATAGGAGAGCCAGAGAGAGCAGCTAGGTTTTTTAAAAGATAATTTTTCTGCTAGATTGTTTTTTTCATTGTTCTGAGAGTTTTTTCAAGTATTTTGAAGAGAAAGAATTCTTGTTCTTTGATTCAAGATGCTGAGTTTAATTTATATTTTTATTTCTTCATCTACTATGTTCTAATTTTCTTTTGTTAGGGCTATGATGTAGCCTAACCATGATGATGTGAATTTCATGATTTTTATGTTTTACAATTGATTTCATTCATGTGAGTTATATATTATTGTGCTTAATGCTTTTGAGTGACTGGCCACCACTTGAATGATCTTATGTGCATGTTTGAGACTGAGAAATGATAATATGCAATTGTTCATTATAATATATAACTATGAATTAAACGTGGATAGAGATATACCGCGTTATTTGTGTAACTTTCGGTGATAAGATGATCCAAAAGACTCATTGTAAGCTGGGAATATTCATAGTTTTTAATGCACTTATGTTTATTTTAATTCACATAGAGATATAGTGGATTAATAAACTGAGTAGGTTTGCTATACCTAGAGATAGGATAGTAAATACGTTAGGAAATTCCGCTATCACATGTTTAATATTATTCTTGTATCCACAACAATCTGAAATTCATATCTAGTGGTTATGGTGAAATCGGATGCTCTAACATATTTATCTGATTGATTTACTGCATTTAGTCTACAAATTTTGTTTTTAATGTATTCTCAATTATATTTTGATCTGTTAGATAAATTTTAGAATTAATCTATTTTAGTATTTAATTAGTTTATTAATTATCGATCTCTGTGGGATGATACTCTTTCTCATCATTATATTACTTGTTTGACACGTTTACTTGCGTGTAGAATTTTACGAACAAGGGGACTTGAGAAAACTTTGTTGCATACTATTTCTAGAAGGATAGTGCTAGTTTGACGTGATCTAAGTGCTTCATTCTTCTGTCTTCTTTCTCCTAGACTTTTGACAAGGACGCCGGAAAAGAATCTATGTACTAGATGATTTGCACACATCTGAAAAAAAAAAAATATTCAAAATCGGATCATAATGTATATTCTTATAATGTCTTCTACGATGGTTATCAACTCCATCCTCATCGATAGCAATACATTTTACAAGCGAAGCTATCCACCAAAAGAAAACCAACTGTTATAATATCCGAAAGCTTGAGCAAAGACATGGTCGGTCGAGTTTGAGTAATGTTAACTTGCGTCGGAATTTTATTGTCGTCTAGAGAAGACACGGTACCCATGCTTGGGAACAATGGCTACGCCAAAATGTATTAGTTAGCAAATGAAATTATGCTCGGATTGAGCAAATGGGATACAAGTAACGTCGACGAACTGGTTTGGCGGTTTTGTTTCGAGGTAAAAAAAAAAAAAAAAAAAAGGTACGGACTTGTACCATCACAACAACGCTTTGTGTTCCTACAAGAATGAAAATATTTGAGAAAGCTCATGATAGATTCTCGGACAAATTCCATTTGACTTTGGATCCATCAACCTTCTAGGTCAATCTTATGAGCATGATGAAGCTTTCTCCGTCAATTACGCGCAAGGATTTTAACAAGGAGGAAAAAGAAGGACCCGTATTTTTCTCTATCCTTGATTGGAAGGAGTTTCTTCTTATCAATCTTCTCGATGATGAGTTCCAAATATAGACACCACTCCCATTTAATTTAAGTTAAAATTTGCACCTGGAATTTTTTACCTATCGATGTACGACTAGAAGGAACAACACCTCAAACCAAAATTGAACAATATATGGCCCAGAAAAATAACAGCACAGACAAATGATACAATATCTCTAGGAGGTGTTATGTTGCGTCCGTCAAGCAACAGGGGCGCGTGGATTTTTTTTTATTTTTGAAGTCTCGAATCAAATGGACCTCATGATACTCATGTCGAAGAAGCTTAGATAAATCGAATTGCCATGGCCCCGAATCCATCGATTTTTCTTTCGCGGTTTGTCCTTTTTGAGGAGGGGACAACGTGCGGTCGGGAGGCACGAGGGTTGGAGTGGATGTTGAGATTTGGGTGAGGATAGGTGTTTGGCTGGGTGGATGAAGGTAAAGCGAAGGTACAAAAGAGCGGGAGAGCCGGAGAGGCAAAGCCACCAAAGAGGGACAAGGCGCCCACCTCTCATTTATGAAATTTGGAGGCTTATCATTGTGATTCTCTCGGGCTACATGTGACCTTTTGGGTTCCCACCTCCTTTAATTTCACTGTTCTCTCCCTCTCTGCAGTTCAATTTATTTCAGGAAGCTTCTGGCTCTCTCTCTTCTCCCACCTAAACCAGCCCAACCATTCTTTCATTGATGCGCAATGACAGCTTCTTCCATCATCTTCTGCTCAAGTCGTCCCGAATCACGTGTCTGTAATAACACGCGAGGGGAGAGAGAGAGAGATTGTCCTTTGAGAAGAGGATGGCCAGCATTAGTGACGAGAGCCCATTGCCATAGTTTGACTCATAATCTTGACATATGTAGCTTTTGTTAAGCTCAGCTTTTTTTTGTCGGCTCACATAGTTCAGCCAAATTTCTCTTAAAGTCTTGAGACTTCAGCTTATGGGCCATACTTGATACCACATTAAAATCTCTACATCTATTATCTAATGTGGAACATTACTTCTCCTAAATGCGTCGTGAGTGCACCTTAGCAAACCTTTCTCATCTACGTGGAGCTTCCATAATAGCCCAACTCTTCCTTAATGCAAAGTGAAGTACCCAATGATCCCACCTTCGTACCCAATGATCCCCACCTCAGTTCCAGCCAAATTATTGCAGCATCTCCCACAAAAAGCATTTGCTAACCCTAACTCTCACTCAGAACCACGGACAAGAGCACAAGATATTTGCCCATTTGATTCAGCAAGAGTCACTAATTCACATCCACAGTGCACATCATCCGGCACCCGGGACCATCAAGAACGTGGAGCATCAAATTGAGATTACCTCGATACATTTATCAAGCACCGGCATGCTTTGGAGGCGAATTGATCATACATAGTCTCTCTAATACCACCTTATGAAAAGGCTTAAAGAAAAGTTGGACGCCCATCATTAGGACATTACCAAATGGCCGTAGCCTAAAGTTTTGAGTTCATTAGTACATCTAGATTGGTCAAAACTTCACTCCAAAAAATTAATCTATGGGTCATGAGCCAATGATTTGCCCTGCTTTGCTTCAATTATCCGCGCAGGACTTTTGCTTCACTGTAAACATCGCAATGATCACGCTGGCTGCAACACATCGACCGTGGAAAGAGGGGGGCAATGATACGAGGATTTCGTGACATCGTTCTGTTCTAACCTTGCAATTGAATACACAGAAAGCATTGGGAAGCACTTGAAGGACAATGGGTCAGGCCGGCAATAACTTCACTAACGTGTCAGAAAAGAATTCCGGCCCAGCATTTGACTCCTTAATTTGGTATTTCGACACTGCTTTTTTTCGTGTGGAGTTATGTCGCCATCTTCCTTTTCCATGGTTCAACGTCACGCTCGCTAAAACAAAAGCCCTAGCTAGTTAGGCATCAATGCATGGCTCCCATTTAAGAAGTTCGCTCGAATGCGTCGCCTCCCTAAAATACCCAAATCGACTCAAGCGGAGATCATACTACACTTCTCTTTCTTCCCAACTCGATGCCATGCAGGCATAGATAGGTGGACGAATTGACTTTGCCATTCACTCGATTAGACTTAAAATTCATCATCAAAGAGAAGGATTCTCCTCGTGATTCTTGCATGGAGTAGAGCCCTAAGTTAGTGGTGAATCATTGGATCCCACTGGAACCCGTACATCCTCAGCACCAACATGTGTCCTGCCCCTTTCCCACGAAAAGACCATAAATTCGACATCCACCCAATGACTTTGCATGCACGGTGGCTACATCATCCTCGGCGCCCAATTGAATTCGATCCAGCCAACATGTGCACCGGTGGTCCAGCTCGGCTCTCTTCGTACGGTGCCTTTCGCATTCTGTGGGGTGCTGCAGGGCGGGAGGAAGGGAGGGAAGGAGGGAAGGGGGAGGAAGATCTCCGGGAAGGGCCCCACGGATCTCTTGAAGAAACCTAATCATCAGCTCGGGTTGGGGGGGACCATCGGACGGCTCACAAACCTACGGTCACGTGTTTTGGAAGGCGAAACCCCCTTTTAAATGGACGGATGGATTTGATGGATTCGCATTGCAATTGGGGGCGAGACATGTTTCGTTGCGAGAGATAACGAGACAGGATAGGGACCAACATCCGCTTGGCCGTGTTGTGCTCATCTTAAATTTTAGTACTTTTCCATGAATAGCTGCTCCCGTGATTTAGCTCTTTGTAAAAACTCGTTTGGACCCAAGAGGATCCCAACAAAAACCCGTTTCTCTCTCTAGCACCAAGTTACTTTCTTTATAAGAACAAACATGTCTTAATGCATATCTCTAGGACAAAAGATAGAGAGCTGCAGCAATAGTGAAAAGAGGAGAGATGAAGGGTAAGACCGTAAGTTTAAGCCCGCTCCTTTTCTTCCACTGAGCCTCTCTCTCCTGGCCAAAAAGGAAGTGGGAAAACAAAAAGCACAGAGTTTTCATTCCATTTCCCAATAAATTGTCAAACTTTTTTTTTCTTCTTATTTTTTCATTTTTTTTATTTTTTTTTTTTGGGTTTTGCCTCTGAGGGGGAGTAGCTCATATGGTTTGTTATTATATTTGCAATTATCAATTATCATTCCTCTGCCAGAAACTAAAGAGACACAGCACACTTTTTTTAAAGACCAAACCAAGAACACAAAACCCTCTTTTCTCTCTCTCTCTCTCTCTCTCGAGCTCAACCCTACAACTCAAAGTTATGATTTGTCTCCATTTGGTCCCCTGAATAAGACAAGGAATTGCAAAAACGAGAATTTCCCCCTCTCCTGCCAGCGCCAGATTCTTCACCCAATCGAAAAACATCCACCAACCGCTCATCAGCCTCTTCGTCTCCGTTTTCTTCCTGAGCCGTTCGGAGGAGTCGCGCTCCCAACAGAGACCCCATCGCTTGGATCGGTTCTTTATCGCCCCCTCACCATCAATGCCCCGGGCGTCTGCACTGCTGGAACTGCGAAAGCTGGAAGGCGCGAGACGACGAGTCGCAGCAGTGGTCAGCGACTTTTCTCCTCTTCAGTAGCCTCTCCGACCTGAACGAGGTCCTCGTGATGGTGGAGGTCGAGATGGCGCCGCCGCCGCCGCCGCCGCCGCCGCCGGTGGCCTTCTCGTCGCCGTCCTCCGAGTTCGAGAAGCTCTGGTCGAGCACGTTGATGGGCGTGTCCGACCTCGAGATGAAATCGAAAACCGACTCGTATCCCTCCATCGCCACGTCCTGCATCGCGCTGTAGCAATCTAACAATTCGTCCTGCGAGGATGGGCACACAAAAAACGTGTGAGACGTGGACGAGTTAATAATCCAACAGTGGGGAAATGCTTCGTAACTTCGAGAAAACGAATGGGACGGAGGACGAGTGCTTTATTTTACCTTATTTACATACGAACAATTTAAAATGGCTGTTCTGAAGCAAGAAAACTGCAAGGGGAAGAGCTCGTGAGAGGCAGAGAGAAGAGCCGATGCCGCGATGACCGATGGCCTGAAGTCCATGAGCTCGACGTCTGCGGAACAGGAGATGCCCAGTTCGTTACACGCTTTCGTCTTGCGTTCTCAGTGCTACGTCGAATGGAAAGGTTTCGACACGTACCGTTCTGGGACTTGAAGATGATCTCCGTGGCTCGCGCATTCAGGGCTTGCCTCAAAGGTGGGTCCTTGAGCTTGAAGAGGGACGTGAAGAAAGCGACGAAGGAGAAGGGAGTGACGGATCGCATTCGCCATTTCAGAGCTCCCAAGATGAGCACTTCCATCCTCTGTATGGTCCGCGAGTCGTGCACGAAACCTCCATCGCCCTGCATTACGGTAGAAAAAACAGAGCTTTAGCGGGGGTTAAAAAAAAAAAAAAACACTCACGTCGCGGAACGAGAATTGCCGCTTCTGCACCAGTCGCGAACCTGAAAGTCAGCGAGCGAGAAGTCCGTGTTCCGCATCTTCGCCGCCAGAGAAACGCAGCACACCGCGAGGAGCCTCAGGACCCACGGGCTCAGGTGCTGCGAGAGAAAAAGCCTCGGTCAGATCTCGACGACGAGAACAAAAGAACAGAGCCTTCTTGCATAACCACATCCAAAATATAAAAAATAAAAAATCCTTATCCCCCGTCCGCACCGGCAAGCTCTGGCAGGACAGGAACCGGTCGAGGTAGTTGACGGCGAGGTACGAGGAGAGGGGGTCCAAGCCGGAGGACAGGCGGGAGATGGAGGAGACGATCTCGCGGCGGACGGCGACGTCGAAGCCGCCGTCCCGGAGGCCCCTCACGTACTGCTCCCCGGGCATGTGGTCGGGCTCGACGAGGAAGAGGGAGGCGAGGGTCTCGGAGCAGAGGGGCAGCGGGCTCTCGAGGTCGAACTCCATCGACGAGAAAGAGAGCGAGGCAGAGAATGGCGAAGTTAGGAAGAGGAGGGGGCATAAATTGAAGAGAAAAAGCCTGCGGGGGGAGTTTGGTGCTATCTTAAAAGACGATGTTGCTGCTGCTGCTGCTGCAGCTGCTGCTGCTGGTGGTGGTGGACGATGCTTGAACTTCACTCCTTTATGAGGGAAGAAGCGGGGAGGGGCCTTGTATTTTCGGGATTTTCTTTTTCTTTTTTTTTTTCGAATTTTCTCGGATTCGCATTGAAGTGGAGATGGATGGAGATTGGAGGAAGAGTAGCAGTGGGACTAGTATCTCGATGATGTAGAGAGAAAATCTCTGCTTTCTTTTTTTCTTTTTTCTTTTTTTTTATTATAATTATTTTAAAGGAAGAGGGGGTGGAGGAGGTGCTACTGCGTTGGTGATCGGATTCGGATGGGGTCGAGGCTATTTGTGATTTTGAAGGTGCATGACAGAGCTTGGAGTGACCCGACCCTGCCACATCCAAAAGGCAAAACAAACTCTTTTCCCTTTTCTTTTCCTCTTCTTTTTTTTTGTCGAATTTTCACTTGAAACTGACTCTCTTTTTTTTCCGGCAACAGTGATGCATTGCCAAGTGAAGATGTTTTTCGTAACGGACATAGTTAGCTAATATCTGAGGAACACTTACTAACAAAGACTCAAATAACAAATTGATCGGGAGCATATGCATGGAATTTGTCAAGATATCGACATGGTTTGAACTCGGGATAGTGATTAATGTTATCTTTATGTCGCGCGTCATTTTCTTTCATTTAATGTTTTGAGCTTTTCCATCGTAATTCGTCAATGTTGCTCAATGTAGTTACTAATTACTTTCTTAAAAGTGCACCGAGATATTGGTAAAAAAAATTCTCAAAATACTCAGACAATTTGAGCTTTTAGATAATTTTTTTGTAGCCCTCATAAAAATTTATTTAAATTGTTTACTTTGATTTGAGTTGAATTCATGGGGAAGACACGGATATATGCGCAAGTCTTATTGTAAATTATCAATGAAGATGGATAAATCAGTTGTACGGATCAAAGAAAACGACCGCCTACCAAATGTGATAAGAAAATCCATTCGTCATTCACGCATTCAAGTCAAGTTGAGTTAATCAACCGATGTAAATAGTGCGTAACATCATACTTATCAATGAAGACAAGTAGATCAGTCAGAGGGCTAAGAAAGAAATTGTGCTGGTTGCAAGTTCTAGTTGACCTAATTTAAGTGCGTGAATGAACAAGTTGGCTCGTGGCCGATTTGATTGTGCATGGTTTGCGGTACGGGCATGTGCTTAGAAACGACATTTACTAATTGGAACAGCTAAGGAAATGGGAAAGTCCTGCTCTAAATAGGGAAAGTCTTGCCATTATGACAGTGAAAACCACATTACTATATATCAATCAACATGATAAGATAATCATGCTGTGGAAGGCATTAATGATTGTGGCGGAAAGGAAATATGTCCTTCCCTCGTCCTTTTCCATTCATATTAGATCTATCATTACATTTTGTTCAAATTCCACAGTCCTCACATGTTGTTGTTGTTGTTTTTTTTTTTTATTTGACGCAAAAAAACGGCTAGAACTTTTAAAGTATGATGTACATGTAGAATTATATAGAATATTTTTACATTTTTCAATAAGTTTCCAAACTTTTAAGTATTCACAGTTAAATTAATTTACGATGAACAATTTTGGTGGATACAATCACTTGCAATGTAAAGAAAGAACTTTTGGAATTATAAGTCAAAATCTACACAATGTTTGCCTTTGTGAAGTGTTGTCTGTGACATTTAAAACTGCCTAGCAAGTATCAAGAAGCCTCTGAGAAGTTAGAGTCCTCCCTTTCCTTCTCTTTCACAAGGATCACTTAGGTCACCATTTCTTATTACTTAAAGAGAATTGCACTGACCACCAACATCGCAATACAAAATTAAATTTTTTTCAAAAAGCAACTTATAATCATCCTATAACCTAATCATGTTCCTGAAATTTCATCCTCATGATATATATTACCAAAGAAAAAGTCCTCACTAAAGCCAAGAAAGTTAATACAGTCAGGCGAACCCTTTTATGTTCTTTTTTGTTTTAAATCTAAGCATGCAGTATAATATCTCGATTACCAAGAGACTCATGAAATGTTTTGCAAGTTCCATAAATCGATTGAGTTTGAGCCTCTAGCATATATTGTATGGATAAACCCAATTTAGAATAGTTTGCACACGGTTCATAAGATTCAAATAGGCAACGTCCATTTTTCAAGTTAGAAATTCTCCCAACGCTCTAAATGGTTACGTAAATTCCTTTTTGTTCGGCTTAACTAGCTTAAAAATTAAAAATTGTGGTGGCATGCTAGAGAACCCAAAAACAGGCAATATCTCGATCTCGATTGACTAATCATCGCATTATTCAGCAGCAAAAACTGAGTGCGGCGGCTGCTCTATTTTTGGACATCCAGACAAGAACGGACGGCGTCCTTCCAAAGAAAATGACAACTTTGAAAGGTTGCCGCTTCACACAAAATCATGTAACCACTCCCAGGAAAAAACGTACTGGGGAAGGAAAAAAAGGAAAAAAAAAAAAAAAAACCAAAATTTCCATTTCTACAGTTCCAGAAATTGCATCGGTCCAAGTACTAAACTACAGTCAAAAAAAAAAAAAGTACTAAACTACAGTCATTTTGGCAGTTTGACAGCTTGGCGTGCATGTCTTCGCGTGGTGAGAATTTTACCCCATCTCCCTCCCCCTCTCTCTGTCTGTCTCATTACTCACATTACAAACAGTAGAGGCCATTCAATGGGACAAAGAGCAGACAGCACATTCTTTTACCGTGCAGACAGTAAATATCTTGCGGTAAAATTTTGTATATCAGAAGGTAGGAACTGAGGAGGGAGAATGCGTAGGGCAGAGCTTGACGAACTTCGAAGTCAATGAGGAAAACTACGCGATGTAAACTGCAGCGAGACCGCCTTAAAAACTGTTGGAAAATGTTTTATATAGTTAGTCACGCATGCTTTTTCCTGTTTTGATGGTTTTAATATAACGAGCGACTACGGATTTGTCTTCTGGCGAATGGAGCGCGTGCGAGGCAGAGATTTCGGTCGGGTTCATAGCCGAAACAGTAGATTCTTCACCCAAGACACTAACACTTTCTTTTCTTTTCCTTCTTTTTGCGTGTCTTTCATTTGAAAAGGTTCGTGCACCTAAAATTGCAATAAGCTTGTATTGATAATCGATGCGAAGTGATACAAGAAAAGAATTATCATGTTTCATACTTATTTACCCATGTGAAAAGCGTGTTTCTCACGTTTGACGAGTGTTCACCTCCTCAAGGATTGTGCATCGACGAACTGTGGACATTCCCTGTCGGAATCTCCGAGCTAATCTGGTGCACTTGCTCAAGCTCTTAGCGATCATCAAAGATTTTCAAATTTAGAAGACTATACCAATAGGAATTTGTGTTGAGATTTCATGATTAAACAATGTAATATTGCAAAAATAGCCCTTGGATGGAGGTCATGCTACGTTCGAGGGATCATTAGGGGCTCGAGCGAGCTAAAACAATAAAATATGAATACAATAACTTTGGGATAATTGTCTAAAAATTCCTAAACCTATTATACGGCGATCAATTTTGTCATAAATATTTTAATTGCGTCTATTCAATCCTAAACCTATTACTTGAATGATTGGCTTAAGAGACAACATTGGCAAATCATCAAAAAATTTATGATTAAAGGTTTAAAACTAAATTGGCACAATTGAAAATTTTAGAACTAAAATGATAGATTATCAAAAAATTTATAATTAAATTGACACAATTGAAATGTTTATGATCAAATTAACTACCACATAGGCATTTTAGGCAATTTTCCCTGATAACCCTGAATAGGAAAAAAAACATTGCAAGAATAAATACACGTATCGAATTTTACACAATGTACCAAGCCTGTCGATGCCAAGATTTGTGTTCTTATCTCTCATCCTCTAACTTCATCTCCAGTTAATCGATTATCCTCAATAGTTAAGCTATCAACAAAGAACATGTGATGATGTACGTCGAGCATGACTTTCAGCAGCAATTATTCGCTCACATGGTCTTCTACTTACTCCTTTGACCTCCGTCCTTTTTTAACTCGAAGCAGCCATACATGGGTTTCAGTTTCTACGGTCCAAATTCGGTCCTTGACTTGAAAAGGATCTCACCCCTTTTTCTTCAACGGCGCGGTAGCCACGTCAAAAATGAAGAGGACAGTGCAGGAGTCAATAATGCAAGCAAAACCCCCATGGACTTGCTATAGAACCATGGTGATGCATGCGTGCATGGTGAATGCATGCTATCTACATGTACATACGAGCATGCATTTCTGACAAATGGACCCTCTCTTTCAAAATCATGCCGGAGCATGATTAGTCAGTCCTTGGCGGCTCAAACGCTGCGGACATCAGGACAAAGATTTGGAACCACATGTGTATATCAGTCGCCTAAAACTATGCGACTCTGCAGAGTGAGTTTGTCCCCTTGTCCAACTGATTTAGACCTAGGAACGAGCATGGTCCTTCCCAAGTGAGATTACAATATGGCGTTTCTGATGTTTGGCCATGAAAGAAAGATTAACTTAGATCGACTCATTGATTTGATAAGCAAAACCTAAAGTAGCTGGTGATTGTTTCTGTGAACATTTGAATGCGCCACGAGGGTTTCTTTTTCTTCTCTCCATTGGATTCTATTTCGGTAGTGGGTCGATCTCAGTCGACAAAGTGAGGATAAATTAATGAGACCATGGATCCAATGGATGGTAAATTACAAAAACTGGGAAGATAGATCTGATGAGAGGGACAAAAGCTATGGATAGCAGAAGGAGCCAAATCAGCTTTTTCCAAAAGGGGTTTCGTTAGGCACAGTTTTTGAGCAGTTACTAAGCACTCGCTTAAGAAAAAAATTGTAATTTCTGATGCTCCACCTCTTTTGTATCATGTTTAATTTGTACATTGAAATTTTTTTTTTTAAAACAAATTCCTCACATAATATAGTTAACAAGTGTTCTCAAATCACTCACTAATAAAATCTTTTGTGGAATGTGATTTTTTTGTTTGTTTTATGTTATGATTTCGAAATGCCATCGAGAAACGTTCCAACATTTTTTTTTTCTGAGGTTGTTTGATTCTATTCAACCTTTGATCCTCCTCGTAACCCTCCAATCTTCCTATTCCCAGGAAACACTTTCTTTTTCTTTTCTTTGTTTATGTTTACTTTTCACTTTGGAACTTTTTTTTGCCGTTGGATGGGGGTGTGTCTTATTCTCTGACGCCGTGGCAATTGGTAAAATTGGATTCGCTTTCTAGGCACCGATGCGAAGAAAAAAAAAGTTGCTCTTCAGATCATCATGTTCCATCCCTAAAAACCTACTCAGTCATTAATTTCGAATTTGTCACGTAGTTTTTCCAAGATCAGTACCTTATCGAATCACCACTGACACAAACATGCGGACTCTCTCCCCATTTCACGCGATTTTTTCAATTAACATCACATGAGGGATGCCATAATTCGTTTGCGGTCTCGTTAACGAACATTCTCGATGCACTTGTTGAGCATGTTGAATAGGGAGATACCCAATTTTGAAGCAATGATCGCACATTCATAGTTTTTTATTCAGTTGCTTAACGAGTATCTTGAAAGTACTTTTTAATAGAAAAAGTGATAATAAATTGATTGTTCTATCAGGCATAGCTCTATGGCATGACTCATAAATGTTATAGTTTGCAATAATAATACACCTAAAATAATAAGATGATCTGCCCCATTGTTTGTAACCTTTTTCATGCGCATGGAAAGTTAGGAACCGGTGCTGTCATATTAGTCTGCCTTTGCATTACAACATTACAAGGATACAAGTCAAGTCAACACGACTACATTGTAGAGAGAGAGAGACAGACAGAGAGAGTGCACGCGTTGGGGGGAAATGGGAGGGGACAAGGGATGATGATGGAGTGTGCATGTTTTCACGCCATAGTCCCCATGCAGATAGACACCATGATTGTACCTAATGGAATGCACGCATTCAAGCATAGAATATGGTAAGAAATAAAAAGAAACGAAAGACAGTGATCGGGTGGACCTGGTCCTACTATCCCAATTGGAGACAAAAAAACCAATGAGCCCTACACCCAATTATCATCTCCTCTGGACGGCTTTCGCAGAAGACTGTCCTCCCCTATCTCGGATTCTATGCCCACTCGAGATAAAATTCACTTTTTTGCCAAAGTTGTTGTACCTCCCGCTATGACAATCAGTCAAGGTCGCGAGTGGATTGATCTTTGGGATCTTAGAAGGAATTGTGTATCGCTAAAGCTTTTTATTATCACAATGGTTTGGCAAAAATGTTTATGGAGCTACTCATCGACATCCCCTCTCGATATCGCCGTCAGATGCCACGCTCGAAGTACCGAACACCGACAAGCGCACCATACAAACGATATGAAGAGGAGACTCGTCTAGTCATCCTTGGTAAAGAAAGAAATGTTAATACTTTTGAAACCGATATACTCCGTTGCCCTAACAAAATGTTTGAGAAATTTATCAAAAATGTCATGAATCTATTGCAATTGTGTAAATTCAATCAATTCAAGAAGATTTCCTTGGCCCATTGTTACCGGTCCGCAAATCAAGCAGCTGATTGGATCGCTAAGGCCTATCATTCAAATAAGCTTTCCTCTTTTTGGATAGCTAGTCTCCCCCAACCTCTTTGGGATCTTTTATGTTTGGATGCCCCTAGGTCAGGCCTTTTGTTTAAAAACTCTTGAGTTTCAATGGAAATCGAGTACTTTTTCAACCCAAAAAAATAAAAAATAAAAAATTAATTGCCGAATGAGTCATTATCCTTTTGCATTTATGTCAATTCATTTCATTCGACTAATTTTGACCGATTGATACTGACATGGATGTTGGCTGTCCTACATAACACCATCGGCGTTGACCTCGCCGAATCTAGCGAGGCTTAACCCTCGCCAAGACAACCTAAGCAAGGCCGCCCTCACGACCTCTGGCAAGGGCTCAAGCCTCACCTAACCATAGTGAGGCTTCCCTTAGGCCGGTGAGCCTCACCAGCCCTTACCTCTGGTTGGCTGTTGAGCTAGCAATCAGCTAGAGGAAGAAGGAAGGGAAGGGGAAAAAAAGATAGAAAGAAAAGAAAAGAAAAATTAAAATTTCGAAAAAATATTAAAATTTAATTAAAAATTATCTACATCATTGATGACGCCGCATAGGATGGTTAATGTCCATATTAGTATCGATTGGCCAAAATTGGTCGAATAAACTGAATTAATACAAATACAAAATATCTACGAGTCATTTGGCAAAACTAAAAATTTAGGACTAATTTAACATAATTGTAATAGGTTTAAGACTTTTTTGATAATTTTTCATAAAATGTTACGTTTGTCCTCGTTTATCTCGTGTGATTGTCTCTTCCAATAACTTGAACTAAAGGGAATGCCATGATGCGGTTC
The DNA here is from genome assembly GCA_017140595.1 of Eucalyptus curtisii. Lineage (NCBI taxonomy): Eukaryota > Viridiplantae > Streptophyta > Magnoliopsida > Myrtales > Myrtaceae > Eucalyptus > Eucalyptus curtisii. The sequence goes on from CM029494.1 coordinate 19,180,490, forward strand.
TTCCCTTTGGCATTCCAAGTTCTTGCCATGGCAATTGGCAGGCAAGAGAGTGACTAAAGTTTTCCACGTTATCAAGTTGGGATCCCTTTTCTGTCTACATGCCCACTTTGCTCAACTTTATTGTTACCTTTTCCAAGCAATGTAGATTTGACTGCTTCAAAGTCGAAACTAAACTAAGGTCCAATCTAATCATACATGAGATGTTTGCGCATTAACAAGGGTCCACAATATAATAATAGCGATGACGACGACGACGACGAGGAACAGATATATCTTAGGGAGTTGGGTTGAGGGAAGGTAATCCAACATGAACCGTTGTTGAATTTTATGAGTCATGATAGTGTGTACAAACGTGAAGTTAGTGGCTCAACAAGCCAAAACATTCCACAAAGTTCACTTTATCCGTCCAAATTATTTGTTAAGGATTGCCTAAACTCAGTCGATGAATAAATGATCTCAAAACATTAATTGTTCATATCCAGGCAGAATCAATATATATTAAAGCTACAGAATCATTTAGCAACCACTCTAAAGACACTCTGAAATGCTAGCACTTCAATACCATCATCGAGGTGCATTATGGTTGCTTGTAGGCTTTTAGCCCCAGTTCTACTGAAACCTCCAACCAGGGTATCATCCTAAGATCCTTGGCTCCTAGCGAATGGAAAAGTCAAGCCAAGAATTCACCAAAAGTTACAGATTTCCAAATGAAGAATCGATGTGAAAGCCCCTTCACATTTTGTTGCACTCAGTTTTGTGAAGGCTTTTGCCTTTAGAGACCAGTAAATTTTGGAGTTGATGGAATGGCCATGGGCCAGAAATTCCTCTATCTTTGGTCACCACCAACTCTTTTCATGAGGAAAATTTTCGCCTCCATTCGGTCCACCAAAGAATGGACATATCTTGATCATTGTAGATCTCATGTGGATCTCGCCTCAATCTTTCCGTGCGAAGTTCTTTTTTTGTGTGGGCAGGTTTAGGGAGAATTTGAAGGTTCATTACTAAGCCCGACGCCTAGGACTGGCCCATCGATTAAGCCTAGTGAAATCTTGGCCCCATTTACAGAAGTGCTATACTTCGATGAGGAATAAATATTATATATATATTGTCGATTACTACTATAATCTTTTATTTTCAATAGTTGCATGACTGCAATATGGACCGTCGCCTAAACCATCTTTCTCAACCTTATGCAATCGTGAACCCGCACATTGCGTGAGATTTGCAATGAATAGATGTTCGCTTATTTATCTACATGTAGTATGTCCATGTAAAAGAGTAAATCTAATTCGAACGCGAAACCTCATTTGCAATATTTAATTTTTCACAATCAAATTGGATTTTGCGACTTCAACTACTTTCTCATCATCCAACACAAATACTAGTAAATTCATGTAGGTAATGTGCGAACAGATAATTGATTTTTTGTTATTTATAGAAATCAATAGCAAACTATGTTTTAATTGAGACAAAATGAAATAAATGAATAACGAGCCGGCCGTCGATTTAATGATTATCTTATGTCAAGTCATTGAAGAAAGGGAGCTTTTGTTCCCAACTTGTAGCTTCTAGCTACATTGTGGTAGAAAATCCAAAAATGCGATTAACTAAAATTGCTTTGATCTTTACAATTTAAATGAAAAGTTCAAGTCATAGTCAAGAAAAAGAATTCGTAAATCTCACTAAGTTAAGATCAGTAACTAAATGCGAAACGCATACTCTATATTGAGACATTAAAAGCGCACATGATAACCATTCCATTTATAATTAGAACTATTTTTTTATTCTCGGAAACAAGTTGTTAATAAAAATTTGTTTGGTAATGTAATTTTATTTTTATATATCGTGAAATAAATTTTTAGTTTAGAAATAAGTTTGGAACAGAAATAAGAAGTAAAATTTTTTACTTCTTTATTTCGAAATAGAAATAAGAAATAAAAACTCATCTTATTACTCACCCTCGCTACTAGTCGATCGACTACTGATCATTAGTCACCGACCTATTGTCATTCACCGGTCATCGTCCATCACCATCCGAGAAGGAGAAATTTTGATTCTATATTGAAAACATAAATTTTATCTCATTATCAAACAAGTATTTTAACTAAAAACTCGTCTGAGTAATATAAATGGGAAAAGTATCAAAATAGTCCTAAAAATCTTTTGCATTGGTGCCAATTTAGTCTAAATTTTTTTATAGGACCAATTTAATCCTAAACATTTTCACATTAGTACCAATTCAATCCATCCGGCTAATTTAAGCGGAAATTGCGACGTGGCAGCTGGTGGTCTTATTTGGACAAATTTTATAATTTTTATATTTTTTTCAAATTTTAAAATTATTTTTTTTTTTTTTTTCCTTTTTTTTTTCTTTTTCCTTTCGCCTCACCCCTTCGCCCGACCAAGTCGGCCACAGGCTGGTCGAGGCAAGGGACGCCGAGTCCTCACTAGCCACGGCGAGGGCGTCGGCCCCGCCCGGATCTAGGCCCCGTTGGTCGGCAAGGGCCTCTATCCCTTGTTGGCCACAAGAGAGGGTGCAATGGCCCTCGTCGGCCAAGGGCGAGGGCCTCCTCATCCTCGACGAGGGCTGCCGCGTCCTCATCAACCACGGGCGATGGCGCGAAGGCCCACGCTAGTGGCGCAGGTGAGAGCCGCGACGCCACGGGTGAGGCCGCCGTGGCCCTCGCTTAGATCGGGCGAGGGCCACCGCACACCCTCGTTGGCCACGAGCCAGGGCCGCCGTGCCCTCGCCGGCCAACAAGCGAGGGTTTCAGCCCTCGCCTGGATCTGGGCGAGGGTCGATGCCCTTCGCCCCGACCAATTTGTGGCCGGCTATGGTCGGTCAAGGGGTAAGGAGAAAGGAAAAAGAAAACAAAAAAGAAAAATAATTTAAAAAATCTAAAAATAAAATTGTAAAATTTATCAACGTGGCATCACATAAAATCGCCAGCAGCCACGTTTGTAATTAAAGCTTAAATTAAATTTAATTGATGAATTAATACTTAATGTGAAAATATTTAGGAATAGATTGGTCTAATTAAAAAGTTTAGGACTTTTTTGGTACTTTTCCTTAATATAAATAAAAAAATATATTCCTAGAATAGATATTGATTTCTGAAATATCAAACACATTTATCTGTTGATAATAACTCTCGAAATTCCTGAAAAATCAATTGATTTGTTCATACACGATCGCTTTTCCCTCGGATTTTATCGAACAGGCTAAAAGCAAGACCAGGGCCGAAATGGGGGGATTTTTTGTGGCAACCGTGCGCCCCTTTCGCCTTATCTACTGTCAGCAGTTGTGGTCGTTAATACATCCTGAAAGCCGACCAACCAGGCCTCCCTCCTTCAGTCATCGAGAAGCTCTTCCAGCTCTACAGCCATGGCAGGCACCGTCCTTTCCCCAGCAAACCCATCACAGGTGCTAGTTCTATACTCTCTTTAGCCTTTTACCTTTCTGGGTTTTTCCTCTTTTCGTCCAATTGTACTGAGTGGGAAAGAAAGCTCCGTCCTTTGCGCAGCTATGCTCTTCGAGGAGCGCCATCTTCTCTGCTTCGCCCAAGGGCTTGACGAGAACCCACCACTTAGCGGTGGTTAGAGAGAAGGGGATGAAGGTGAAGTGCCAGGCGACGAGCGTGCCTGCGGATGATCGAGTGCCGGACATGGAGAAGAGGAAGCTCATGAATCTGCTGCTTCTGGGCGCCCTCTCTCTCCCCACTGGCGGCATGCTAGTCCCCTACGGCTCCTTCCTTGCCCCTCCTGGGTTAGTATAGTTTCTCTCCTTTTCCTCTCCCTTTCGTTCTTGTGAGAAAACTTATGTGTTTATGGTTTTTACTTCTTCTTGCGAGGGTCCTTCACTGGGGGGGGGGGGTGGGGTGCGTGTGTGATTAGATCGATGTTCTGGAAATGGGGTTTTGTGGCTTTGTTGTTTCGCTACTTAGGTGTCTGTTGAAAGGGCAGTGTTGAATTACACTGAAATGAGTGATGCGAATTTCGATTTGATTTCCGAGGAAATCCTGCATGCCCATTTCTAGCATTATTTCTAGTCCTTAAAATCTCTAGGAATGGGTCACTGTTACACCTTCGATTAGGCTAAAGAATCTGAAATTAGAGAGGCCTTATCAGAGCTTTAACACGTCGCAAAGGTGAAATCTTCGTTCACTCTTGTGTTTGGTGGGTGCAAGTAAAGCTACTTCTGTGGAAAGCAGGTCTTGAGGAATAATTTGTAATTTTCTTGCTTCCTACTTTCTTGTGTGGGCTGCTCTATGAGCATCGTTCCCAACTCCTTTGGCTTGTATTGATGAATCCTTCCGCATCCTAAGTTTCCTAGCAAAGTAGGTTAGCTTCATTTGGTAGCAGGAACGAACTCAATCTTACTACACAGGTGATGGAACGAGTCTGAAAAATACGAGTTTGTCACTATACATTGCTCCTAAGAGGATCGTGTAGTTCTTCTAGAACCTATTGGTGAAAAGAACATAGATGTTTTTGGGCCGACCAGAGCACTAAATCAATCCAACAATCTGTTCTTAACAAAAAATGTGGTGGGATGTTCGAAGAGCTGATTTTGTGTATGCTTCATTTATTTCACAACTGCCTACCTTATATTGATTGTATTGTCTTGTCTTCTGAATTTGTATTGGCCCAAAATTTCTCTCTCAAACTGCAAACATCTTGCTTAAAAATCCTCCAACATCAGAGATCTATCTATACAGTAGAGATCTATCTATACAGTTAGGCAAGCATTGTGTGAACCCCCACCCTTCGCAACACTTGTAATATATTGGTAGAGTTGTTCCCTGATGTAATCTGGATGACTACATCGTACAGATCAGGAGGTGGAGGCGGTGGAACAATTGCAAAGGATGCCATTGGAAATGATGTCATTGCTGAAAAATGGCTAAAGGAACATGGTCCTGGGGACCGGACTCTCACTCAGGGATTGAAGGTAAGTTTCTCATTAAAAGCCATACAGTTATGCTAAACAGCAGTTAAAACCTGCCTCTCTTCGTTTTTTCTTTTTTTTGCCCGTCCATCATGTTAACTGAGGCTGGAAAGATCATAAGGTTACACGATGAAGTGGAGCAGACTCTGAATTGATACTTGTCCCCAGGGAGATCCAACTTACCTTGTCGTGGAGAAAGACAGGACACTTGCAACGTATGGAATCAACGCCGTATGCACTCATCTGGGATGTGTTGTTCCATTCAATACAGCTGAGAAAAAGTTCATCTGCCCCTGCCACGGTTCCCAGTACAATGACCAAGGCAGGGTTGTGAGGGGACCTGCTCCTTTGGTAAGTAAACAACCCCTCTACTTACTTCCAACTACTATCTTTGCATGTGTAGATGCAATCGGACATGTATACGGTTGCATTACACAGACGTAAGTATTCTCTTTTGTGTTGGGTTTCACTGTGATGCATTTCGGTTTGTCCTGTGGTTATTATTTTCGTATGTTGGCCTGCCTGAAACTATAAATATGAACTCAAATCCTAGCAAACTATAGAACGAATGAGAACACCATGTAATGAAACTTCAGCAAGCTCCATTGGCGGTTTGAGATTCTAGCGCAAGTCCCTCAATTGTATCTGCAGACAGTTCACTTGCACTGACTAACATTCTTCATTGAAACAGTCCTTGGCATTGGCTCATTGCGACATAGATGATGGGAAAGTAGTGTTTGTACCTTGGACAGAAACAGATTTTAGAACTGGAGATGCTCCATGGTGGGCTTGAGCTTCCTCTCTCAGGTTCGAGCTGTATTGTCCCTCAGATGACACTGTATCCATCGAAGCTGAGTTTGTATATCTGTCCACCCCTATCATTTACAATGTATGTATCTTGTAAAGATGGCTGAACGCTGCAACAGCCATCAAACTATTTTGTTTCATATCCTCTTTAATGTACGATACATCTTTATTTCATGATAACTGTACACTCGTATTCGGAAGAGTTCTACTCGGAGCCGGAAACCCATATCACCTGAGGTGTCCTCGATCTTTGCTGATGTTACTGTTACCGGTATTTGAACTCATTGTCTAGTCGACGATGGTCTCTCCTACTCTGTATGCACCGAACTCGCGCACACTGAGAGAGAGAGAGAGAGAGAGAGCGGGGGTGGAGCAGGTGGCTCTGTTGGGTCGGGGTGGGGAAAGTCTAAGGATGCTTCTTTTTCCTCTCACATGGCTTTTCCCAGAAACTCGAAGTGTCCTGAATATGACATTTCGCTCTCTCTGATCTTTGGACATTTGAAAGCCAATGCATGCGCAAGATCTGTCTTGACAGAGAGCCCCCTATGTGCCGTTGACTCCCAACTCATTTACAACCCTTTACCCATAAAAGCAGAGCCGATGTAGTCCATTTAATCGTTCATGGCTGAACAACTATCAATCTCCATCAATGTAAACCATTTATGCACTTTCCCTTTGCTTCGTACCATTCTTCTCATCACCGTCACGGTCATAGATTCCGGTTTCTTGCTTGCATATGGGTAGTCTCGGTTCAGGTTGCGGCAATTCTCGCCACTTTAAGCCTTTAGACCCTGAAGAATTTCGCGCTCAAGCTCATCAAATGGTCGACTTTATAGCCGACTACTACAAACAAGTTGAGACCTACCCGGTCCTCAGTCAAGTCCAACCGGGTTACCTCCGTGCCTGCTTGCCCGAATCCGCGCCGTATCGACCGGAGCCGTTGGATTCTATCCTCATGGATGTTCGGAGCTGTATCATGCCGGGCATGACTCACTGGCTGAGCCCGAGCTTCTTTGCGTTCTTCCCTGCCACGGTGAGCAGTGCCGCCTTTCTAGGAGAAATGCTGTGCACCTGCTTCAATTCCGTTGGCTTCACCTGGCTCGCTTCTCCAGCGGCAACCGAGCTCGAGATGGTCGTCATGGATTGGCTCGCTCGCATGCTCAAGCTTCCCAAGTCCTTCATGTTCGCCGGCACCGGGGGCGGCGTGATTCAGAACACCACCAGCGAGTCCATCCTCGTCACCCTCGTCGCCGCGAGGGACCGAGCATTCGATGCGATCGGCATCGAGAGCTTACGAAAGCTCGTCGTCTACGGCTCCGATCAGACCCATTCCACGTTCACAAAGACTTGCAAGCTGGCGGGAATACATCCATGCAACATAAGGTCGATTCCCACCTCGTTTCATACCCATTTCGCTCTCTCCCACGTTCTGTTCCGCAAGGTCGTCGAAGCCGACGTGGCGGCAGGGCTGGTCCCGCTCTACGTTTGCGCGACCGTGGGGACGACATCGACCGCGGCCGTCGACCCGATCGAGCAGATCGCCGACGTGGCGAACGAATACAACATGTGGCTCCACGTGGACGCCGCCTACGGCGGCAGCGCGTGCATATGCCCCGAGTTCCGGCACTACTTGAACGGGATCGAGCGGGCCGACTCGCTGAGCCTGAGCCCGCACAAGTGGCTGCTCAGTTATCTGGACTGCTGTTGCTTGTGGGTGAAGGAACCGGGCTCGCTGGTGAGGGCCCTGAGCACGGACCCGGAGTACTTGAGAAACGGGCCGAGCAGGTCGGGCTCCGTCGTGGACTACAAGGACTGGCAGGTGGGCACGGGCCGGAGGTTCAAGTCGCTCCGCCTCTGGCTCGTTCTGCGCAGCTACGGCGTCGCGAACCTCCAAGGGCACATCCGGTCCGACGTCCGGATGGCCGGGCTGTTCGAGGGGCTCGTGAAGTCGGACCGCCGGTTCGAGGTGGTGGCGCCGAGGCTGTTCGCGCTGGTGTGCTTCCGGTTCGTCCCGCGGCGCCGGCGGGTCGGGCCGGGGGAGGCGGACGCGATGAACCGGAAGCTGCTGGAGTGGGTGAACTCGACGGGCCGGGTGTACATGACGCACACGGTGGTGGGAGGGGTGTACGTGCTGCGGTTCGCGGTGGGGGCCACCCTCACGGAGGAGCGCCACGTGGTCGCCGCGTGGAATCTCATCAGGGAAGGAGCTGACTCGTTGCTCAAAAGCGCGCATCACTTGTGTATTTAACGGAGTCAAAAGAGAGAAAGTCGGTGTGCTTCTGGTAGCAGTGTTGATGACAATGAATTTCGTATAATTCATTGACTAGGATAATGTCCGTCCGGTTCGTTCACCCGATTCATTGGGGAATTATTCCCCTTTGATAGGAGCGTCGCTACTGTCGATATGTAAGTATTGTCGAAACACATCGAAGTTTTGAGGATGTGTTGATAAATACTTATTAAGATCATTTCGATTAACTGAAGAAAAAATAATACCTGGATATCCATTTTCTTCATCCAACTTCCGAGAGGATCCTTATATTGATATATAAACTTGGAGAGTTTCACTCCTTGAGCAAGAAAAGTGAATGTGTTACATAATTGAGGTATCCAAGAACAGGTGGAAGCGAAGATTAGGAGTTATTCATTTTGCTCGTCCTTTCTAACCTACATTCTCCTACGTGTTGTCTTGGTTAGTGCACGTGTGGAATAGCTTGTGGTTCAGCTATGAGGCTCCAATTACATTCCTCCTTTTTCTTTCTTTGCCGAAAGCATATATTTTATTCATAACTCAAACTAATATATGAAAAATTTTAAAATAAAGCAAATTGAAAATTTGAAAAATAAAATAGTAAAGCCACAAACTGCTTTGATAAATACACTATTATCCCACAAGAATGAATCTATCGTAGCATTTAACAAAACAAATGGCAGTTAATCGCCGAATCTCGCATCATCATCAATAATAAATCTCTTTCTTCTATAAGTTACGGACTGTCAGTGGGCAGTGCACGCCTAGTTGAGTGTCCTTAACATCATCACTATACAAAGACATCAAAAACAGGTTCACAGAAACGCTTCTAAGGAATTTTTAGAATTTAGATTGGGAAATGAGAGATCTGAAAGTTCAGAAAAGTCAGCATGCAGCGGGAACTTACTATATTCCTCCTCAATCCTATCACACTTCTTGGTCTGGACAATCTGAAGCAGCCGATTGATTCCTAACATGGAAGCGGAAATTACATCCGGCGAACAAAGAAGAGCGCCAGTCGCGTGCAAAAGGAAAAAAAAAAAAAAAAAACTATGTGAAAACAATAAAAAAAAAACTCCCACGTCAGATCGGGAGAGAGAATCTCACCTTAAGTTGCAAAGAACGAGCCTTCCTGGACTGAGATTTTTTTACCCAAAAAAAAGTACAGCAGGGCCAAGGGATCAACATTTGGTGATTTGCGCACTCCCTCACCATTTTCAAGAAGTCGCCTCTGCGTACTTCAAAGCATTCGAGCTTTTAAAACACACATTACCAAACACGTTTTGGTTATATCGGCAGTTGCAGCAAATCGAGCGGCAAGGTAACATCATCGTGGTATAATTAATCCCGATTTCGAACAAGATGAAGCTAAAAAACTTGGGATTTTTCATTGGATGGCTGAATTGGCATGTGGTTCGTGGGCCTGACGGTTCAATAGGCATGTCCAAACGTGCAATTGGGTATGGTGAAGATGGTTCCCAGTAAGATTATACAAAATTAAAGTAAGAGATTTTTGGTGGGCTACTCAGTTATGTAAAGGAGAAGGGAACCGAGGTGTCCAAAAAGAAGTTTTAAAAAAGAAAAATTCCTCTTTTTCTGAAAAGCAAAAGGTAGAATCCGGAGAAAAATAATAATTAAATAGAAGAGGGAAGCTGGAAGCTCGAGATTTGCGTTGTTGTTGCAGACTTGTGGAAATCATTTCTTTAGGAAATCTGAGGGGGAGGGAAGGCACTTGGAATTTGCTCCACTTCCACTATGTGGGTTTGCTTTTATATTAAAAAGGAAAGAAAACAAGAGACAAAATTATCCCGAAAAAAAGTTAACTACTGAATTAAAATAACAAGTATAAAAATAGTGTCACTTAAAAGACATTAGGAATGTTGTTATTGAATAACTTTCTCGCTTTGTGCATGTTGATCAATGTTATCGGAGTAATGTTCATTCTACTAACTACATCACATTATAATGTGATTTTTTTTTTTTTTTCCGTTTGACATCAAAATCAAAATCCAGAGAGATTAGTGGATTTCTTTTCGAACTCGGAAAAGGTTAAAAGTTCGAAAAATCAAAATATTATATCTTCTTCTTAGATGAATTCTCAAATATATGATATACGATACACACACACGCGAGTATCTTTACCAATGTCTACTATCTGAAAAATGCAGTTCAATTACCCAATGGTTTCATTTGTTCTTTGATACGTTCATCGATTTGTTTCTTTGAAGATAAAACTAGTTATTATATCCAATAACTAAAATAAGTGGCCAATATTGGACAGAAACTCACTGGGACCAACATGTTGGCACCACCCATTACTATTAGTAGAGGAAAATTACGACATATGAGGATATCTAGTCATAGATAGGTCTTTGACTTTACAAACTATAAAGTAACGTTACGATGATTGAGGTAAGTTACTAAAAATATGGAAAAAGATTTTACAACAAAGGCGTTTATGATATATCTCATGAAAAGTTAAGAACATTAGGTAAGATGCTGCTCATGAATCACAATCACTAACTTATTATTCACAATAACTGACAGGAAAATTACAATTATTGGGCCCAATTACTAAGTAGAGATACAATACTAAAGATAACTTGTCAGATTCCACAATGTCATCAATTAATTACTAGTTCTTAATATTTTTCAAGGTACGAACCCTATATAGCCAAGTCACCCTCCATAACTGTAGATCACTACTTAGACGTGGAAACAAGTTACCATAATAATCGATAAAATTATGACTTAGAAAGTTAAATTACTGTATATGGCACCACAAACTTGGCAATGATTTCACAGTCTCTCTCTATCTCTCTTGTATTTTTTTTGCTGTGAAACCTTAGAAGCACCTTATTCGGTTAATCAATTAGTAGAATGACCAATTAACCTTGGAATGCACTGGGCTTCCTCCAAGCCTAAAGTGACAAAAATCTGGGGAAAACACATCTAAATCTACTGGGAAACGCAACCCCTCCACGTCGCGACAAGCGATGAAACCTCGATCGAATCCTTCCTCCTTCGGACATGTGAGACGATACTCTTTCTTAATCAGGGCACGGAGAACCAAAGCCTCGTTCGGCAATTATCTTAACGAGGGTCGTTCCTTGTTCTTAGCTAACACGACCAACATACTCAGTCCTCGGGACCCGTTCCCGCGACTATTTTGTTTTTCTTCACGCCTCGAGATTGATTAAATCTAATCTTAATCTAAATCTCAGCTTCGAAATGCGAACGATGCGATCGATCTATAGACGTCGAAAACCTTAAAAAAGAAAAAAAGAAAGAAACTCAGCATTCGGTGCAGAGAGATAACCTTGAATTTGAGCAAGAGGCCCGAGAATACTGACTACAAACTGTAATTTACAGTGGTGGGTCAGAAAGAAAAATGGAGAGATTGACCAAAAATTTTACCCAATAACAAGCCGCCTCGTATCCTCCCTAAGTCCTAAACATCACCATGTGACCCGACACTGAGAGAGAGAGAGAGAGAGAGAGAGGGGGGCAGGCTCCTAGATAAACAAACAAAACCACATGATGGAGGGCAAGATCGGGAACCAAGCGAGGGACGGCGCCGATGAGGACTGGGCCCTCTCGAACTGCAGGGAGTCGACGGCCAGCGGCATGTTCTCCTGGTCCGGGCTGCACTTGGCGCCCTCCGGCGGGTGCCGGCTGTACATGATGGCCCGCAGCGCGGCGGAGACGGTGGGGATGTAGGCCGTCTTGTTGCGCGCCAGGAGCCACGTCAGGCCCATCAGCTGGCAGTCCCGGTCCAGCATCCTGCTCGTCCGGTCGCTCGACGAGTCTCCCCCTCCCGTCCCGTTCTTGTATCCTCCCTTCAGCTGTTGCCCACAAGAGAACACGAGTTAATTTTTCAGTTAATATTATGGGGGTAAAGGTAAAGGAGAACTGGAGATCGAGGCGCCAAATGTAAATTTATTAGGCATGATTGGCCTTGAATGAAACCAACCCCCAACCTTTCTTTCGCTTTGTCAATCATGTGAAAAGGAGAATATAATAATGCCCCACTTTTAAAAGGGCGTCGGATTAAAAAATTCACATATACGTTTTGAATTTCAGTGGAGGAGCACCAACAGCGGATGTGGACAAGGAGAGGGTACGGGGCTCGTGCGGTGTGTTGAATCTGATCGCTGTCCAGAACGTGCCAATGATGTTAAAGGTTGTCACTGTCTGGGATCATATACCAGAACCAATCTGGTCTGTTCCAGAAAGAGGCAAAAGAGATCGACCCGGAAGGAAACATGGTCGCAGCTCTCTCGTTCATCTCCATGCATCCATGCACACATCAGTCAGCTCCATACTGGATGATGGCTGATGAAGTTCCGCTGGTGTGTACATGTATGAAAGATGGAGGAAGATGGGTGGGGATGGCTTGTAAGATGCAAGCTATACATCTTATGAAGTGATGGAAAGGCTCACGTCATAAAGTCGTTGAATTTACATGTGGAACCGCACCGAGAAAAATGGCTCCCTTACAGGGAAAAGAAAGCTTTTTATACAGCAAATGCCGAGAATAAAGCGTTTTTCTTCCTTTTCTCCTCGGTATTTGGTTTTCTTGAAAAGAAAAGGGCAGCTAAAAGAGACAAAAAAGCGAACTCGAAAGTAACCTTTTGAAGGGCGCCGAGGCACTTGGTGCAACCGGCGTACGACGAGTTCCGGCAGCTCTTCTCGAGGTTCCTCACCGCGGCGGTCGGCGTCACGTTCCGGGACGCGGAGGAGACGTTGAACGCCGCCGGGCAGCTCAGCGAGCTGATCTGGTGGACCCTGATGCCGCAGAAGCACAGGACAGCGTCGCAGCTCGCGTTCGGCTGCGGAGGTGCACGTTCTTGCTCACCAGCGCCGACTGCAGCGAGTTCACGCACTTCTGCGAGTCGTCCGGGATCATCGGCAGCTCCTCCCCCGACGACGGCGCCGCCGCCGGAGCCACCTGCAGGGCGTACCTGTCCGTAGGGTTTCTCAGACTCTCAGTTATTACCGCACACCACACGACCATCACGTAAAAGCAAGCAAGCAAAGGTGGGATTTTTCGGTGTTCCAGCACGAATTCGACCGAGATAATGGCAATGTGATCGACACGTAAAAGACTCCCTTTTTACCTGGCGTGGGCGGCGAAGAGCCAAGCGGCCAGCACGGGGCAGCACCGGCTGCGGTCGAGGTTACGGCCGCAGGCCTCGCTGACGCCGCCGAAGAGCTCGGCGGAGAGGTCGAGCTTGCAGATTTGGCCCGCCGAGTCCACGGGGAAGGCCGGGACGGTGTAGGGCTGGTCGTGGCTGCCCCCGACGGGCTCGGCGATGATGCCGGCGAGGGACGGCCGGAGGAGAAGAGCGCAGGAACACAAAGCGACGAGCAGCGCGAGAAGGAGAAGCCGAAGTGGCATTTTTTATCCGCGTTCGAGCGAAGGGGAATCGGGTTTGTCGTGGAGAGGAGAGTGGGAAAGTGATGTTCTCTCTCTTTTTTTTTTCTTCCGGGTGATGAAGACGAAATGATTACCGCTTTGACTTGAGAGAGAGAGAGAAGGGTTTTTGTGTGCGGGAAAGGAGGGGAAAAGTGGGGAGCCTACTCGGAAATTGAAGGAAGAAAGCAGAGGAGGAGGAAGAAGAGTAGGAAGATAAGGTGGGGAGCTTTTCTCCTTTTCTCTTCTCAATAATGGGCGAAGGGTGGGCCTCTGAATCTTTTACTTTTCCGGATGCTTTTCGCTTCTTCTTTTTCCGACTCTTGTCTCGGTTTTTGTATTTGTCGGAGCAGAAGGATTATAATAAGGTGGAAGAGCTGCGGGAGATTCAGCAGATATTCTGGCTCGCCTCTGCTTCAAGCTCCCAAGAAATGCAAGTTCAAAGAGAGGGTTAGCGAGAGAGAGAGAGAGAGAGGGCATGGAAGTCTAGACGGATTGAGGGCATGGAAGGCTAGACGGATTGATAATTTGAGACAGAGAGGACTGAGAGAGACTTGCATCTCTCTCTCTCTCTCTCTCTCTCTCTCTCTCTTGCAGTCACGATTTTTTTTTTTGTTTTAAATGTCCAAGAAAGGACAGAGAGATTTGTACCCACGAAAAGGAACTGCATAATGCGGCCAAATCTGATCAATGTAGGAGGATGAAACTTCAGCTGGGCATTGCCAGACGATTAGGTTAAAAAGCTGTGGAGGTAAAATTTTGAATTGGACGTACGAGGTGATTGCCTCGTTTGAATATCAACACGACCCCGTCTCCTCGCAAGCGATTTTCTTTGAATTTTACTTCCTCTAAAATTGTTGAAATTCAGAGGAAAAAGACGTTACTTTTTAGGAATTATACAGTTCAGATTCAGAATGATTCTATGTGTTGAAAAGTTTGAATAAGGGACATCGATAGAAAAAACTAAATGGAGTGCGCGGTGATAAGATAACAGAGAAAAAGCAAAAACTGAAAGAAATACAGAAAGAATAGTACCAAAACATGTAAAGAAAGTTGTGACCGAATCCTAATAAGTTTATTCTTTGGAAAAGAAAGTTGATACATTTGTCATATATTTTATGCAGAGGATGAGAAGTGAAAGGTCCATCATAAGTGACGGAAAGAGTATTCTTTTGATCTGATCAATTGTATTATTAATCATGTCAACTTCATGTGAGCTTGGTAAGACTCCAAAATTGTGATTGCAATTGCTCCATATGAGCAAATATTTCATGTTACATTAATCTTCTCAAATAGATTTTAGTTGTGTCTCGCCCAGGCTACATGGATGAGAATTCCTTACGTGACACAAGAATACATACGATATTTGAGAGAGACGGAATCGGAATCAGTTATGAAATTGTCATAAATTGACGCTTTTTACCCCCTTCTATCAAAAAAAAAAAAGAAGGTATTTTGCAAGAACATTGAATCATTTCAATAATGACTTGTACAAATTGCCATCCCAAATCTCAATGATTGTAAGTTCAAGAGAGATAATGAAATTGAATTTCGCAATAGGTGTCACAATATTTTTCAATCGTTGCCATGTATTCCATTTACATCAAATAAGTATTGAGAAGTAGTTGAAACACCGTTGAGAGAACTATGCAAGTAAGAGGATTGAAAGAAATTGAACTCGAACGCTTATGCAACCCTTGCTGGACCAACATACTGATGAACGACTGATTTTTGGGAAGACTTATTGATGATAATGAAGTTTAGAAGTCTAGATACGACTTCTCAAATAACATTTCTCGGCATTTGTCGAATTGATAACACATATATACCAAGGCCATCATATCACTATCAACTCTTGCAACGTTCACATGTCATGATATTTGGCCTGTTTGTTTCATAGGAAAAACTAAAAATATATATATTTTTCTTGAAAATGGTGGCTTGTATCACTCAAATTAGTTAGTTAATGAAATATGTTTTCATTATCGACAATAATTTATGTTTAGATATTCTCAGGAATAATTGAAATATTTTTCATTCGTTCATTCTTATTAGTAATTTAAATAGTTATTTTTAAGAGATAATTTTCAAATCATTTATTTTTCGTAAAGATAAACAAAACGTAGCCAATTAGTTGTCAGGTCAACTTCTCGAGAGAAATCGGAAATCAATGCCTTGGCCTTCTGACTTTTGATGAATCTTCAACGCTAGCCCATGATGAGAATGCTGTGAAAGTGAGGAGACTTGAGGACCATCCACAACTGATGCTATAAATCGAGCGGTTCGCTTGTACTAGGAAGCTTGGTTATTTGTCCGCATGGCATATTTTGTCAAAATGGCTAGGAAGGGGACCAGGCCTTGGTAAGTGATCCTACGGCGATTGCAATAGATCCATTGTGGGTAACCCTTCTCTCTCCCTCCCTCCCTCCCTCCTCGTTATCGGAATCGCTGATTCATGTGCGGCAAGTGTATCACGATCGTTAGATTACATGAACCGAGAAGTTATGGTGAATCAGAAGTCTAGTGAAGTAGCGATAGAATGACATGGAGGTGGTTTTTTGCAAACTAAGCAAACGTTTTCTGAACAGAACACCATGTTCTCTTTGCTATCTGATTGGGATGATGCATGAAAAATTCCTGGCCATTCTCGGGCGACGTCGAACTCTTCTGAGTGCCATTAGATTTGCCCAAGTAGAAAGTAAATCCTCCTAGGTTTCTCCCATACAGGCCCTCTAATACTAGAATCAGTTTTCATATTAAATTGCAAATCACTAAATCCATATCCCAAATTTTCACAGTTACTTACGTCCTCTTTTAATATACTTTGACCCGCAAATTCGCAGACCACGTTTTACTCTATTTTCTACAATACTGCAAACCGTTTTAGTAGTGCTAGATTTAAAAATGCAAATCTCAATTTGCAGAAATATAGATATGTAAAGATATAGAGTTTTGAAACTACAAGATAAATAAAAGAAAGTGGAAGATGGTCTTCATAATTCAAATTTCCAAATAATCTCATCACCCGGAGGTCCTCAGTCTTTGCCTCGTTCAAAACTCTCAATAATGCTAGGTTTCCAGATAGTTAGACTAGATAATTAGTATATTCATCCATATATCTTTTTTTTTTCGTGTTAGAGTATATAAATATCAAGTCATATGTTCATCTAACGATATGAGTTTTTCAAATAGTTAATAACGATCTTACAAAATCTCATATTATATCATAATGTATCTCTCAATCATTTTCAATTTAAAGGAATAAATTTTTAAAAAATTGGCTTATAAGTCGTAAAGGCATTTGTTAAGTAACAGTAGCACCAGAAAAGGGAGAAATACGTTAAGGGTCGTGCCAAATTATGCTCGCGAAAAGAAAAAAGCGTACCTTTTGCAAAAGGCCCTGCAAAATCGCTCTTTTGCTTTTCTTGTGCGTTTAGGCATAGGCATAAGGGTCCCCTCCATGTCCGAAGAGGACAACAGCAGCGCAGGGAAAAAGCAGCGAAAGTGGGCTTCTTTTTCCTCTGTTCCTTTTCAAAGATGTGAGATAATCATCTTCGTTTAGATTAAACAAAAGGTCGGTGGGGACTGCAGGAGCATTGGTAATTGAGCTTAAAAAAGGGAAAAAGAAAGGAAAGTGGCGGGGAGAAAAGGCCGTAATCATGGTGCTGCTACACAACGAGGTTGGACGGTCTCGAACGGAATTTATCCACATTATTGGGACAGTGCGGTGGAGCACTCTGGTTGGCTTCCGTCGTCTGTGCTTTTTCACCGGCCGACGACGGAGGAGTTCCGGAGGCTGCAACGGCGAAGTTGTTGGATAGCTTTTCTGGTTTGCGCCATAAGACGCATTGCGTGAATGAATCTCGGAAGGTAAAGAGTGTTTCGAGGGACTGAGTTTCTTTTCATGAACGTCAGCATCATGAAATTGCAAACGATCTTATGTTGGAGATGCCGATTCACATCGTAGATCGCGTTTTGTAGGGTTTGTGAGGCTTGCTTGGTACTTCACCAGTCCAAAGTGTATGCATCCGGAGGTGGGTTTCTTAGTCACGAAGAGGTGTAATAGCTTGTTATTTCGTGCCAACTAATGATTATCCCACGGTTTTACAATCACAGAAAATATCGCTCAGGGGGGATGAAATATGGAATACAAGTAGGCTTCCAACTCACTCAATGGACGGCTCTCAGGCCCATTGTACGAAATTGGGCTACGTGGGCTTGTCATCTTTCATCTACAATTCTAGTCCTCAATGATTATTACTAGGTTCCTTCAATAATCTTGGGTGACGCTAACACGTTTGCTCAATAGGGATGAGCCTGTCGAAAGTCCGTTAAAATAGGTCCCCGAGGAACAGGGCTCTTCTAGAAGATCAAGGGAAAAAAAAGGGATAGACATAGACAACTAAGGCTGTGTTTGCACAGATTTGCTAAAGGGTTTTGGACTTCTAAAGTCTCTTAAGTGAAAGTTGGGACATTTGATGAATTTTTCTTGGACCACTTTAAGTGAAAGCTAGCATTGGCAAAGCCCTAAACCCAAGGCAAATCCTCCCTTACTTTGGCTGTGCAGCACATTTGGAAAGCCCTCTCCAAGGATTACTGAATTTTTCAATTGCCTTTTTGCCCCTAGAATTACGCTTTTGTCCTTAAATGTCCCTTGGGCACAGCAAACTCAAGCAATCGCTCGCGACCTTAGAACAATGGCCTCAAGTCTCATTGGCGACATTACTGTAATTGTCCAAGTTGCCAAGGGCTGTGTTGGATTTGATCGTCGAGGTCAAGATCTATTGATTGAGATGTGGTGCAACAAGCTTGATCAACGTGAAGTCTAGTTATCGAGAGTCGACCATTTGAGGCAAAGATCTAGTGCAATGAGAGTTGACCAACTAAGGGTGGACTGCCGTCCTTCGACGCTTGCTTGGTTGACGATTGCTGATGCTTGCCTCGAGTTGCCACTGAAGCTCGCCTAATATTCTTGTCCTCTTTGTTGGTGCTCGCCCAACTGCATACCTTTTTGTTTTTTGTTTTTCCTTTTTTTACCTTTAAAATTACTTTATAAAAAATGCATTGAAAGTCAATCATTTAAACGCTATTTGCTTTTAGCAAATGCACCTTCAGCCAAAGATGTTTGTGGAAATGGCTTCACATTTTCTCGGAGCTCCCCAAACACATCCTAAACCCTTGAAGCGGTGGTTCTTACACCCATAAGCAAAATGGACCCTCGCCTGGGTGAATTACGTCGTGCGCAGTGGTTATGCAAGAGTAAAAGTACAATTCGCCTATTGCACCTTCCTCCTACATCGACATTAGGATTTCAACTTCCTTTCTCTTATTCATTCTCTCACACCCTTCCACGGGACAGGTGGGAGAACATGTCATATCCCAAGGCTCCATCAAAAGCACCAGGAATCGAGGCAGTTCCATAGATTTGTCGTCGTACATGCGAAATGATTGCTTTGGCCGAAACAAGAAACATAAGAACCTAAGGGTGCGTTTGGTAACATTTCTGTTTAAAAATTGTTTTTAAGCGAAGAAATAGAAAAAAATATTTCGCTTCAGGGAACAATTTTTAAACAAAAAACGTGTTTGGTAAACTGCATTCTTTAAATATAAAAAGAATAGAAACACATTTGGTAAATTTGTATAATTTTTTTATTTCTTTTAATTTTTTAATATATTTATTTTATTTTTTCTTTTTTTTCTTATTTTTCTTATTTTCTTATTTATTTTTCCTTTTTTTATTTTTTATTTTTTTTTTTTTTTTTTTTTTTTCTTTTTTTGGCCGGTCGCCGGCCTCGGCCATGGCCGGCGACCGGCCGACGAGGGCCGGCGGCCTCGCCTTGGCCGGGCGAGCTCGATCTCGCCCAGATCCGACGAGGCCGAGCTCGCCCAACGGCCGGCGAGGCTCGGCGTCGCCGGCCCCCGCAGTCGTCGCCGACCGCCGGGCAAGCTCGGCCTCGCCGGATCCGGGCGAGATCGAGCTCGCCCGGCCCCGGCGCGAGGCCGAGCCTCGCCGGGGGCCGGCGACGCTCCGGCCCTCGACGGCCGGTCGCCGGCCATGGCCGAGGCCGGCGACCGGCCAAAGAAAAAAGAAAGAAAAAAAAGAAGAAGAAAAAAGAGAGAAGAAAATGGAAGAGAGAGAAAAAGTGTTCCTAAATTTTATTTAAAACAAGAAACAACTTTTTTTTTTTTTTCTTGTTTTCCGTTAGGATGTGTTTCGGGAACAAAAAAATAATTTTGGAACAAAAACGCAAACAAACGCGTTTCTGTTCCTTTTTTGTTCCCAGGAACAAAAAAACAAAAATTTGTGTTCCTGGGAACAGAAACACTTTTTACCATGCACCCTAAGTGGTTTGGTTCTGCATTCTTCCATCGGCTAGCTCCGGACTCCCAAAAAGATGAAGACGACGGCTGCTTTGAGCACAGTAATCCCCCCTGCCTCATTTGGAATTAAGGCGGAAAGTGTCAGCTTTCGCCTTCTATTAGTGGGATTACACCAAGTTAGATGATTCATCACTCGGTAGTTGAGTTGATAATCAAGTCGGAACGTCAAGTCAAAACCAAATTACTGATATTTTCCTGCCCGCCATCATCCTTCATCATCACTACACAATCCAATTTGGTAGTTTATGACGGGCAATGATTATGTATTTAGACAATGGAAAATATTAATTCGTAAATTGATTGCTCGTTTATTTGTCACATATTCCATGTCAATCCTCATTGGTATAGACTGTCGTATATAGTTTGAAAATTCCAACCAATTATCTAAATCAGTCGATGAACGTAGAATACGTAAAAGAAAAGACTATATATTACGCAATTTATGTATTTTGGATTAATCATTCATCTATACCCCTTTTTAAGTCTTTGTTCCCCGTTCGTCAAATTATTGGTCCAACCAAAAGGTTCATCACCCATTTTTTTATGTTTGCCAATGGTTGGAAACCATCCGAAAATAGCTGAAAGAGATTATGTGCGAAGGCGATATGTTTCATAAATTGATTAAGGCACTAATGGCATTGATCCATCCTTGTCTCCTGCTTCGTCTACCTACCCACCTTTCCTGTTGACCTGGTGGAGCCTGAGGTATGTAAGGATAGCACGAAACAATGTTGCTTTAACGAAAAAAACACATGACGACACAATATCAGAAATTGTTGAAGATAAATCATTTAAATTCAGGATCTGTACATCCACCAGAATCTTTTCATATAGGGACGTTCCCATGATATTGTCTATTTCACATGTAAGGTTATTACAGAAATTTGCAACTCGTCCTCCATAGTCTAGTCTGTTCGTTCAAGTTTTAAGGGGAAAAAAAAAAGGTGATCCGATGGATTTCTTTGTTTGATAAATGTAATCAATTATGCCGTTTAAATAATTTAAAAGGAAAAAAACCAGTTAGCTTGGATGGTTCGGTGTTCTTTTGCACGCATGTCTTCCATGGGGTCACATAGCTTGAGTAAGGTTTCGATCGATCTCTAGTAGATCGAAGAAAACAAACCGATGATTACTAGGACCTTTCTACCATGCCTCGAGGTCTTAGATGACAACTTTGTCGCATAAGATCCGACGGTTGACAACGAAAGTCGTTTCCATAACTAAATTCCTGAAACGAATATCAATCGTGATTCGATCCTCCTTGTCAAGTAAACTTTTTCATCAAGAATTACTACATGCTTTTATTTTAAGAGATCTCTTTCAGAGTAGCATTGCTCCTTTCAAGTCAGTGCACTATTACACGATATGACATTCGTTATGGTGCTAAACGTGATAAATGAATTTCTACTCCGGTTTCATCTCTTACAGGACGATGGCTTAATTCAAAGCATGGCCTTACAAGCAATCATGGACGGTCGTAAAATGGACAGATCTACATATGAACAAAGTCAACTGCTTGTACCTGCTTGTTGCTCTCGTATAACGACGAGATCTCGTTTACATGTGTACGCAGAGAAAATGTCAGAAAACTTCTCCCTTCTTTGAAATTTCTCCTCGGAAACTAGTGAATGAATATTGAGCCCACAACCCCATTTTCCCTCCTCTCATAGCATAAGATAAGCCTTTTTTTTTTTCCTTTTTTTTTCTGGGTGGTTTTTTCCTTGCAAAAGGGGAAACAAATTTAAGGTTGTCCATAACCACACGGAAAAAAGAAAACGGAAAATAGAAAGGTGTGGTGTGCCAACCCTAACTAAAATGGTGGCCTCAGATGATGAAATTGCCAGGAAATTGATAATATGGTTTGGTCATGACTTCTAAGACAAGACGAAGATCAATGAGATGTGCCGTAAAGGAGATCCTTCGTTTCAACCGGTTTATCTATGGTACCCACTTCGTGCATTCTCCATTTGGAGTCTTCAAAACGATGATTACTTTTACTTGGGCAAGGCAGGAAGATGCCCACATGACGACAAGAGTGCACTTTTTGAGCTTTCGATGCACACATATATGTTCATACACATGACCTATCGATCGCCTATCAAAATGTGACTTGAGTTCAACCATGTGATTACTCTCGTAGATGAATTCGACCTAGCTGTTAAAATGTGCAACCCCTTCTTCATAATAACTCATGTACATGCTTAGGATAAACTTAAAGGTCAAAGCGATAAATTAATTAGGGTTTATATCTCTTCCAACTATAATGACAATGCATAATACCCAAAAAGCTAATTTTTGGACTATGTCACCGGTCGATTTAGCCTATCCGGTTGAATTTTTTCCTTCCTATATGTAAGGACAAGGTCTTTCAATATATTAAATCGAACACATGAAAATATCATCCCATCTTCATTTTCTAGTTGGGTAGAGGCGACAAAGGTTAGGTGGTCCTCGATCATCTTTTTGGGACAAATCGGGATCTCAAAACTCGCATTGTCACTATATTTATGGAAGAAAAACTAATATGATATAATCAATACACGTGTGTTTTCTTTTTAATACTTAATTAGTACTTTAACATAAAGTGATTGCGGGATAGCTTAATTAAGGTTCTGGCGGATGGAAGTAGGATGTCTATATAACTCCGGCTTCTCTCAACTGTCCGATTAAAATAAATAAAAACCATATTACAGACACCTTTCAGAGGACAAAAAATTTGAAATGCTGAGGCGAGCATGCCCGAGATGGGAAACATCCACGCAAACGAAGTGCATAAATAGAAAGATAAGATGTTTCCCATAATGAATATCTAAATATGCAATTCCATTTAAGGCTGTTTGGGGGGAAAATAATTTCCCATCACTACTGTGCATAATGAATTTCTTTTTTCATAACTTAGTATTTCTTTCGAGAGTTTATCATTCTGTAGGGGCCTTGGCATATTTTTATTCTTGAAATCAACGCGTTAGCTCGTTCATGTATCGTATGTATGTAGTCTTTTTGTTTCCAAACGAAAATGAAACTGTTGCTTCTCTGAAAGATGATAAAAGTCTTATTCCCTGCACAAGCATACAAAGAATTCCATATATTGACAGCCAGCGAAGATACAACCAAAACCTCACCAAAAAAAAGGGTAACGAAGAATTAAAAACAGAAAAAAGCCACAAAAAGAGGTCCTACTTCATCGACTTCATTATTCCGCACTCCGTAATAATTGTAAGGCGTATTCACATGAAGTCGTTAATGTCCAAACTCTCTGGAAGCTCGAACTTGAAGAAGCTGCTGCAGTAGCTCTCTCTCTCCTCCTCGGAGCTGCTATTCACGAATGTGGACGATGAATTCAATGGTGTAGAACTGGACAACGGAGTCGACATGATTGAGTCGAACCTGAAGTTCTGGTCGTCGCCATTGTTTGGTTGGAAGTGACACAACTTTTCCAATGATGCGGGCATAGCTGGACTCGAATTGCACTGAATATAGTGCGGCTGTGACACCAAATCTTGACTTTCCATTGGAGGCACAATAATTTGTCCGGTGTTTGAACAGCTGAAATTACTAGGCAAGTTTGACGGGAAATCTCCTACATTGGCCTGTCCAAGTTGTGCTTGGTCCACAAGTGGACAACAGGGAAGGGTAGAAGTGGTGCAAGCTGGAACTTGCTGAGCTTGAGATTGAGCTTGAACTTGAAATTGATTGGAGTGGGACAATGGGAAAGCATTCGGATCAGAGATTTGGTTCTCCTGCAGATTATTTTGTGAGAGCAGATCTGGGTTTTCATTTTTGAGCGACAATATGGTCGAAGCAAGCCTTAAGAGCTCTGGGTTCAACAGGGCTTGCGTTTTCAACAAGTTAGCCATGTTGATGAGAGGAGGGTTGCATAGAGACGAGCTGAGAAGCGAGGAGAGGTCGAGAAGATCGAGGCGAGGTGCGTGAGTCACTGGGTCGATCCCGTTCCGGAGGAGCCTCTTCCTAATATGGGTGTTCCAGTAGTTCTTGATCTCGTTGTCAGTTCTCCCTGGCAAGCGAGCAGCTATAGCCGACCACCTAACACATTGAAAATGGTACCAGAGTCAGAATATTCATGAACCGCTCAAAAAATCAAATGTAAACTACACTTGAGGCATGAATTATTTTATCAATTTTTGAGAGTGAAGGCCATACTTGTTGCCCAAGATGCTGTGCAGTTGGATGATGGTCTCTTCTTCCTCGAAAGAAAACCTTCCTCTCTTGATGTCTGGTCTCAGATAGTTAGTCCAGCGAAGGCGACAACTCTTCCCACATCTTTGAAGCCCTAAAACATCATCGAAAAGAGAAAGGGTTAAGAACATGGATTCAAACATAATCTTCATACGTCTACATGCGACGAAAAAAAAAAAGGAATAAATCTTATGATGCATCGCATACCGGCGTTCTTGGGAAGGGTCCTCCAGTTACCAGGTCCATGAGCCTGAATATAGTTGATGAGCTTGAGATCTTCCTCAGGCGTCCATGGCCCTTTCTTGAGCCCATTCTTGTCGCAGCAAGGTGCTCTTCCCATCGCTACACGGCAAAGCAACAAACACACTTTTTCGTGTGTTGAATCTGGCGTTGAAAAGGGTTCTCCCTTTTAAACGAAGGAAGAAAAAAGTTTCGTGGAAAGCGAATTTGACTCTTTGTGAGGAGGAGACTGAGACAAACGAGACGAGCGTTTGAAGTGCAGAGGTCCAAGGGAGGCGAGGTTATATACAGAGGGGGAGAGAGAAAAGGGAGGCTCAGATCGAAGTCAACAAGATTTGGTGCCGGCCTGGTTGCCACGTGGTTTGCGTATGTGTGGGCGTACATAGGGTGCATGTACGTGTGCGAAGCCGATTCACCCTTGGCCTTCTTGGTGACATCTGATTCTGGAAACCAACGTAAGCTTTTGCCAAAATTGCTGCAAATTTAGGGTTTGAATAATGTGGGAAGGAAATAGCGTGGGCTGCGCCCCCTAAATGTTTATCACGATTTATTTTACGATGAATGAGTTCGAGTGTGAATGCACGAATGAGCACTATAATTTGAGTTTGTGTGCTTACGTTTATATTAAACTTATCAACAGCTGAAATTTTCTTTCAAATAAATGCTCTATTCTAACCTGTCAAAAAGATTAGAGATATTTGTGCAAAAAGAGAAAAATATCATTCTGTTTTTATGATGGTAAGAAGTTTTCTTTAAAAACAGGAATTTATTTTGGTCTATTCAAGTTTTGTTGAGATAACATTTCATTCATTTCCTTAGAATACAAGATAGAAACAATGCAGTCCAATTACAAACCATGACAAATCCCAAACAATAACAAAATAAATCACTATAATAAAGTTATGGGTTACACATATAAAGAGTAGATCTACGACTTCTTCAAATCAAAATCGATGGCCGATCATTTAATTTGTCTTCAGTAATTAGCACACACCAAGGTCTCTACCTCTAGCTATTAATATGGCTTTGCCTTTATGCGATGCATGCCAAGATTTGGCATTGCCAACACATTTGTCATTCGGAGTAAAAAGATTGAATGAGCACAGATCTTAAGACTTTGAGAATGAAACCTTCATGAAGCTCCTCTAATCCCTTTAAAGTTGGATTTGCACACCAACAAAATCCGAGGAAACATCAAAATCATACACGCAAAAAATTTCAAATCTAGACTAAATCGGAATGGAAACCTCTCTGAAACAGAAGGTAAAAACTTCTAAATTTAAACTAGATAAGATGAAAAAAGCTCCCCAAAATGGGAGGAAAGTAAGACAAGAAATAGAGAACCAAGACAATCAAAGAAAATGGGCGAAAAGGGAGGGGAGAGAGGGAGATTACTGGCTCAAACCCTCCCCTCCCTCCATAGAAATTGAAGGAGGCAGCTACTTGAAGATAAGAGGGAAAGGAGAGAATCTAGGATTTCTTGGAGCGAGAGTTTATGGCGAGCAAGTTTTTCCCGAGGATTTTTTATGTTTATCCATGTTACATTAGCATGCATCTGAAAGCCTATTGCATTTCCATTGGGCATTTACTTTGAAGAGGTCATATCTCTTCTACCTAAACAAAGTTTATGTTGAATTTGGCTTGAAGTTAGACCCACTTCAATTTGGAATTAGCTCCAGATTGAAATCCCGGACATATGGAGCAAGCAAATTGGTTATGTTTTGAGCGAGGAAGGATTTGGACGCTCATAGGAATGTTTGTCAAAAGATGTTTACAATCAAATTTCGTACCCAATGTCAAGCCTAACTCGAGGCAGTACTTAGGGAGCCGTCAAGGAATGCAAGTAAGTGAGGCAAACAATTTGTTTCTCTTTGATTTGTGTTCATGGGGATTTCATATGTAATTAGGGTTTGACAAACACTTAAAAGTTGTGTGTTTCAAGTGATTGTAATATTTCCATATTGATTTAGTGGAACATCACATCAATCTCTCTTTATAGATGAGGCATACTCTACCGAGTCTTCTTTATTAGGTCTATTTTCCGCACATATATCTTGCTTGATCGTTTGTGTTTGTTCCACCCTTTTGCCATTTGTGTGACAATTCGACCATCATACGCTTAAAATCCTTTTATGTCTTGGGTCTGTTCATTGCACTTGTGAAATGCATGGTAAAATATCTCTCTTTTATTTATTTATGGTTTGAGTTTGGATAGTATCCTCTCAAGAGAAAGCGATACCTAAGCATATCTCGATTTAATGCTACTTGGTACATATGTGCTCCTTTCATTTTTTTTTTCGCTCCACGGACTTGCTACTTGCACACCACCCCCCATTGTCGTCATTGCCACAGGTTGTATAGCTGCCACTGGCCAGTGCTGACCCTTCACCTCAAGCCACCATTGTCACTAATGGCAATGGTGGACGCGATGACAAGCCCCGGTGGTGACTCTAGAGTGGCTTAGTGTGAGGCGTCGGAGGATGATTGGCAGTGGCGGGCTAAGTTGCGGCGGGGCCAGAGACAGAGGGCCGAGGTGAATGAGGGCTAGAGGGAAAGGGAGGGAGAGAAAGGATCTGTGTCCGATGAGCTGCAAGTAGAATATTCTTTGATATCATGATTTTTGCTCAATATGGTGATAAACTGTTTTTCCATGGACTTTCATTTGGTTCACTGGTGGACTGACAAAGTATCGTTAAAAATGGGGTTAAGATACCTATACATGCAATTTTTACCTTAGCAAATGGAGGTTTCCGTTTTACTTTACTTGAGCGTGTGAAAAAAAAAATTATAGTATCATTATAATTTCTAATAAAAATCACCCCCTTCAAATTCATATTCTCATTGATGTTGAGTACGATTTAATAATAATTTCTATATCTAGGTGTGGACAAAAAGACAGTAGAACATGAATTTAAAACAATAGATATGCCATATTACATTAAAACATAAGGAACATAAAGGCATTATCTTATTGTATCTCCATATCTGAAAATTGTCCAACTTGATTTTGATTTGCAAAGTTAACATCATTTAATCCTCATCCTACATATATGACACAAAATGGTGGCATACCAAGGGACAAAAAGTTGGACGTTGGGGATTTTTTTTTTTTTTTTTTTTTTGGGTCAGAGACATTGGGGAATTTGAGTAATAAAATTTGATGACTTTATAATTATCACTGTCTACAGAATAAAATCTCCTAACTAATGAGTTGCAAAAGATAAAGCAAAAGTCTAGCCATGGTGCATGCCTAAAGAAACTTATTGGATCATGTGATGCGTAATCCAACTTAGCAACCAGTCACGGGGCGGTGCACCACCGCCTTCCAATCTAAATCAACACCCTATCACTCTACAAAAAGTACCTAATCATTCATCCATGTCCTTTTTCTTTGGGGCCTATTCCATTTGAAATGCATGTCAGCTCTTGAACACGTGTCTAACTGTAGTAAGCTGTCTTTCCAAGCTGGATTGTATTTGAACTGAGCCACAAAAGCATCGCCACGTAGCATCAGAAGCAAACATCGGAAGCAACATATGTTCCTTCCCTCTCTGAGCCACACAACCTCAAAGGTCAACCCCATCCTCCCCCTCTTCTCTCCCCAGCTCATCGTTTCCATCTGATTTTGACAACTGTCTGCTGTAGATAGGAAATCGTTATGTGTGCGCGCGCTGCTTTTTTGGTTCTGCAGGAACATAAGCTTGACACTCCACCTGGGGTTAACGAGCATGCTTTTCAAAGTCAAATAAAATCAGGTGTTCATCTCATCCACCTCTATCTAACAACGCAGGAAAGATGGTCAAATGCTATTATATTCCCTTTTTCCAGCTCTGAGGTCATAAAGCCACTGTGTTGTCCCTTCGCTCGCAATGCAGTTTCACTTCACAAGATAATTTCCATCAACCCTTTTATTCTACTTGGTTCTCGTTCTAATGCACATTTCCAGAGTCAATGGTGTTGCGTGCTGTCCCGGCAGCTGCATAAAAGAAAAAAAGGAAAAACGGCAATGGCGTTCGAACCGTTGGACATGTGTTCGTCAAGTGTTTCGGAATATTACTTAGTTAATCGCCGAGAGGTTTCGGACTTAAATTATGCGGCAACCGACCGTTCCTCGATTCAATGTCTCTAAGACATCTCTTTGTTACGTTAGATCCCTCGCGAAGGTTTTAAAATAATGGCTAATGCTACAATAACGGCACCGTTATTCTCTAGGAATAATGGTGCCTTTTGAACCACAAAATCACTTTCTTTTTTAATAGGCAACCGGCTGTAATAAGTTGAACAATTATTCTGATTATAACAGAACTTATCAATCCTAAGTTACTGAAAAAATTCATAAAACCAAATTCCAAAGATGGTTATCTATGTTATACAAACATGTTGTGATCTATGGATGAAATTATGTCCATAGTTACACCATATCAAATTTTGGTTAATTTTGTAAAAAAATCTATGATATTTGAAAATCGACATTTTAGGTCCCTAAATTTGTTGTACTTATATGATGCAAGTAATACAATAAATCCAAAATTTATCTGGCAACACCAAAATAAAAAAATAAATCACACTTTCATAGCACATCTAAAAATAAACCAGCATTGCGTATTTGCAATATAATTGCCACAAACATACCTTTTTTTTTTTTTTTTTTTTTTTGAAATGTAGCTTTGAATTCTCACACAAATAAAAGGATAATAGTTCTTGCACGTATCCTAATTTATGCCACAACATCTTTGTCTAACATAGATAACCATCTTTGAAATTTGGTTTTACGACTTTTTCTCAGTAACTTAGGCTTGATAAGTTCAGTTAAAATCAGAATTATTGTTCAACTTATTACAGCCGACTGCATATTAGAAAGGAAAGTGACTTTGTGGTTCAAAAGGCACCATTATTCCTAGAGAATAATGGTGCCGTTATCTCAGCATTACCCCTAAAATGATCTCACTCGTCATGCAAAATAGATTGCATAATAAGGGTGGATCGTGTTCCTCGGTTTCCACTTTCTGTGGTGGTGGTGCTGCCTTCTAGATTTCGCCATGGAGACCCAATACGCAATGGTTGGTCAATGTATTTAGATCTGCGTTGTCATAATATGGATTAGATAAGGCGATAATAATGAATGGCGATCTCCTTGTGGCAAGAACATGTCTCCCGCCTAGGGTTTGCTTGTGCATGGCATGCCTTATATAGTCATGTACGTCTTTTATCGTTGACTTGCATTATAGAACTATAGGGTAGTTATATAGTGTCGTTGTTCTTGGTTGCGAGGTGTCCTGATAACCCAACAACCTTTGAATAATGGAAACCCTGGAGGGATGGCGAGTCACAAAACATCGAATAAAGAAACAAATAAAATAAAGATTCTTGGCAAAGATAATATAATGTTTTTGGAAAAATAAACAATGGACCAAGTACGTGTGGTTGGAATAACATATCCCTGCATGCGGAAACGCCATTGTATACTACGTAGTCGTAGTCTACTGCGTAAACTTCGTAAACATGCAATTTAAAAATGCATTTCACGTACAAAATGAGCTACGTAAATTCTGGGGCTAGTGGGTGCACGACACGTGGATCCATGTCTATCGTGCTGATGCATGAAATGGATGTAGATTGCAGAGAGAGGGCTTACTAGAAGATCTCGAGTCGGCTTGCTAGGGGTCGACAGGTGTTGCGTCTCGATGTTAATTTAATGGCGATTGAACGAGTAAGGTTGTAAAATAATAATACGGTTTGAGCTAAGGTAGAAAACGTGTTTTAACATGATCTGAACCTGTCTCGATTTCACAGATGGGGATGAAGGAGCTTCTGCCACAGCTCGTGAGGCTGGTGTCATCAGCCGTTGTTGGTGGTCTGAAAAGATGTGAACAGATCATCCCTCGTTTTAGTTATTTAACAGTTTGACGAAATGCAAAGGAAGGTTTTATCTCCTTTCTCTCTCTTTCCCGAATGGAAAATTGAGGATTCATGACTATAAATTTCTTTCGTGGTCCCCCTGGAAAAGGGATGTGTATTAGGTCCGCTGCCGGTGAAAAGAATTGTAAAAAAAAATCGAATCTATACACGAGTGATGATATTAAATGGCGTTTGTACCGTAAGAGGAAGTCCGATGATATTAGGCCTCATTAAAAAAAATTAGGACTCTAATTACTCTTTACGTAGACAATGTAAAAGAATAACTACACGAGCAAGCTTCGGCCAATAACGACGCTGCAAAAATATCTTTGGCAAATAGAACTGTTCAATGAGTAGGCAACAATTCTGATATGAGAATGTTTGTGTGATAAAATGTTAGAAGATTTTAACTTTTTTCCACGTAGCTAATCGCTTACATTTTTGGTCTCATATGTAACACTTAGATTTGCCAATCCTAAGGGCGGCGTTCTCCAAGTGTTCTTGTCATAGGAGCATAGAAGGGGCCAACGGAAATACAATACTTTCGCCTGGGGAAATAACTAAAAGGGAGCTCAAGTGTGCGCTCGTTAAGTCTAATCCAATGAATTATGAGTAGAAATGATTGGTTCTCGGTCTAGTCCAATCCAATGGAACCAGTCACTTTTTTTCCCCACTACTTGATGCCATATGTTCTGAAATTGGAAGTGTGTTTCCCATTACTTTTTCAGAAGAAAAATCTGAGTAAAAATCAATGCGACGACGAATCAATGTAAACTGATAAAACATGCCAATTACACACATATTACTAATGTCTAGGATGGAAGTAAAAAAAGAAGAAGAAGAAGAAGAAACTCATCGGAAACAATTTTACTTGCATTAAGTATTACTCCCTTGTTTAGTTGTACGCTGGTAAGTTTAGGACATCACATTATTTACTAATTTTCTAGAGCATTCTCGATGTATCTAACATGGCAAATCACTTTGTTCACGAAGCAACCTTCTATGCCATGGAAACAAAATGAGTTAACCAGACAAATTGTTGACCAAAAATGATAAACTAAACCCACCAATCAATATCATCGAGAGAGAAGGATTATTTTGCAATCATGAATGATCAAATATCAGTAATGATCCTCATATTGGAAAGGAAAAAAAAAACAAGGACGCGTAGCTCGCAAACGATAGAACCTAGGAAAGGAGAGACAACGAATGACAAATAACGGACGACTGGTGATGGATGATGGACAATGGATGAGTCGAAGGAGAGGCGGCAGACAAGCCAAAGGAGAGACGACAACGAATAGTGGACTGACATTAGCAAGTAGTAACTGGACAAGATTCGAGAAGTTGAGAGGACTAAAATACTTCACTTAGGGTTTAGTTCACAATTTACTAATTTTTTGAAGAAATATAAAAAAATATTTACGTAGTCAGTCCAATCTAGTCTGGTCTAATTCTCCCTTGAAATCGGAAACCAAACCGCTTAGACACCAGTTCCGCTTTTAGGAATCGGGAATCGAACCAACACTTCCAAAAATTGAACCTAATCGGCCGGTTCAGTCCGGTCTAAGCAATTCCCGATTCGAGCAGTCTATTTTGCACACATCTAGTTATGAAACTCAGATATATCAATATCTCTATACCACCCCAATCTCCAATTTGGGACTTTTCTAATATAACTCATACATGTATCAACAACTTATTCCATCCTTCTTCCTTATCATGGCAAGTCTTTGTGAAATAACTCCAATGAGAAATATAAAAGAAGGCATTAAGAGACCCTCTTGGTTCAACCCTAGACTCTTTAAGATCCGTTTTCAAACCTTCTCCCATTCTTTTGATGAAGATATATGGATCCACGGGTATATATGTCTATAAAGATCCTCTATTCATGGATTGAATTCATTTGAAACTATCAAGAAAACATCAAATTATAAGTATGTTCGTCATTCTCACTCATGACTTGTTTTGAACCACCTCACTTGAGCATTTTCTCGAAGCCACCATTTAGGGTAGATCTATGTGTCTCTAACAATTACCCGATATGCGTGAGATAGGATGCCAAGCAAGATGAACAAACTACTCATGAAGAAATTAAATCTCTCGCTAGTTGCTTAGGGTCATAAACTCAACATTCTATGCCCAAATGATTGGCTTGCGATATGTTCTTGGTGATGGACTACAAGATGCTTGCGGGCCCAAATTTCAACACCAAACCAGTCTCTTCCTCTTTAACATCTGGGCTCAAGCCTATGCCCTAGATAGCTTGTTGCACAAAGAACTTGATCAATGGGCAGGCCCAAACTGAGCTTAGTTCAGGCCTGTGGGGGAAAGGATGACCACTGATGAGGCCTGAACGGTCCAGATCCAGTATTGGCCTTCCTATGATATATGTTTGATTAGGGGGGCAAAACTTGTGACTTCTATGGGGGACTAGATCGATACAAAGCCGATACATATGTTAGACGATCGAGAATTTTTGTATTTCAAATCAACGGTCAATACCTCTTCAGCCATGCAACATAGGCATCGCCAAGAGACCCTATCCCTTGTAGTCAACTTGACTTGTTACCATGAGATGCTGACATCAGGTGGAACAACCCGTATGCCATACTACTGAAATTGTCAAATGGGTGAGCTAAGTTGAAAATGACCTAATCCAAATTAATCATTTTGATCTAGTCTAGTAATCTATACATGATTGAACTCATATCCAATATATAGTCAATTCGACCCATATTACTAAAATATATATTTATATTTGACTATTTTATGAAAACACATATCTAAACTAAGGTGATGACACAAAATAAGAAAGCGTGAGTAAGTAAAGATAAATGCGAATTTGATTGAAATAAACTATAAACTCATTTAAAATTATATATATATATATATATATAATTTTAAATTTTGCCGTTTACCGTTTATCCTATCATGAGATTACGAATCCCGACAGAACACCGAAGATTCGCCGTTATTTCCTCAGAGAAAAAATCACGAGCACATTCATAACGTGCGTATGCGTACAGTCAGCGCCAGCGATCCCGCTTCTTCAGAAAACACGAAACAAAGAAAAAAATACACGGCCAATCTCACGAACTCTGTCAACCCTTCTTCTCTCTCTCTCTCTCTCTTGTCAGAAAGGTCAAAGGGTCCTAAAGTTTGAAACTTTAAATCTCGTTCCTCCTTAGGAAAGCGGGTTCTAGTCGATTTCCTCAAAGGGTTTCATCCTCCAGGTAATTCGAACGCTAGCTTCTCTGACGTACTTAGCTTCCGTCGATTTCAGTTTCGGTTCTTATGCTTCTTTCGTTGGCGACCCAAAGCAATGGCGATCTTTGATGCGGTGAATGGACTGGTGGAGGTGTTCGAATTTGAATTCTCTTTATGACTAGTCCGTGGTCACTGGATGATGAATTACGATGCGCGGATGCTTTTGTTGCGGTGCGATCTTGATCTTTGTTATGCTGTTGGTTGTGCCTTTGTAATTATTACTCGAAGCTGATGATGTCGTGTTGTGAATTTGCGATCCTTCTTGCGAAACCAAATTGTCTCTATTCCCATTTGATGCTTGATCTGTTCTTGCGGTTTGCAGTTGGAGATGGCGGCGGAGAATTCCAGCTCTGACTTCCCATTTTGGAAAAACTTTTTCATTCCCAATTACTTACTTTTACCCGATTCGGAGGTCGAGGCCGGGGCGCGTACACCTGTATGCCCAGTGTTAGTGTTCATCAACTCGAAAAGCGGCGGTCAGCTCGGCGGGAATCTTCTCGTCACTTATCGTGCCCTTCTAAATAAGCATCAGGTATTCCACAACAGTAGCTGGGCTATGAACATCTCAGCAACCTGGTGTTGTTTAAATTCTGACATTGCTTTTTTGTTTATCACTGATTTTCTGAGGGGACACTTGATGAGTTAACTACAGGTTTTCGATCTGGGCCTAGAATCCCCAGAAAAGGTTTTGAGTAGAATTTATATGAACCTGGAAAAACTGAAGCTGGAAGGAAACGAGGCCGCAGCAAAGATCCAAGGGACGCTGAAAATCATCGTGAGGACTCTTAACAACTTATCCAACAGTAACATATTATTATCTTTATGGATAAAGTTGACTTCTTACTTGCAACTCCTTCACTAGGTTGCAGGTGGCGATGGAACGGCCGGTTGGCTTCTCGGAGTTGTGTCGGATTTAAAATTACCTCACCCACCTGCGATTGCCACAGTCCCCCTTGGAACTGGAAATAACCTACCCTTTGCATTTGGTTGGGTAGGGCTTTGCTGAATGACTCAGCATTTTTTGACCAAAAATATAGACTGCATTTTAGGCCATAATGTGTCATGGTCTCTAATTTTTCATGTTTGTAAGACCTTATGATAATGAGAAGTCACCCAACCTTTCCTGGATTTGTCACCTGACGAGTGGGCAATGAGGCTGCTATTCTCTTACAGGGTAAGAAGAATCCTGGGACTGATTGTCAATCCGTTGAGGCATTCCTGGAACAGGTGATGAAGGCAGAGGAAATGAAAGTAGACAGGTTATGCTGTATACATTATCTCATCTCCTAAAATCTGTGTACATTCAAAATCTCACGATAATCACAAAAAGCAAAAGAATCAAAATATGTTTATTATCGTCTTTTGTCTCCAAAGTAATGAGTCACTTACTCTGCGAAGACAATCCCTACATGAGTTAAAATAGCCCCTCCTCTTCTCTGTCATATGTTAAAGGATAAAGGTTTAGGCCAGTTCCGGGCTATGTCTTTAGAACCTGAGCGCAGATGCTCTCTTTTCCTTTTCCTTTTCCTCGCCAATTGGTGACAACAACTACCACTTGATTTTGCAAAGTTCTCTGTTGAAGCTTCTTTTCAAATATTCTCTGAGTTTTCACCTTCGCATTACTGTAATTGGGTTTACAAGATGATCAACATAGGCTAAATGTTGAAAGAGTATTCCTAGAAATGCAATGCAGCTTCTTCCAAAGTCTTTGTAGAGGCTTGATTGAGGGTTGATTAGTAAGTTTATGGTGAATTCCTCAGATGTCATTGCATTCATCAATTATAGAGCATTACATGGTAAAACTTCACGATTTTAACCAAATCTGATTTAACTTTTCTTCTATCCTTTTCTGAGTGCTAAAAGGGGATTCTTGTGATTCAGCTGGCATATTCTCATGAGGATGAGAGCTCCACATAAAGGATCTTATGACCCTATCGCACCCCTTGAGTTACCACATTCTCTGCATGCATTTGGCCGTGTTTCTGCATCAGATGAACTGAACAAGGTAAAACAACATGACTACGTTGTAGCACTTGCGTACAGTATATAGCCATGTCTCAGGAAATTGCGAGATGATAGATATGTTTTTATGTTCGAAGTCATTTCTCCTGTCAAACAGTGCTGCATATGAACAATGACTGCATTGACTTTATGGTCTGGATTGACTATTAAGATTGGATGATACCATGCATGGCATCAAAATATAGTCGGTTACATTTTTTCACCATTTTCATGGCATCAATGCTCTGTCAACAGGAAGAAGTCTGCACCCTTGACTTTAGTTGCTCTATGGTGTTGTGACAATAACAAAATTAATAAGCTGAGGGATACATCAGAAAACCTGCGACTTCTTCTTGTAGAAAAAATGTGGAATTCAAGAAGGCATTGCTCATCTATAACTTGTGAACAAACTTAGACTGTTCAGTTCCCCTTTGCAAAGATGTCTTGACAAAAATGAGAATCAGTGTCTCTATCTTGCTGGTTTTTTGCACATAATTTGCTTTCTTGTTACCTTATACATCTAACTTGCTTCTCAGGAAGGTTGCCATACATTTCGTGGGGGATTCTGGAACTACTTTAGCATGGGTAAAGATTCTTTAACTGGAGAAAGTGATTCTCATATCTAATTGCAACACAAAGATGCACGATTTTTCTAACAACTGATTTTTACACATTCTATGTATTTGACCAAATTAGAATGGCTTACTAATTTTAGATCGGTATTGGTGGACTTACATGATCATCTGTTGCTTATTCCATTTGTTTTATTTGGTGAGTTTGGCAGCATGTAGTTTTATATGGAATTCATTTTCTGACGCAAGAAATCTTCCTCTCTGTTTCCTGCAGGAATGGATGCCCAAGTTTCATATGCATTTCATTCAGAAAGGAAGTTGCATCCTGAAAAATTTAAAAACCAGCTGGTTAATCAGGTACCATGTGCTTTTTAAGTAGTTATGATGTCTGCTATTTTAAGCAGTCCAAGGTGTTATCAGAGAATCATTTTTCCTTCTGATACTCATATGATCTTTCAAATGAAGATTATAAGAAGTTTTGCCTCTGTATGAGATCTTGCACAAAGCATCATTTAAATCTCTGGCTGAGGCTGACATACTTTCTTAGGGGCTTCTTAGGGGCAACCAAACTTAAGGATGATCTCTTGAAAGCTTATACCTCTAAGTTTACTTATTTGGAGTGAACACTAGTTTAGGACTTCAAGCATATGTGTTTCTATTACATTGTCATGTTATACTAAGATGAGTAGGTAAATTCACATGGCCTCTTTCTATTGTATTATTTTGTTTGTAAAGCAAATTTCATTATGACCTTTCCATTTTTCCCTGTTATAGAGTACTTATATGAAGCTTGTGGGAACACAAGGATGGTTTTTAAACCGCGGTTTCAATCCAATTCTAAGTAAGCATCTACAATTTTGGTTTAGCAAGCAGTTTTCAGTCTATTTAAACAATTTTGGTGGTGCCCCTCTCTCCCTAGGTCTGAAAACTTATTTTGTAAGTGTAAATATAAAAGTTGTATTGACGATATATCTTGTCTTATATTGTTTGATAGATATATCACTGCCTGCTACCCTAATGTCCATTCAGGAACATAGCTCAGCTAGCGAAGGTGACTATAATGAACCGGGAAGGTCAATGGCAAGCCCTCCACATACCTCACAGGTACTGCAGCTATACACTTTTGAGCTTTTGCTGGGTATGGCTTTGTCTGTCTGTCCAGCTTTCCGTCAGTCCAATTTCACTGATATTCTAATTTTGTTCACTGGTTTAAGGCCTCCTCAAAGTAAGAAAAGAAAAAATTAGGTCAATGAGATCTATTTATATATGCTATCCTTCAATCATGCTACTATGTTTAGGTTAAACTATTCGATGTTGCTGCGTTATCAGTTGAAAGATGATATGCTAGATATGCAGGGGGGGCATGTAGTTGTTTAGTTTCTTTAGGCCATCTCAAGACCAAGACCGTATTTTGTTTAAATGTATTACAACGTCCATAATCAGCTTGTCCAAGAGTTCTTGAACATTCGATTAAAGAACAAACCTTGACAGGTATTCTGACTCTTCGTGATTTGACATGTGTTTCGTCTTTGCTAGTTACAATGCTTCCCATGTGCTGTGCGTGTGCATGTGCGTGTGCATCGTGTGTGTGTGTGTGTGTGAGTGCGTGTGTGGGCGTGTGTTTTGTGTGTCAATGGTATAGCATGAATCAGAAATGGTTGTATACGCTCCTTTATTTTCTTCTCTTTACTCTTGGAGCAGCAACTCTTATTCCTTTATTACACCTTTTGTGTTAAAAGCATAAGGTCAATCATATGCCTCAACTTGCCGAGCTTTTCTGGTGGATTAAACCCTTGGGGAACACGACGTGGCACTAAAGTGAGTGACGTTATCTTTAATTAGCTTTCCTCGTGTCTTTTCTGTAAGTGAACTTAAGTGAGATCATGATAACTCAGTGTTATTGCCCTTAATCTCGAGAAGTAGCCTGAATAACATGATGTGCAGGGGGGCTTCAGTCCACCATATGTGGATGATGGCCTCATCGAGGTAGTTGGTTTCAAAGATGCCTGGCATGGGCTTTTGCTACTTGCCCCACATGGCCACGGGACTCGTCTTGCTCAGGTTAGATCCCCAATGTTTCATTCCATCTACTGTTCAGTCTTGAAGTTCTTATTCGACTGTTGTGGAGCTTCCCATGTTCTGGGATACAAAAGTGCAACAAAAGCTCATACAATTGTCAGAAGTTGGAGGGCAAAAGGGGAAATTTCTTTCAGGAGAGCAAAATCCGGCCCTGTCTATCACATATGGAAACCGTGTTGGATTCATTTGTGGGGTTAATTTTTGTGCCTTCTTTCTATGAATAATCATGAAATTCATTTTGAGCTCTGTTTAGTTGACCAAACTAATGCCTCAGGCGCAAAGAATCCGTTTCGAGTTTCACAAGGGAGCAACTGATCACACCTATATGAGGATTGATGGGGAGCCCTGGAAGCAGCCACTGCCAACTGACGACGACACTGTGGTAGTGGAAATTTCTCACCTCCGCCAGGTCAAAGTGCTTGCCACTCATGACTGTAAGGCAAAAAGCATCCATCGTCCAATGATCAACGGCAATCTGGACACCCAGGAAGATGATAGTCCAGAAGAAGAGTCCATACCAGAAGGGGAGGAGTGGAGGAAGTTTGGTGCAGCTGACACTTTCAAAATCCCAGATGAAGTTGACATGGCCCGTTTTAGCTAAAGCCATTCTGATATGGACTACTAATTCCATGAGCTAGTTTACTTTACAATTGCATTTGCTATCTCGTGTCAATTTTGAGTTCATTAACCAATATTGATAACAGTTAATTTTTTCACCAAAGAAGCACTTTCAACAAAAAATTGACTGCTGGGTGTGATTGCCTGGTGCCCATTCCTAGTAAACTGCCCGTTGCACCATGCTAAGCAAAGGTAATAGAGCAAGAAATAATCCGAAATAGACATCTTGCGTATTACATTTACCCAAAATAGATACATTAGTTTTTGAGGGGACACAGTAAGTAAGCGAATTCATTTATCGAGGATATAAAATATATTGCCAGAAAAATGGGGACACTTGTATCGGCAGAATTCACATATAAACGACACATTTAGCATGCAAATGCACAAAAAGAGGCAGAGGCCAAAACCATGTTGCCTTGGACTTTAATAGCTCGAAAATATAGAAAGGTAGTCATGGCCTCTATTGCAGATTGGAGAAGTGATCATACGCCAACTTCTTGGTACTCTCCCACGCATTTTGTGATAGCCTCATTAGCCTTCTGGGACTCTTTTCTTTCTTCTCTTTTTTTCTTCTCCCTGAAAATTGCAATTATTTCAGCAAATAGTTACTACTGAAGATAGAACCTCCAGAAGCATAATCTCATTGCTTGAGAGGAATCAATCAAAGCTACAATTGTTTAGAGGTCAAGTAATGGCTCCAATCAACAAAAGAAAATCTAGAGTCCTCATTTGGTTCAAGCAACATAAACAATGAGCCACCATTTCTTTAGCACAAAAAGTAACTAAAAAAGCCAATCCCAACCAGCAGAAGGCAGGTTGAGTTTGTCGCATTTCCCCTCCGAGAAAGAAGATCTCTAAGCCAATTGCGTTTCAATTGCATAAAAGGCTGTTTACCAGAAATTTTAACATGTCTAATCCTTTAAAGTTTAAAGGTGGTTATTGGACAACGTAGTACTTATAGCATTGATTTCCATCATTATGAGCTCATTTTACTATTCTTGTTGAGTATTATGTCTTGCTGCTGTAAGGAACAGTTTCTATTATAAGATGACCCAGTAAATAACGAAAGACACCTTGGCATGAACAAAGCCATCACCTGTCAACATATTCTTTCAGTAACTCCTTCGCTTGAACCAGCTTGGAGAGCAGGTTACGGTATACATCAAGATCACGGTCCACGCTCCTCTTATTTATATTTAAAGCAGCACAAAGCTGGATAAAAATTATAAAGAAAAGGTGTCAGCACTACTTGTTAGTCTTGAATATTCTCAAGAACATTGCCAGCAGGACCAGAAATTACAGTTTGAGAAAAGAAAAATAAATTTTTGGGACCAATTTGGTATAAGTACCAGTTCTCTATTTTATGAAAATGAAAGCAGTATTGCAATGTGTTTGAGCACATGTTGAAAGCAGTATCCAAGTGAAAACAAGGAACAGTATTTTCAGTTGTCGCTTTTTATAATTACAAACTAAGAAGATGTCTTCAACATTTTAATTCCTCACAAAAAAACCGAAAAAAAAAAAAAAAAAAAAAACAATCAACTATTAAAATGAAAACCTGCTATTTAACTTTGAAAACAATACAACCAAACATGTTTTCAGAACATAAATGAATGTTAAATTCTTTTATTTTCACGAACTAAAACGTTTTAAGAAACAAAAGGCAGTTTCATTTTATTTTTACTGAAAACATTAAACCAAGCAGACACTGATTTTGCAGTCTACATCTATACGTCACTATGAACTTAAGTTGCTTTTTATAAAGTTAAAGAAAGCTAAAATTACTAAACGTTTTCTATTTTAGTTTCATCTGCTAGTAGATTAAGCAAAAAGACTACTGCGCATAACAACAAAAGTTGCTTGCAAGCATAGTAAGAGGATAAGCAAGGTACTTTTTAAAAAAAAAAAATTGGGCAAATATGAAGAATTTTCAAATACCAAAACCAGACGGAATGAAAGTTATCAGTGCCGAAAATTCAATTTACCCACCTAAGTATGTATCAGGAATCATAAGATTATGCATAAAGCTGTTGACACACAGGAGATTCAAAAGGCAAACCTTATCTAGTACTGTAGGTTCTGTTGCATTTGCCAGTTCAAGAAGACGGAAAAGGCCCACGGCGAAGAAGCGGCTATAGCTAAAACTCCCCTTACCCCCAGCTCTTTCTGCAATGTCCTTCAACTTATCTTCAATTTCCCCTCCTCTGGACGAAAAAGTAACCAGTGAGTCTGAACTTTGGTTGCGGGCCCATTCTTCCAACTTTTGTGCATCGACTCTGCCATACATTGTTTAACTTTTGATGAGTAAGGGTTCCATTTCAACAAAATGACTATAGAAGACAGCCTGCTGCATAAACTGATAAAAGAAAAAATAATAATAATAATAGAAAATATTCGACACAAAGGGTTATAAGGAACCTTGGGTAATATCTGACCCTATCTTTTAGCATCAGCAGCATTAGAAATCTTAGCATTTCCCTTGTTAAAATTTCAACAGTTACTGCAAAAATAAAATCTAATTCAGGTGATCATCCCAGGCATTAATTTCTATCCATACAGACCTCACGCAAGCCTTATGAAGAAAAGGGTAGTTGGTGCGGCCTAAAGTCAAGACTGAGAACTGAATAGAGTCAAATTTGCTTCTAAGGTACTCCCAGGGGCCCAACACTTCAACTAGAGGAGTACTGGTCGATTTGCCAAAACTCAACCAGCCAACCCAAGTTCACACCTTCTCCAGGTGCTGTGGAATTCACTGCTCTACTACCACCTCCTCCCATAATTTCATTACCAGACACTCGTTAAATTTAAAGACAGAAATCTCCAGCCAATTTGAGCCATAGTCCTAATATATACTACAATATCTGTAACATACATGTCAAAGTAATCATCTGCACATTCTATCATGACAACCATGGGATAATAGTGACAGTAACATTTGGCTTGCACAAAAACCCCATGCCTCCCCCTCACCCACCCGCCCACACGCCCACGCATCCATACGCACATATATAGATGCAAACAGACACCTTGAGAGGACTTATAAAGAACCTGTATTGCTCCGGATCCTCATTCAAGGCCCTAATGTACGCCTGAAAAATCGTTTCCCTGTCCTCGTCACTCTGGTACCCTTCCATGAGCTGATCGAACACGGTCACGAAACCAAGGGCGAACACGGGGTCATACTGGTAGAATTTCTTGTACCGCATCAAATGCTGCTGGACGAGCAGCTCCTGCAGCACGGTGTTGTAGATACTCGGGATGGGCCGTTTGTACGCCGTGAGAAAGTTCTGCTTCGTCTCCGCAACAGTAGGAACATCTGAAAAGCAAATTTGACGCATCTTCACAATCAAGAAGAGATTCAATAAGCATAACCAGTCAATAGTTCCCTCAAAATCAAATCAATCTCGAGAAAGCTAAAGATAAGAGTCGCCGAATTATTCGACACCAGGTGGATTGACCAAAGTAAAAGCAATCATCTGCATAGTGCAAACAACTAATTCCATGCTTCTAAGAAAACGAATGCATTAAGAAACGGAATTCGCGGTCAGAGGCAACAAGTCCTAAGCTGCCAAAGTGAAGCAGAAGCTTCAATTAAACTCTCCGGTACACAGCAATCTACTTCACTGCTCTCTCCAGTTATAAGGGAACAAACGACGGCAATGCAATCGAATCGGAGAACTCGCTACTGACCTACTGCGCTGCACATGCAGCGGACAACCATGCGAGAGCTCGAGTTCGACGTCGAGGTCGCAGTCCTCAGTCCCCCATACTCAGACAACACGCTCGAACGGAACCGAATCCCCTCGAAGTTCGACCCGAAGCCGCGCGACGTGGCTGTCGCCGTCGCCGTCGCCGTCGCCGGCGATGAGGCGAGCGATCTCTTCTCGCAGGACTGACCGATGGCGGAGAAGCACAGGGAAGCGACGGCCGCCGCCATTTCTACCGGCAGAAGGTTCTAGAATATCGCGGAGAGCTGCCCCCGGAAGCTAGAAATTTTCCGGGAAAATCTGGGTCATGGTTGGGGGAGAAAAAGCTTTTCCGGGATTTTGGTTTTTTTCTCGAGAAAGCGAGGGAGAGGTCAGGGACCGAGGAGGAATGCGGGAGAGGCTTATCCGGTCCGAGAGAGCGAGAGGCCGTGATTTGAAAGAGCATCCGCTCAGCTTCCGACACGTGGCGTTCCGCGGCTTCTCTTTCTTGTGGGGGGGGGATTGGTCTATGTGCGAGGAAACGGGCCGGGTCGGGCCGACGGGTTTGATTGGACAGCTCCGATGCGACGCCGCTCGGCAACCTCGCGCGCCTTTTTAGCGCTTGCGGGCGGGTTTCGAGGAAAGAGAAAAAGATCCGGCCTTTTACATGCGTCTAGCTAGATTGTCTTGTCAAGTGATCGAGATTTCAAAATTGATTAATCTCATCATATCCTAAATCACGAGCACTCACGATTAACTCCTCAAGGTGGAGGCTCTCCCTTTTTGCCCTTTTTGGTCCCATCCCTGTCCCTCGAGTTCACATGATTGTAATTTTTTACCAAACTTTGATTTGCATCAATTGGGAGAACAAAGCAGGATGTCGCATTTACACGAGCACCTCAGGGCCTCACACGGGCAAATTTCTAAATATTTTTTTAATAAAGAAAGAGAGAGATTTGAAGCTCGACGTTAATTATAAATAGGAAAAGATCACGACGACCCTCTAGAGTAGCAAAGGAATACGCCGCTCCGTATCTCCCTCTTCAAAATTAAGATTGGCCACGACGCGGCAGTATCACTACCATAACACATCACATGATATAAAGAAGGCATTAAAATCCATTTTCAAAGTAAAGAACGAGCCGGTAGGTAATAAGTGGCTCTAGCGCGACAATTGCAGCAACGAGTCAAAACCCAAATTTCAGGAATCCAAGATTAACGACCGCCCCCACCTCCAACGCAATTGGCTCGCACGAACGTGCACGCATCCACATGCTGCGGATGGGGCACGGGCCCATCTCTCATCATCATCATCATCACGATCGTCCGAGAAGGACCCGTAGAAAGCAAGGCAAAGGCCGCTCCGCACTTGCTGACAAAAAAAAAAAAAAAAAAAAAAACAACGCATCGTACTTACTTAACCCACTAATCAACGGACCCCCCCCCCCCCCCACCTCCTCCCTCTTCTCTTTTCAAAGACACAATCAGATCGGAGCGTCTCTCGGCGGCTTAGCCGTTTCCCATCATCATCCCATCCCCTCCTCCCTCAACGTCTCATTTTAAAAACCCTCAACGGTCGAAATTACTCTCAAAATAACCTAAATCCTCCTCTTCTCAATCCGACTCCTCTGCCACCCTTCTTCTTCTTCCCAAGAAAACCTTCAAGAATCATCATCGAATCGACCCTTCTTTTCGTTTTCGCCCTGCTGGGATTCGAAAGATGAGTGTTCTTGGGTACCCAGATGCGTTCGACGCGCCGGAGCTTCAGGTGTGGAACAACGCCGCCTTCGACAACGGCGAGTCCGAAGATTCCACCGCCGCCGCCGCCGCCGCCGCCGCCGTCAAGGCGTCTTGGTCGTCCGTCAACCCCGTCTTCGTGAAGCTCTCCGACTCGCTCGAGTCCGACGACTTCAGCAAGGAGAACCGGAGCCCCGAGTGCGCCAATTCCCAGATTTCGCTCAAATCCTCCGCCCCTTCCAAGATCCAGTGGAAGCAGGGCGTGCTGGAGCCTCTGTCGGCGAAAGCCGGAGATCGAGACGGCAATGG
The DNA here is from genome assembly GCA_017140595.1 of Eucalyptus curtisii. Lineage (NCBI taxonomy): Eukaryota > Viridiplantae > Streptophyta > Magnoliopsida > Myrtales > Myrtaceae > Eucalyptus > Eucalyptus curtisii. The sequence goes on from CM029494.1 coordinate 19,224,903, forward strand.
CAGGACCATCGATGCGGAGATTGAGGAGATTGAGAAGGAGATCACGCGCCTGTCGTCGAGGCTCGAGGCGCTTCGCCTCGAGAAGGCCAAAGCCGGGGACGAGAAGAAGCCCCGCGGGAGAGTCGTCGCGGCCAAGTTCCTGGAGCCGAAGCAAGTGGCGGGGATCGGAAGAGATCCGGATGTGGCGAAGAGGAACGAGGAGACTCCGCTGTCGAGCGCGAAGCCGAAATTGAACCGGAGAGGGCTCAGTCTGGGGCCGGCGGAGATCGCTTCGAGCGCCGGCAAATCGCGACCCTCGATGAAGGGAGAGATCACTCCCGGTCTGTCGATACAGAACCGGAGGAAATCGTGCTTCTGGAAGCTGGAGGAGATCGACGAATTGAAAGTCACGAAGGAGAGGAGGAAGAGCATGAGCATGACCACGAGCCCCGGCAATCCGCGCAAGACGTTCCCCAAGGTTCAACCTACGAAGCAAGCCGCGACGACCGCGGCGTCCAGGAGATTCACGAAGAAGGAAGAAGCGATAATCGCCTCGATCCAGCCCAAACGCCTATTCAAAGACGGAGAGAAATCTGCGTCTGCGAAGAAGCCAGGGAAGCCGGGCCGGGTAGTGGCGAGCAGGTACAACCAGATCACCGCGAGCGCGGCGAGGAAGAGGTCGTTCCCAGAAAACAACAACAAGGACGAGGGCGAGAGGGTCGACAAGAGGCGAGCTTCGGGGGGATTGAATACTCCGGCGAACGAGAACAGAGTGAAGAAGAAGTGGGAGGTCCCGAGCGAAGTGGTAGTCTACGAAAGCAAGAAGGGAGTTTCGGCAGCAGAGGCGCAGATGGAGACGCCGTCGTCGATCGGGAGGATCAGCAGCGTGTTGCCGAAGATAAGGGCGGTGCGGGGCGTGAAAGAGAGCCCGAGGGATTCGGGAGCTGCGAGGAGAGTGGCCGATTTGGTCGGAAGGAGGAATTACTTCGGCGGTGGCGGCACTGAGGAGGAGGCGGAGTTGCAGATGCAGATGACATTTTGTCAGGCTTTAAGCTTCATACAAGATGATGAAGATGAAGGTGATGAATGAATAAGGGGGAAAGATTGGATTTTTTTTTCTTTTTTCTTTTTTCTTGGTTATTTTCGGGTGAATTCTGGAGTTCTACTCTGGTTCAAGGAACAGCCCAACATAACTCTTGTTATGCTTTGGCTGCTGCTGTGTCGGTATGGGAATTGTAGTTAAAGAAGATTGCTGTCTCGTTAGTACTTTTCAAGCAATAATGATTGGATAAAAAAGCTCCTCTTGCTCTTCTGTTCAGTTGGTTGATGTTGCGCAATGATGATCAACTAGGGCCGGCTTCTCAGTTCTCACCAAGATTATGCTTTTTGCTTCAGTTGATTTGAGCCTTTGTAGCTGCTGAATTCGCGAGCTTCTGGAGATGATCCTGGACCCCTCGATGAATCGAGCATGTCTCTCCGTGTTGTGTCCTCTGAGTGAATCGAAATGAACAGGCTTTTTCAAGAAGGAGCATATCTATTTTAACTGCATTTCGTCTAGGAAAAGCAGGTGAATGTGTCCCTCTCAGTACACGAGGAACTTTCAAGGAATTCTAGCCAAAGTAACTTCGGTTGCAATGCGTCCCATCGCGTAGAAACTGCCGCAAGAAATGCTGATTTTTTGGCGAAGGCTTGAGTAAACATATAAGCCTAAAAAAGATTCATCTTATTGTGTACACTTTAAATGATGCATTGTTGATTTTTCTGTTTATTAAGCTGAAAAATATTATATTAACATCAAAGTCTGATGGAAAGTTAAATAAATTTTTTTACCTCTTAAGTGGATGACAAGTAAATGTATATAATGCACTTCACAACTATGTGTTTAACTGATGTGGGAGTTATACTTAAAATTACCTTTGCACACTTCTTTACACGTTCTAGACTTGGCTAAGCTATTGTGAAATAGGCACGATTTCTATTTCATGTGAGCTAGTTGTCAAACTCACTACGAGTAATGAGGTCAAGAAGGAAGTGTTGGGATTTGAACTCTCAACACTGTTATGTAAAAATTGTATGAGATCATTGTCAACTATATTAACTTAAATCATAAGGTGAAAAAAGAGATTTAATGTATAGATGTCGTATAATAGTCACATATTTGAAAAACGAGATATCGACGCAATCAAATATATCATTTCGACATTGTTAAATTAAAATACTCATAGTGAATAAACAAAGTACAAGCTGGCTTGGATATGAGCATTTTCCATAAGTTGCAAATGATCATTTTGTTGAGAGATAAGGTTTGGTATAAGTCAAGCAAATCTATTGTGTTTAATGCAAGCACAAAATCATAAACAAATAAGTAATAAAATAAGATAATTATACCCTAAAGAACCTGCTTATGAAAAAGAGATGCACTACACACTCTTAAGTCTCCCCAAATGAAATTATCAGAAGGGGTAATAGAAATTTTAAAAGGGAGGTGAGAAAAGGCCAAAAAGTAAAGGGTATCCAATTTTCGTTTCCCAAAAAAAAAAATTGATGATTTAGGTTTGGCGAACAGTTGTAAAGAGAGACGTGGCACTCGGTGGGAGAAGCTCCACCCTAAAGTGAAAAGACCAAAATAGAAGGATGAAATTGAAACATATTCTCCTACCATGGACTAAAAGACAGAATTCAGCAAAATATTGGGCATTTTCAGTTTCTACCCCTGTTCTTGTTCTCGTTTAGCAGCTATATCCTCCAACAAGACTTCGAGCCGCTGCCTCAGCCTCAGCCCCGGCGCTAAACCCTGCAAAAACCCCCCGGCACCTCCGCCGTGGACCGGCCGCTCGATCCGTGACCTCGCCGGTCGCGGCCGCAATCGCAATGGGGCATCTCGGATCGCTGCTTCGAACGCTGGTATCGGTCCCGAGACGATGCTCGTGAGACAGATTCCGGGTCGCATGGCTTGGGCTTCTCTCGTCGCCAAGCACCGGCGGACCGGAATACCATTCGGGTGTTTCAGTTTTGGGGCGGGCGCGAAAAGGGTAGGCGGAGAAACGCGAGGAGCTTCGCCCCACAATGCCGGAGGAGCGAAAAGTCTCGGGCTTGTGCCTTCTGTGAGAAAAAAAAAATCGTGCTTGTGTCATGTTATGGAAGCCTGTTCTCTTAGGGTTAGCTGTGCGATTGATTTGTTGATTTGGTTGGCTGTTTTGGGCTTGAATGTGTAGGGTAGAAGGGGCCTCGGAGTTCCTGCGCGTTCAGGGTTTGCTTTGGATTCGCCTGCCAGGACAAGAAGCATGTGCAATGTCGAAGCTGTTAAAAAATCAGTGAGTCTGTAATTTTCATAAAGTTGATATAATTTTACATTCTTTTGAGTTTCTGTGATATTGGGTTTTTTCACAAAATTTTTATGCTTGTTGTTCCCCTAAATTTTCAAGCCTTTCGCACCATATGTCAGCTGGCAATTGCATTTCACATCTTTGGTTAGCTGATTTCGATGCCCGTGCGCTTATAAGAATGTGGAAGCGCTGGCATAGTTGCACCACGGCAAAAAACACTGAGGCCTTGATATGATTAGTACAGGAGGATAGAGTTAAATGATGCAGTTTTTGGTTAAGTAGCAGTAGTCGGATTGACTCGAATAACTTAGGTTTAACAATTAGAGAGTTGTAATGATGGCCGGTTTAAGTTTTACAAATTTTTCCTAGAAAGTTGTAAACCATAAGTACCTGCCACCTTATTAAATCGCATGGTGGTGTCATGGAATGTTTGTTTGGAGTTTGACAATCGAAACTACTCCATACTTGCTTAATGACCGTTTAGAATATAAAGGATTGAAAATGGATAGTTTTTCTTGTACAATCTCCAATGTTCGAGCATAATATGAATAACACAGTTGGCGGTTCTTCTTACCAAACGTCGCATATGATTCTGGGCATTCACAGAGAAGGAAAAGAATTCAAAGGCTCGAAGATACAAATATGAAAACAAAGAGAAAGCTTTCAGCTATAACTTTACATGAATAGTGGAACTATGTAAATCATTTAAATGCATACTCACACATATTCCTATTCTCTTTTCTTTTCTTATCACATTTTTCTGCCAAAAAAATTTTGATAACAAGAAAAACAAGCCATTTTGGCTATAAGCCTTCTTTTAAATGGTAGCATCAATGATTTGTTCTTCTTAGTTTACTTTTTCTGAGACTTCGATTCTCTCACTGCTGTATTACATGTCTAATGCAAATCACTGCACATTCATCGCAGTTGGTTTCATTTGGATATGAAAGTCCTTTCGGATTGGAAGTAATCTTCTTAGGAATTTTGTGCAGTTATACACAACTCAGGCCTCTCCTGATGACGAGGAAGTGATGGACCATTTCTTGTGTACAGTTCTTGCAGATATAGAAAATAACCCCGCCTCAAGCTGGGAAGCCTGTTTTACTTACATTGATAAGCTGTGCAAATCAGGAAATTTCTCATCTGCTCTGAGGTTGCTAAAATGCTTGCACGATAAGGGCATCTTTCTAGGTCAGAGTGCCTATAATTCCCTACTTACTATGGCTACAGAAGGAAATGAGGTGGACTTTTCATCTTACATTTTTAAGCATCTGTTGGTGTCTCGTGAATCATTAAGTTCAGCTGCTTATTTAAGTATTGCCAAGGTCTTCAAGCAAAGTGAATGTTCCCATCTTCTCAGATTTGTCAAGGATATTTCAGAGCTGACTTCTCCAAAAAGCACACCAGTTCTGAATAGAATCATATACTCCTTTGCTGAATGTGGGCAGATTGACAAGGCGCTCTTGATATTTGATCAACTCGAGAGCCTAAAATGTAAACGAGATTTAATTACTTACAACACTGTGTTAGATGTCTTGGGTTGTGTTGGTCGTTTAAATGAAATGCTCCATGAATTTGCTGCTATGAAAGAAGCCAGCATTATCCCTGATGTTGTAACATACAACACATTATTGAACAGTTTGCGGAAGGTTGGTCGACTAGATATGTGTTCAAGTATCTGGAAGGAAATGAAAGATAGTGGTGTGCAACCGGATTTGCTTACATATACCGCACTTATTGAGTGTTTTGGCCGCTCGGGGAATGTTGATCAGTCATTGAGTCTCTTCCATGAGATGAAACTGAAGCAGATTCGCCCTTCTATACACATCTATAGATCGCTAATCAGCAATCTAAAGAAAATGGGTAGGGTGGAAGTTGCAATGGCCATTTCCGATGAAATGAACTCATCACTTTCAGAACTTGCTGGCCCAAAGGATTTTAAACGAAACAAAAGATAGTTATAACACACAAGTTCCTGGTTTCAAATCGAATCTGAATATCTGTTATTAGTGACATTTTAGGCGACATGGCGAAAGTACTATGGGGCAGGCAGCACTTCATTCATTCAAGTGATATGTAATGTAAGTCCTGGTACTCTTTCCTCCCCCCATCCCCAGCGTGCCTCTTTCTTCATTCCTTGTATGGTTGTTTCCAACATTTGGGTGATCTATTGATCTTGTATGCCATATTACTGTGGTATTATCGGTTCTTAACTGGCATCCCTGCAGGGTAAAACCTACAAAGTTGAGCAAGTAAAAACTACAATTGCTAATGATGCTGCTCTTCTAGATGTGCATCACCAACTCGAACTTTTCCTTCTGGGTGCAAGTGGAAGAAGCAAGAACTGATTCATAATGTTGACTTGTCAGTCCATTGGTGGCGCAATCTGTTGGTGTCGCCCTTTGGCATTGTGGAATATTGCTGACTGAGATTTAATACACCTGTGAGATTGTGGGAGGTAAAAATTGTTATAGTCTGTTTGCAAATGAAAGGATCAACTGCAAAGTCAGCTTCATAATTTAAGAGGAGGGAGGCCTGCCTTGTTCAGGTTGTGATTGTCACTTAGTTAACTATTTTTGCAAAGTCATGCCTCGGAAATGAGCTGGTTTTAACTTCTCTCAACTTAATTTGCACAGGTTAGTGGCAGGAGATCTTTTGGGGCTTTCCTATGAAGTTACCTGTGCTATCCACGACGGGGACCGGATTACGGGACTTTCACCCATGTTTTCCATTTGCCAAACTCTGCCTACCTTCCTGAATTAAGCGCGGCAAAATAATCTGAAGGCGAAGTGAAGTGACAAATGCTTATGATGATTTATGGTGGGCACAACCCTGGTGAAACAATTCTCCCCTTCCCAAAAAGATGCAATTGAATGGACGATGAAACAAGCAAAGAAGCACATTATCGTCTCTTGGTTGTCTTTTGATTAATTTTGACTGCAGTTGGAGAAGATAAATAGATAATAAAGAAGCACCTTTCTCTTTGCTATGTTTTAGTTTCCTGTGTGCCATGGTAGATAGGGCCACTGCTTGTATATTGAGGATCAATGGGAGTTTAGTCTTCTCAAGCATTGGGAGCTCTGTTCATTACTTCCTCTCTACTTGCTGGTCATGAGGTAACCGGATGCTAGATGTGCTCTTTTTTGTGTTTACGTGATGTCGAGAAGTCATGCTCATGCGGGGACTGGCATAGGGACCTACACATAATTGGCGAAAGAGCAAACATTTGAGATTTCCGGTTTAGGATTTAAAATTTTGGGATAGGTGGATTGGAAGTCTTTTAATTTGTTACGAAAGTAAATTGAGTTTAAAATTTATTAAGAGCATAGTCAATTCTTAAAAAATTTATCAAATTGATGTAATTGAGTCTTTTTGTTAATTTCATCTAATTTGACTAATTGAAAATGTTGATATAGCGTTTTTATCTATATTTTTTCTCTCTTATATGGACATGACGTGAAACATAAAGTTTAAATGATGTTATTTTGATCTACATATGATTTTTAATATAAATATATTTAAATTAAATGAGAGAGAGTGTTGCTGAGACCTGTTGACAAGGGTGGGGTGGCCGAAGCAGGCCAAGGCCGCAAGTGGCTAAGGTAATTGCAAGCCTTGCTTAGATTTGGACGAGGATTGCCAGCCACTAGTCAAGGGTTAGCAATCCCCACCCTCGATCCCCACCCTTGCCACTAGAGCCTCGTCACCTGGTTTCTTGATATTTTTTTTTATAATTTTGTAGTAGCTTTTGTTGAATTTAATTTAAAATTTTATTAAAAATTAGATTTTGATAAAACAACATTATTTTAATCTCGTTATTGCCACATAAGATAGAGAAGATAATAAAAAGTCATATATGACAGTCATAAGATTTTTATTTATAAATAAACATAAAATTTTTTATTGACTAAGTCTAAAAACAGAGTTAACAAAAAGATTTGATTGTATCAATTTAATAAGTTCTAACAAGTTCTAAACTTAATTAAATAATTTTTTTAAAAAAATTTAAAATTTATTTTCTATCTTCTTGATAAGTTTTGAAACAAGTTTGGAATTTTTTAAGATTTCAATTTACATTTTCTTTATTTTTCTTCAAAAAGAATAAAATTTTGTTCAATATGACCTGAAGATTTTTCTTGATTTTTCTTTTCGGCCACTCATGTAAAGATTTTGCCAGATTGTGATTAATTTGTTATTAGGAATTATGATTGTTGCATAGAACACCTTTTTTGGCATGCTTGAGAGCTCTTGGTTCTAATCTTGAACCGTCGCTCGTCAATCCAACATAAGCCCCGGGTATCTGATGACCGCGCCCCCAAAGTATGCAGACGAGTCAGCTAGATCATTGAATCTGGCTGGATTTATCATTCAACATAGCATAGAGTGCTTCAACTCAGCAATTCAGATTAACCCAGATAGACAGATCCACTCCATCCAACATTCTTTTTCGTTTAGAAGCAACTGTTTCGAGTGCCGGTCGGATCACATGAGAAACACAAGAAAATACAAATGAAAGGTGGGAAGAACACGCAGTGCGACTTGGAAAATAAGAGTTGGCGACATTATATTACAACCAGGCATCAATGTAAGAAATCAATATGTTACAACACTTGACAACATTACAGTCGCCCAAACGACATCCATCAAGCCATAGATGTTCAAGAAAAGGCTATAAATTTAGTGCTGTGATTTAACTCCAACTCCATGGGATAAGAGAAGAAGCTGATGACAACACATAGGCTATCTGAGTTTGTCAGACTCCAAACCCACTATTGCAACAGGGCAAGAGTATAGTTAAACTCAGAGCAAAAACAGGATCAACCGATTGACTGAACAAAAACATCAACAGCGGACAACATTTAATATAGAACATCACACAAACATCAACGGCAGACACAATTCGATTGTCCTGATTCGATTCTTAACCCATCGACTGAACCAGCCAACGCAAATCAAATTACCGACCAGGTAGGCTTTTCCAATCTGACACAAAAGCAACTAAGAACAGCGAAAGGCAATCGGCAAACAAAAGACCAAGCTAGCTGAACAAGACTTTCTTAGTCACTCACTCCTCAAAACACATGAAACTCTAAAGGCGGCACAAAATGCATATCAGGAGCTTCAGATAGATCCAGGAGTTTCATGGACGGTGCAGGACCCCAAGTAGGTTCTCCCTGCAAGCAGGGGCATGGGGCTATCCACACCTCAATACATGGATACATCATCATCAACCTCCCCGAACATTTGCAGCTAAACAATTAAGATCCGACAAGTTGTTTTGGAAAAAGGGCAAAAGGAAAAGGAACGAGAAGACTGATTGTAGAGGATGTTTTTAGAGGCACAACAAGGGATCAAAAGTTTGTGCCCCCACGTTGACACCGCGATTACTCTATGCCTCCATGACTAGCCTCGTTTTCACGGCGCAGTACGCCCATCGAAAACAAGCTAAAGGTGTGGCGAGGCAAAAAGACCAAAACAGAAACAAAACAAAAAGGAGAGAAATTTGAACATGCAGATGCCATGGATGAACCGAACCCACCGACGCTGATGTGGGGAAGAGAGAGATACGGTTCTATCTTCTGAAAGCGAGCGTCTCCAATGAACCAAACCCTAGTCGGAGGAGCAACATAGCGCCGACAGGAGCTTATAAAGGCGAAAGGCAGCAGCTTTGGCTGCCCTGCTTTACCCCTCGGGCTCGGTCCCTTGCGAAAGCCCCGGCCCAATCATTTCGACGCGGGCTATATCGTCTTCGTTTCGGGCCGGGCTCTCTCGTCGGGTCCAGCTTCCTCTTGTCCAATTTTCTGGGCAAATGCAATGCCCGGCTGTAGGGGTGTGCAAAATGAACCGCCCGAGCTGAAAGCCGCCCGGACCGGATCGAACCGGCCGGTTGGGTCTAGTTCCCAAAAGTGTCAGTTCAGTTCCTGCTTCCCTTTCTATATATATTCTTCTTCTTTTTTTAATTTCTTCCAAAAATAAAAATGACAAGCTTTTATTTTTCTCCATAATATAAGGCATCAAGTAATGAGAAAAAAAAAAAGTGACCTATTACATTGGACCGGACCGATGGTCCAGTCCGATTCTCAGTCCTAGGACCAACTAGAACTGATCACCCCTACCCTGCCGATGGCAACGTGACTGCCTCTTCTTGACGTCTCGACACAAGACACAAGATACAAGAATTTGCTGGAGCGCACCTGCAATTCCCGAGAGAATCTCAATACGACACGACATCTTTTTTTATACTATCTTCATACACCATGAAATGACAGAATCTTAAGAAGTATACTAGGGGTGCTCTGAGCCATTTACAAAGCACTCGCCTTTCTTAGTTGGGCATGGCGAAAGCACCATCCTACAGTTGCAGAGTGCATCTCTAGAGGTATTCACTTTCAACTGAAAGTGAAGGACAAGACGCTTTCCACAATTTTGTGTAATCAGAAGATGAGCTGACTGCAGTGCAGCAGACGGGGATTTCATCCTTTTTCATGTAAGAATATTACAAATGAAAGAACAAGAATGGTCGGAAGGTACGTTACAAAGTGTGCTTCAACAGCTAAAATGCCTCTGATTTTGTATACAAGCATATCGACATTCATATCAAAAATTGCCTCTGTTCTTGATAAACACGCCATCTTTCCTTATCCCTATAGACAGTCGAGGTAGGATGAGCGTAGCACAGCAGCGAAAGGCCATTTAAGCAATCTTCAAAGTCCATGGAACACCGCACCAGTGGGCATGTAAGAGATGCTACTGCCCTCGCCAACTCAGGTTCTCCGTCCCTTGATCTCTCGAGCCGAGAGCATCTTTTTCCTTCACTTTCCCTTCTTTTTGCTCAAGAGATTTCCTCCAGGAAAGCTTCCATCCAGCTATCAGCCATTTTAAAACCACCTTGTTAAAAGCAGATAGAGGCTGCTTGCCACCGCAAGTATGTGTCTAGGTCATATACCTTCTTCAGGTGAATTTCATATTGGCAAATGCTCGAAATTAATGCCATCAATCCTGTCACACCACCCAGCTACTGCCAGAATCAGCCTTCACTCCCTTCTCCTTCATTTCCCTTCTAATTCTCTGGGCCTCCTCGTATCTCCCCATGCTAGAGTAGATTCTGGCCAACAAAACATAATTAGCACAATTACTAGGCTCTACCTCAGATAACGCTTTCCCAGCAATCTCTCCGAGCTCCACTTCCCCGTAAGTCCGGCATGCCCCTAAAAGAGCTCCCCATGCCTTTGCGGTCACCTTAACTGGCATGTCCTTTAAAATCTCATAAGCATCATGTAACCTCCCGCTTCTGCTTAAGACATCCACTAAACATGAATAGTGATCACTACGTGCTTCCAACCCATAGAATTCCTGCATTCTAGCAAAGTAGCCCAATGCTTCGTCGGCCAACCCTGCGTGGCTACAAGCTTTCAGCACTCCAAGAAATGTGATACCATCAGGTTGCACACTTGCCTGCTCCATCTGCCCAAAAATCTCCAGTGCAGCTCTTGCCTCCCCGTTAAGTGCATAGGCCGATATCAAGCTGCTCCATGCCACCACATCTCTCTCCTTTGTACCATCGAAAATGGCACGGGCATAACCGAGACACCCGCATCGCCCGTAAGCCTCCACGAGGCCGCTTCTCAACTGATGGTGAGGATCAATGTGGTTTCTTATCCCATAACCTTGGATTTCCTTAATCAAACTCAGAGCTGCCATGCCCACACATGCAGGCAATAGTGCAAGCAATGTTATAAGATCCGGCTTCAAACCCAATTCCCGCATTCGCCAATAAAACATAATTGCCTTGGAAGAACCTTCATCAGATGACGATAATCCTGCCATGATCGAATTAAACGTGGAAACATCAGGCGCAACATCCATGACCTCAAATAACCGCAAGGCATCATCAACTCGATTAGCGTGGCAGTAAAGCGAAATCATAGTATTCCACACAAAAGCATTTCTCTGGGTAATTTCGTCGAACAGGTGGCGGGCGGCCGAGACAGAAACGCATTTCCCGTACGCGTTGACGAGACCGCACGCCACGAAGCGGTTCGACAAAATGGCCGATTTGACGACGTGGGCATGGATGGAAGTGCCCAGCTGAGCGCGGGAGATGGCGGCGCAGGACTTGAGGACCGAGGAGAAGACGAAGGGGTCGAGAGAGAGGGCGAGGGAGGAGTGCATGTGGTGAAAGAGAGCGAGGGCTCGGTCGTGCGAGCCTCGGCTGACGTAAGAGGTCAGGACCTTGGTGAGAGATATCAAGCAGGACGAGGAGCTCGAACGGTGCATGACGAGAATACAATGACGGCCTAAGGAGTTCTTTCCTCGGGATTCCCCCCGTGCGACTTTTGTAGACGCGCACGTCTCTGTCGTGGTAAAAAGCCCAACTGGTGCTTTCACATAAAATTCATTGATTTCATGTTGATGCATAATGACTAAATTTTGCATTTTTGAGGCATTCTCGCACTCAATTTGAACGTGTTGCGACGCGCCTAACAATTGCAGCAGGTCACTTCTTCAGAGATATATACAAACTGTCTTGGTGAGGCACATGGTGCATCCGTATATATAGGATTCATACACCTGATCATCTGCTGGTAAATAGTGCACTCATCGGCATTGCGATGCGCATAGCATGCACAATTTGTCTTCAGGTGGTCCCGATGTCAAGGCATCTTCAAAAGGTAAAACCCGTCGCTCGAAAGGAAAGGAGATCGGAAGGAAGAATGGTAAATTAAAAAAACGGACACCAAAGAAAGCTTGATCAAATATGCTTGATAGGGTGTAACGATCAACCTTTGCCGTAGGCCCTTTTAGTAAGCCCGCATTAGATTTTAGCACTCGGGGAAAGAACGTCACTCATTGGAAAACAACACTACTGCACGATGAGAACCTCTCGGAAAACTCAACAACTTGTTGGAAAATTCCTTTAGTTCCTTGACTGAAACGGAATGATCGTTCGGCCCCACAGAGATGACGAGCTTCTGTAAAACCAAAGTCTTACGGAGTAAAAACTGCACTAGCTGGACCGCATAATCCTTCCTGACGTCGCCGGACGTTCTGACAATTCTGAGGCAGTTGGTAAGACATCCAAAAGAGCGATCTCGTGAATCCCAGTAGTTCCTTCAGGAATCTTGAACAAACGCAGCCATGCTTCTTGTGTCTACAAAATCAGAGCAGACAGTCAAACGAAATTTCACACATACCTAAAATAGCTTCAAATGGGGATAAGTGTACTTACATCAGTGGAAGGCACTTCACCCGGGATGATGTGTATATCCAGCACTTCCAAGCTAGGAGAGCTACTCAAAACATTGACAATTCCTGGGAGGTGCCACTTTGTTAGCATTGTCCTAAGAATCAAGCGCTGGCAACTGTTTAGGATGGCCAAGGCAAGTTCCTTGACTCGCATACCATTAGAAACTGGTTTTATCCAAAATCACAAGTCAGTACCTAGTATAAAAAAGTGAACATTCACGACACAGTAACGATGACATAAAAGAGGTAAAAATCATCCAAATTAGTCCGTAAAAACTCTCCTGCAGATATGACAGCAATTACTGAGATGATACTCTGAAGCTTATAGCATACTTCAGCAGGGGAAGAGAATGTACTGGAACTGCTAAGAAATTGGATAGGATACCAGCATGTTTCAACTCTCCACCAATTTAAGAACCATAGCTTCCTACATGATCACATCAAGAATTCATGTTAAAGTGGCGCTATCCAGTGTTCTAACAACCACAAGAAATGGACTTCAGTCACAACATCAGCAACAGCAAGTTTTCTTTCACACCAAAGAAGAATAGAGCAGCCAATAGCTGCTGCATGTATCGTTCAAGCAATGCTTTTTAGTTCATACTTTTAACTTCAAAAGAATCAGCACAAACCCAAATTTGAGGAAATGCTCGTAAATGTACTGGCACAGTTTGAATAAGGTTGACAGCCATCGACAAGCCATAGCTAAATCGATTCGGCAAAAGAGAGAAAGGCCACACCATGGATGAGACGTTGATAGAACACGAAAAGCAAAGCCATAGTTCTTGGTATCGCTTATGGGAACCTTACTGCCTCCGCCCCTCCTAGTAAAAAGTGGAAGAGAGAGACAACAACGGCGACAGCTAGTGCGATTTCCAGAGGAGAACAAAAGTTCGATTTACATACAGATCCACTTCTATACAAATGAGGAGAGGACGGTCAATTCACAAGAATCGGTTGGTGACGCATTGTAAGTACTTCCACCTGATGGAGCTTCTCCAGAACCTTTTGGACCTCACGATATTCATAACGTACACCCCTGAAACAATCATATAGGTTCTTTAGTTCCAGAAGCTCAATCCATCCACAGATGCTCAGTGACTTGATATTTGAACAGGCAACTTCGACTCTTCATGCAATAATACGGGGAGCGACCATCACCTTCCGAAGTTTCTGGGAAGCACAATTTAGTTCACGCAGGCCATCACAATCCTGAACAGTCAAGCTCTGGAGCACTGCACTCCCATCTATAAAATTATTGATTACAACATCGTTCAACTCGATTTCCTTAAGTTACAGCACTTTAAGCGCCCTCATGGCAATTTTTGTAGAGAAAATTCACTTGGCAGCTCACCAACTTCAATTCAATTAAGAAGCTGCTCTGGAGAACAAAACCAGGCAATTAATATCTAAAGCGAGTCGAGTCAAGAGAACCGCATGCCATAATATCCAAGTTGAGAAAGCCGCCGCATGCCATAAATCCAAATCAAGGATCTCAGCATTCCTATTCAACGCAAATTCGATCCAATGATTGACCTCGCCTGCATATACCCCAGTCTTAGTCATGCTGTCCTGCTCCTCGGGCTCAAGAAACATTAGGTCATCCAATTGGAGGGACATCGAAAACTCGAAATGAAGGCGGAATTTACGTATCCTGGGACCTTGGCGAAGCGCGAGCACGCAGCGAACAAGCTCTGACAACCTTAACAGGCTGCTCTCTTTGTGACCGTAGCTCAAATTGTTTGAGCAATCGTGGTACAGGCACCAATCGAAGTCCAGAGGCGACCGAAGCTAGGGATGATCAGGGTCCTCACAGCATCCCTGGCGCTTAAAAGCGAGGGGATGTGAATCAAAATGGAACCCGGCAAAGCCTTGATCCTGTCCACATCTTGCTCACTTTTCGCAACACCCTTTGCCTTGTTCCTCCTACTGTTTCAACATTCCTCATCAAAATCACACATTTGCTCCATCTCTACACGACAGATGATTCGAGAAGTACGTTCCAATTTCGATACAATCAGACAGAATTGGAACTGGCTTTACTCACAGATGCATTGCAGGGTCCTGCGGAATGAATCCAGTGGGCCGAGGTATAACTGAAAAGCAGCAAGCGTGATTACTCACAGTCAGTGTTGCGCGATCGAACTGAGCTGAGAGTGAAACCCAATAGAGGTGGGAACAGCCGCAGACAACGGAAGCAGGGCAGAGCATTGTCCTGTTCAAATTTCTCAACTCTTCTTGGTAATCTAACAGGGTAATCCAACAGTGAATTTTGATACCGACGAGAAACCTCGTACTGAGGATGGTATCAGAAAATAGAAACGAGCATCGTCCTGTTCACGTTCCTTACTCTACTTCCTCGCTAAGAATCCTGTCGCAGACGACAGATGCTGTCAGTGATCAAAAGAATGCGTTTTCATCAAGGTTACTCACGTGAGTTAATTGGATCGAATCTTAGTGCATCGTACACCATCAATCTCCCATCTAACGAACGACCAAATTGTAGAAAAAATCCCAATGTTTCTCATTTCTTGAGACCATCAAAATACCTCTTACCTCAATATAATAGCATGATAGAATTGAACACAGTTTAGACACTCGAACTGTTAAAAATAAAATACTCCAACTAGTTTCCTTCTTAAGATATGAAAGATTGTTTCGTTAGAAATTAGTAGAATACCTTTCGCCAATGGTTAACCTTTGGGCGTTTGTGAATCCGGTTCAGTGATTTTTTCGGATGGTACATTGAATTGCATAACAAGGATCAAGAACAATTGAATCTAAAGGGAAAGGAAGTGCAAGTACGAAAATATATTGATAAACTGAAAGTGAGAAAATACATAGATTTGAGTTTATGATATGGTTCCCTTATACACACATTAACTTTTATATTCTGCACATCTTATCTACTTCCAAGCAGTTAATGTTCAATATGCGATTACAAATGAAACTACAATCGCTTGACTTTAGGCCTCGTGATCGCACGACAATGTGATCTGCAAGTGATTACGACTCTTCGAATGCCACGATGCGCATTTTCACTTTGGGCGTTTCTTTCACCCTCTGTACTTTTTCTTTGGCGGTGCAACCTTTGTACTTCATGCAGTGCATAATTTAACACAAAGAATAACAAGATTATTAAAAAAAAAGAAGGGAATATCAACAAAATTTATTTGCCATGGACAGAGAGATATTGGATGTAAATGTAATAATTTATTTACATTCATGTTTTTGTGAGTGAGTTCAAGATATTGAATACACCTACAATGTCAAAGGAGGTCGCTCCAAAATCGCCCGCTTCCAAAACAAATTGGCCTGCCAAGCATATATTGACAGAGAAACAGTTTCTACAAGCAGCCTCCTCTTCAGGCGATCCCAATGATGTCAATGCATCTTCAAAAGGTAAAAACCATTGCCGGAGAGAAAAAGAAATCAGAAGGAAGAACAGTGAAACCCAAAAAGTTAACACTTGAGAAATCTTGATCAGGTATGCTTCACAATCACAAAATCTGGTCGATCCGGACTGTAACACAATCAACCCTGCGGTAGGTGCCACTTCTTATCCGGATTAAAACTTAGGATTCAGGGAAAGAACGTCATGCATTAGAAAACACAACTACAGCTTGAGGAGAACCTCTGGGAAAACTCAACAACTTGTCGGAAAATTCCTTCGACTCCTTGACTGAAATGGAAGAATCATTCAGCCCTGTAGAGACGACAAGCTTCTGCAAAACTAATGCCTCACGGAGTAAAAACTGCACTAATTGAATCACATGATCCTTCATTATGTCGCCGGACACTCTGACAATTCTGAGGCAGTTTGCAAGACATCCAAAAGAGCGATCTTGTAAATCCCAGTAGTTCCCCTCACAAATCTTGTACAATTGCAGCCATGCTTCTTGGGCCTAGAAAATCAGAACAGACGGTTACACAAAATTTTGCACACCCCCAGAATAGCATGTAGAGGACAGCTTTAAATGGGGATAAATGTACTTACATCAATGGAAGGCACTTCGCCTGGGATGATGTGTATATCTAGCACTTCCAAGCTAGGGGAGCTTCTCAATACATTGGCAATTCCGGGGAGGTGCCGTTTGGTCAGCATCGTCCTAAGAATCAAGCGCTGCCAACTGTTGGATGGGCAAGGCAAGTTCATCAACTCCCATACCGTGAGAACCTGATTTTATTCCACAATCTCAAGTCATTACCTAGTGGAACCAAATGAATAATCATGACACATTACATAAAAAAGGTAAAATCATCTGAATGAGTCCATGATATTCCTCTCGCAGAAATGACAAGCCATTACTGAGATGATACTCTGAAGCTGATCACATACTTCAGCAAAAAAGAGAACAATGAGGAAGTGCTTAGAATTGTACAGGCCACCAGCATGTTTTGACTGTCCACCAATCTAAGAACCCTATCTTCCCTGCTTAGAAAAGCATATTTACTAATTTTTTTCCTCACTTACATGATTACCTCAAGAATGCATGTTAAAGTGGGAAGGTCAGAAAAGAGGAATTGATGATCAACTCACCAGAATTGGGTGATGATGCATTGTGAGCACTCTCACATGATGGAGCTCCTCCAGAATCTTTTGGACCTCACGATATTCATCAGGTACACATAAGAAACAATCACAGAAATCAATGGACGCATCTCGTAGAGACGATAGGCTCTCTAGTTCCAGACGCTCGATCCATCCAGAGATGCTTAGTGACTTGATTTTTGGACAGGTGACTTTAACTCTTGACTCCTCAAGAATACCCGGAGCGACCGTCACACTCCTAAGTTCCTGGGAAGCACAATTTAGTTCGCACAGGCCGTAACAATCCAGCACAGTCAAACTCTCAAGCACCGGACACCTGTCGATGAAGTTCTTGATCGAATCATCGTTCAAAGCGATTTCCTTAAGACACAACACCTTAAGCGCCCTCATGACAATATTAGCAGATAAATTCACCTTGCAGCTGACCAACTTCAATTCAGTCAAGAAGCTGCTCTGGAGAACAAAACTCGGCAATTCATACTTATATCCCACATTTGGCAATCCGCAAGCCAGAAAATCCAAATCGAGGACCTCAACATTCCTACTCGCCGCGAACTCGATCCAACGGTTGACCTCACCCGCCAACCCCCCGTTCCTAATCATGATCTCCAGCTCCTCGGGCTCCAGCTCTAGGGACATCAGTTCATCCAACTGGTGATCTATCGAGAACTCGAAGCGAAGGCGGAATTTACGAATCCGGCCGCCCCGGTGGAGCGCGAGCACGCGGCGGACGAGCTCCGCGAACCTCGACAGGGCGCCCTCGTCGTAGCTGCAGCAGTGCCAGGACGAATTGCCGGAGCAGTCGTGGTACACGCACCAGTCGAAGTCCAGGTCGTAGATCGAAGTCCAGAGGCGGCCGAAGCTGGGGATGACGAGGGTCCTGGCGGCGTCCCTGGCGGGCAAGAGCGAGAGGATGTGGATCAGGATGGAATCCGGCAAGCCCCTGATCCTGTCCACTCCTCGCTCGCTTTGGGCGATACCCTTTGCCCTGGTCCGCCTGCCGGTTCCGAATTCGCCATCAAAATCACGCCTTTGTTCCATCCCCGACGGACGACGCGATGGTATCGATACGAGGGACGGGACGGAGGATTACTTATAGTCGGTGCTGCGCGATCGAACTGAGCAGGGGGGAAGTCGTCGGGCGGAGCATCCTCCTCCCGTTCGCATTTCTCGGTTCGGAAACGACAGGAGACCTCGTCCGAGGATGGAGTTTTAAAAAATGAAATAAAATGATGTAGCCTGTCCAAATTTCACTACGGTCATTTTATTTAAGATTCATGTCATTAAAAATCCTGTAAGAAATTTACTCAAAATTAAGTTCTTTATCACTAAGGGCGCGCATGACAAAATTTCTATTCTAAAAATTGATTTCTGATCAGAAATTGATTTCTCAATTTCTATTCACCGACAAGCAGACGAAGTTTAAACCCGTTTAATAACGATTCAAAATTTCTATTTCGGGCACGTAAATAGTTTGATAATGAGAATAAAATTTCTATTTCTAGAAATAGAAATTGATTAGATAACAATATAGGAAATCCTCAAATACAAAATAATAGTCGAAATAATACTAATACATTACAAAAGTTGAAAATACAATTTCATGGAATTTTCGACAATATTATTATCCATTGCCATTTTATTGGCAATGGTTTTCCTAAGTGTATTTATTTGGTTTCCCTTCTTGGTCAATGTATCGTTTGCAAGCTCATCCTACATAGGTTCATAGAAGTATTGCAGAAGCATGAATATGGGTGCCATCAATGACGCCTATACAGCCATGTCATTTTATTAAAGACTAGTATTATACAAGATTATCAACAAAATAAAATTGATGGTGTAAAGGAATATATGAGAATTATACCTTGAAGTAACGTTTATGGTTAGGAACCAATCGGGGGAATGTCGATTTATTTTAATTCTTGAATTGAATCAGTCTAGTTGCTCATCCCTAATTTCTTTATTGTTGCTTAATGAACTTTTAATGGCCCTTACCACCGACCATGGTGGCTCCGCTGGGTAGGCTTCAGTGACCATTTGAGAAAGAGGTGAGGAGTTCAAAGCTCTTGCAACGCAAGGGGGCTGGCGAAGACGTCGTAGCGGCCGGCAATGGCGGTTCCTCCAGTCCCAAAAAAAAAAAAAAACTTTTAATGGCCCTTGCATAGCAAAGAGAGAGATTCTCTTGAATCTCTTGCCTTCGAATTAAAATTCAAGATTGAGTAACAATCTAATTATTTTGATTTTGCAATAATTTTGAATCCGTAAAGAAATAAGGTTAAATTTCTAGGCACGTTTTTTATTCATCTATTGCGTAAGAACTTTTTTTTCAACTGGCCATGCGTGTGCCCTTTCTAGGAGGAAAGAGCTTCATTATTTTTAAGTAAGCATTTAAGAACTTTGGTCGTTTTTTAAAATTCGAGATTCATTCGATTGCCTTTCATCCTAAAGAGGAAGTTATCAAAAAAAAAAATTGAAAAAAAAAACACAAGCAAAATAAGAAAATGAAAATTAGTAATAATTTGTGAAGTTATGGTTATGAGTGAATTAACTTAGCAAGAAAGCGCAAGGTTCTTTTATATAGTTTGATTTCAACTTCGATTTCTATTTTAAACCGAGAAATAAAAATTTTCAAACTTTTCGATTTCTTTGATTTCTATTTTACGGAATAGAAATCTTTTTAGAAATAGAGAAATCAAATTACGTTACCAAACGGATTTCTGTTCCAAACCTGTTCCGGGGAATAGAGAAACGGAGAAATCGAGAAATAGAAATTTTGTCATGCGCGCCCTAAAACTCCACACCAATACATTTACGATAAATTTATCCTTCATTAGTTTTCATAAAATTGAATTAAACTAATACATTTGTAAAAATAAAGGGTAAAATCTCAAATTAATATACTCGTTAACTTTCGCATGTCATCAAACTTAGCAATTTGACAGTAAAATTAAACGAAAATCAACGGAGGTAAATTTATCACAAATTCATCGGTTTTGAAATTTCTGGTGATCAATTTTTTTTTTTTTTTGGTAAAAGTAAGAAGTGATAAAAAAATTAATATAAAGTAAATTAATCGCAAGTGTATCGGTTCGAAGTTTTCGTAGCATTAATCATTTTATTTATTTTTCATTTTCCTTCAAAAGTATTATACGACAACAAATGTTGCTGATACGAAGTTTAATCTCTCTAGCTCTCGAAACAACCATGCATGAATACATACTCATGCAAACCTCAATGTAAAATATCATGACCCAATCTACTGCTTGTACCGAGCTTTCATAATTAGCCTAAACGTGCGATGGACAGAAAGACATCGGTGGGCGTGACTTGTTTTCGTTCATGGAGGTTCTCTGTACTTTTGTGAGCGAACTCAAGAAACTGAACGTAAGAGCAGAACTAGCTTTTTGTAGATTGCAATCTGCAAAGTCAGCCGAAAAGAGCTTGTGTATCTACACTGACGCATTTGTTCGAAAATTTAATCTTGCAAGAGAGTATGATATACCAAATCGACAAAGGCCAGTTCAATTCATCCTCATGTTTCTTCACTCCTATGTCTCGCCTCCATTAGTTATCTGAGGAGGGAATTAAGAAAGTAATCAAAGACAGGGTA
This sequence comes from Eucalyptus curtisii, assembly GCA_017140595.1. Lineage (NCBI taxonomy): Eukaryota > Viridiplantae > Streptophyta > Magnoliopsida > Myrtales > Myrtaceae > Eucalyptus > Eucalyptus curtisii. The sequence continues at coordinate 19,245,616 of CM029494.1, forward strand.
TTTCCCTGTCGATAGCAAGCATAAAATTGCAGTAGCCTGAGAAACAGAGGAGACCCTGATTATCATTCCATCGGGTAACTAACAACGTGTGAATTAGAGTAAGCCCCTCATCTGGAATTGCAAATCCCATCTGTCTTCTACCTTCATTTTAGGGACTTATAACCGAAACCATCAAGTTCAATCATCATGCAGAATGGGAAAGAAACTTATTTTAAAAGTGCATACGACACAATACGATACAATGGCAGTTGACAGGAATATCTACACAGGATTCAAATACAACAGAGAGACAGGAAAGGATGGCTCAATGTCCATAGGTCCAATCTAACAAAGCTTCATCAATGTTTCGATTGAGATCATGAACCAACTCACAAATTCCCACCAGTGTATCATCCTGCGATTTGTGCTTAGCTTTAACTAAACAGAAAGTTCTGTTCTGGATATCAGTATTCCATCAGTGTCGGCATAAAGCCATTCCCCATCGCAGATCCTTGTTCCGGCAACAGTTATGGCAACATGCTTTTCACCAATACCCTTCTTATTGGCTTTCACTGGATGGGAAGCCAAAGCCCTCACCCCAATATCGCAGCCGTTGATCTCATCAACATCTCTGACACAGCCATTCACAACTATGCCAGCCCAACCATTATTTTGAGCCTGAACAACAGGATTTCCCCCAAGAATAGCACATCGTAAGCTCCCACCGCCATCAACAACAAGAACTCTGCCATTGCCTTTTTCTTCTAGAAACTCACGAATCAAAACGTTGTCCTCAAAGACCTTAAGTGTGACTACTGGCCCAGAGAAGACTGGGCGACGTCCGTAGATCTGAAAAATAGGTTGAAGTGCCCGAAGGTCACCGCTCCCAATCAGTTGGGGGTTTGCATCACAAACTTCAGCAGTGGTGACCAATGCCATCCTATTCCAAGCACCTGTATGGACTTGAAAATCTAAAAGACAGCCCTATGTAATTCAAAGAAGAAAAAGTGGAAGAAAGGAATTCACGGAAAACAAAACCTCTCATACAAGTCTTTAAAGTATATGCAAACTACATTTACTCTCCCCTCACTCCTTTCCAGATTCCATTCCATTCCATTCCATTTCCAATTCTTTATACCAAACGTAGCGTAAGTCCTTTTTCCCTATTAGGTTGCCCATGCATGTTGCATACACTTTTTGAAACCATCAACTTTTTTAGGTTGCATCCAGAGTAATAATAAGATACTGCTATCATCCTGCACATTACTCCTTTATCAAGACTTAAGTCGTATGAATACAACTGCACTCTAGTTACTCGTATGTGATAAGATCATGCTCATCAGACTTCAGAGCAACTTAAGAGTGTCTTCAGGCTAACATAGATAATTTGGAAGTCTTGAGAGAGCATGTAATAAACAAAGTGAACTGATCCTTGAGTAACTCACATCACTGAGTCAAAAGGGGAGCCACACATCACATCAACATTCTAATTTTGGATGAACTTCCATTAACAAGTCAGTAAGAATAATAAAAAATAATCCTTCCCAGGATCTCCTACGCTTTTTATACCAAGACATGAAAGAACATCAAAGGATTGAGATTCAATATCGATAGATAACACGAATCATATAATATCTCTCAGAGGATCAGTTTTTTAGATTTTTTGCTTGTTAAGAAGATCCTCTAACAAACATCATAAATTTTTTTAGCATGTTACAAATTCTCTCATAGCAATACAACCACCCAGCACCTTAAAAGCTGCTCAATTCTCCCACACCGCCTCACTATATATATATATATATATATTGGTTGAAACCTTACTGTATTGAGGACGTAATCTCACAAGCATTAAACGCCTAGAGCATGCAGGAGACAAAGCATGTTTGCTTACAGCATAGAAGGTTAACAGAGTCACTTGACCACTTCTACCAAATGGATTAATGGGGAACAATCAACAACTAATAAACTGAAACCAAAGAAGACTATTCACTTGATAAAACTCGCGTTCTGTTTAAACCATAGCATTATGGCGAGACCATGTTGAGACTAGACAGTGTTGATTGTTCAGTTAAAACTTAAAACAGGACAGAAGAAGTAGCGATTCCAGATACCCCAATGACATGAGCAGATCTTAATACCACTATTTGGTAAAAAGAGGCAAGTAAAGGAGCACCAGCAGAAAATATAGAAAGAAAACACAGCAGCAGGAGCACTAATGAGTCCCTACAACATTAACATAATGGATCAGCAAAGAAAGCATAGTAAGCAGTAGCGATCGGTTACGGATTCGATCTAACTCAAAGGGTAGTTCACAGCAGAGAAGATGTTGGGTTGGCTCATTCTAATAGATCGAGCCAACCACAATTTCCAAAGACCATTCGATCTTATCAAGGGGGTAGTTCATTGCAGAGAAAATGCTGTATAGACTAACTTCAACAGACTAAGCCAATCGCAATTTCGGAAACCTCGCGGGGTCGCCACTACCGATAGCGACCAACAAGGACACGCAAACCATCCGTCTCCTTATTGTAAATAAACTGAGCGATTACCTATCCATGTAGTTGATTTCCCAGGTCCTGATTCCGATTCTCAAAAAATAAAATAAAATAAAATAAAATAAAAATAAAAATAAAAAAGACACGCACGCCACATATTCTTTCAACTCTACGTATCGCGTCAAATGCGAAGTACGCCTAGCGACCATTTCGCCATGTAAAGACGCAAAATTGAACCTTTCTCCGTCACGGGCAATCAACGGACGCGACCAGCAAAAACCCATTGAAGATCAAGTCATCATCAACCCCCCCTTCACCGACCCACACAAGCAACAGCAAGAAAAAGGCGCAGATCTCGAAAACCCACGTCGTAAAAACACCCAAAACGAGCCGCAGCAGATCCGCCGCTGCGGCCCGGGGCGGCGGGGGAATCGATCGAAAGGCAGGTATGACAGAAAAGCCGAAGGCGAAGAAGAGGAAGGAGAAGGCTGTCGATCGATCATTACCTCATAAACCAAGAAGAGAGTAGAGGTACGAGAGGAGGAGGGAGGCGTGGCGACGCGCTCGGCGTCCGCGCAAGAAGGTGGGAGAGGAAAAGATGGACTGGAGGAGGTGAGCAGGAGAAGCGAGGAATTTATGCGCAGGAGGAGCAAATGAGGGACGAGCGAATGATTTTCACATGTACATGTAGTCAAATCACATCTGAAAGTGCACGAATTCTGTGTGAATTTCTACGGGGGGAGCAAAATCTTTACTTACCCACCTCTCGATTATCTTATTATTTCCCTTTGATTTTATACGTATATTTTATTTATTAATTTCTTATTTCTCTGACTTTTTACTTCTCGAAAGAGACCCCTTTTTTTTTCCCTACTTTTGCTTTTTTTTCTTTCGACGGCCAAAAATATATACTACGGAAATTATTTCGATAAGATATGTGCATCTTCTTAATTAATTTATGTTTTTTGCATTGTTCGTGTCTTTAGGTTTCACTTTCGCACGGGTTTTGTGAAGAAAAAAAAACATAAATTCTATGTATATTCACATGATCAATTAGATTCGTTTCATTTCACTTTATGGTAAATCAAAGTATATGAAGATACCGAAAAGTCGTACAAGAGAGTATTACAACTTCTGATTTGATAAGATAGGATTCATTGACAATCCATGTACAATAAGAACGCAATACATAGAAAAAGAGAAAGGACAGCTGATTGGTTATATTCTCTTGTTCCGTGAACGGTATGGAAAACCTAAGACACAAACGCTTTTGACGTAATAGCCATTTTCGGTTTCTCGTTTCGGTCTCTCATAAAAATATAAATTATAGCATTAAAAAGTAATTGTTTTTTCCCCATTATTTGAATGTTGACCTATTGTGATTTATTTATTATTTGATCAGGACGCGCTTAATAAAGTTAACCACCCGCCGTTGACGGGGGATGTTGACGTCCCTTTAATCGTTGACCCCCTATTTATACGCGCCGAACGGGTCGCTGTCCCCGACAATTTCAGTGCATTTGCATTAGAATTTCCATTAAACGTTTTTAATTTTAAGTCACGAAATTAATCCCCCCCAAAAATATATATATATATTCTGTGGAAAGGGTTTTTAACTTCATACTAAAGTTCTATAAAATAAAAATAAAAAACGTTCTAAAAAAACCCAACAATAACAAAGCAATGGCTGTTACCAATGACTAGAAATGACCCTGTCTGAAAACAAGTTTTTGACTTTAGCAGCTGGGATTGAGCAGCTGGTTAATAACATCCGAGTGGAGTCCGCTCAACACAAATCTCAGGTTAACTTGTTGAATGGTTTTCACATCAGCAGGCTTCCTTCAATGTCCCCTCTCCTCAGCATGATCCCCACCACCTGAACAAGCAACTGTCCACCACCTAATCCAATCCAGGGAGACAGGTTCAGATGACCCTCCTCACCCGCGTCAGCTCTCCTCAGCAGCTCCTTTGACTGCTCCCCTGGCTCACGTGGCTCATGTACTCGACACCAGCAACCTCATCGGGCAGGTAATCAACTGCCAAATTACATGAACATCAGGACTCTTGCATGCCATTCATGACCATGAGTAAGAAACTTGAAGCAAATCACTCCCTTGTCCTACATCAAACGCAGAACATTTGACAACTATTAAAAAAAATTCTAGAAGAGAATAGTGAGAACTAAAATGTCAGCTTTATCGGGATGTCTGATGACACAAAGAACTAAATATCAAAGTCTTTCTTGCAGGGTTTTCCACCCACATTTCTTCCAAGTAAGTCGAAGTCCATCGCTGGGGCTTGAGTGGCATATTAATAGTGCCATTAGAAACCTAGATTTCCAAGACATACTATTTAGTAACGCCATAAGAATTAAAGCTGATGTCAATTATGTAGCAAAGTCAAGATACTCCAAACCAGCACTGGGAATCTACCTAAAATTCCCAAAGAAAAAGGAGAACTTGAGTCAAAAGGTAAGAAGTTATCATGTCCCTGTTCTCCCCACTTCCCATCAGAAGGTGACTTATACAGCATTCAACCCAGAGGAATGAATCCATCAACAGTCACGTCTTCAGCAGGAATGCCGCTTCGTCCAGAAGCTTCCTTTGTGCAGCATCCCTCACCCCCTGTCCATCAAATGATTGCAAGTGATGCCAAAGTACAGACTTAATTAGCCTCATAGACAAGCATGAATTAGAGTCTCCCACTACTATGAGAATGCAGTCATGCAGATAACAAGAAACACGGAGCATGTAAAAAATGCTCTGTTACCAAGGGTGTTCTCACTAATAAGCTCGGACTCCCAGTACAGTGGGTCGCTGCAACAGGTGTTTGTCCGCACAAGGGAGAACGTTGCCTTTGCGGCAAAGCCTTGCTGTACCAGAAAATAGACAAGCCTCAAAAATCAGATATGCCCATGATGAACACCTTATTAGCAAGAAAGTTAAAAAAGCGTAGAGCAATAAACACAACAAGCATAGTCAGAGTGAATGCTTATTGCATACCTCAAGCAGCGGCTCATACTTTGAGTTGAACAAAAACACATCAAAGGCTCTATGCAACAGATTCTCAGACTCTATTTTCTCCATCAAATGACCTGCAGATTTTCGAAGTACCAACCACTCAATTGCAATATCACCAAGGACAAAGCCACTAGTAATATATGATGAACGAAAAACTGGCAGAAGCACAATCCATAGAGGCAGACCAGAAAATGTTCTAAGGAGGCCAAAAAAGTCAATGATTACATACTCGTCCAACATATAACACTCTCAACAAACTGGGAGAGAGTTGATAATGTTAGGCCAACCAGCAAATACATGTAGATACCAAGAAAATGAAACTTAAAGAACAAATTGAAGGCACAAAAAGGGTGAAATCAAAGATTGAAAATAATTTAAGCAAAATCAGTTAGATAGGAGCAATTGCATAGAACAAGCATTCTTACAGTTATATTGCAATTCCTGAAACAATATCGTCGTTCTCATCCACCAAGATGCATCTGCTAGACAATCATAGCACGACGAAAGGTAAGCCAAATAACACAAAAGCGAAGATCTGGATAACTGAAATAACTAAATAGAAATTAAACGAAATATAAACAATTGCTGATCAAATCAAATTCATAAAGTTAAGTAATTCCCGAACAAGGACAGTGACAATGGATCAATTTACGGGGCTTGGGCTAAAAGACCTGAGTCTAACACAGAACTTTCTTTGAAGCCGACACTCAGCTAACAGAAGTGTCAGAAAATCTCAGAATGCCCATTCACCATAGCCAAGAACCATTAAAAGAATATATGATTGAACTAACGCTATCTAACCATAAGCCTCCAAATATTAACAATTGCAACAGGAAAACCAAAGAAGAAGAAGACAGAGAGTGATAACAGCTACTCACAACAATCATTGGCAGGATCAAGGACAATTTATGAGAAATAAATCAACTCATGCAACTGCCGTAGTCTCAAATTACAGATGGAGAAACTTTTGTCTCTTATTATACATGCCTACATCAGTATTTCCTTCTGCTGGAGCTCTCGAATTAAACATACAGAACTAACTCAAGTAACAGCTGGGAGTCGAAGTAGCTGCAGGAACAGTAACAGAACACAAACATGGTTGTTTGTTAGTCATGTCCTAATTAGCTCAAGAAACATCTCTCAAAACTGGACTAGTATAACTGCAAAAATGAAACTATACCATGCCCTTTCTAATATGACAGGATAGTTGTTCAATCTTCTGCTCTGAAAATCCAAAGTAAGATTGGACCAATCGGATGGAACGATTTAAGCAATAGTACTCACAAAATCTATGTCATGGCAATGCAGGAGCTCTTAGTTGCTTTCTCTATAGTAAATTACCAAAAAAACATAAAATATAGTAAGATTGTGATCAGGTGCAGATGACCTCGGTGTTGTGCATCTGTTAGAGGGCTTACAGCAACTAATCCGGCACTATAATCGTCAAGTAACAAATACCATCCAACGAATCTACTTCCATCCATAGACGCAACAAGTCCCACAGTAATCGTAGTCGAGATAGGAATGGGAATAACATAAAGCAGAGCACAGACCTGGAATTGGAACTTTTGATGCACTCAAACATCTTCATGGAATCATAGGCACCAAGGAAGTTAAGGTTGTTAATCAAGTTTTTCTACTCCTTTTGCCAGTACAGAATCAATATAACCAGATTTCTGACAGACTCTGAAATCACAACTCCATCAACTAGGCCCAGGTAGACTATAAGAGTGAGAACCCAGGATTTTCCAGCTCTTCCACAATCTTACCCACTTTATCACATAGACAAACGGTAGAATTGACAATAAATACAGTGCAATGAGAGAATAGTCTAAGACTCAACTTTCAACAAGAGTCCGGAATTTAACTCTTCTTTTAAAACTGCCGACTCGGTCATAGCCAATACCAATCTTGCTGTGCATCAACTTCAAGGCCAAATCTGTGTTCCCTGCCTTTCTCAAGGCATTAATAAGAATAGTCCGTATTTTTCCTGGTATTTCACGACCCCTAACGACAATTCCATCCGCCAATCTGCAAGCTTCCTTAATACGGCCGGCTTTGCACAACACATGGATCATATCTTCAACAGCTGAATCAGGAATGATACCCATTGGTGCTAATTCATCCAAGATTTTACAAGCTCTAGCCACCTTGCCTGAGAGACAAAGTCCAGTAGATAAAGCCCTGATAGATGCCGTATTTGGAGTGATCCCTTTATCAATCATCACGTCCCACAATTTCAAAGCCTCCTCATTTTGGTGCTCCGCGAAAAGGCCAGCAATGAGTATCGTGAACGTGTAGACTGTTTGATCACAACCTTCATCTTCCATTCTCCTGAACAGCGCCAGTGCTTCATTTATTTTACCACACTTCGTAAATGCATCCATCAGGGCATTATAGCAATAAGAATCCCGTGAACATCCCTTATCAGCCATTTCCTCAAAAATTTTCTCAGCTTCATCCACTCTCCCTGCCTTCCCTAGACCATCAATAATACTAGAATATATCATTGTATTAACTGTCACCCCACTATTCTGACAGTGCTCAAAGTGTGCAAGTGCCTCCTCCAACCTCCCATTTTTGCACAGCCCGTTAATGATAGCGCCATACGTGACCTCATCCGGGTGAAAACCATCATCCTTCATTCTGTCAAAGAGCCTCATTGCCTCTTCTATGCTCCCGCATTTTGCGTACGAGTCAATTAAAGCTGTGTAGATTGCCACATTTGCTCTATAACCATTTCTAGTCATGCTTGCATAAACCGCATATGCTTCCATACATTTTCCCTCCTTGGAAAGCCCACTTATGACCAAACTATACGCATGAGGAGGGATTTCTAAACCTTTCTCTTCCATCTCACGGTAAAGCCCCAAACAAGAATTGAAATCCCCTTCACCATAACACGCCTGAATCAAAGTCATATATGAGATCTTATCCGGCTCCACGCTCTTCATTTCCATATCCCTTAGCTTCTCCATCGCTTTCTGGGTTTTACCCACCTTGCAAAATCCTTTAACCATTATATTATAGCTCACAGTATCCGGTCCAATCCTCCCATTCTCCATCACCTCGAACACCCGCTCCGCCGACTCGATAAACATCGAATCCACCAAACCATTCAACAAAAAGTTGTAGGTATACAAACTCGGCTCGATACCGTTCTCCTTCATCTTCCTCCACACCCACAACAGCTCCTCCACCATCCCAACGCTGCCGAAGCTCTTGATCAAAGAATTCGCCGCCGACACCGTCATCAAGAACCCCGAGTCCCTCAGCTCCGCAAAGACCCTCGCCACTCCATCCAAATCCCCAGACACCGAGAGAAGCTCGATCAAAGAAACGTAACACTCAATCCCGTGCTTGTACCTCCCCTGCCGAGCAGCCCACCTGAAGAACCTAACGGCGACGTCCGGCCTCTCCTTGACCTGCCCGGACCGCAGCACGAAGGACACGAAGTTCGGGGACAGCTTGATCAGGAACTTACGACAGAAGCCGTCCAGCTTCGGTTCCATGTCCGGGGACCCGTCCAGGAGGTCGAGGATGCGGCCCACCCACGGAGACGGGGCCGGGCGGCTCTGCGGGGCGGGGAAGGCTATGCCGGAGACGTCGTTGAAGGGCTCGACCCATTCGGGAGGAGGGAGGTACCCGTCGGTGAAGACCCGCCTGACGGAGGGGCCGCGAATCGAGACGGCGGCGAGCGCCGCCGGTGCTGTTGCCGGCGACGCGCCGCCGCCGCGCGGAAGGAGGAGCTTGGCGGCGAGAGAGACTGAAGGTCTGAGGAGGCTTCTCATGGCACGCGCGAGAGCGCCAATGTTTTTCGGGTGCCTTTAGAGCAAGAGGAAGAAGGGAGGGAGAGAGAGACGCCTGAAGGAAAGAAAAGGAAAGGAAAGGAAAGGCCGGAGAGATCTTCTTAGGGCCAAGCCTGAACGGTAAATATTTTTCTTCGAGTGAATGAAAATTATATTTTTTGGTCAACAGAAAATCTCTGCTTAAATTCAGAGAAAAAAATATGAAGGAAAAAAATTAAAAAAAAAATCTCAAACTTTGTCAAAAGTGATAAATTTACCCTATACTTTTTTTTTTCTCGATACAAAAAACCCCTAAACTATAAGGTCTTTTCATCTTTTACTTTTTAATTTTCTTTTTTTTTTCTTTTTTCTTCGAAGGAAACCAGACTCAGGCAAGGGCTGCCCTTACTGGCGTCGGGCAAGGGTTGCCCTCGCCTAGGCTAGCTAGGGCCGCCCTCGGCTGGGTCGAGCGAGGGAGAGCCTCCCTCACCAAATTTGGTGAGGGCTTGCCCAGCGTTTGGTGAGGGCTCGCCCGACGTAGGCGAGGGTGGCCCTCGCCGTCGTCGGGCGAGGGGTGCCAGATCCGACCCACCAAATATGGTGAGGGCTGTCCTTGCCTGGGCTAGCGAGGGCGGCCTTCGCCTGAGTCCGACTTCCCTTCACCATGGTTGGCGGAGGGAAAAGAGAAAAAGAAGGAAAAAAAAAGAGAGGAAAGAATAAGACGAAAATTCATAGAGTTTAGGGTAGATGTGTCACAATTATCAAAGTTTTGGATTTTTCATGTCATAAAAAAAGTTTGAGGTAAATTTGTCACTTTGGACAAAGTTTGAAGTTTTTTGTGGCTTTTTCCCTTTAAAAAATAAAATAAAAATTTACAAAATATGACGAGATACTCTATATTTGGATATGGAAATCTTAATGCTTCGAATCCGTTCAGGACCATGTGTCCGAAGTCCTTACTTGAGTCTATCAAGGATGAGCCATTGGGTTTAAGTTCATCAAGGCTGAGCTCAAAGCCTAGTACCGTTCACAATGCCTCGACATTCAAGCCCAGGTCCATAAAGGTAGTGCCAAGTTACCAACACTCAAGTTTTGATCATGGTGCTCAAGCCTAACTCTAAAAAGGTGGTGCGCAAATCCTCAACACGTGGGTTTAGGTCCTTAGTCAGTGAAATGTTCATTTTTATAAAAAATATTTTTTTTAAAATCAAATTTATAATTTCCTTCTTCTTCGATCGGTTGTCGGCGACAAGTGAGGAACGAGTTCACCCAAGGCTAGAGAGGCTTGAGCTCGATAGAATATGACGAACTTGAGCCTTGCCAACTGCCGACCTGTGCCAAAGCTCTAGCCTCATCAACTTCTAAAGAGCTCGAAACTTGCCGAATCTAACGAGGTGAAGCCTTACCCGAGCTTAGCTCACCAGCCTATGGTAAGGCTCAAGCTCACTAGCCTTAAGCGAGCTCGTGCCTCACACGTGGCCAACGATCGGTCAAGGAAGAAGGAAAAAGAAAGATAAAAAATTGTATATTTTGATAATTTCCATATAGAATGACGAAAAATATTTTATAACTTATTTTCAAATTTCAATAAATTACCAAAAATATTATCATTTTTAAAAAAATATTTCTCAAAAAATATTTTTCAAAAATATCATCTTTCGCAAAATAAATAGAGCCTAAATATTTATCTGGTCGTAACTATCTTGATATGCATCATAACTTTAGCTCTAACGAAGTTCCTTAATCGAGCAGTCAACTTCCAGGCGAATCATGCAATGGTCTCAGGGATCATAGAACAACTCTGCTGCCAACAATAAGCAATGGCGGTCCCCAGTAAATGAAAATGGCCCTGGCGGAAAACAAGTACGACCATTGAATTTTGAAATTTAAGTCCGACATAATTGGGATTGAGCAGCTTAAATACATCAATTGAAGTCCAAATTTTCCGTTCTTATTGTACTCCTACTCAACACAAAATCTCAGGTCAGCTTGTGAATGGTTTTCATATCAGCTGCTTCCTTCAGTGTCCCCTTCTCGACATGATCCCACCACTTGAACAAGAAGTTGTCCACCACTAATCTGAACCAGGGCGACAGCTTCAGGCCCCCCTCGCCCACATCGGCTTTCCTCAACAGCTCCTTCAACTGCTCCTGGTTCACATACTTGATATCAGCGACCTCGTCGGGGTTGGGATTGACCTTCACATCTCGAACGATGAACAGCAAGTAATCAACTGCAAAAGTACATAAAACATCAGGACTCTTGCATGCCATCAACGAGCACAAGCAAGAGAACATGAAGCAACTCATGCCACGTCCTACGTTCTAACACAGTATTTGACATCCATCAACATAAAAAAATCTAGAAGAGAATGACATAGACCAGATGTAAATTTTATCAGATGTCTTCGAGGAGACCAGGAACCAAATATCAAATTGGTTCATGCTGGGTTTCCCGCCCATGCTCCTCCCAAGTAGATTGAGGTGCATCATCAGATCTTAGGCAGCATAATTGCTAGTGCCATAAGAATGATGGATTTTCCAAGACGTACAATTCAACAACGCCGTAAGAATTACAAATGATGTCAGTTATTTAGCAAAGTCAAGATATGCGAAACCAGTACTAAGAATCTACCCAAAATTTCCAAGGAAAGGAAAGCCTGAGGTACAAGGTAAGAAGCTATTACGTTCATGCTCTCCCCACTTTCCATCAGAAGGTGCCTTATACAGCATTCGACCCAGAGGAATGAATTCATCAACCGGCACATCTTCAGCAGGAATGCCCAGTTCGTCCAAGAGCTTCCTTTGTGCAGCATTCCTCGCTCCTGTCCATCAAATGATTGCAAGTGAAGCCAAAGCACAGACTTAATTAGCCTCATGGACAAGCGTGAATTGGAGTCTCCTGCTACTATGAGAAAGACGCAGTCATGCAGATAACAAGAAACCCAGAATGGGTAAAATATGCTCCAATACCTAGGGCGTTCTCAGCAATGAGCTCGGACTCCCGGTACAACGGATGGCTGCAGCAGGTGTTTGTCCACACAAGGGGGAACGTTACCTTTGTGGCAGAGCGTTGCTGTTCCAGAAAAATAGATAAGCCTCAAAAGTTTAAATATGCCCACGACAACTGCCTTATCAGCAAGAAAGGTTAAAAATCCTAGAGCAGTAACACAACAAGAATCATAGCCAGTGAGTGAATGCTTATCGCATACCTGAAGCAGTAGCTCGTACTTTGAGTTGAACAAAAACACACTGAATGCCCTATGCAACAGATTCAAGGACTCGATTTTCTCCATCAAATGACCTGCGGATTTTCGAACCACCAAGCACTCAATTGCAATATCACCCAAGAGAAAACGGCTAGTGATATGTGAAGAACGAAAAACCAGCAGAAGCACAATCCATGGATGGCAGACCCTGAGAAGTTCTAACAAGGCCAAAAATTTCAATAAATAGATTCTTGTGATCCGACATACGACATTTTCGACAAACTGGGACGAGTCGACAATGTAAGGCCAACCAGCAAATACATGTAGATACCGAGAAAATGAATCTTAAAGAATCAATTTTTTTTCTTTTGGTCAGAAAATCTTAAAGAGCAAATTGAACTGCACGAAAAGGGGGGTAATCACAAAAGAAAACGATTCAACCGAAATCGGCCAGACAAGAGCAACCGCATAATAGCCAGGACAAGCGTTCTTACAGTTATACTTCGACTCGTGACCGACGACATTATCGTTCTCATCCACCAAGATGCATCTGCATCACAAACACAACGGGACGAAAGGTGAGCAAACCGACAAACACAGAAATAAAAATTATAACAAGGAAAAGAAGCAGCAGATCTGAAGAAATGAAACGACCGAATCGAAACGAAACGAAACGAAACATAACAACCAATTTACTAATCGAATTCATAAACGTCAGGCAATCCATTCGAAGGCGACGCTCAGCTAACAGAAGCGTCGCGACCTTCAGACGACGAAACGACCAGGGAATCCCCGTTCGATTCGGCCGAGGACCCATTAAACATAGAACCGAATCGAACGAAATGCTATCAAACCATAACAAAAAAATCCTCCCACCATTAACAACCGCAACACGAAAAACCCAAAGAAGAAGAAGAAGAAGAAGAAGACGACGACGACGACGCACGAAACGGAGGGAAAAGCGGGAGGCGGAATACGTACTCGTCCTCGAACATGAGGCGCCGCTGGACGGCGTCCATGCCGGCGTCGGCACCGTCGCCCATGGCGGTCGATCGACAGAGAGAGAGAGAGGGACGGGGAGGGGGAGGGAGAGGGGAAGGACGGCGGAGGAGAAGGAGAGAAGCCGGGAGCGATGGTCCAAAAGGCTCGCTCGCTCTCGCGTACAAATAATGGGATTTCGGGGGCCCTCGGTGCGTCCGCCATCGTTGAACCTCGCATAATTTTTATGATGTCTATCTTGTTGTTTTCCTCTTCTGGCTTGCTCCTTTCCGTTGCTGTGCTGTCCTAATTAAACAATTACCAGATCCAATCTCGACATTAAAAAAAAAAAAACGAAAAAAAGAGGTTTTCACGTGCCACACATGTAGTTCGAAAATAGTTATGTACCAAGAAAAAAGGAATGGTGATGGAAGCGCATGTTTCTGACACGTGGAATATCTAATGGTGAAACCGTGATAAAAGAAAGAATAAGAACGAGCATGGCAATCGATAAAATGACCAAATTGTCTGGTTAAGTAAGCCTAAGGGCGAGCGGTTAGTTAACTCTACTTTCATCCTTAGATCACTCCATAATTTTAACTTTAGTGAGAGTTTGATTATGAATCGAATATGAAAGTAACCGTTGATATATTTCTCAAAACAATTCGTCAATAACCAGAGTCGATAACTATATTTACATTTGCGAGAGTTCGATTGCAATAATTAACACAAAGAAATTGATTTCCAAAATATGATGCGAGTAACTCGTATACTCAAGCCATAGTAAGCTTTCAGACTATTCTTAGAGTGAAGTCAATGGCTCGAGATTAAAATATAGATTGTCAAGAAGCAATGATGACAAATCAAACTCGACAGGATGAAATGAAGTTATTTTGAGAGAATCACGAGTCATTGATAAATTCACCGAACTACAAATTAATTTCTCCGCCTGCATTTTTAACCCTTTTTTGGTCTGAGGTTTAAGATTTTTTTGGGGGGAGTGGAGATTTTTTTTTCCCTTTAACTGTAGCTTCGCGGTTCTACAGTGAGTGGTGGATACCTACTTCACTTAATTGTCACTTTCTATTTAGCTAGCGTGAGGACAACTTTTCGGACTTTTTTTGTCTTCGAAATTTACGTGACTTGAAATATTCGTGTCCGATAGAGTTGACTTGATATGGTTTACTTAGTGCGGAGACAAATCTAAAGATATCTTTTAGCATTTTTCAACGATCCTTACAGTTTCCGTGCTACATCAGCTTTGCTTTGGTGTACAATAATAATACTAAAATATTTATTAAAAAAAAAGTTTGATGATGCTATGCTATTATTGTCAGCCGAATAAGTAGGACAAAGCCCACACCAACCCGCTTTGAATTCTCTCGGTCATATTCGGCATGCCGACTTTAGCTTGATAAGTTAGGTCCTCAATTTAATGAATGGGATATTGATTTTAACTTCCCTTATAAGAAAATTTCATCTCAACCATTAAATACATATCTTGTCTATTCTCTAAGTTAGTTGAATTACCTATTTCATGAAAGTACCGAGAAATGGTTAGATTACTCTCCTTAGATCCCCTTCTAGTAAATACTGGAAAGTTCGGCATTCTTCAATATACTTAGATATAACTAGGTAGTTGTTACTTTAAACGATAAACTTTATTGGGTTAAAGGCAATATGCAATTCTAATCCTATCAAATATCATGCGAGTTTCGTATATTAATTACACCAAAATCTCTTGCCTTTTATTTATGTTCTTGTGGTTTTTTTAGTCCGAACTTAGATCATACTTAATATTCGATTTATTCCTCCAAATTTTAATCTCTTATTTTTATTCTTATTTTTTTTTAAGTCCCTCAAGTTCTTGGTCGCTATTGTGTCCTTTCTACCTACGTCCGCATCTCCAAGTCAGCATAGTCAACGGTCAATCTAATACGGCCTTAATTTTTTATCTCTTTGGAGGGAATCTTGGACCATTTGTGTTAGCTTAGGGCATTTTCTAAGTCTCATTAAATGTATATTCGATATGCAAAATATTCCATGGGAAATAAGTAGCACACAATAAAAGTTGCAATTCTTTGATTTTAAAAAATCTCTTGGAATGACATTATATTTTTCGTTAGTATTAATCAGCTGCTTAGGGTGAGGGACACTTGCTATTAGCCTATTACTACTTACTAGAATGGTCGGTATATTCTTTTTGGCTATTACAACCTTAGAATAATAAAATCTACTTCTGATATTCATCAAAGAAACAAAAATTCACGTTAATGAAAATGAAAGGTAAAGATTACACGTGAACATTAGTGTTTTGTTTGGGACATTGGTGGTAGGAAATTCGGTAAAGAAAGTTAGGAATCTTTGCAAAGAGCCTTTACCAAATTTTTACACGAACAGTCTATCAAAGTGGAATTCTGCACCGTCTGACTACCATTAGGGACGGAACTCAGTAGAATGACCAGCAAGTTTTCATTCCCTTTCATCAAAGAAGAACAGAGCAGCTGACTTTTGCTGCTGGGTATGTCATTTGAGTGACCTTCTCAGTTCATACTAGGAATGCCAAGAAATAGCACGATCTCAAGGCCTAAAGAGAAAAGTGCAAAAAAAGTCCTAAATCTTTTGTCTTTGTGCCGATTTAGTCCTAAACCTTTTTTTGGTGCAAATTTAGTCCTAAATATTTTTACGTTGTGCCAATTCAGTCTTTTCCGATCAATTTTGGTCGGATTTTGCTGACTAAACGCCGACCGGCTGACGTGGCTTGATCGGCACTGATCTGGACAACTTTTAATAATATTTTAATTTTTTTGAATTTTTTTTTCTTCTCTTCTTCTTCCTCCAGCCGGCGACCACCTCGCCGGCCACCTCGCCAGTGGGCGCAAGGCCACCCTCGAGGCCTGGGCGGTGAGAGTTGAGCCTCGCCCATGGTTGGCGAGGGCGAGCCCCGCCAATGAGGCCTGGGCGGCGAGGGTCGAGCCTCGCTAGATCCGACGAGGGCGAGCCTTGTCGCCCAGCGCGAGGCCGCCCTTATAGCCACCTCAACCTCACCGG
This sequence comes from Eucalyptus curtisii, assembly GCA_017140595.1. Classification (NCBI taxonomy): domain Eukaryota; kingdom Viridiplantae; phylum Streptophyta; class Magnoliopsida; order Myrtales; family Myrtaceae; genus Eucalyptus; species Eucalyptus curtisii. The sequence continues at coordinate 19,262,135 of CM029494.1, forward strand.
CCGTCGCCTTTGGCCGGTCGCCGAGGTTCGGCGATCGACTGGAGGAAGAAGAGGGAGAAAAAAAGAAAAAGAAAAAATTCAAAAATAGTAAAATATTATTAAAAGTTGTCTACGTCAACGCGGATCAAGCCATGTCAACCGGCCGACGTCCAGTCAGCAAAATCCGGCCAAAATTGGCCGGAAATGACTGAATTAGCACAACGCAAAAAGGTTTAAGACTAAATCGGCACCAAAAAAAGGTTTAAGACTAAATCAGCACAGAAATAAAAGATTTAGGACTTTTTTGGCACTTTTCCCGCCTAGATAATATTCGTGTTATATAAATCTAATGCCCAGCTAGAATAATGTCGACGATCAAGAAGCCACGCCTACACGGATTTAGCAAAAGGAGTTTGCTAAGGAGCCACACCTGCATGGATTAGACCATGAAAAGAACACAGAAAAAGCAAACCCACTCTTTCTGGCATTTGCTTGAAGGAGCTTACCCACCCCCACGCCGCCACCGAGTAGAAGGAGGAAACGAATAGAGAGAAAAAGGCGACGGTGCTCGACCGAAGCCCCTTGACTCAAAGGGGTGTTTGGCGGACCTTCTTATATTGAGAAGTTTTGAAGGGTCAATGCTTCGGTTGTAAGAAATAATTAACAAGGTACCGAAGAGTACAGGAAGGTGGACTCCTCAAAGACAGGATGTGAATGCACGGTGAGTACACGAACTCGATGGAGCTCCTCCAGAGTCTCCTGGACCTCACAATGTTCATCAGGCACGCAGAAGCAGCAATCGCAGAAATCAACGGATGCATCTTGTAGAGACGACAGGTTCTCTAGTTCGAGACGCTCCATTAGGAGATGCTTTAGGGACTTGATATTCGGACGGGCGACTGTAGCTCTCGACTCCTCAAGGATACCCGGAGCGATATGTCAAGGTCCAGAGTTTCTGGGAAGCATAAATTTACTTCACGCAGGCCTTGACAGTCCAGTACAGCCAAACTCTGGAGCACTTTAAGCGCCCTCTTGTCAACTTTCGTTAGTCACCTTGCAGCTCACCAACTTCAATTCAGTCAAGAAGCAGCTTTGCAGAACAAAACCAGGTAATTCATACTTATATATCCCGCCGTGGGAAAGCCACATGCCGAAAATTCCAAGTCAAGGATCTCAACATTCCTATACAATGCAAATTCGATTCAGTGATTGACCTCAGCTGGCAATCCCCTACTCCTAATTATGATCTGCTCCTCGGGCTTAAAGGACATCAGTTCATTTTTTAGGTCAATCTCAACGGAAGCTCTGCACAAAGCGGCACATGTTTGATCTTGACTTTTTCTACATATATTATCTTACTTCCTCAAGAAGAATTCCGCCATGGATGATAGACATGATCAACGGTCGGGGAATGTTTTTATCATTCTGTAATCCTTTAGTCATTTACATGTCAGCAATTGGATCAAGCCCATTGCATCACCCTTTTTCATTTCATCTCTCATCCAATAATATAAACGACAAAATAATGAATTGACAATACCGTCGACATTATCTTAGAAATTCTTCATATTTAGATATCTTGAAACAACCGAGGCGCTCTCTTATCTCTCATGGTGGAATAGAACGCCAACCTTGAAATTGTAGAAATAAAATAATCAACTTGACTAATTCCTTATAGGGATATAAATACGGAAAACCTTTTGTCCCTTCGGAAGTCTGTTGATCTTATCATGAAAAATCAACAATGGATCATAATACTTGGGTTGGCACAAAATTAGACAAGCAAGATCATATTTTGATAAAAGGAGAGGAGACGGGGCAGAAAATCTAATTCCTCGTCATATGATATTGTACTTATAATTACTGTATAATTATTTAGAAATAGTAAATTATCTGATATAATAATTTGCATAGGAGACATGACCGAAAAAAGAAGAAGATCAGAGTAGGGAAAAACTCAAATCAAGGAAAAGATGAATTTAAGGAAAACTAATGGAGAATTAGCAGTACACTTGACAATAGATCTCAAACTAGAATAAAAAAAAAAAACTGAGGAAATATTCAATTGATTTATTAGTACCACATCAGCCGCTGAGGTGGCATATATTATTTTCACTCATATCCACTAATATATCGAGACATATCCATCAATCCATGTTAGCAGACATGGAATCTAAATAAAAATTTAAAAATCTCTTCATCTCTTTCTTCTTCCTCCTCATCCCATGGCTGCCGGACTGCCGCTCCTCCCCCACCGTCAACACCAGCAGAGTCGCCGGCGCCGTGACCAAGCTGACAACTGCTGCATCCAAGCAAACATGGCCAGCTCCCTTTGTTTTCCCCGTCTCGAGATCTAGCCATCCATGGCCGCGCTTGTCCATGGCCATCGTCGGCATCGTTCAACCACGGTCGAACGCGTTCAGGCGTTAGTCTCTGTCGTTCATCCATGGCCGACCAAAAGCTGACTACAAGGACGATAGATCTTGATATTTGAGCTTTGTCCATGCTCAGAGATAATGACCTCGCCCGTCGCCATGGCCAACCATGAGCCGACTGCATGAAGACGGCTTCTCTGCTTTTTTCCTTGATATTTGAGATCTATCCATGGCCGTCAAGATCTTGACCTCGACCGTCACATTTTTTTTTTAATTTTAATTCTGAAATGTTTATGAACATTTCCAAATACTAAATAGCAAAATACAGAGCAATTAAAAAGTGATCAAACATATAAAATAATGCTTTACTTCTAAAACGTATTAAACTTGTTAACACAAATTATCCTATATAAACTTGTTTATTGTGTCCCTAGGTTAACATATCTTTATGTATCGTATCATGCCGACACTTGACATGATGACATATAATCATGTTGATCATGTCATAAGGCATGTTGTGTTCACCTCTAAACCATTCGACACAACTACTAAACATGCCATGTCGTGTTTGGAGTAGCCATATTCATCTTATGCTTATGTTTCCAACTACACGATTATCGTGATACCACACGAATTGTCAACGTGAAGGCTGCAAGGTAATGATGTATTATTTGGTTTTATCCAAATGTGTTTACGAGTGTGTTTGTTTCATGAAAAATAAATGATTTGAAAAATATTTTTTTTTAAAAAGATTGCTTGTATCGCTCATAAAAATGAATTGATGAAAAATATTTTCATTGTTCATGAGAAAATTTAAGCATAAATTATTGTCAATAATAAAAACATCTCTTATTGAATAATTATTTCAATCGATACAATCAATTATTTAAAAGAAAATAATTTTCAAATCAGTTATTTTTCACGAAACAAACAACACTTACATTTGCCCTTATAGCCAGGATGGCTATTCTCAAGTAAGCTGCCAACTTTAGAAAAGATTACTAGATGGAAATCCTCTCCAAATTCTCCTCTTTATTTGCCATTTATGCAGCAAAATGAATCTCTAGATCATCTCCGTTTTTGAAGGAAATTGTTTCTGCTTGGTGGTATGGACAGATCTCCTTGCAGCTGGGGATAATGAACTTGCATGGTCAAGGCCACTCGAGGTGCTAGTTTCAGGTGCTATTCTTCTCAAGCTTGCTTTGGATGGATGCATCTATCATGTATGGAAAGCTAATAACGAGCTGTTGCATGATCAGATCACTCTTTCCATACATGTTGCTGAACTGGTGTCCTTCGTTGTCAAATGCCACTTTGAAGGCCGCAGGAAATTGAATTAGAAAACGTAACTCTCCTGATGAAATTCAGCTTTAATTTATCCACAAAAAAAAAGTTCTACTAGAGCATCTTTTACTTTAAAAACAGTTGTACCTTAGTTGTCTTCCCTCTTCTTAAGATGAACTTTCGGAAAAGACCAAAGCATTCTCAATCTCACATTTGACGATGGAAATGAATGCAAATGAGGATATACGAAGGAGGGAATTGTATAATTTATGTGTATGAAGAGCATGAGGTATCCATACAAGCTTTATATATGAAAATTTAAGGTAACGAAATATTGTAATGTCAATTATAAAAATGCATTATCAAGGGAGAGGTTTGTACAATCCTAAAATATATGAGAATCAAGGGAGATATAAAAAAACCTTCTAGATATATATCTCTAACATCACCTCGAATGTTCAAAGTCACTTAGAAGAATTCAATTAAAGTTTGTAGAAAGTATCCAAAGAGAACAAAACACCTGAATGGATGTGCCTTAGTGAAAGAAGTTTGATTAATCGATAGTAGAGAATCGGTCCAATAGACTACACAATAACATGTTAACACGGCCGCGTTTGATAATGATTCTATTTCCGAGAATAATTTTTTATTAGGAATGGTTTTATCTGATTCTATTCCCGAGAACAATTTCTTAGCAAAAGAATGCATTTGGTAATTGTTCAAAAATTTCTATTTCCGGGATAGAAATGCAATTGAGAGGATTCTTAAATTTTTTTTGTTTCTTTTAATCTTTTAATATTTTTTTTTTCTCTTCTTCTTGTTCCTCCTTCTTTGTAGCCGGTCGCCGGAGGCTCGCCTGGCCACCAGCGAGGCTCGACCTCCCCGTGCGGTGCGAGGTCGCCCTAGCCCTAGCTTGGTGATGCCAAGCCTCGCCGTGGCTCAGAGTCATCGAGGGCCGGCGAGGTCGCCGGCCATAACTGAGGTCGACAACTGGCCAAAAGGAAGAAGAAGAAAGAGGAAGAGAAGAAGAGAAAAGAAAAAAATAAGAATTGATTTTAAGAATTATTCCGGGAGCAAGAAATGACTTTTTTCTATTTCTTAATTTGTTCCAAGTCTATTCTCGAAAAAAAAAAAAAATAGATTTTTGTTCCCGAAAATAAAAATTTTACTAAACGAATTTCCTTTTTTTTTTTTTTTTTTTCGTTCCGAGAAAACAAAAGAATAAAAACAATTGTTTAGAAAATGATTACCAAACATGGCCTAACACGCCTGTTGACATGGTAGATAATTGTTTTGAGTTTAATGCAAGTAGGTTACTTGATGACAAGATAACGCAGCTACAAACATGGCAGAATCTACAACAACAAGCCGACATGCGGAGGCTATGCAATGATAAGTTATAGTTGTTGATGTTACTGTCGAATGAGACGAACAACGTTGAGAATTAACGTGGAGAGGGATGTCAATAGTATTGACATCTGATTTTGTCAATCCCGTAAACCATCCTTTTTATAAGATATAAAATAAAATGAAATAAATAAATAAGACATACAAATACTAGATATGATGAATTTATTTTAAATTAATTTTTTGACAATAAAAAATTTAAAAATGGTATATTTGTAATAAAGTATCACAAAATAATTTTTTTGATCATAAAAATCTCAAAATGCTACAATTATGATAAATTTATGATATGTTAATTTTGATTAAATTGGATTTATATCATGAAGCACTGTAGATTGATATATTTATGATAAGCAGAGGGTAAAATTCTAAGGGCCTTTTTGGTAACCGACAAAATAGTGCTAATTTATATTCTTTTGTTCCGGAAGTAGATTTGGAACAGAATCGCGTTTGGTAAAATTTTTGTTCTCGAGAACAAATTTCTATTTTTTTGTTCTCGGAAGTAGATTTAGAACGAGAATCAAGAATAAAAAAAAAGTTTATTTTTGTTAAGGGAACAATTCTAGAATCAAGAACCTATTTTCTCTTTTTATTTTCTTTTTTCTTGTTCTTTTTCCATTTTCTTCTTCTTCTTCTCGCTACCACCGCCGTGGTTGCCGTCCGCCACCCATCGCCGGTCGCGGCAATCGATCCAGCCGAGCTCGCCGGCAATCAGTCCGGCGAGCTCGCCGGAGGCTCGCCAGGCTAGGGCGAGGTCCGGCGAGCTTGTTGGAGGCAAGCCCAACCACCGACGAGGCTTGGCCTCGCCAAATCTGGCGAAGCCGAGCCTCGCCAATGGATAGGTGGGCCTCCCTCGGCCCAGCGGCGAGGCTCGCCCGACCGAGTGAGGCTTGCCCGGCCTCGTTGAGGCTTGTCCGGCCTCGCCGAGGCTCGCCCGAGCGCGAGGCCGACCTTGCGGTGGCTCGGCGAGGTCAAAGCCCGCCGGCGGGCCGGACGAGGCCACTCGCCCGGCCATGGCTCAGCCGAGCCTTGCCCAACTACTGACGAGGCTTGGTCAATGAGGACTGGCCTCGCTGAGGGCTGGCGACGCTCGGGTGAGATTGTTGGCCCTCGTCTGAAGAATCATTTACTTGAAGAAGAAGAATAGGAGAAAGGGAAAGAAGAAAAGAACAAAAAAGAAAAAAAAAAGGAAAAAAGTAATAAAATTATTTAAAAATTAAAAGAAAATGATTTAGAGTATAAATTTTGAGTATAATATCAAATGCAATTCTATTATGGGAATTGAAATTTTAGACAGGTTATCAAACAAATTTAAAATGTTTAGAAATTGTTTCCGAAAACATAATAAAAAAATATCATTTTTGATCGGAAATTATTTTTAGGAACGGAAGTGATAACTCTATAAAAATAGAGTTATTTTACCTATTTTAGGAAACAATTAATGCAATATCTATGAGAAAATATTTGGATTTCCTTCGATTATTTGGATTTCCTTCGATTATTTGAATTTTCCTTATTTATGCGTAGAATAATGATATATGGAGAAGATAAGGAAAAAAATCGCAAAACTCAAGAATTTGAATCAGCGAAGAGTGGGAGATAGATATCAAATCAAAATCCTCGATTTACTCCCTGATTTTGTGCATAATTACTTGGAGATAAAAATTTTGGATATCTCCTATAAATAGGAGAGTCAGAGAGAGCAGTTAGGTTTTTTAAGCTAGGTTTTTGTTAGATTGTTTTTTCATTGTTTTGAGAGTTTTTCAAGTATTTTGAAGAGAAGACAAAAGTGGTGACGTAATTCTTGTTCTTTGATTCAAGATGCTGAGTTTAATTTATATTTTTATTTCTTCATCTACTATGTTCTAATTTTCTTTTGTTAGGGCTACGATGTAGCCTAACAATGATGATGTGAATTTCATGATTTTTATGTTTTACAATTGATTTCATTCATGTGAGTTATATATTATTGTCTTAATGCTTTTGAGTGACTGGCCACCATTTGAATGATCTGATGTGCGTGTTTGAGATCGAGAAGTGATAATATGCAATTGCTCATTATAATATATAACCATGAATTAAACGTGGATAGAAATATCTTTGCGTTATTTGTGTAGTTTTCGGTAATAAGGTGATCCAAAAGACTTTGCTATACCTAGAGATATGATAGTAAATAGATCGGAAATTCCACTATCACATGTTTGATATCGTTCTTCAGATCACAACAATCAAATTCATATCTAGTGGTTATGGTGAAATCGGATACTCTAACATATTTATCTGATTGATTTATTGCATTTAGTTTACAAATTTTGTTTTTAATTTATTCTCAATTATATTTTGATCTGTTAGATAAATTTTATAATAATCTATCTTAGTATTTAATTAGTTTATTAATCATCGATCTCCGGGACGATACTTTTTCTCATCATTACGTTATTCTTATTCGACACGTTCACTGCGTTTAGAATTTTACGAACAAGAAGCATTACCAAACCTAAACTGATACATCCGTCAATTCATTCAACTCAGTAATTTGACTGTAAAATTTAACGGGAACTAATTGAAAGTAAATTTATCATAATTGTAATTTGTAATGAATTTGTTATAAGTGCATAGTTCGACGTTTTTCATGATATTAAGCTAGAAAGAAAATAGGAAGCGAAAAAAAGCGGGAGGGGGGCAAAGAAAAAAGCTCTGTCGCCGGCGGCTGCTCTGTTCCGCGTCGGAAGGTCTCCAAGTGACGGATTCCCGGCGACAACCTCAGCAGCGGAGGTGAATATTGCCTCCTTCGCGGCGAGTCTTCTCCCGTACTTCGTCCACGAGCTCTGCGCAGCCGGACTCGATTTCCAGCACATTCTCTCTCCTCGACTGGAAGCGCTTCTTCAAGGCTTCGGGCAAAGCCAAGGTTTCCGTTCGAAATGCCGACGAAGATGGCACTTTCGTGGCGAACCCGTCCAGTAAAAAGCACATGTCTCGTCTCGGACGACCCCTGCAATCGCTCCTTCAGTCTCGCAATCGAGAACAGCTCCATCGATGTTGACTTTGAAGGTAAGGGTCTTTCGGTGGTATCCGATTTCTCGTCGATTGAGTCGTTTCTGAGTAAAGTTTCAAGCTTTGGTTGTTCCCACTTGCAGATATTTCTGAGTGATGTCCTCGCTGAGTCAATTGGGTTTTCTCCGATTCAGGGGTTGCCTTCGGAAGACGAAGTCATTCCTTGTTTTCCAGATAAACCGCAAGAGGGTCGCGGTTTCATCGAAGGTAATTGAGTTGCCTGGCTGAATTACTTGATCTTGTAACCATACCTCAATTCGCGTTATGTTTTGACGGCGAAATTTGGATTTTTTACATCAGGATCTGTCCAAACTGAGTTTACCCAAGAGCAAAGCAGGAATAGATGCTCCATTGTTTCTACTTCTTGATCACAAAAAGGGCATGCTGGCGTAGGTATGATTTTCCGCTCGTAAAGATTCTCTTTTGTGGGAGGTGCATTTTGACATATGCTCCGTAATAAACGTCTTAAGTTTAGGAGGGGTTTTCATGTTCCAAATCTGTTGCCAGAGTTGGTGGCATTGGTGGAAAGATGATGCTGCTTGCATGTTATGTTGTGGGAAGTCCTTTTCTTGGATCAAATTGTAGGCACTTTTCACTGAGAAAGTACCTGATTTTGTAGCCATCCATCTTAGTTTATCCTGTGTAATCTGAGGATTGAGGGGCAAAGTCAGGACTTCATTTACTATTTGTTCATCAAAGAGTCTTCTTAGTTTGTGGACATCCCAACACATCTCCCCTAGAATGATTAATTCAGCAACTGTCTTTGGATCACTCAAGTTTGCTGGTCCCGCTATGATTCCTTTTTTCAGCCATCTATCTTCCCTAAACGGTAAACGATAAAAAGTTGGAGGGGAGAAACGGGGATAACTGCTGCAGCTTTAACTCCAACGAGCATTGGCTCAACGACCTGCGCAGCCACCAAAACCCTTCACACCACCTGAACCATATGAACAGTTAGGGTTTAAGAAACTGAGAAGAAGACACTGCAGCACTAGTTTGATCTTGCCGACCCGGAAGAAGAAGAGAGGAAATGGTGCACAAGATGTGGAAGATAATTCCCAGGCCTTTGATGGAGACGGTCCTCAACAACCATGCTCAGCACCACCGTGTCCCTCAGCCTCTCATCCTCCACGGCCCTAGAGGCATCGGCAAGACAACTCTCATCCTTGAAAGTAATTTGTCATCCTCCGCCTCTCTCTCTCTCTCTCTCTCTCTCTCTCTCTCTCTCTCTCTCGCCCTCTGTGAACTTTCGTCATACAGCTGATGGGCAAAAGTCGTTTATTTCAACATGGGTAGTGCAATATTTGCAATTTGGTTGTCATGTCTTTCTTCAGCTTATGCTGTGATTGATGATGAAAACTGGGATTGATTTGTTTGTGGTTAATGCTTCGTGGTTTCTCTCTTTTGCCAGGACTCCTCAGTGAGTGGAATAAAGGCGTTCATGTCACTGGATATGTGGACTTGGCTCAATCGATTAAGGATCACCATCCGCAACACAATAACTCATTCCCATGGTATTCTTGGTCGAATTGTGATCCACCCAATTTAGTGACTCTCCAGAATCAGCTTGAACAATGCCTCGAATCCATGGCCGAAAAGGGTGTCAAGCTCGGTACCATAACTTCTCAGCAGATATTCACGGCTATGAAAAAATGGCACAGCCTAAACACAGCGCTTCGACGGATTCTTGAGAGCAATGGTGCCTCGAAGACTGTAGTTTCAGAAAAGGTTACTGGTTCTGCATTGTGGAGTCGGGCAGTTTTCGCGCTATCTACTCAATGCAATGCCAAAGAGATTGATGGTAATTTGGGATTGAAGGAGAAGGGAAGGAGTTTGTCAGTCGAGGAGGCTTCTTATTTGCGAGAGGCTATTGTTGCATTGAATCTGGCCAAGGAGGTGATCAAGCTTCAGCATGGATGGAGGAGTGAGGAAATTGCACATCTGAATCAGACTGGAGGGTTTTCAAGGTCTCTAGCGCATTCCTGTACTGATTGGCCATGTTTGCTTTTGGAACTGTTGTCACGAGCTGCTGAATTAGATCATTTTCAGGTATGTGTGAACCTTCACATCCTCTATGATAGTTGTTTTGTGTAATGGTATGAGAGCATTAACTCGGTCTACTTGGTAGTTTGACTATGCACCTAATTTTAACTTTTGATTGTGCTCTTCTCTAACAATTTGCTTGCATTAAATTTGGCAGCCCAAGTTGGTGATAAACAACATAGATGTGCTAAGACATGCTATCTTGACTGATGATTCATCGGTTAGTGCATCAATGTACCATGATAGTCTGATATGGAGAATAATTGCTTTAGGTGCAAATGAGAGATGCCTACCAGTTATACTCGTCACTTCTGATAGGTAATTGGTTCCTCTGTGACTGTTGTTCATATATTTGTCTGCCTATGTCAATAATGATATGATATTTAACTTACATATTTTTCATTTTTTATTTTTGGAAATAGAGTCTGTACAATGCAAGTCACAATGAAGTTCATAATAAGTTTCCTATCACTTGATATTAAAATTTTCAGTTTGATTTTTCTCCTGGTTGAGCATCCTCATTTACATGGTTGAGTACCAATACTATGATTGCCAGCAAAACAATCAGAAGTTCTTCATAACAAGCAACCCTAGAAGTTACGAATTGCATAGGACACATGAATACATGGCAGATTTGGCCTTGTATAATCCTGCCTGCTAGTGCTTCGGATTTTGTAAATGTACTTCCTGATATGCAATACGGTTAATCGAAAAGAAAAGGGTAAGTTTTGGTAATTCGAATCTGCATTCTTCAGACTCCTGTTCCTGTCAGTGGATCCTGTACTTGCACTTTGGCTTCTGGAAGCTGCTTGTGTGCTGTTCTGATACTCACAAGTGCATGAGACAGGGCATGTTAATTCATTGGACTCTATATTGATTAAGATGGGCGCTAATCATTCTTGTCATACGATCCTTTTGATTTTATTCTTTTTGACTCTATTTTAAGTTTAACTGACTTTTCAATTTGTTTATCTATCTTCTATCTTAATTCTGACTTGTAATGTGATGCCTCAGCTACTACTCCTACAGAGCCTTCATAGATTTTGGGTTTCCGGACATATTCATCTCCCGTGAGGTACTCAATGTTAAACATTACTCTCTCTCTCTCTCTCTCATGACTTGATATGAGTCTTATCAAGGGATTCTTTTCGCAATCTCCAGTATTGTGACTAACCCAATGATTTCGACTTCAAATGAAAGATGTGCTAGCTGGCTGGTCTGTTCAATTAGATGAGCCTGGGGCCTTGGCTGTCCTCCTTTGTTTCCCCATGAGGTTGCTGGTTTGCCATTCAGCTTCCAGCAGCATGCCTTGGCTTCTATGTACACCACAAAAGATTATCCCTCCATGTAGGCCTTGAAGCATCCACTTTTCCTCTTTCAACCCACATTTGACAAAATTCCCTTCGACTTTCTTATGCCCGGATTAGAGAGATCGTCTCTTCCAATGAAGGGATTTCTTCCTTTCCAAGTATTTGAATCTGACTTGGTCAAATTCAGAATTAAGACCTGCCAGGAAATCATATACTCGATCCTTTTCAATGAAGGTTTTTAGAGTTGCAGCATCATCCGCACACTTCATCTCAAATACTCGATAATGATCGAGTTCTTGCCATAGATTTTGAAGGGAATTGGCATATTCCGTCACTGTTTTGCTCCCTTGTTTTGTTGCACTTGTCTTTACCTTGATTTCATATACTTGTGCTGCATCTCGAGCCTTTGAATAAGTCCTGCGAATAGAATCCCAAATCTCCTTTGCAGTTTTGAGAAACATACATGTATCGCTTATGGTTGGATCCATTGAATCCCAAAGCCATGACATGATCATTGAATCCGCCTCATCCCATGTGTTAAATGTGGGATCTTCTGGTGTTGGACCTGTTCAAAGATGCGCTGGTAGCACTAGTGAAGATGAAGAAGATGGCTGAGTCTTCCTTTACCCTTCAAATAGGTCTTGACGAATTGTGACCATTTGAGATAATTCTTTTCATTCAGCCTATAAGTTGCTCTCACATTTTGTAGATCTCCGGTCATATGGTTGGTGTTGGCCTCCTCATTTTGACCCGAAGTATCTCCAATCAGTTTTGTTTGAGACATGGATAATTCCAGGCACAAAGAAAGTACTTGGAAAGGAAGAGTAGAAAAACAGATGCAGTAAAGGCTGCAAGTGAATGAGGTTTTAGGGCAAAAATTGGGACAAGTTTAGAAGCGAAGAGAGAAAAATATAGCTAAAGGGATCACAATAATGACAATTGCGATCAGATTGTTAAAGACAAAGACAAACCCAGCAATGAAGGCTGTGTTTGGAAGATTATTGCATCAATGAAGGATGCACTGCAACACTATCCCAGAAAAATGAGCCTAAGGCTCTGATACCATGTAGAATTTAGAGAAAAGAATTGTGATAATACACTATCCCAGAAAAATGAGCCTAAGGCTCGGATACCATGTAGAATTTAGAGAAAAGAATTGTGATAATTCTCTATATTTTTGTACCAGGATTACAAAGCTATTTATAGGACTTCTACAAGCACTAACTAGGAAAAAACAGATCTGTAAAATACGGCTATAATCCCACAAATCAAGGGATACTAATAAATCATTTCCTAACTAATTATTTACAGCTATTTCCTAATAATTAGGACCCAAAAGATCAGGATTGAATATTCCTAATAATCAGATCCTAAAAATCAGGATAATTCAACAAATTCTTTTCACAATCTCCAGTATTGTGACTAACCCAATGATTATGACTTCAAATGAAAGATGTGCTAGCTGAAGCATGAAATAGCAGCAGTGCTCTATGAAAGTTCACTTCACACAACCCACATTTGACAAAAGTTTCCGGTCACATGTCCTGTAAAAATTTGAAAAGTAGTTTGTAAAATCTTTTCAGCAATGAAGATATTCGGCTCAGAGCTTAGTTTACTCACTCTGATTTCTCTGAAAGTGTTATACATATCAATCCTTTTTCCAGCTCTTAAGAATTAGACTTACCACTAGTTGATAAACACTGCACAAAGTGGTTCAAGAGCTGGCACTTTTCCATATATGGCAGTTTGTACATTAAAATCTCTTAATTATAAGTGATTCAACTTTGTTTTGTTTCTACTGTTTATAGACCTTTGGCTGGACTCCGCAAGAAGCTAAAATGCATATGGTGGCAAATTTCTTCAACGATTCAGAGGTGAGAAGTTCTGATTACTATATGGGTAAATGTACTTTATAGATAACTTTTACAGTGATAAATAATGACTCGAGAGAGATCAAAATAAGAATAGCAGATTTGGACAGTAGTTGGTCACTAATTAATTCACATCAATACAGTTTGTTCTAGAATGCACAAGTCGGATATTATCATCATAATTTCTTGTGCCATGGTGTACCATTTTAACAGCTTTTTTTTTTTTTTTTTTTTTTTTTGGTGATAAATGTAGTGGTTGGTGATTTCGGAGGTGCTTGGGTCAAATCCTCGCCATCTCTACGAGCTCTACACACTCATACAAAGCCATTTCTATAATAGGTATGTTTTTTTCCTAAAAGAGCACAAGTATAATCTTTGACTTCCTGCTGTTGTTCACCTTAGAATAGTACATGAGACAGTCTTTGTAATAGCTGTATCCGTTATTTTGTGCTGTAAGCATATCTAGTTCAAGAATCCCTGCAATTTCTCTTAGTTCTTGGAGTTTGTTCTTTGACATGTCTGGCTCATATTTCTTTTTGCTCATCCTCAAACTTAAGCAATGTGCCCTTTGTGCTACTTTTCTTGGTTCTCCATGTGAAGAATGCCCATGTTTGAAACTCCTCGTCGTTTAGGGCAGTTGTTCTTACTACTGGTTCTAGAAGCTATCAAACTTGCTGCATCCAGCAGTGAATTTTATGGGTTAAATCTACCTGTTTCTACGAAGGTTGTCATATCCTACTCTTCTGTGGGCTGAAACATTGATATATTTGCTTTTGTACTAGCTGTTTGCTCCTGCCTCATTTCTCTTCAATGAACCTTTACTTCCAGATTCTCTGTCTTTGCTAAACCATAAAAATCTTGAATCAGTTCACCTGTCAGGAGTGCGAGGGATTGTATATTATCAATTTATAAGGGGGATGTTTGAGTATTTCACACACTTCAAGTTCCATTGACATGTGAAAATCTAATTTATGTTGAATATATATATATCCAAAAGTGGTCATGGCCAATTGTATTAGGCAACCCTTGATTGTCTTTTGATGAAAGAATGCACTGGTGGAAGCTGGGAATGCTTTGGTTTTTCCCTTACGATAAGCTGAGATGTAGCTGGGAGAATTGGAACATGTAAAATAATGTTGAGAAGGGAGTTTTGAGACTGTACAGTCTCTTAAATTGTTGATAATCAAGCGGTCAGCTTGGAATTAATTGCCAGGTGCTTTTAAATGCATGTGCCGGTTATTCTGCTTGATAAGTTCTTGTACCTTCCATTAGATGACTTCTCTGTCATCGTGCATAGATCAGAGGTCAGAAATCACCAGTCACCTTATTCTAAAGTGGCCACCTCGCGAATGGTCATGATCCTGCAAAATAGCTGTATAACTACATAACTTAGAATTTTTGCATGATTTGTAAATTTACAACACCTTAGATAAATCTATCTAGCAGCAGCTCATGCTTTGTAAAGAAAAGATATGGTGGAAGAAGCATATCATGAAATGTAGTTTCCATGTTTGTGCTTTTGATTATTGAACAGTGCCATATCTTTCTATATTGCCATTGCATAATGATTTGTACCTATTACAATAACACAGGATTATAAGTGACAAGAATAGAACATTTGAAGACATTGTGGATGCATATTTGGCATACTTGCAGGTAACTTCTGAATTAGCTGCGTGTTTGCTTCTCTTTTCATCAAATATTTGCCTTTTCCCCTGGTGGAAATTTGTTAGCTACTTAGGATCATTGACCATTGCAGAAAATTGAAGTTCCTTGATTATTCTTATTTTTTACTAAAGACATAATAGCTGTTTGTCAATTGTTTGTAGAATGTCAGACCTCTTACAGATTTTTCAAAAAATTTCCAGTCCCAGTGGAGCCTCCATTGTCCTTTCACACACTTTTATTTGCTTGCAAAAAGCAATAGCATTGCAAATGGTGAAGATGGTAAAATTGGCCAGCTGACTACATAGACTTAGTGATTCTGTTAGGTTGCTGCATTTGTATTGGTTGTACAGGAGAAAGAATTAGTGTTGCGTGTGTGCATAAGTATTTATTTGTGCGCAAACACATATATGGTAGTTCTTCATTAGGGACTATCTAGTAGTCGATAATCACAAAATGTCTCAAGCTTCCTCATTCTCAACAGACTCTGGTGCTGCATTAAATGGTCTCTCGATTTTGTTCAGCACAAGTACCTTCTTGTGCTTTCAAAGAACTAACTATGCATCTTCATCTATGTGATTTGGTGCGGGTATCATGTGCATTCTGGGGTCTATGCATTTTACCACCAATGATGGCAAATTGTACCAAACAGTTTTGCTTTGTAGTTTATACGGGGTGTCTTACTTTCTGAGTGTATTAGAAGTAATGTAAACTAGAGGTATCAGTAGGTATATGAGTGGTATTGCTTCTACCATCTTAAACTGCCTATTTTCTGGTATACTGCATGTCCCGGCACTTTATCCTATATTCTTGTTAGATTACCTCGGTAAATCCTGGAATGGATAAGGCTGTAAAGATACTTCAGAAGTTTGCTGCTGATGTGCAATGTGGACGACTTCCAAAAGATAGACTCCGTTTTGGTGCTCCTTGGAGGCATCCTCCATCTGATGACAACCCTACACTGAACTTGGAATGGGCAAAGCTTCAGCTTTTGGACTTTGTTCAATCCCTTATTAATGGGGAATTTGGGGTACTCTTTCGTTCTGCACTTAGAACAGTATCTTTTTTTCTCGCTTTCATGCATCCTCTCTCAATTATTTTAAAAAAAATGCATCACTATGTAGGTTTTGTCATTGATGTATGAGCAAATTGAATCACATCTATTGCCAGCTTTTCTTGTTTGCCCAGTAAATTTTTCAGTTCTGCAAATGAAAATCACTTTGCATTGGCTGTACAGGTCAATTACTTTGCTGATTGTAGCCTCGAGATCTTTGATGATCCATCTGCCGTGGCATTAATTGAGGTACTTGTATTGTGCTTTCTTTACGAAAGATATCCATCTTCGAGCGCACAACCATTTTCTTGAAATGATTAACAAAATATTTGATTTTTGACTTTACCAAGTTTCATACCACTCTGGATAGCGAGATATTGATGCTTCTTTCAGAAATTTTTTTCTCCGTTCACTTGCTTTAGTATCAAGGATATCTCCAAGTACTTTCTTTGGTTCCGTTCATTTTTTTTTTCCCTTCTTTTTGTAGGTTGGCTTGCTCTATACACAAAGGGATCCTTCTTTCATTCGCCTGTGTCACGTGGTATTCAGCGGTGTCTTGTGAGATGGTATGTGATGCATTTTCTTACGTAAGACTACTAAAGAAGATGAACCTGTTGTGAGTTCTGCATGCTCATTTTGAGTCACAGGCTTGTGCAGGGGCGAATGCAGTTGAGCTTCCGGAGCTCACTCAAGTACCTGTGGCAGCGAGTTTTCCGTGGTCGTAGTTATCGCCATTTGATGTTACAAGAAGGCTATAAGTGACTCCAGTGTACGTCTTAGCGTCCATCCATTCCATGTCATCTTTATACAGTTAATTTGCGCCCAAATATCTTGAAATTTAGCAGGCTGTTTTCCTCTTGGACTGTATCAAAAGTTCATCGATTTCTTTCTAATTTGTAGAAATCAAGAATAACTTCATTTAATGCAAACTGAGGGAGCACTAGTGAAATACAGTCAGTCTGGCATAATATTGTACTGATGCTTTCATGGTTGTGGACCTGTGGTACATGCTTGCAATGTCAACCTGGGTAAATTATGATCATTAAGATAATGTCTAGGGGGAATCTGTGGAAGCTGGGCTAAAATAAGAGTGCACTCTAGACATTTTACCTTGTTTTTGTGAGATTGTGGTTTAAACCAGTAATGAGGCGACCCTTTCTTGGGCAGAAGCAATTTATATCATGGTTGATTTTGCCTAATGAAGTCATTGGCTTACTTCTTTGTAAAACTTCTCAGGAATATATTGCTGGTTCATACTTCTTTGCCTTGGCAATCTCTGACAGTTGCAAAGTAATAAGGAACTTGCTACTATTCTACGATTACACAACACATAATAACGTTGATGACTCCATTTTTAATTAACCTACTTTCAAAGGAATTTCTGGGTTGCGGTCTAAAATTTTGGTTTGGTTGCTGCAACTCCATGTGTCTGCTTCATTATGTGCAGGGAAACAGAACAGCATGCTGAGAATGATCCCTTTGCTACTGACACATTGGTAAGAGTTCTCTTCTCATCCAGGATAACCATGTCAGAATTTTGGTTGTGAATGCACTCATGCTTGGTCAAAGTATTATATTTCATCGGTAAATGAAGATCTCTGCACTTCCAAGCAAACTTGAGTTCGTCTGATGGGAATCGATTTCTCCATTCCTGTGCAAGTCCATTCATGCTATTCCATTCCTGGCCAGGCGAGGGCCCTGAGCAAGGTCACTGCCCTCGCCTATCTAGATCCAGCGAGGGGGTCATGGCCCTCGCCTAGGGCTGGTGAGGGTTGGCCAGCCCTCGCTTGTGGCCAGTGAGGGCCGCTGGCCCTCAATTGTGGCCGGTGAGGGTCAGCTGGCAACCCTTGCCGGCCCTAACCCCAACACCCCCCCCCAAAAAAAAAAAAAAGAAAAAGAAAAAGCAAAAAAAAAATTCAAAAAATTATTAAAAAGAGCTACATCAGCACCGGCCGGCCACGTCGGACAATTTCTGGCCAAAATTGGCGAGATGGACTTAATTGCAAGAAATGAAAAAGTTTAGGATTGAATTGTCAAAATTGAAAGGTTTAGGACTGAATTGGTAAAAGTGCAATAGGTTTAGGACTTTTTGGATAATTTTCCCTTTGCTGCTAGGTATGTCATTTGAGAGATGCTTCTCAGTTTATACTAGCAATCCAAAGAATTAGCACAATCTCAAGGCCTAGATAATGATCATGCTATATAAATTTGACACCCTGGCTAGAATAATGTCAACAATCAAGAAGCCACGCCTATGCGTATTTAGCAAAAGGAGTTTGCAAAGGAGCCACATCTGTATGGATGAGACCATGAAAAGAACACAGAGCAAAGCCATGCTTTCTGGCATTTGCTTGATGGAGCTTACCCACTCTGTGCTGCCACAGAGTAGGAGGAAAAGAAGAGAGAGAGAAAGGCGACAGAGGCCCCTTGACTCAAAGGGTTTATTGGTGAATCTTTTTCTGTTGAGATGTTTTGAAGTGTCTCAATAAGTTCTTGGATCAACAGCGACGATAGATGCTTCAGTTGTAAAAGTAACAAGGTATAAATGAGTACACGAAGGTCGACTCCCCTAACTGGATGTTGATGCATTGTGAGTACTCGGACTCCATGGAGTTCCTCCAGAATCTTTTGGACCTCACAATGTTCATCAGGCACACAGAAGCGACAATCACAGAAATCAACGGTTGTATCTCGTAGAGACGAGAGGTTCTCTCTAGTTCCAGATGCTCTAACCATTAGGAGATGCTTAGTGACTTGATATTTGGACAGGCGACTGTGGCTCTCGACTCCTCAAGAATACGTGGAGTTATTTGTCGAACTCCTGAGTTTCTCTGGGAAGCACAAATTTACATCTCGCAGGCGTAACAATCCAGTACAGCCAATATCTGGAGCACCCGGCACCGTCTAAAAAGTTCGTTGATCAGATCGCCATTCAACGTGGTTTCCTTTAGACACAGCACTGTAGGCGCCCTCTTGTCAATTTTTGTAGTCACCTTGCAGCTCTCCAAGTTCAATTCAGTCAAGAAGCGACTTTGCAGAACAAAACCAAGGCAGTTCATACTTATATCCTGCCGTGTGAAAGCCGCAAGGCAGAAATTCCAAATCAAGGATCTCACATCCAGCGATTGATCTCAGCTGCCAATCCTCCGGTCCTAACCATGATCTACTGCTTCTGGGGCTCGAGGGACATCGGTTCATTTTTGAGGTCTATCTTAACGAAAGCACCGCACAATGTAGTACGTGTTCGATGTTGACTTTTGTATATTCTTTATCTTACTTCCTGAAGAAGAATTCTGCCGTGGATGATAGACACAATCAACGGTCAGGAAATGTTTTTTCAATCATTCTGTAATCATATCAGCTGTCGGATCAAGCCAATTACATCACCCTCTTTTATTTCATCTCTCATCCAGCTATTTAAACCACGTCATAACGATACCATCGACACCAATTAGGCTCTGAAATTGTAGAAACGGAATAATCAACTAAGTTTTTTTCTTCGGAAGCCTACTAATCTTATCAAATGAAAAATAAACAATGGAACATGATGCTTGGTCTAGCACGAAATTAGACAAGAAGGGTCACATTTTGATAAGTGGAGGGGAGACGGCCGGAAAAACTAATTCCTCGTTACATCATGCTGTACTTTTAATTACTGTATAATTATTTAGAAATAGTAAATTATCTGATATAATAATGTGCATAGGAGACATGACAAGAGAAAGAGATCAGAGTATGGAAAAATCCAGATCAGGGAAAAGATGAATTTAAGGGAAACTAATGGAGAATTAACAGGACAGTCGACAATGGATCTCAAACTAGAATAACAAAAAACCGAGTGTCTCTCGGTACAGAAGAACAGCGTAGCTGAAACATAGTCATCTGTCGAGGAAAAACCAAGAACAGCCGCTCGGCGCTATTGCTGCTTCCCCCGCAGCACTCGACCCCATAATTTGTCGATGCGAGATCGCCAAACTTTCCTGCAGATCTCTCCTTCATTCGTCGCCAGTCCCCCCGATCTGCATCGCATTCTCGGCCCCCGCCGCCCGCAAAAGCGATTGCTCTTCGTCTTCCCTCGTAGCCTTGAGCGGAATTCGGAGGAGCAATGAGGCGAAGGGCCGCGGATTTCCGGCGGCCCCCGAGGCGGCGGTGGCCCAACGTGGTGTGGTGGACATTGTGCGGCATTCTCGTCTTGCTCTTCATCGTGATCCTGAGCAAGGACAGTCAAATCGAATCCAGGCCTTCCATGTCCAAGGTAAAATTTTGGAGACCACCCTTCCCTTTTCTCTTCCGAAATCGAACTGGGTCGGTTGATTTTGCCTAGTTGGTTGTTTCGAGAGGACTGGAATTAGATGTTGCCTTCTATCTTTTTTTTCACTGTGCGGTCGAATGTTATTGCTTGGGCTGGCTATGAAAACTGCCGACAGCACAATTTTTGTCAATCTCTTTATTTCACTGACGATATTGTGAAGACTGGTCTCTGAGTTGTGTTTTTGCGCCATTGCCGACATTCAGTCTGAATCTGCATTGCACTTGTTTTGGGAAAAGAAACGAAGAAAATGTACGTCTTCATGCCATCGAGTTCCGACGTTGCGATTTTGTTATTGATATGTTTGGAAATCGCTTTACATAGTTCATATGTTAGTTGGAAATTTGAGGTCTTCTCAACCTTGGAATTGGGAAGTGTTGAAAGGACTAATTGAAATCTGCGATCAGGTACTTGGGATATACAATAAAGGTAGTTGCTGTTGGGAGAGAGTCTCTTTAGTCAGCTTGTAAAGCATTGATTTATTGAATTGGGAAAAATGGTAGCAGCACTAGTGGAAACTTATGTTTTCAATGCTGACTAAGAGGTTCTCGAATAAGCAATTCAATGGAAAGACTGGAAATTGAGAAGCAAATGATATAACACTGATATGACCACATAGTTCAGTGATTTATTCATAGGAGGGAAGGTGATTATCTAGATAATAGACCTTGGGGAGACCTGACAGAACAATTTGGTGTATGGGTTAAATCTTGCAGGAATTTAGTTAGATATCTTGTGACTTAACTTTTCTGGGTAATAGACTGCTCAGTCTCTCCCTAAGAAGATGGCATACATGGAGAACCGGACACTATAATTGTTTGAAGCTTAATGATTATGGATATCATGGTTTGATGTCTTATGAGGACTAATCTGTCTGGCTGTACTCTTTTTGCTCTTATTTCTTTTGAGGTCTTGTCTATGTTCTAACAGGACGAATATGATGATTGTGCAAGGGGAAATTCATACCCGCCAAGTTCAAGTATTGTGAATCAGATCCATCATTCCTCTAAAAAAACCCAAATGAGCATTCCTTTTGTTCTAGAGGATAAGTTTGATTTTCCATTTTTTGAATTAGCTGAATTATATCTCATTTGTAGTGGATGACTCTGTTGCCGTAGGTCATAACAATGTCGATTTCTTTCATTAAAGCTGATGTAAGAATAGAATAAAGAGGAAAAGATGTTTGCCTGCAATGCGCATGCAATGATGTTTTCTCTTAGTGACTTGCAATTGAGGAACTTCGACTGCATATGTTGAAGATCCACTGAAAATGGTTATATACTGTTTTCTTTTTTCTGTCAGCACCGTTTTGAGATATAAGTACTGATGTAATGACTCAGCTATGACTAGATGTGGCCAATACTATTGCAAGTAGGAGTTTAGGATGGAGGATTTGGTGTGTATGTAGTCCATGTAATATGTTACACATGCAGATCAGCTTGTGTAGTGCATTTCTACTTAATATTCTGTGCACGGACCTTACCATTTTGAAACATTGTAGTTTGTGACCATCGGTAAGGAGATCTAGTTCCTACCATGAAAAATAGATAATCTTCTTACTTTGGAATGACGCTAAAACTTTTGATTGTGTTTTCTTTTTCAATGCAATTAATTTTCGGCATGCAGTATATTGTGAGTGAGACTCTGAATTGTTCTTTTATTTGGATAGTTAAACCGTTAACCTGCTTGTTTGTGCTATGGCAGTGATTGAGGTTTTCTTTACTCATCTGCTCCTTCTATTATCAGCTTGTCTCTGATATTTAAGATAGAACTCTTCATGTTTCTTCTCCTCTGTTGCAGAGATATTACCAGCGTGATAAAATCATGGAAGGCCTTAACATTACTGATGAAATGTTGAGCCCTAACTCCGTCACAAGACAAATCAGTGATCAGATATCTCTGGCAAAAGCTTTTGTAGTGATTGCAAAAGAAAGCAACAATCTACAGTTTGCTTGGGAATTGAGTGCTCAGATTCGTAATTCACAGGTCCTCCTCTCTAATGCTGCAACTAGACGAACTCCCCTGACAGTTAAAGAATCAGAAACTTCAATCCGTGATATGGCATTGTTGCTTTTCCAAGCCCAACAACTTCACTATGATAGTGCAACCATGATCATGAGACTTAAAGCTAGAATCCAAGCTCTTGAAGAACAGATGGGTTCAGTAAATGAGAAGAGCTCAAAGTATGGCCAGATCGCTGCAGAAGAAATACCAAAAAGTTTATACTGCCTGGGAGTTAGGTTAACAACCGAATGGTTCAAAATACCAAACTTACAGAAGCTCGATGAAGGACGTAAGATGGATGCAAAACTTACGGATAGCAATCTCTTCCATTTCTGCGTGTTTTCTGACAATATCCTTGCAACTTCAGTTGTGGTGAACTCAACTTCTGTAAATTCGAAAAATCCTAATAAGGTTGTCTTCCATCTGGTGACCGATGAGATAAATTATGCACCAATGAAGGCATGGTTCAATATGAATGATTTTCGAGGAGTCACTGTTGATGTCCAAAAATTTGAAGACTTCAGCTGGTTAAATGCTTCTTACGTTCCTGTTCTAAAGCAGCTTCAGGACTCTGAAACTCAAAGCTATTACTTCTCTGGCAGTAATGATGGGAGCAAGACGCCCATCAAGTTTCGGAACCCTAAGTACCTATCCATGCTTAACCATTTAAGGTTCTATATCCCAGAAGTATTTCCTGCACTGAACAAAGTCGTTTTTCTGGATGACGATGTCGTGGTGCAGAAAGATCTGTCTGGACTTTTCTCCATCAATTTGAATGGCAATGTCAATGGAGCTGTAGAAACATGCATGGAAACTTTTCATCGATACCATAAGTATTTGAATTACTCCCACCCTCTCATACGAGAGAACTTTGATCCCGATGCGTGCGGATGGGCATTTGGTATGAATGTGTTTGATTTGGTGGAATGGAGGCGGAGGAACGTTACAGGTATCTACCATTACTGGCAGGAAAACAACGTGGATCGGACATTGTGGAAACTCGGGACTCTCCCACCCGGGTTGTTAACTTTCTATGGGCTTACCGAGCCCTTGGATCCCTCGTGGCACGTGTTGGGGCTCGGCTATACAAATGTGAATCCTCAGTTAATAGAGAAGGGGGCTGTCCTGCACTATAATGGCAACTCAAAGCCGTGGTTGAAGATTGGGATGGAAAAATACAAGCCTCTTTGGGAAAAGTATGTTGATTACACTCACCCTATATTACAACAGTGCAATTTTCACTGATTGTCGACGATTTCTTCCATCAAGCAACGAGGCTTTTCAGTGACAGAGTAAGGTTGAATATTCTATCAACATTAGCATTTTAGCATGGCTGATGGTAGTTGTATCATGGCTCAGATTTATAGTTTTTGCTTTCATTGTAGATCAATCTACATATTCTGTATGACCACGCGAAGGCTTAGTTTTTGTATGTTTACAAGGCAGATTGAGCTGTAAACAGTAAGTACAGGCCTGTTAGCTTTCATTCTTTTAATTGCTGTCTACTTCCCTTGTACCATGTTTATTCTGTTTAAGTTCAGCATATTGTATTTAGAGATATCAAAACTTTCGACCAATTTGCTGATCGAAGTGTATTCACCCTACCAAATTGCAGTGAGCCTGTATAAGGCAAAGGTTGATGACTTTCTACTGTGTCATTCTATTTTTTTTTCCTCCTAAGTTTATCTGAATGAAGGTGTTTAGAGCGAACAAATTAGGCATCGAATTAGGGCTATGAGCATCACTATGAGCATTGCAAGACGTAGTTTTTCATGCCCGAATCCCTGACTGAGACTGTTGAACAACAGATCGAGTTGCCCTTTATGCTCATTATCTGCATCGACAGCTTTACAAGGTTTCACTCGAGAATGAATCGTGCATAAGTTTCTCCTCTGCTCTGCTTGCTGTATTCGATTTCGTTCAAGTTGGCGAGTTACTGTTGCCTTTCTATACTCCATGGAGGCTCATGGCAGATTGTGGGTCTGAGCCTCTGAGACTTTTCTTCTGACTTGAAAAAAGAAAGAAATCTGCGGAGTCGAAAGAATCATAATTTGGCAAATCCGAAACACAAGGAGTGATTTTTAAGCAACAACTAACCATGTATAACTTTCAGCTACCGGCGCCATTTGTCCTGGACTCTCTCCAACAACCTCAGTGTCTTCCAAGGTTGGGAACCTGAACAGTCGAGCCATGCCGGGCCACGTGGCGGCACAGGGCGCCACTTAGAAAAGACATGCCGGCGCAACTCCATCAAGGACAAACCACTTCGTTTCCTCCTCCTGTTCCTGGTAGCACCCTCGACCGTCCCACAACTTCCGCCTCTCATTCAACGGCTAACGCCAAAACTACGCCTGCTTCTCTCGTGTGGCGAATGAACATGGAGGGAATCCAAACTGCCCCTGCTTCATAAGCCATTTTCTATTATAGAAATCCTTCCCAATGAAATCTCGCCGGCCGTATCTATTTTATCTACTTTGCCGCCACTTTCAAATGTTTGTTTTTTTTGTCACTAACCGTCCTCACTGCTCGCCAAAGAAGCCCTCATATCTCCATCAATCTCTCCCCTTGCCATCTCTCTCTCTCTCTCTCTCTCATGCCCAAGCAAGTAAAAGCATGAAGAATGACAAGGAGATCACAGCTTCAGATCAACCCATCAAGCCTCGACGCAACAAGTCCCGCGAAGTGAGCTCGCGCTACCTCTCCCCGACGTCAACTACCACTCATGACAGCGGGATCCCGTCGCCGACCCAAGGCTCGTCGCCAATGCGGCATAAGCCCAGCGTGAGCTCCCAGGATTCTCGGAAGCATTGGAGCCTCGAGGAGTTGGGCTTCGCGAGAGGGTCGCTGTGGCCTTCGGCGACTGCGATCTCGTCTCCTTCGCGGTCCTCAAGCAAGAAACTGGACAGTCTTGCGGATCACCTCGGGAACGACAGGTTGAATGATCATTTGGACCGCAAAGGTGGAAATAAGGTTGCGAGTGCTGAGAATTCTGCGCATTTGACCAGGCAGAGGAGTGGCACCAAGATCAGTAGAATCGAGAATGTGAAGGGGAGCAGTAAAGAGAACCACAGGCCGGTTCTCGGCGGTTCCATGAGGTACACCGGTAAATTATTGTTTCCTGGCAGAAAATCGTCATCTTCGAACAAGGGGTTGGATAGTCCTGCCCCAACAATCCCTGGAAGATTCTCTGTTGATGAAAATGCTCTTTACAATAAATCTTCCAGAAGGAAATCTGATTCTTTCACGGACCACACTCTTGAATCCGAATCCGAATGCAGCGATGTATCCTCTTCAGCATCCAATTTATCATCCACGACAACAATGGGGAAAGCTGGTATAGAGGTTTCTTCCAGGTACATGAATGATGTAACAGGAAGGTCCAGCAGGCGGACTTCAGATTCGAATGTTCAGCATCCTCTGTCGTTTGATGAAACCATTTGGTCAAACAAGTTTACAGTAAAAGGTGCGATCAAGAGGGCTGGTTCACTCACTGGGTACCGAAGTGCGACCTCGCAATGGGCTCTGTCACCCGGCAGGTCAGGTTCATCTCCAGTGTCTGTAGAAAATAAAGAGAGGCCATTGTCTTTTTCGAGCTTGAAGCCACCGTCTAGTCCCCCAAGGCATAATGGTGTGGAGAAGTTGCTTAATATGGGACTTGACTTGTTCAAGAGCAAGAAACCCTCATCTCATTCATCTCCTCTGGGTCCTGCTGGTGTGGAACATGCTCATCAACTTCGTCTGCTTCATAATCGGTTGATACAATGGCAGTATGTGAATGCTAAAGCCAATGCTGCGAACTCAAAGATCACTAGCCAGGCCGAGGTATGTGGGTTACTCAAAACCAAATTTCTGTGAATTCATGAAAGTCTCGAGGTCAAAGCTGCATATTGTTAATTCATTCCAACAATAAGACTTTTGAGATTACATTAATCATGCTGACGATGAGGAGATTAACTGGGGAATCTTCCTCAAGCATGCGGGTTTTAAGCATAACACGTTCTTCCATGATTAATATTTAGAGAGCTGAAGTATACATACGTCTGCAGCATCTGCATACGCATAAGGATTGAGACATGGATAGTATTTTCTTAGTTGATTATAAATATGAAGTTAGGAGTACACATGTCAATCTCATGGCTGGACCAATAGAGATGTGAAAGTCTTGTACTGATTTATTGCTAATTTCCTGTCCTTTCAGAGAAATTTAGCATGTGCTTGGAGCAGCCTCACAAAACTGCAACATTCTGTGCTCCAGAAGAAATTACAGATGGAGAAAGAAAAGTTCCAAATGAAGCTGAACCTGATACTCTATTCCCAAGTCAGTATGGAATCTTGTAGTAATCTCACGCAAAAGTTCGCGATAGGACCGTTTTACTATTCATCTATCTGAATTAAGCCAGTCTGACTGAAATATATATCACTTTTTGTAGATTAGACCACTGGAAACTTGGGGAGACATGGAAAGGCAACACTCGCTAGCAATTTCCAAGACAACTGAGTCCTTGCAATCTATTGTCTGCAGATTACCGCTTATAGAAGGTGTAGAGGTATGATGATCATCTTCAACTAGATGCTTTGTAAAACGCATGCATATCTCTAGAGGTAGGCCTAAATGGAGACTAATTTTGTACAGGTCGAGCCACAATCTACTTCGTTCGCACTTCGACATGCTTTGGATCTCACGACGTCTATCAAGTCAGCAATAACTGATATCTCCCCATTGGTGAGAACCAACTACTAAAGTCAAACTCCTCATCAGTTGCTTTTGTTTGGTCTACCGCAATCTGAGATTTCAGGTCCTTACAGGGAGATGGCACTGTTTCGTTGCTCTCGGAGTTGGCGAATGTGGTTGGGCAAGAAAAGCTGCTCTTGGAGGAGTGCCTGGAGTATCTTAGGACCGTATCCACGCTAGAGGTGAAAGCTTTAGTCTCTGATTCCATGGAAGTGTTTAATACCTTCAGACAATATGTCACACGTTTGCTGCGGTTTCTTAGAGAAAAATTGACTACTGAACCTGAGTATTCACATTGAATATGTGCATAATGAGCCATATCATGCGAAGTCTTTCGCTGCATTCTCATCTGAATCGCATATACTTAAACCAGAGCATTGGTAAACTTGGATAGTAATGCTTGTTGCTAGTCAGGTTAAACATTTTCTCAAGTAGAACAATTTGACTCTGTACTGCGCACAACCATGTTAATGCGGAGAAATTGAATTTGTAGTTCTGTCGAAGCTAGCAGTTGCTGTAACTGCAGAAACCTTTTTGTTAGCTGCTCATAAGTAAAGGTCTAGTTAGATAAATCTTGTCATGAA
Organism: Eucalyptus curtisii; assembly: GCA_017140595.1. Classification (NCBI taxonomy): domain Eukaryota; kingdom Viridiplantae; phylum Streptophyta; class Magnoliopsida; order Myrtales; family Myrtaceae; genus Eucalyptus; species Eucalyptus curtisii. The sequence goes on from CM029494.1 coordinate 19,289,806, forward strand.
TATGCATCGCACATGGTTATAACTTCTGATTTGTGGTTTCGCAGATCCAAGAGAGGAGTTTAACATGTAGCATGATTCAAATGAATCTATGGCGGCAGCAGCAGCAGCAGCAGCAGCAGGAGGAACAAGTACAACCACAACGACAACAAAAATGTCAATAGGTGGCTTCCGTCGAGGGTCGAGATGAAGATCTAGCAGTTGGACTGACGTGTTAGATGCCGAGACAATTCAATTCGCTGCTTGCTCAAAGCAGTAGGACTTAGGAAAACTGGGTTCACCTATTCATTTAACAGGTTGAACTAAGAAATGTGTCAACTAAGGCTCAAAATGCGAACAAATGCGACGCCACTTGTGTCTCCTGACATTTTGGACGATCGAATTTGAGACTGGAAATGATTCTGCTGTATCAGTTCAATAACCAGCATGACCTGAGATAACTGCATTTTCATTTCATCGAAGTCGTCGCGAAGGATAATTCCAGCAACATGTCGCCAGACAATTGACGCGATTTGGAAGTCCCGCAACGTTCAAACTCATGCCAGAAAAATCCAACGCAATCACTCGATCTTGATTTTTGATCGAAACAGTTGAACGTGGATACAGCATTTCGAAACATGATTAATAAGTGTGTTCCTTTTTCAGATTTAATTAGTGGATCACTAGTGTGTTCGTTTTCCACAAATTTATAAGGAATAATGAAAAGTTTCACGTGTACCTTTAGAATAATAAGACAAAATGTGATGTGCATGCATAACATAACAATGCAATAATTGAAGTCTTCTCTTGCGTGGAGATCCACCGAAATTGATTTAATGGGTCATACTTATCCGAAATAGATCTTAATTATAAAACAGAAGTCTATAAAAATAAAAATATTAACTCAACTAAGCCCCACGATCTTGCTCTTAGTCCTATTGAAAACAAACTCCCTTAGGTCATTTGTTTATAGGCACTATATGTTCTTTATATACATGTGTTCTCCCCCATTCATAATGATCTTTTGGATAGGCATGAGCAAGATAGATCGACCAAATCGGAAACCACCCAGACCAAACTAAACTCGATTCCCAGGAGTGCCAATCCAGTTCTCAATTCCTAAAAGTGGAGCTAGTATTCGAACGGGTGATTCGGTTCTTGATTCCAAAGAGGCGATCTGATTGTTTTTTATTTATTTATTATTACTTTTTGAACTTCTCAAACACACCTCATCTCCTCTTTCGATTTTGCCCTTTTTTGGGTCTCCTTCACCTGTCATGGAGTTCAAGGCATTCTCTCATTTGAACTCAACTGGTTCCACTCGTCAGGTTTTGTCCCAGCTTATTGCTCACTTATGACCCCTCGTTCATCGAATTTACCGTTTCTAATCCGACTCATGCATGAGAATTGTGTTAAAATACTTTGTACTATTTATCTCCAATTTATATGTTTTTGAGATATATATATATACACGCCTTTCGACTAAAATTAAAAAATGGGACATTGATGCATCGGTCGGTAATACCAAAATCGGTTTAAGGCTCGTGGGAACAGATTCCTTTTTGCTTTTATCTGGTTTAGGTGAGCTCTCTCTGTTAATCGCTTTCGCGTGAAGTGTCCAAAGCGTCCCATCTCTTTCGTCCCCATCTTTTGATGTCTTGTCCCTTTCCCTTTGGTCGCCTCATCTCCGCTCGTCGTGTTCTCCTCGTTTGGAGCCAAGCATGACAACTCATCCAACAGCTCGAGATCGCATCGGCAGATTAACGTTTTGCTCTAGACATGCTTGCGGCAGTCTCGCTCAATCTGACCCGTTATAGTGAAATGGCACGCACTCGTTCATTCGAAACGCTGTGTTCTTAGCATACCATCTGTTTCTGTGGGCGCGGGAGTGATCAGCAGTCATAGGAAACAGAGCAAATTGATCCGTAGAAGGGTAGGCATATAGACGTGTAAAGCTTGAGCTTTGAATGGCGGAAAAGATCCATTGTCCGCACGCGAGTGTTGCGAATTTACAGTGATGCGATGGGTGTTGGGTTCTCTCGCGCTTTCCCCTTCACAGTTTTACATTTTTACGCTTGATTGTCTTTCTGATTACTTTCGAACTAAATACAGTAACAGTTGCAGAAGCATATAAAAGCCCAAAAAAGGAAGGGGTCGACAAGTTTTAATGCTCTGACGCATTTTCCTCTCTCTCTCTCTCTCTCTCTCTCTCTCTCTCTCTGTCTTGTGCATGCTTGGATTATCCACCGCTTTCAAAGCAAGCAATGCGGAGAAGATCAGAAGGTGACCTCGCCGCTTCCAACGATGGCTGCAAGGTACTCTCTCTCTCTCTCTCTCTCTCTCTCTCTCTCTCTCTCTCTCTGTTTGTGTGCTTTTAGAGGCAAGTTTTGTTCTTGAAATGGGAGGCTTCTGGTTCCATGGAAAAATCTTCTGCTGCTTCTGTTTCTACTTTCTGCTATAGAAGTACATTAAAAGGGTCAATTCTCTTCTTCTTCTCCTCCTCCTCCTCCTCCTTTTTCGCGAAACTCAAGTCGCTTCGAGCGAACCGATCACAGAGCGCGAAGCTCTGTTCTTCAGACGCTTTTCTTCCCCGACGACAAAATCCTCTGTACCATGCGAAAGCCTGAATGAACGAGCAAAAATAAACTAATGAAGAAAAAATATGGTAAAGCAAATACTGAAATGCTTCAAGGAATCATTCTGCTGAAACTAATCTCACTTCAAGAGAGCAGAGGCGAAGATGGAGACCCACAAAAGAGTTCACGTGTCAAAAATACAATAAAAGCAGACGAGGGACAGCCTCACACCTGTTTGGTGGCTGCCTCTCTAACGTGTCGGTCGTGGAGATATCATGATTTCAGGGTTAAAATCTTATCCACTGTTCGAGCTTCATCTCTTCGGAAAAATCAAGAAAATCCCAGTTATTTTGCTGGATGGGGCGTTACCTTCTATCTGGGTTTTTAAAGTATTTATGTGAGATCACTTCCAGATAATATTGAAAGGATTTCAAAGACGAACAATACCTCCACAGTTTATTACATTTTAAGGAGTCGACGTCGTGTGACAAATAACCCGGAAAGTTGACTTAAATTTTATGTCTTTTTGTATTCATTTTCCTGAGATTATCTCTCTGTACATTCGACTTAATTAAGATTCTCATACGCAAGGGACATTGCTCGGAAACTTTCTTCCCATTTTGGACGAAGGAGGTCGAAAACCAGGACTGCAAAGAACTTAAGCTCAGTTAAAATTGACTCTGTTTTAATTTCTTTTATATAAGATGTCATAGTCTTTATTGTCAATGGACGTAATTTTAACAATCTTTTCACATACAGTGCACTAGATGTGAGGCGTGTACTTTTAAATCGTATGAATTAGCTCCATGATCTTCGTTCACTTATTTACTTAAATAAATAAAGAAACAACTTTTATTCTGTTATTTTGCTTGCCTTCGTCAAGGAGAACAAGAAGATCAGCAGCACCAGCATGCTTCTGTGCTGCAAGCTCTTCATATCCGAATCAAGAAACTGCGCTGTGCTCGACTCTATCGAACGGGCAGCCCGCCTCGACCCAGAGACCATCATTGTGAATAAGTTTGAGGATCGGGCTTACAACCGTGTCCGGTACACTCTGGTGTCCTATGTCGTCCATGACTGCACAGGCCAGGCCGTGTACAGCCCTTTGCAACAAACCGTCATGGCCATGGCCGAAGCGGCATTTGAGGCAATAAACTTGGAACTGCACTCGGGAGCCCACCCTCGGCTAGGGGTGGTGGACGACATCGTCTTCCATCCGCTCGCCCGAGCTTCTCTTGATGAAGCAGCTTGGCTTGCCAAAGCTGTGGCTGCTGACATTGGCCTCAAACTCCAAGGTTTGGTTCCTCTAGCATTTATACGCATTTGACTTGTATTTAGTCTATCAACGGTGGACTATACCATGCTTGATACATCAGTTTAGCCGCCGGATATTCTCATGGAATGTTCAAAACTGGGAGGGCTTCCATCAACATACCTAATAAATTCTAATCCATATAAAAAGGCACAAAGAGATAGTAATGGTGTGAAGATAAAGCATGAACAAATAGCATCCCTAACACTGCAATTCCATGTTTGGAGTCACCTGTATAACACAGTAAAATTATTTCTGGGGCACCAACTTAAAACTTGTCTCTTCCATCTCATCCCTAAAAAGAATCTGCTTATAATTTTTCCACTTATTTCAGTATAATTATATTATAGGTCATATGACTCGTTTCTTCTGAGCATGGAAAGACAACGAATCCTTCAATCTCTAGGTCACTGTCCTTTCCCTGGTTACTTACTCTCTTTCACAATTCCAGTGCCAGTGTTCCTGTATGCTGCTGCGCACCCAACTGGAAAGGCACTAGACACCATCAGGCGGGAGCTTGGCTACTTCCGGCCCAATTTCATGGGCAACCAATGGGCAGGATGGACGATGCCCGAAGTCCTCCCTGAAAGGCCAGATGAGGGCCCGACGCATGTATCTCGAATGAGAGGCATCACCATGATTGGGGCCCGGCCGTGGGTTGCCCTGTACAATGTCCCCATCCTGTCAACTGATGTGTCAGCCACCCGGCGAATAGCCCGTATGGTGAGCGCTCGGGGAGGAGGGTTACCGACGGTGCAAACGCTGGGCTTGGTTCACGGCGAAGATGCGACCGAGATTGCTTGCATGCTGCTGGAGCCCAACCAGATTGGAGCAGACCGGGTCCAGAACCGAGTCGAAATGCTAGCAGCCCAGGAAGGACTGGATGTGGAGAGAGGATATTTTACCGACTTCTCACCAGAAATGATAATAGAAAAGTATGTGAAATTAGTGTCTTCCAGGGAAGACTAAGCCATGATGGGCTTCCGGTGATATCAACATTATCTGCATATTATGCTCACAATGGTGGGACTGTGAATTTTATGACTCTGATGACAGTAATCACTTTTGACCACGAGTATCTTTTGAAGCAACTAAAGCCAATACCAGAAGAGGATATCTTCATAAACCGACGCGTTGATAAAAGAGAAAGCAGTTAGCTAAGACCACTTGAAAATCATAAGAGCATACCACAATCAAAAAGCTACATTGAGTTTCATTATGATGAACTAAGTTGTAATGATTACATCAACTGTAAGATCTACAAACGCAAAAATTTACACTTGAGGTTGCGTAAGATCCTACTCACCATTTAAGAGCACTGCTTGCTCCGGAATCCTTCAGACAAAAGTTCCTGAAGCAACTCCAGCAATCTCTCAGCTCCAGGTCCTGGCTTAAATACTGACTCGTCACCCCGCAAAGAGCAAGGGTCGGCCTCACCATCTGAGTTGCCAATGCACCACCCTCCAGGTGTGAACCGGCCTTTTTTCCTACCTAAAAGCTCGCTGTCAATCAAACCCAAGACTGGATCGTCTTTCTGGAACTTTCTCGCAAACGGTGCATTGCTTTTAATCATTTTATTGAAATGCCTGAGGGAGAGATCAAGAGGATGCTGCCCTGGTGGCTCAGCCCAAGCAATGTAGTGAAGGTCGTGGCTTATAGCAGTCTTGCGGTACTCTTTAGCATTACAAATGACGGTGTGAAAATAACCTTCTGGAGAAGATATAAAGTTTGTGTAGTACATGAGAATGGTTCTAGGAAGGTTGTCCCATCCCCAAATGCAGTACTCGAGAAAATCACGGGTTAGCATCACCCAAGCAGATCCTGTTTAGTGAAAAGGTCAAAACAGGGATTACATACATCCAGGGGAGTTGGAGTAATGTCCATAAGTATGGAGATGCAATTTCTGATTAATGTTGAATATTATCAAATCCATAGTAATCATGATCACTAGCACATTTCCCAAAGTCAACCCTCATTTACTACATCAGTCCTATCAAAAGTGCAAGGCCGAGCAAAATTGGGCATGGTAGGACTATTGTCTCCAGAAAGAGTCTCCTTATACTCCCTTCCTCATCTGTTTTGCCTCTACAGCAGAAAACAGACCATTCCCATGCTTGTCAATAAGTTAATGAAGCTCATCCCAAGACAAACTATTTTGAACATCCTTTTGCACAACTCCTACATCTTAGGTGCATAACAATTCACTGGAAATAAGGTTCGAGCATGATGGTAGTGAATGTATGAACTCTGAAGTGCGGTAACCCATGTACTCACCAGTAAACAACTTAAAGGATGTTGGCAGTGATCGACGTTGAGTGGTCAAAGATATGTCAGACTTTTTTGACAAGTAGAGCCCTGGATCAATGATGATTGGTTTTGCCCGTTGGTCCCTGAAAGTATAGCTACAGATTGTTGAACCATAGTTGACATATGGAAAGATGGAAACATGAACTCAAAGAGTTTTCACCAGAAAAATTGCGAGACTTTGAATTACGTACAATTTCCACCCAGCAATCTGAGCATGTTCAATAAAATTCAGGCTTCTGGACAAATTGGTAAATACAAATAGCAGATCTGCACAAATAGAGGGAAAACAAAACTTTATTTGCAAAGACCAACCCACTATAGAACTTGACTTCAAAATGAAATGCTCTAACGAAAAAAAAGTTATGCCACAACTAGTTAGTTGATGCGTAACATGAGAGAGAGAGGAGATTCGAAGGAAAATTGACTTCTGACAGTGTGAAACACAAGAAAAGGAAAACGCTGACTAGAAGGAAAAGAAAATGGAGAGAAAGAGAATTATTTATCGATCTAGAAAAGGAAATCTCTTCTCCTAATGAGCAGGACTGGCAACCAAAATTTTCCTCTTCATAGATCAGAAGCCATGGTGGAGACATGAGCAGGTCTATCAGATGGATCAAGATGCTAAAAGTTTCCTAATTGATGCTGTTACCAATTTGGAAAGAACATGAACATCTGATAGTTATAGCCAAGCAAAGAAAACCTGACTGGTGAAAAGAACTAAGTTCAGCTCGTGCATCCCAAACACACACAACAATCAGGAAACATTTCAAACATTTAAAATGTCGGAAGTTGAAAGGTGCATCACCTGCGTAAACCAGAGGAGTATTCAAATGCAAACAACCCAGGAAGCACCACAGACAGACATGTGCACGTTTTCCAATTCATTGCCAAAGTAAACTTCAAAAACGTGGATGACTACATCAGCAATATACTTCAGGGCATCTGAAGAATTCAGAAAGGCCCACAACATATTCCTAATCGTCCTAAAGTATGTGCCTTGAAAGAGAAAAGAAAAGCCATCACTTCTAAATCATTTTGAAATGCAACTTGCATATTCAGACACATCAAGTACACAAGCAGTTCACTAGTTCAGCACAGTGAAGACATCCTCATGCCTAGGTTGTCAGAGTAAATATCAAGACTAGCTCATAAAAAAAGCTCTTCCGAACAGGGCAACATTACTTGATTGAGAATACCAATTTAACAGGAACAAGTAAAACTCAAAAAGAAGAATCTCATACTGACCATCCTGCGTCATAAGAGGATAATCCGCGGCGCTGAGATTTATAAACCAGTCCCATCGCAAATTCTCCCTCAACATAATTGCAATGGCCTGAAGTGTACATGCAATCATCGTAGGTCCCTTATAAGTAACCAAATTCGACTGAGTCATTACCCTAACATTCTCTACTTCACGGAATGTCGGATCATTCTTCACAGACAGGGTCAAATCCATCCGTTCGCGAGGCGGCACCTCAAGGTCCAGATGCAGAATATACTGGTTTCTAGGATGATAAACAGCTTGTAAAGTTCTCATCATCCTCTGACTATCGCCTTTTGTACCCGAAATAAGATACGCGAATCTGGGTGCATCCCACCTAAACGGCCATTGGCATTGGCCGATTTGTCTATCTCTGATTCTACAAAGAGCCCATTTCGATCATCCAACTTCTCCTCAAATGCGGATTGATATTCACCGTAAGGAGATCCAAACAACCCGAAAACAGCAGAAAACAACAGCGTGACCAACACGAGTAAACTCGCGAAAAACGGAGGGATCCATTTTCGATCACTGAAAATCCTTACCAGGTGAGGATTAGCATTTTTCCTCATGCTCTTCAAAAGGGTGCCCGTGAAAGTTACCCCCAAGACTCCTGGCTAAAGGAAAAGCTCAGGGTAGCCGAATATTGACTCGGAGAGAAGCAAGGAGGTTCGAAAGCGTGACCAAAGTCGCTTCTTGGGGCTTACGAACAGCATTTAAGCAGAATGCCCGACAGTTTTCAACACAAAACGGCCATTTTGCAATCGGGAAAAATGGGGTGATTCAAGTAATGATCTCATAACAGTCAATGAACTGGTCGGGTAAATAAGAACGATAGGTTAGAAAAAGACAAGCTAGGCATTTAATGGAACGCACGGTCAGCCGAATAAAACTGTTACGGGAGCACATCAAGAAACAGCTTCTTGACGGAGAAAGCGAGGGAAAACGAACACTTGGAGTGCACGTTTGAAATGCTTCGAACGCAAGACAGTGGCCGAGCCGAGAGATGCGAGCTCCCCGATAAAGAATCGGAGGATCGGGAAGGGGAGAGTCGAAAAGGAAGAGACTTTCTGGAATTCGAAGGAAAGGAAACCAAAAGGGTACTTGGAGTTGGAACAGAGAGATTTAGATTAAGAAATCCAAAGGATGGTGACAACCGGGGAGCGATTACGAGGATAAAGATGACGCCTTTTTGAATCTTGAAAGAGATTCAGGGCTTTCTTCAAACGGGTATTCGCTGCCTCTCTCAGAAAGAGAAAAGAGATATACGGGGAAGATGATGGGAGCTTGATGAAGAAGGAGACGAAGGTGGAGATGGTGGAGGCGGAGAGGACGGACCGTCCTGATGGGTTTAATGGATGTTTACGGGAATTGCGGGCAAAAAACACAGAATAAAAAAAAGCATAGATTTGGTGTGTTTTTTTCATTAACTAGATTAATCTTACGTTTGAAATCGAAAGTCACGCGCGAACGGGACAAAGACGACACGCGCGGACGCGGTAGATCTGGTTCTCATTTCAAAACAAAAGGTAGAAAGTTCTGATGAGGAGAAAAAGAGGTAACAGAAAGTTGGAAAATACCACTGCGGCGGTGGGCGGCCCCGTGATGGCCGGCTCGACTCAGCCCCTCTTCTCTTCCTTGGTGAAGCCTGAGCGAAGGATGATAATAGCTTTATGAACTTGTTGTAGCATTTTCGTGGGTTTTCTTATGTGAGGCTCGCCGAGCTCTGATCCCATAGATGGCGAGTGGGTGTTAAGAGAGATGATTCTTTTATAACTTTAAGTATAGAAAAAGGGCTCGACCAAAAAAAATGATACATAAAGGAAAAACAACACAAATTATCTATGAATTTTGGTTCGATGTACAATGTGATCTTTCAATTTTAATTTTGTTCGATATGGTCTATGAACTTTAGTCAATATATAATATTATTTTTGAACTTTTAACTTATTCGATGTAATTCTTGAATTTTTTGTACATATTCAATATTGTTATCCCTAAATTTCCAGCATTGAACATATTCATAAATTATGAACTAAATTTAACATATATAAAAAGTCCAGGGATCATACAAACATATTATAAATTAAAATATCACATCAAATAATATGTCTAAATTCAAGGACCATTTATGTCGTTTTATTCCTATAAAAAAAAAAAAAAAAAACTATGTGAGACTCTTAGAACGCCTGAATGAAAGTTTGTACCTAGCACCTCACCTCTACCCTGTTTATTCAAAAAATATATATGTATGTGTGTAAAGAGATGGGATTATGCAAGATTTGAGGACATGGCGGCGCGTGGTTAGCACGTCCCGGTGGGTGCGAGTGGTAGGAGTGAAAAGTGTGGAAATGATGGCGTCAATTACATTTTGGAGTACAATATTTTTTTTTTGTCTTTCGGTAGCATCGTGGGAGTCCACCAAAAAAAAAAAAAAAAAAGGGGGGGGACAGACACAAATGTACATTTTTGCTGCTAAATTTATGTCGTCTCGCACTGCTCTGTCGGTGTGCGGAGTTGGCACCAGGCATTCTCTAATTTCTGCTCTCTTTTCTTTTCTTTCTCGATGAAACTCTAATTTGATAAACGAATGTATTTTAAAAATACCCGTCACGTCTTTTCCGAAATTGATTTTGCGAACTGGGCTAGCACTCTTTTTATCCGCTTTTCGAGGTTTCCAAAATTCAAAAAAAAAAAAAGGGTGCGGAATCCGCACGTGGCCCCCACGACTCGCGGGAACCCTGGTAGGGTCCGCACGTGGGGAACCGCTGGATCCCCGCCCCCCACACCCTGGCCCGTGCAAAGGACGGTCGGTGATTGGCTGATTTTCCTCTGGAAAATGGCGGTCTTGTTTCGACAGAACAGGAACTCAAAAAATAGACCGTACTTAGGAATAAAACGAATAATCAAAGAAAGGTCACTTTTTTCTTGATGTGTCAAAATTGCCAAGCTTCCTTCGTTTCACGAAGAAAAATTTGCAGAAATAAATTTTCACATTTTTGGATATTCATTTCACAAAAAACGAATTAATAAGAGAAAACAATTTCCATCAATAAAAAAACCTTCTAAAATTTTAAAAATATTTTCTATTTTTCAAATAGGGAAAAACATTTCTCGTATCTTCTTTCGCCTCACTTATTTTCATAAAACACAAATTCCTTTTATTTTTATTTTTTATATACTTTTTTTGAAAAATCAAGTTTTTATTTATTTTTTATGTTCTTTTTCTTCCTTTCCTTTCTTTTCCTAGTTCTTCTTAATCAGCAGATCGCCGGCTGCAGTGGCAATTAGCGACCTCGGGCAAGGCATGAGTCTCGCCTAACTTGCCTGATGTAGAAAGACTCAAGCTTGCCAGCCTTGAGCGAGCTCGATTTCACTAGCTCAAGTGAGGAATCTAGCAAGCTCGAGCTCACCTATGCCAACCAAGAAAGAAGAAAAATAGAAAAATAAATAAATAATAATAAATAAAAGAAAAAGAAAAAAAAAATAATTAAAAAACGATTTAAAAAATTAAAAAAAAAATTGAAAAGGAGTGCATAGAAGAAAATATTTTCCTTACCAAACAATAGAAATATCTAGTTCTCAAATTTCAGCCGAATACTGAAAAATATTATTATTTTCCTAAAAAATGGCTACCTGAAAAATATTTCAAAAACATCACATTTTCCGTGAAATAAACGGAGCCTTAACTACTCTTCAGTTTTTGCAGGCACTTATAGAAATAGAAGAGAGATTTTTTTTTTTCTTTTTTTTTGAAGAATTACATAGGCAAAGTGCAGTTCTACAGAGTGCATACTAGACAAGGCAAACCGACTCTGCATTGAGCCGGAGACATAGAGATCGATACAGCCTTACACACGACGGAAGGCGAGTTCAAAGAACCTCGCTTATCAAGTTAGCTAAAAACAATAATTTCCAAAACGACTGGGGAAGGGACGTTCTTCGTTCCCGCATCATCTCTCGATGCTTAGCACACAACAGCAACGATCGCAAAACAAACTGGGGCCAGATGTTGAGCTCCATACCCTCTGGGGTATGACACCATCAGATCGCCCGCTCGAATCGTCGAGGATACGAATCAGAACATTACTTATGTTAGTAGGGCCATTCCTTCTCAGCTTGCCTGCTGACAAAAGAATTCTTCATGGTGCACAGCAGATCACTTTCACTATTCATCGGCATTAACAAGGTAGAGGTCACCATTCCTTGACTGACTGTTTGATGGTGGTTTTGAGCTATGATCTCATGGATAAGGGTCCCTCCTGATCATATCTGAGAGGTCTTGGACTACTTCCGACATCAGCGGCCTGAATCCTGGCTCCGTCTGTGAAAACAAGAAAATATGAGAGAGAGAGAGAGAGAGAGAGAGAGAGAGAGTGGTTATGTCCCTAAAAACTGTCCACCTAAAAGAATATGACTGATCCTCCTCTGAAAGCATAACATGGGACAGTAAGAAAGCATAATACAAACACTTTGAAGCGCGAGAGCCCGCACCAGAACGCAGCGAGATATAATATCAGCAAACCGCGACAGCGATTTGGCAGGGTACTGTCCCTTAACAGAAGGATCGACCATTCTGGACAATGCATCAATGTCATGGAGTTGAGGGATTGCCCATCTGACAAGAAATTGCTCTCCCCGATTTCGTGACCTGAACATGATTCGTCAAGGGAAAATAAAAATTGATGTTGGATAAAGCCACAGCTGGAAACAGATTTGGAACCCCAGTTATCAAACCAATATGTACTTTCAGGTCTTACCTATCATAGGATTTTCGGCCAGTCAGAAGTTCCAACATGACTACCCCAAAGCTGTAGACATCACTTTTGATTGTATAAATTCCGGACTCGAACTCGGGAGCTCCATATCCATAAGTAGATAGAAGTTGTCCCGACAACTGACAAAGAAACAGACCTATTTAAATTTCAAGTAACAGTAGTACTCCCACAAAAACAACCCACTAGTTAGCACTTCATACTGAAAATTTTGGATCACAAACGAGCATGACACGGATGAGTGAATTCCCACAGCTTCAATTCCCATTACAATTGTTCCAAATGGCCAAATTAATAAGAGGTTGTTTTAGAGAGAACTTTTTATGGGTGGTTTAGCATGTAATGGGATGGATTGCTGCAGCTAGACATCCCACCAAGTTAATTTCCAAAACCTCACAAAAATAGCTTACCTGGCTAACTGAGCCTGAAGAGATCAATGCATCTAAACCACAATCAGAAATGTGCACGGAAAGATCATCGTCAAGGAGAATATTTGAGGACTTGAAGTTCCTATGCACAATAGGTGGCTGACAGACCTCATGCAAGTACCTGTGCACACAAAGTGACTACACTATTGGCTCATTGTACAACAAATGCTTCTACACGAAAATCAGACAGAATTAAAAGAAACACCACTCTAATTGTGCCTGAATATGGATCGACTTACTCTAAGGCTCTGGCAGCATCAAGAGCCATCCTAACTCGGGAATTCCAACTAAAATTCTTCTTTAAATCATCATCCGAATGAAGCGCATCCTGTAATGTCCCATTACTGCAGTACTCGTATATTAGAAGCCTTTCACCATGCTCAGCACAGTAACCCATGAGTTCCACAACGTTTGCATGTCGAATCTTGTCAATATTGTTCACCAATTCCAAAAACTCGACATCCTTCTGCTGACTGGAAGCCTTCTTGTCCAATTTCTTGACAGCCAGCAACTGCGCAACCAACCAGAAAACTACGAGTAAGTATACATTTGCAAGACAAAACAACTTTCAAGCCACTCAAGCAAGATAATGCCCATGTATTTGTCTAAAGTTCACACAGCAAATTCGAAAATGCTGCATCCCATGTATTTGTGTACTTATGGATTTCATGGTGCATCGTGCTGGGGCTTAGCTGATTCCCCGTGTCATACCATGACGTTACAAAGAATTTAGAAGACAAAGAAGACAGTCTCATCCAACAAAGCAATAGTCAATGAGACAACGTGATAGAGCAACCCAAACCCCTAATAATAAATAAAAAAACAAGGCAGTATAGTCCAACCAGAAGGTACGCCTGGAAACAAAGTTATGTTTCTCTTTGCCTTTCCTAACTTGAATTGATTTCAATGAAAATGTACTGAACTGGGAGCAATCTTCAGAAGGTCCATACTCAAGAGCACACATTGCACCATCAATCGTATATAGGAGCTTATCAGAATAAGTGAAAAGTCTAGGATTTAAAAACTGAATTTTCAGCTTAACATTAAAAAAAGGAATCACATATCAAAAGCTCAGCAGCAAAAGAACTGATCCCTGAAAATATTAGCCATACAAACTGTTACCTTGCCATCAGGATCCTCTGCCCTATACACACGACCAAGCATTCCACTTCCAATTAGATTTTCTTGAGAAAAGCTGTTTGTGTATTGCTGAAGGGATGCAATGGTGAAGGACTTGGCAGAAACCAGAGGAATACGAGTTCTCACGGAAGGCTTTGTGGCCATTGTTTGTTCAGGCACAGCAGGCTTCACAATAATTTCAGGAGGTGGTGGAGGAGGCGGCGGAGGAGGCGGAGGAGGGGGGTGGGGGAGGGGGAGGAGGCATCAAGTACGCCTCAAGTGAACTCACATCAATCTCCTGATCTTCCCGATCAGGCATCAGACCAGTTCTCTGTGCATTTCTTTCTCGCTCATTTTGTGTCCTCGGAACAGCCCACACTTTCCTGCTCTCAAGTTGATGATCCTCCGACAGCTTCACAGCTGTCTCTTTAGGTACTGCAGGAAGAAAACTCCATCTTAGTGACCAAGCTTTGACAAAAATTGACGCATTTAAAATGTGAGTTATACAGCACAAAAGACTGGACTAGTTTACTTGCCTTTATCCAGATGACTCGGTGGAGGGCCTAAAGAAGGATTTTCCCGAGGATTCTCTCTTTTGCCATTATATGCACCAATATTGTGCCTCTTGGAAATTCTGTCAACCTCATGTCTTCTTCGAATACATGCAGGTACGAGAAGGAGGAGTGCTAAAACCAAAATTATAAATGATATGACTACCGCTATTACTATCCAAACGATTCTTTTGGTGGATGACTTTTTCGAGGAACCAGATTTTGACTGCTCTCTCGCAGATGGTCCTTCCGCCTGTTTTGGAGGTGCTTTGGTGGAAGATGGTGGCCCACCCCCAAAAAAAGGAGTCCCTGGTGATGACGGCGCCGTTGGGGTCGAAGGTGAAGGTGAAGGTAACGGAGCGCTGGAATTGAAAGGATTTCCATCTTTTCTGCAGATTACAAAGTGATTAGCAAACAGTTCCCACAGTCAAATATAAATGGCCCCAAGGAAGAACTAGACCTTTTTTTTTTTTTTCCTTTTTTACTTTCAAAAAGCAGGAACAGGCGAAGGCTGATAAAGCTTGTGATTTCTACCCTAAGGAAAACTTCAAAAGAACAAGAGCATAAAAAGAAGTGGACGAAATATATCAACTACCTCGCATGCATAAGGGAGAAAAAGGCTAGCATTCATTATGACCTATTTGGATAAGAAAACAGTTTCGAGAGAGTAGCAATAAGTTCTTTGGCTCCATTTTGACAGACTTAGAAGAGTTCAAAGAATTATGCCATCACGGCCTCTTAAAATTCAATAACAGCAATCACAGAATCACCAAACTTATGCAACAAAAATTCTTCCCATGAAGATCACATAGTGCAATAGCAACATAAATTCCACAGATATTACCATTTCCTCTGCTATCTATCAGAATAACAAAAAATGATGGGAAGGTGGGCAAAATTGATTAAGTGTGATGGAGAATAAATTAACGAAGTAGCAGAGTGCATTTAAAAGTAGCTCTCACCTGAAGTCCGGTATACTCAGTAATTTATCAGGTATAGGTCCAGAGAAAAGGTTATTCTCTATATTCCTGTGCAAAACAATGCATCAAAAGATGCAAATAAGTGGAGGGCTATGAAAAAGCAGAACTCCAGATGAAGCACTATAAATTTCAATAAAAATATGAAAGTAATTTGAAGCAAAGTAAGAAAAGTACAGATCTCTCATGGGAAGGTCTTGTAGAACCCCAAGGGTTCCTGATAACTGGTTGTTCTGTATGCGTCTGCAAATTTAGGAGTAAAATCAGATAACAGAGAAGAAATTCATGAGCATATATGCATCTTCAGTGGACAGTAAGCACTCACAGGGTGGTCAAAGACGATAGATTTCCCAAAGAAGGAGGAAGACGCCCGCTCAAATTATTAGTGGATAAGTCACTGCACAGGAACACTTTCTATCACGACATATGTCAAGGAAAGTCATATGGAAACAAGGCTTTCGTTAACCAGATAACAAAACCCTACAGATTGATTAATCCTATAAGATTTTGGAAAGCATCTGGAATTTCACCGCTCAAGAGATTGTCATTTAGAGACCTGAAATACAAAGAAAGAGTAAGCTCAGAAGAAATAATAGCAAAGGAAATCGAGTTTTAGCTGAAAGGAAACGCCATAGTTAAGAAAGCAGTGATTACATGGCTGACAGTTCAGTCAGAGAAGACAAAGAACTTGGGATGCTTCCAGTGAACTGATTAGCTGAAAGAAATCTGCCAGAAGTGACAACTATTACATCTTTCATACAAGGAGGAACACACTGAAAAAGCAAAAGTTCTTTTCCTCTGGCAATCGTGAAATAACATACAAGTTTTGCAAGGTAACAGGCAAGTTTGATGGAATGCTGCCACCTATGCGGTTGTTGCTCAGATCTCTGCAATAAGAAAATGGATAAATGTCAACGATACTACGTGAGAATGCCTAGAGAGAAACATAACAGGCCTGAAGTTTAGCACAAATGCCACAGCATGTCATCTAGGTAAAATGACTTTTTTCAGCCAATTTTATAGCACATTCACCTACTAAATGATAACGCAGCATCTCAGTGAGATAAAATTAGTACATTATACACTCGAACAGAACAAACCTATCAGTAATAATGCCAGCGTCAATACTTACCAAACTCCATGTAAGGTGATTCACTCAGCTAAGTTTCCTTCAATGAAGGCCACTTCATAATACAGTGACGAGCAATCGCACAGGAATGGGAAACATTATTGGAGTCATTCACGGAGACATGAATGCCTCGTTTGCATGCAAACAGATGCTTGTGCAAAGACAGAGAGAGGAGATGGACATACATAGTTCTGATTGAAGCAAATGACCCCAAGCTATCCCCCAGTTCGCCTCCCAAATTGGCTCCATTAAGAATACTGTGAAGTCATGCGGTCGAATAAAAATGGAAAATGAGTTACGTGAACATCCGCAGAAATTCGCGAGAGTTAAATAATGCGAACTTACATTGATTTTATTTCGGTATTATT
Source organism: Eucalyptus curtisii (assembly GCA_017140595.1). Classification (NCBI taxonomy): domain Eukaryota; kingdom Viridiplantae; phylum Streptophyta; class Magnoliopsida; order Myrtales; family Myrtaceae; genus Eucalyptus; species Eucalyptus curtisii. The sequence goes on from CM029494.1 coordinate 19,306,585, forward strand.
GCAAGAAACTCCTTGCCATGAACCTCCACACGGGTCTCCTCCGCTAGCAACCCACCCAGGGAGAACAGGGGACCCCAGAGACACATACAAGTTATTTATCGCAGTAACTATACCAGCAAATAACAATGCAGATGATTAAGTTCCGTTAAGCACCTTTACTTTTCAAAAAATAAAAAATAAAAACAAACAGGAAGTGTGATGGAGAAGCGGAAAAATCGAATGCAAAGCAATTTAACAAAAACTGGCATCTTCCATCTACAATTACCATAGATAACCCCCCTTCCCTTTCTGCATTCAAGATTAACCAAAATGCAAAGATAAACGTGAAATCCATCTTCAATTAAATTAAGAGAGATTTTATAATTGGAAGCGACATAGTTAAAGAGTCCAAACTGTTCAATGCTATAATCAGCTAGCTACCCTAACTGCTAACCGATCGAACTGAAGTAATTCGTACATCGAAACAGTAATTGCTCCCCCGGTTCCTCCACTTCTTCAGCAACCCAGAAAAGAGTCGCTCCCCTACCCCTTCTTTCTCCCCCCCCCCAAAAAAAAAAAAAAAAAAAAAAAAAAGAAGAAGAAGAAGAAGAAGAAGAAGAGAGAGAGAGATGTTTAAAATCCAGCCATACCATCACCAGGATTAGTGTCGCCAAGCGAAATGCGAGCTGCAAAAATAAACAAAAAGCCCAGCAAGAACTGCACGTAGATCTTCAAGTCCACCCCATCCACAACAGATGCGGATCCTCTCATCCCCCTTGATCTCCACGCCACCTTCATCCCTCTATCTCCTCTCTATTCTCTCACAACAACATGTACCTCACTCTCCAATCTGCACAATCAGCAGAGAAAAATCACCAAGAGCTATCAAGACAACGATCTACCATCCTCGGACCACAAAAATCAACTCCCTCAAGTACTCAAAAGCTCGCGGACGCGACGCGACAGAAAAAGAAGGCAGACGAAAAACAGCATTCCGAAATCTCCAACGGCTCAAAACACCATTCACATCGTCGTCCCCCCCCAGCGGACCAAATGCCCACGACACAAAACCAACCGGGTCGGCTCAAGAATCACGAAGAACTTACGGAGAACCAAAATGGCCACGGAATTACGCAGAATGCAGAGAGGAAAACCGAAGCTCGACCGTACGCAACCAGCGAACGGCAAAAGGGCAGGGGGAAAAAAGGCGGAGGCGTTTGTGTGTGGTTTAACCCAAAGATCAAAGGCCAAAAAGAAAAGGAAAGGACGAGTCTTAAGTGTTAAGATTCGCCGAGTTCAGATAATGGGAGAGCGATAGAGAGAGAGAGAGAGAGAGAGAGAGATGGGTCTGGGAATAAGGGCATCAAGAAAATGCCCCTCGGCCTCGAGAGATTAAAAAACGAGAGGACAGCCCAAGAATGAATAAAAAATGACAAAACGAGAGTACAGAGATAAATCAACCCTAACCATGGTGTCCGAAGTTGGAGCAGCAACATTTCAAAGAAAGAGAGAGAAAGAAAAAGGTCCGACGTTAGAAAAGGTACAGCGAGTCTTAGAGAGAGAAACCGGGAGAGAGGTTCGCCTCATGCTGTGCTGGGTGGCTTCCTGGTCCTTTCTTCCTCGCCAGCCCCCACCATCACCACCACCACTTTCTCTCTCTAGAAAACCGCAAAGAAAGTCGACGAAGGAAGAAGGACCAAGACCATGAGCGAGCGAGCGAGGAGGCGAGTTGAGTCGCGTGTACACATGCACATCTCCTCCAAGGCAAGTTCAGTCGTTCGTTTGACGAATCCGAACGCCACCGGCCCGCCCGCCGGGCCCCACAGCGCGTGCGGACGCGCGTGCGGGCCCCGGCGGGGTTTTTACCCGCCCCGCGGTAAAATTCTTTCTATTTGAGGGAAGGGTACGGTTGATAATTTTCTTCGCCCCGAGAGGGCGTCACGTGGCGTGGGCGGCTGGTACCTTAGCTGGTACATTCTCGATTCCCACGAATTCTGCTGCGCCCTTTTTCCGACAAGTCCACCGAATCGTGTGGGTTGAGTTAATTTGCGAGTTAGCGATTCGTTTCCCCTCAGTTCATGTTTTTTTTTTTTTTTAATTTATTCCGAGTAAGGCCAGATGGTTCAATAGATTTGATGAATACGATGAATTCACATGTGTACGATTAGACTAAATAAATTATTTATTCAAGTGTTCTCGCCTTATAAGATTGATTTTATTAATCTTTTTTCTAACGGCTATTCCTCCTCCTCCTCCTCCTAAAAAAAAGCTTATGATCTCTTTATGTCTTGGTATCTTGATCACGGTTATTAAAGCGTTTATCCAACGAAGAACTTGGGCAGAGATGGCGATTTACAAAGCCGCAGCTGGACACTGAACTTGCCTTTGATAGAAAATTTTGCCTACACATAGGGGTCGTTTCTTCACTCTTGATTTGCATAAGTGATTGTTAGCAAACCTGTTTGATGCAACAATATTGATAAAAAATAAAGGACAAGCCACTATTATTTGGTGTAGGCTGCTGGCATTTGTGTAATTTGAGGGATCAAAGATTATCTTAGACAAACTTTTCCTTTCCAAGCACACATGTGAATGTAATCTTAGGATATATGTCAACAATATCATATCTGTACGATTAGTAAAAATTGGACTACTGCCTAAAAAGAAAAAAGAGATAAGTTTGTGGATTGGACCCCCCTTCTTCTAAGGTTAAATTAATTTTGACACAACCTTTAAAGGCAACTCGGGTCCAGCTTCATTAGGTGGACTTGTTCATGATGACTCGAGCAATTGGCTTGTTGGATTCACACAAACGGTAGAGCAAAGCAAAACTGTGGACAATTTCTTCAAGTATTACCAAGACTTATTGTAGAGACAAACTCGCATGCAACCATTTATCTACTTCAAAAATCAATTTCATCACTTCATTTTGGTGCCAAGCTCATTTCTCAAATTAGAAGTATGCTCAAATATTTTCAACAGATCAACATTCTCCATAATTTTAATAATGAAGATACAAGTGCAGATTGGGTAGCAAATTGATTTATCTAGCCCAACAATGCAAATGATAATTAGTATTAGATATGCCATCAATAGGTTTCTTTCTTTGTTGTTCTGAGATTAGATTGGTTTATGTTAGTAACAATATAATTTTTGGGTTTACCCTTTTATTTATTAGCAACAAAAGGATAAAGAATGTATATATGGTAAGGTGAATATTATATTTTAATTGCAAGATATCATTTGTTTAAGAAGAAAAAATAGCATCAAACCAACCTAAAAATTGAAAATTTCGTATATCTGATGGAGCTAAGTAATAGGTTTCTATCCATATATCAAAGCATTAAAAATGAAAAGTCCAATGCTGTCTTATTTCATATGGTTAGAGGTAAATATATGACTTGAAACAAATTAGGTTTCTGTCCATATATCAAAGTATTAAAAATGAAAATTCCAATGCTGTCTTATTTCATATGGTTAAGGTAAATATATGACTTGAAACAAATTGTTCCGTTAACTTAAATGTGCTATTCACATAACTTTAATTAAAGTTGTTACATCAATCAAATTCGGGATTTATACATAAAGCTCAAATCTGAACTAATTAATAACAATATCAAGCGAGCTAACTTGATTTCGAAGAAGAATGCAATTAACATAGACTGAACTTCACTTACTTCATGTTGGGAATAATCTTTTGTTTTCCCCTCGCATTAATATTGCCATAAATAAGCATCATATATCACAAAGTGTAATGATATAAAACGAATATATTTTTCAAACAATCATATAGTTGACAATTTTAACTTGCTAAATTGTAATATCTAATGGAGGAGTTTTTGGACCAAATAAAAAAAAAAATCGACCCATTTAGTTCGAGATAGAGTCTTCTTAAATGCAAATATAAGTTTAATATTAAAAGGTAAAGAGAAAAGTAATTTCAAATCAAACTTTATAAAACCAACCGAAAGCGCGAATCAAAATATCAATCGGGAAAAATATTGTTCGTTACACATGTAGATGCTTAATAAATTCACTTTTTTTTATCCAAAGATGTTCATGGATGATATCGTGGTGGCAAAATCTACAGTACCAAAAAAAAAATTCAAATTAAGAGCTAAATAAATTATGAAAGCTATGGTTGCAATTGCATAGTCGGGTCCCAAATAGATACGTCGGTCGGTCGTTCGCCCCCCTACAACAACTTCACGGGCGAAGAAGAGCGGACTCGCGAGAGTACAAATCTCATCCCTCTACTCTCCCTCTTCCGGGTCAACGACTCGGTCAACCCTCGTCAACTCTCGCCGTAATTGGATTAGGCTCTGATTAATTGGAATTATTTATTTAGAAGAAGACGGGGAGTGCGGATCAAGCGCCATGCGGCGGCGCGTGGGGGAAGCGGTGGAAGGATCATGCAAGATTTCGTTTTTGTCAATAATAGCTGCGGGTTCTGTCTAAAAAAGGGGCATCATCACGTGGGAGGTTATTCCAGGGAACGGTCATTTCTTACCGCGAGCCTACCCACCTTTTTTTTTTTTTTTGGTCCTGACCAGATAAGAATAAAGTTAAAAAAAAATGCACTAAATAAATTTAATATGACATACACGATATTAAATCGACATGGTAAATTATCCATGCCCATTGAAACGTGCCAAAAAATACACAGCAACTTACCGTCATAACAAAAATAACATTCTTTACTACTCCTCAGTTTCAACCCACACGTCTATAGGCAACTAGTAACGATACATTCTTAATCTTTCACACATGGCTTGCATCTTAATATTGATTTCATAGTGTTGCGTCGACACTGAAATCATGTTGAGATCGAAAGATTATCTTACTAAAACAAATGCTTGAACCTTTCAATTATAGGCGAAATATGTAATTTCCATAATACGGTTTAAATGATGTATATTCCATTTATGAGTTTGAAAGGCCATGTTAAATTTTTGGTGATAAAGAAAAAGGCAGTACGTTTTCTTCTTTCCATTCGAAAGGTAGCCTCAGATTTGTCAATTCTGCTTTTCTTTTTTCTTTTTATCTTTTCTCCATAAATAAAGGGACCCCTTTTTCGGTTAATTAGGAATATTCCCCAATCTCATATATGAACTAAAATACTCCCAGATTCCAATCAGTTCACCTTTTCTTAATTTATTCATGTTCCCTTTGTTTTTGTTTTTTGGGACGACTAAGACATTTGCGGAGTCTTCCAACCACTAATCTTCTCCTTCAACCGTCGTCGTATTTCAGAAGGAGGACAGGGCTCGCATTTCAATCAATAGAATCATCACCTCGTCTTTTCGCGAAATTGTTATTTCGAATGTAGAAAATAGAGAAAAATTTAGCGTAAATAATAATTCGTTCCAGGATAAAAGAACCGTTTGTCAAAATTCCCTTTTGGCAAGAAAAAAGCCGCTTTTGGTAAAGCCATGAGGCATACGCAACAACATTACCCCCTCCTTTAAGTTATCCTTCCGACGGCGGAGGAAAAATCGGCTCGAAAAAGAAGCGGCCTTTTCGCTATCGCCCCCCTTATCCCTGCCCATCCTCGCCCCAGCGCACCAACCCATGCCGCGAAAAGCACCCCCGCCTAAGTGGACTCCTAATCTTTTACACCCGCGAATCGGACTGCACCAGATATGTCCGCGACGGAGGCCTTTTCGCAAAGAGTTCGGGGGGTGCAGAACGCGACGAACCCCGGGCGGTTGGGTCGGATGTCGTCGTCAAGCGTGGCGGCCACGGAGGTTCGAGGTCAACCGAAGCAGCGCCGAAAGCCGAAGCATCGTATCTCGCGGTCTCTCTCGCGAGGCCGTTTGGTAACACGATGAGGCCCTCTGGAAAAAGAGAGGGGCGTTCGAAGATGCGGGAAGGAATAATAATAAATTCGAAAAGACCAGCGGTCAGCCATTCGACAGTTCTCGCGAGTTGCAGTCGTGGGTAAGTGTCGCTCTCGTTGAGCCGTTGGGAGACGGTGGGCAATTCTGCGTGTCGGAACCGAGTGAATCTTTTTTTTTTTTCTTAAGTGCGCTGTTCTATTCGAGGGTTGTCGGTGGAGCCCGCCCGGTCTCTCGTGGGGCCCCCCTCGCGTCAGCCCATGGCTTTTTCCTGGCCTCTTTGCTCAGAGGCGCACGTTCTCGGGTCGTACTATTCCCCATGTGGCCGTGGGAGAACGGACCCGTGGAGGAGCGTCGCTTCGGGCAAGGGGCGATGCGGTTTTGCCCCGGTCCTTCTTCCAATTGCGTCTCGAGTGGAATCCTGACTTTGGCTAATTTTGAGATGAGCATGATTTTAAGGTGAGATCTAAAATTAGAAACCCAGATTGGTAGAAATTGGCCGATCCGATTTTAGAATATACAGAATAAATTTTAAATTTTAAAAAATGAGGAATTTATTTTGACGAGTAAAATTTTAAATAGAACCTGCAATTGATCATCCATATTTATAAATATTTTTTTGCTACTTAAACTTGAATTGATTTGTTGAAGTCAAAGCAAAAAGTGATGATATAGCCAGTGAGTTCTAGTTTGGTGGTGGCATACTTAAAAAATTTAGAAAACTGGATAACTTAAGCCCCTCTTCGTGTTAAAAAACGACAAATTAGGCTTAACTGAAAATGAAACAAAAAAAAAAAAATGGCGGTTTATGAGATAGATCTTAGAATCTATGTTGGGGTAGATTTGAAATTTCAAAAAATAAGAAACCTGTTTGGATAGATAAATTTCAAGTAGAATGAAATTTGAAATATCTCACCCCTAGGCTAATTGGTCGCGAAACCTTCCGATGCTATCTATGCACTCATGCACGAGGCAGTTCTAGCTAGGACTAGACCAGTCCAATGGGTATGTTGGATTGAGTTTGGATCGAGTCGAAAATGATTTGATCTAATGGGACATATTTGGTCTGCTTTGATCCATTTTTATGTAATAAAATCTAGTAACTCATGCCTGATTCTATCCATGCTCGACCCGATTTATATTGCCAATGCATTTTTTTTAACCCAAATTAGAAAAATCCATACCCAAATTGAGGTGAAAGTATAAAATAAACAAGAGTGAGGATGAGAAAATAGTCATATTCATATTCAATAGAATATTACCGAAATACCGGGAAAGCGCATGGATCTGTGTCCTTGGACATTACCCGGAAAAATTCTCTATAGAATATTACCCAAAGATTACCAATTTGAATATTCCCAAATAGAAAAAGGAAAAAAAAAAAAAGAAGGAAAAATCCAGGATTGGATTGTGTGGTGGAAGAGAACAAGTTCTGGTGCCGAGTGGGCATGACGTGGAAGATATGTGCGAAATCATTAGTTTAAGTAAACATCGAATCTAGACCGATGCTTAAGTCATCGTCGGACTCCCAATTCCTGACGAAGCAGCGGCAGCATCTTCTTTGTGTTTTATCCTTAGCGGCCACGAAAGACGTGTTTTTGATTTTATCTCATTTGACTTCGCAACGAAATGCTTATTGCGTTGCCCGAGTCGAAAATGACATTTCCTTTTTTTTTTTTTTTTTATTATGTTGTGTTTTGCCTCTTGATAGGCACGCCTACGTTGCGGTTAGGTGGATTGGAGGGGAACTGATTAATTTAACGACGCCAAGCAAAGTTATTGAAGTTTATTACGCTAAGATGATAATGTATTGCCATCACTCAACATCTTGTCCTTTCCTTTACGGGAATCTGACCTCTTAAAAAGACCTACCTAAAGCCCTTTTGAATAAGCATTTTGAATGTGATCCTTAAAATGAGTATGATATCTTATGTTTAAAAAGACAGAGGACGGCTCAAACTACGAATAACTATATGGTTTATATGATTTTGCGCATTTAGTATAAAGAGGAAATTGATTATTATTGCGTTTGCTGTTGATGCAAAGAAATGTATATTCACCGTTGGATAAATGACGTTTTGATGGATGCGATTATGAAATTATATCTAAGTACACATTTAACTTGTTCAATGGTACGTGTTTCAAAAGGTTGTTTGCACTAGCACTAGACCGAATTTTCTAGCTCCTAGCATTACTCAAAGTAAGTGTCTCAAATTTTCTCATTACGAGAGAAAATTAAGGAAAAATGACTTCTTGAATAATTTTGTAAAGGATGCAGCTAACAGAAAAAATAACAACGATGCCTTGTCACTTATGATTTCTATTACAATGTTTGCGATGTTTCATTGTAATAAAGTGTGAGATGTTGAAAGTTTTATGATATGTCTGCCATATTCTACCAAAATTATTATGTCTATCATATAATAAGTTCTTTCGAAAGAAATGAATAATTTGAAAAATATTTTTTTTGAAATTGATCACTTAGCTCATAGTAATTGAAATAGTCATTTAATGGAAAATGCTTTCGTATCAACAACAATTTACGTTTAAAGATTTTTGTGGACGATGGAAATATTCTTTGTTTGTTCATTTGCAAGCGATATAAATGATTATTATCTAAGAATTTTTTTTAAATAATTTATTTTCCGTGAAATAAACGGACCTTGCAAGTCTTACTAATTTCTTTGCATCCCGTCTTAAAGTCACGGAGAGGACGATACTTTTCTTTTTTTCGACAAATATGGTTGTTGACAAATGATCTTTCATTAAAGGTTGGATCTTTGATTTTTTTAAAGTGAATTGGGTTCCTGGCAATACGGACAAGAAGCAATGCGTATGAGATAAATCACTAATGCTAATTGAACTGAAAATATAAAGAATTGCAAGTGAGAATGATAAATTGGTAAATTGCACTGTAGAAATTTGTCAAGCGTTGTTGATTGTAGACCCCTTACAAATGATTCTACTCGTTCTACTCGTCCTTATAAAGCCTCATATGAAGTGCAATCGTCGATGTCCGGTGAGATTCTCGTCTCTGTGCTCACTCTCCAATCGCATGAACCTATCCATATACAATTATAATTTTCAAGATTTATTCCGGCTTGACTTTCTCCTGGTGTGGCTGATTGCCTATCATTGTCCATTGAAAATGTGCTGGCCCGTCACTCTTCGTCGATGGCATTATAAGTCACATGACGCCGATCTTGCATCAGCTACTCATCGATTTTCAATCAGGCCGCCCAACTATCCCATCGACAACTTAACGCCCACGTCGCTTGCTATATCACGGGTTGGTTTTTAGTGTCAACAATTTTTATGAAAAAAAAGGGACCCCAAAATTAACTTATTACGATATATTGATATTAAGGAATTGTCTTTAAGATTCCAACTATTTGGAAAACATTGATGAGGAGGTATTAATGAAATGTGAAATCTCAGGCTTGAAACTTGAGATAATTAATATACTTAAGTGGATCCACATCTCTTCTTCTCAAGCTTAATTAATCGGGTGGTTTGGAAATCCCATTTATCTCAAAAACGAAAAAGAAAGAGGGAGATAATTTCCAAACAACGTCATGTCGGGCTTGGAGCTTCCATTCCATTAGTTTTAACTGCAACCCATCAATTTGCCTTTTGGACATTAGCACGGTCGAATAAAGGACAAAGGATGGTCACCCTAATCATATTTTATAAAATCATGGCGAGCTCTTCCATGGAAATGAGTGCACGTACTGTCCTTTTCAATTGGGCCATAAGCCCCTAGTTAGGAAGTGGAAAATAACGAGCTCCACCATGATTGTGGAGCTGATTGATGGGTGCATGGCTATGGAAGGAGCGCTGTGCAGATCAATCGCGCACGATAAATATCTCTGGAATGATTACACCGTCCGCTGATTGATTATCATTGTCGAATCACGCAATAGGGTCGACGACAAGGAGAGAGACAGGAATGATTATGAACGTCGTTGTTGAGCTCTTTTTTTCATGGCGACGAGGAAAAAGATCTAACTTTCCAGGCTGCCACTTCTTGAGCCTTTTGTCACTTTCTCCTCGTTACCTCAAGGAAGTGGAATCAGACTGGTATTGGCCTTACCGATGTAGGAAGGGATAAAAATTATTGGATTCATCTTTTTGCGAGTTAAAAAACATATACCGTGTCACCCCTTAAAAAAAAAAAAAAACGTCTATCATGTTACTCTTTTGACCCAATGGATTGGCTAGAGTACTATTCGCTTATAAGACAATTCGAATCGTTGGTCCTCTTTTGAAAATCAGTCCGAATCGTATTGTTCACGAGTTCGATTCCTAGTACCCTTCCTTTGATACGAACTGCTTTTACGGCCGGGCCCTCTTTAGAAGCCCGCAGCAAGTGTCGCTGAAATTCAATCCCGTCGCACGCACGGTCTAATAGTTAAAGCTCGTACCTCTCAAAAGCAATTTCAAGTTGAGTCGTCCAACGGTGACTTTAACTTTCCAGCCATTCCCAATTGTCACGTCGTGTGACCGGATGAGAATAAACTCTAACTACTATAGTATTGCCGGACCAAACTATAACGACCGGTTGACCCCGTTCAACTATTGATAATGGCCTCGCTCCTTGTCGCGATATTACATAAATATTAGACATCGATCCACGTTACTAACTTCCCTTGCATATAATACTCTTTCACTCAGATTCTTACAATAGACTAAACATATCAAATCCTATAAAAACAAAAACAAAGGAGAAAAAGGTCCAATCGAAGTATTGCTTTCCGGGGCGGAATCACATAAATATCCACAGCTAGAGACAAAGACAGAGCCAGACTGGCTTTAGTTCCTTCACCAACGGCGCTGTTTTTGGCTGCTGCCGTGGGGGCGGACGATCAGCTTCGGTAGCTAGCGATCTCTCTGTGGTCCATCTTCCGAAGCATCGAAGCCTGCCCATTTTGAAAACTTCGAGAGAGGAAAAAGAAGAGAAATGGGCTTGGGCCTGAACGGAATCGCGTCCGCCAGAGACTATTGCAACGAGATGATTAAGCACCTGGTGCCCGTAGCAAAAGCCTATCAAACCCCACAAAAAGCTGTCGCTTCCAGCAGAATTCAAACGTTCTCAAGCACCATCCTTTCCCCCCTCTCCGTCTCCCACACGATCGCTCGATCTCTCTCTCTTTCCTCGTCCGAATCACCGGTCAATTTGTCTGTCTCCCATGTTCAGCTCCTAATCACTCCGCCCCTAATGGCGCTCCTTTCTTGACCGTTTCCGCATTTGAATTCTTCTTTATACTCTCTCCCTCCCTCTCTCTCTCTCGTCCACCCTCCTCCCCAAAGCTCGCAGCAACACTCTCGCGGACCCTCCCCGAGAGATGGGTTGCTGTTTCAGCGCCGCCGAGCGCGGCGACCCACATGCCCAAAACCCCTCAAGACCCGACCTTTCTCCGCCACACCCTCCAGCGAGGCCATGCGGCGGCAACACCGGCGTGACCCGCGCCGCGGCCGCGCTCGCTGAAGAAGAGGAGGAGGAAGAGGAAACCGTCAAGGAAGTTCTCTCCGAAACGCCTCTGCCGAAGCCTCACCCTCCGCCTCAAACAACGATCGACGACAGCGCAAAAGCCGATGCTGGTTTCTCGCCCAAGCCTGAAGAACGTACGCTGGAAGCTCGAACTCCGACCCGAAACGAGGGAGAGGATGTCGCCGAAGTCGTTTCGGAGTGTTCCGAGCTGTGCAGCGTCGGGGAGAGCTTCTCCACCGCCAGTGCCACCACGGCGACCACCGCTACTACCGTCGCCGAGAAGAGGGAGACCGAAGTTACGAGCAGAGATAGAGGAGAAGTCACGCAGAGAGTGATCAAGAGATCTCCGATGAAGGTGCAGAGGAACCGCCCCTACGCCGGGGCGCAGACGGCGAGGCGAGCGGCGAGGTCTCCGGCGAAGAAGCCGGAGCTGTCGAAGAAGACGACGGCGACGCCGGCGACGCAGCAACGGAGCCGCATGGGGACTACAACCGCCGCGTTGCGTCTAGACCAGAGGGATGGCTTCGGTCGGCGGTCGAGGTCGCCGGCGACCAGGAACGGCGGGGGAGGGAGGAGGAGCGGGGCGGGGGTAGCCCGATGAAGAAGGCCGGGAATGCCGGCGGCGCGTCCGCGGCCACGTCGGCCGGCGACGTGGAAGAGAAGGTTTCGGACACGGCCGGGGAGGGAGGAGACACCGGCGATTCGAAGCAGGGAAACGAGTCCGTTGACAACCCTCTTGTCTCGTTGGAGTGCTTCATCTTTCTGTAATTGAAATCTTTCGTTGCACCCCATAAATATGAGTCTAGCATTTCGCCATTGTAAAGATGTTCTTGTTCAATCGGTAGCCCACGCGAATCCGACTTGGATACGACTCCCGATTCTTTTCAAGTTCGAGCTGAGTGCACAAGCTAATCAAATTCAAACATAAAAAGTACTTCAATCCGAATAGTTTGTGAGCCTAATTAAGTTGTTGTATATACACACAGAGAGAGTAAAAAAAATTGTTTCTTTCCAACTGTAGTGCATTGGCAAAAATTTGAGCTTGGTTGGATTTTAGTTTAAAGTTTAGCTCAGTCTAACTTACATAATTGAGGCGAGTTCGACCTTATTGAATATCTATTTAAGTCGATTCATGACTTGAAAAAATCAAAACCATTAAGAGCTGGAACTTAAGTCATATTGAGCGCTAAATCTTTGAATCGAGTCGAGTTTGAATATCAAATTGTACCGGTCCAATTTGAATTGCCTTTGCTAAAAGACGTTGCAATAGATGTGGCAAATGTGAATCCACGAAAAAGAGGTAAGTCTGCCTTTTCCACCTCTCTTTTGAAGACAGGAGAAAAGACAAAGCTTTCTTCCTTCTCATCGGGATTCGGGTACGTGCGCATAGCTTTCTTGTCCTTGATGATCCGCGGGCTATTTTTCTGGAGTTACGTGCAGGAGGCGAAGGATCAACAGGGCTGACGCTGCGCGGGAAATCGCTCCTTGCCTCGTTGGATTCAACTTCTCACTTCCATTCGAACGCTAGGAGACAAAAGCAACCGGTGACAGCTAGCTGTAATCAAAATGTTTCAAACGACAGAGCGTAGCGCAAGTCAACGTTTATATAAGTGCACCATATTTTAAACTTGGTAAAAAAAATAAAATTGACATACCGCTTAATATATATTAGAGGTGAGCGGTGTCGGATTTATTATAAGTTCTGTCTAAAACCTGAAACCTACATTCGGATACGGATTTCTCATTTTTTGGAACCTGAAACCTACTTGTCGAAATCACGGAACCCGAAAACCTACATCGTTCACAGGTTTGAGTTCAACAGGTTCTTTTTTTATTTAACGAAAATGAACGCAATAATAATAAATAAGCTTATCATTTATAAAAAAGAATACAAATAAACAAAACTATCAACATAAGAAAAGGAATTCTTGGCAAAAAATTCACTAGATAAAAATAGAGGTGAGCGGTTCTAAGTTCCGTATAGGTTCCATCTGGAACTTGGAATAGGTTCTTTATTTTTTGGAACTTGAAACCTATCTTGTATACCATAGAACTTGGAACCTATCTTATTATAGGTTTCAAGAGATAGGTTCCAAGATTTACTCAGATCCCACTTATGTTATTATCTGAAAGATTACAATTCATTAATCATAACTTATATTTAGATATACGAAAAATATGAACATTAATAAAGTAAAAATATCAACTATAAAATAGAAACTTGGACTAGTGCTTCAGATTATATATTCATCATCCAACAGCATGGAATATCGGAAGATCGCACGGAGTCATGAATCAAAAAAAATATTAAAACTTATTTTAGATTATATGTTGCAGGTTCCAGGTTGCAAATTCATCCAACTAAGAACTTGGAACCTACCCGTTAAAATAGGTTCCTTATTTTTTGGAACTTAACCTACTCTACATACCTTGAAACTTGGAACCTATAGGTTCCTAACAATTCGGTTCTCAGGTTCTAGGTTCTACCTTGGAATCATGCTCACCCCTAATATATATATATATATAACATTATTTCCAATCACGAAGAACTTTCCTAGGTCCATGATTGATGCGTGCGTGGGGTGGACGAGCGTTGTTTTGAGTGACACTGGATGTAATTTGAGTGTATGGGAATAGATATCATGGGTAAAAACAAATGAAGGATAGAGTACGATTAGAATCAAGGCATATAGGACCCATCACCAACCGAGAATCAAGATTAGGATTGATGAAATTCACCACCAAGACTTAGGGGACAAACCAACCGAGAGGGACACAAGACTTCGAATAGAAAAATTCACCAACACAGCTTACAAAAAATCACCAACCGAGGATATAGTGCTTTTTGGCTCACCACCAAGGAAGAATTTATTTTCCAATATTATATAGACTTAAGTATCGATATTTGCTCACATAAAGACAAATATCATATATTCTTAATATTCGACTGTCTTACATTTGATAATTTGCCTTGTTATATAAAGGGATTATTGCATGTGAAATAAACTAACTATTGAAGACATGGGTGCTGCATGACGATATCAATGTCATGGGAACTAGAAAGCAAGAATAAGACCTCGGAACTAGGAAATACATTAAAACACGATTTAGACTAGGACTAATCACATTTGAGCAGATACTTAGACTCTAAATTTGTTCTCCAACTTGGGTAGTCCAATAATCTTGAATGATCACCAAACAACGAAGGAAATTGTCCAGAACAATCTCCAGTTGCTAGGTAGGTGATTAGTAGTCTCGGAATTGACAATGAACTTGTAAATTGATATTTAGGTTGTCAATTGACAATCAGGAAATAGACAAGTTATCCATCGAACTGATAGCTTTCCCACATCATTGGTGATCATTCTTGCACATCGATAACTAGCATGTAGAATCGACATGAGTTGATCAATAGAGCCCAATGCTCCCGCTAGTGGAGAAAATTATCCAAAAAGTCATAGATCTATTGTATTTTTGCAAATTTAGTCTTAAATCTTTCAATTTTGCTAATTGAGCTGTAAACATTTTCACTTTTTATCAATTAAGTCTGTCGGGCTAATTTTGGCCGGAATTCACCGATATGGACAAAATTTATTTTTTATTTTTTATTTTTTATTTTTAAATTCTTTTGTCTTTTTTTTCCTTCTCCCTCTCCTCTTCCCCTCTGCCGATCACCTAGCCTCCAGCGACAGATGAGGGTCGACCTTGTCGGCCTCATGCAAGGTCACCCTTGCTAGAGGCTAGCGAGGGTTAGCCTCGCTAGTCTTATGTGAGGTCGCCCTTGCCGGGATCTGGCGAGGGACGACCTCGCGGGCCTTGGCGAGGCTCACCTTCACCAGATCTACAAGGGTGAGCATTGCTTATAGTTGGCAAGGCCAACCCTCGCATACTTCGAGTGAGGGCAAGGGTTGGCCTTGCCGGCCACAAGCCTCACTTAAGGCTCGTGAGGTTGTCCCTTGCTAGATCTCGATAAGGGCAATCTCATGTGAGGCTAGCGAGGTTGACCCTCCCCGATCGCAGCCTCTAGCTGGTCGGCGGAGGTTGGGCAAGAGAGAGAGAGAGAGAGAGAGAGAGAGAGAGAGAGAGAGAGAGAGAGAGAGAGGGGGAAAAGGGCACGAAACAAATTCGAAAAAATATTTAAAAAATAATAAATTTTGTCCACGTTAGTGTTGGCTGTGCCACGTAGGATATCTACGTCAGCGAATTCTAGACAAAATTGATTGGATAGATTTAATTAAGAAAAAGTGAAAATGTTTGGGACTTTGGTAACGTTGAAGGGTTTAGAACTAAATTGACAAAAGTGCAATAAATTTAAGATTTTTTTGAACAATTTTCTCCTCGCTAGGCAAATGAATCTCAATCCATCATTTGAATACTCGGGAAGTACTCATACAATGACATTCTGTATCGTAAAAATTAAGATAATATATATCGTTACACATACATAATCATAGATGGTCAAAGAATCATTCACCGACGGGCGAGAGGCTAATTATCGTGTTACACAGTAGTTGTAGCATTATGAAAGGAGATGAATGACAACGAGGGAAAGAGAGCGGTTCCTATAATTTTACTAGCCCATTCGATCGATCAATTGCACTTACTCATCAAAAAACAGAAACAAACCCTACTTTTCCAATTTGACTCGGGGCACCATCTTTTCTCGTGGGTTGGGTCAAATTTGGCCCGGCCTATAGTCCGGAATGGAGTATCGGCCTCGTGCTTCCCCTTCGTCCAATTTACAATACTCATCTTTATCCATTTATTCCAAGATTTGGGCCGTCTTTTCCCTTTTGAGTTGGACCAAAACCTCACGAGTCATAGGCCGAAGCAAAACCAAAGGAATCGACCTTGGATCCCCAGCTAAAGTTGCATTATATGCCAAGACTAAATTGATAAGTTAATGTATAAAGTGGCGACGCGACTAATTCTAAGTTATAGTACTCAAATAATCTCCTGGGCACGTCGAAACGCTCACATCACTCTGTGAATCGATTTTGCGGACCGACCCCTGTATCACTAACATCTTTCTGACGTCTCTAAACCCCGTGACCGTAAACTTGTCAACATACACACCACATGTTTTTAGTATTCCCGACAAGGCATTAGGTAGGACAAGGCGGTATAAAACGCCTGCGAGGGACGTGTCTCGAACGGACGCCACGCATTGGCCACCCTGTTTTAGAAGATCGTAGCTGGCTTTCTCCGTCCAAGAGAATAAAAAGGATGGGAGGAAGAAAAAGTCAAAGCCCGCCTGTCTTCTGCAGAAGCTGTTTCTTTGACTTGAATCGTCCTGTCCCGTCCTGCCCCAAGTTGGGAATGCGAATGTCAATAGAAAACAGGCGAGAAAAAGTTCGAAGACAGGTCATCTTCGACACGGACGCCGAGAGAGGGAGAGAGAGAGAGGCAAGGGTCAACATTGGTGTCTCCAGCTTTTCTCCTGCGAAGGAGACAGCCCTAGCTGTGCTCTCCACGTCTCATATAGGAACCGACACCCCTCCTCCCACTTTGAAGTCGAGCGAGATTACGATGGATTCTCATTGTCTGATCAGCTCAAAAGCAACCCGGTTTCACATCGCTTGAAATCATCATAATTGGGGCGCCCTTTGTTCGCGCACTCTCGCGTTTGTCCATCTCTACGTGCTCTCCCTTTTCACCATAGAAATAGGATCCAACGTTGGCGTGCCGTCAGCGTTAACATGATCACGACCTTTCGGTTTCATAAACTGATCTGTTGCCAGCGCATGTACTTCTTCCTTGCATGCAACGCGTGACCGACTGATCAGAAAACCAAACGGAGAGACTTCGTGTACTTACCCCGATATATTTTTGTAGATATTTGGAGATTACATAGTTTTGTATGCCGCGAACTCGCATGTAACTGATTCCATGCAGTGCAAACCAAGATGCGATCGAGTTAGCACGATCAGGCGTCGGGCTCTTAAAAGCACATAAAAGATGTAAAGAGGAAAGGGTTTACCGTGCGTACTGTTGCTTTGCACGCACTAGGACGAGAGAGCTAAGGGACACTACGCATGGTCCACGGACCAGTACACGAGTCTCGTGAAACTGAGGAAACCGAAGCTGCAGAGCGTTGCAGAAAACGACCTGAGAAATCAAGAAAACAGGAAGAAAAACACGCGGGATGCCCTTGAAAGTACAAAAAATTGTAATTCGTATAAGCAACGGGCACGGTTTTTTCTTTTTTCTTTTTAACTTGCGCCAAATTGAATTTCGACGTTCCGGGTTTTTCCCTTGCCGACAACAGCAACTGCATAACCTCGTCCTTCCTTCATTCTGTTGTCATTCTCTTTCGTCTGAAGGTTTTTCTTTTGCCATGTTGCAGTTGATAGTCGTCCATCAGAAGGTACTGGTCAGCGAGCGAATCTGCTCGGCGTTGGAGGTTGAGTACCATGCGTACGTCAGTGCATGCATTGTGTACTTCTATTTGAAATCATCTTGCAACTTGGTTCTGTCAGATCCAGCTCAGTGATGAGCTTACTGAATTCGGTACATTAGTGCATGGCATCATATCCTTTTATTAGAAATCATGTCGCAACATTCTGCTAGGTTTGGCTCACTTAGGAGCTCTCTCTCTCTCTCTCTCTCTCTCTCTCTCTCTCTCCGTGAATAATTTCCTTCAAGCTTGATTATGATTGAACATGATGGAATGAGATAGGGTAAAAATTGTAAGGATATGTACTATTTTGCACTTGGTAAAAGACCAGATATGACGACAGCTATGGTCAAATTCAATGCTGAAAAAGGTATGGTGAATTTAGGTTAGGATTGTTCAGGAAAAAATCCACGAGTTACTTAAAAAGAATAAAGAACCTTTCACCCTGCATACCGTCATGAACTTAACTCCTTTATAGATTATATTGAAAAGAGCTTCCTGGCAACTTTAACAAATAAATAAGTAAAAGAATAATGAGTTAATACCATGAAAAATCTCAAACTGGTATATTCATAACGAATTTACTTTAAGGCTCCGTTCGTTTCACGGAAAATAACTTTCGAGAAAACGTTTTTCGAATTTTCCGGCGTTCGTTTCACAGAAAATAAATTACTTGGGGAAAACATTTTTCATGATGGGAAAAAAGTCATCTAAACTAGGGGAAATTGTTTTCCACTTTTGAAAAGTGAAAAATATTTTCCTCACTTGATCTTTTTTTATCTTGCACCCTTATAAGCCCTCACTTCCTTCTCCTCCTTTTTAAAAAAAAAAAAAAAAAAAAAAAAAATTAATTCGATTTTTTTTTCTTTGTTTTTCCTCTTCCTCTTTATTTTTATGTTTTATGTTTTTTTTTTAAATTGAGTTTTTAATTCTTTTTCTTTTTCTTCTTCCTTGGTTGGTCACTAGCCATGGTGGCAGCAGACGATTGGCCACAGTCCAACTCCAACCTTGCCCAAGGCTAGATTTGGCGACGGCGAGGCTCAAGCTCGCTTGGATTGGGTCGTCGAGCTGCGAGCTCGGCCGATCCAGGCAAGCCTAAGCTCCACCGAGGTTGGTAAGCTCGAGGCTCAATTGATCCGTGCAAGCTACGTTCGTTGGCTAATGAGCTCGCGGCTTGCCCGGACGGGCCGAGCCTCGAGCTTGCCGAATCCGACGATTTCGTTTTGGTTGGCCGCCAGCACCCGGCCACGTCGAAGCATGCGGCGGCGGGGAAAGGAGGAGGAAGAAGGAGGGAGGAAAAGAAAAAAAAAAAAAGAAAAAGAATAAAATTCAATTTTTTAAAAAATATATAAAAATTAACATTAAGTTTTTTTGGGTCAATTAAAAATATTAAAATTTATTTATTTTTTGTAAATTTTCCCAAAAAATAAAACTAGATAACCAACAATGAAAAACATTTCCCACTCAAATTTCAAGTTTGAGCTAAACACTTGAAAATATAGTCATTTTCTTGGAGAAGCCTTATATTTTCCGCGAAACGAACGGACCTTAAATTAATTTTTTGCCACAAAAAACTCTAAATTGATATATTTATAACAAATTTACCCTTCGTTAATTTCCGTTAAATTGGATTAATACCACAAAAAAATCACAAATTAGTACACCTATTAACTATCATGTGCCATCCAATTCATCAATTTGTTGATAAAATTTCATGAAAATTAATGGAGAGTAAATTTGTCACAGTGTACTAGTTTGGAATCTTTGATAGTCAAAAAATTAGTTTTGAGTGTCATTTATCACAGTTGCACCATCTTGAGATTTATCATGATATTAACGCAAGAGTAATTAATACCAATTTTCTCATGTTATGATGTAGCTTGTGGTATATAGTAAAGGATCATGAAGTGCTAAAAAAAGCAACTAAGGCTGCTGAAAAATATTTTGTTTCTCAAGCCTGCTCGATTAAATATGTCATTCACGGCAAAGTATTGGCTTAGATGATAAGAAAGTCTGCTCGTCTCCTTATAGTTTTGAATTTAACCTTTATCGATAGCACTTAAAAGGAGTAATCCTGAACACCGCATCGATGCAGGGCACGCCCTTATAATCTTATGGGGACGTGGACCAATCGAGGCATGCGAGAGCTGATTTTGACGCCATTTGATCTCTACAACCAAAAAAAGAAAAAGAAAAAATGTTGTCCATGTCTATTTTAGTTCCATCAGTTGACTTATAAATGCTAATCATCCGTTCGTCATGTCAAACCTTCGAAACAATACGATTAAACATAAACCAACAATTGCCCACTTCATCTCGCGCTCGATTCGACATCTCGTGCGGGTCAATAATTGCGGCCTCTATCTGACATTCCACTTCTTGAAGGACATTAATGCTTTTACAAAAGTCAGCACAATGAGTTCTATATTGTTTTGATTTTTTTTAATTTTTTTTTATGACGAGTGAGATTATTGTACTTTCCTCCTTTTTTATATTTCTAAAAGAAATATGCATTTCCTTGTGCCATAGTACAAATTCTTTATTGCGGTACCATAGAAATTACGTACTTTAGAAACAAATATTTATTAGTATATATTGAGTATATGTGTTAAGACAGATAATATTAAGCGCAATACTCTAATAGCTTAAGTTGTTATTGTAAACAGCCGCGCACATAATTTCAAATTAGTATAGGCCAGATCCAAAGGTCTCAAATTGGGCTCCTTGTATGTAAGGGCCTCATATATTGGGATCTACACTGAAATTTTCGTAGTCAAATCGGGCATTTTTAAATGAGAGTATTAATAAGATATTCCACACCATACTTCAATCGCTAACAATTGGGATAGCGTGTGCATTTTTTCTAAGTGTTTTGTATAGAAGGTACTTCAAGAGAAAATTTTTTTGATAAGTCCTGCCGATTATCTCATAACTAGCTGAATTAACTAAGGCTACTAAAGGATATTTTATTTGTCAAGTATTCTTGATTAAATATGTCATTCATGTACCGGCAAAGTGTTGATTTAATTGATAAGACAATTTGCTCATCTCCTGATGGTTTCGAATTTAACCCTTGTTAGTAGCATTTGAGGAGTACCCCGGAATGTACCAGGCACGTCCTTATAGTCTTACGGGGATCTGGACCAGTGGAGGCATGCAAGAACACCATTCCAACACCATCTAAGGAACCATAAATGCTTTTCATTTGTTCATCATGTCAAACATTGGAAACAACACGATTAAACATCAACCAACGATTGCTGACTTCATATCACTTTCGGCTCGACATCTTGTGCGGGTCAAGAATTGCGGCCTCCATCTGACATTGCACTTCTTAAAGGACATTAATGCTTTGACATAAGTCAGCACAACAAGTTCCACGTGTTTCAAATTTTTTATATGACGACTGAGATTTATTGTATTTTTCTCATTTTTAATATATCAAGAGAAATATGCATTTCATTGTGCCTAGTACAAGTTCTCTGTTGCAGTACTATAGAAATGACATATTTTAGAAATAAGTATTTACAACAAGTATTGGGTTTCGTGTCTGTCTTCATCGATATCCATGTTAAGACCTAGATAATATGAAGTGATAGCATAAGTAGTTGTTGTGAACGGTTGCGCACATAATTTTAGGTTAATATATGTAGGAGCCCAAAATCTCTCCTCGGATGTATGGACATCATATATTGGGATTCACACCAGAGCTTTCACAATCAAATCAGACTCTTGTGAATGAGAGTGTTGATAAGATATTTCACGTCATGTTCTGACCACTCACATGTTGAAAGAGTATTTCACATTATTTCATACTGTTTTGCATGGGGGTACTTCAAGAGAAAAAATTTGCCAATAAGTCCTCACCGTTTATCTCATGACTGGCTGAATTGCGCTTACGAAAATCGCTTTTCTTGCATGTCATTTCAACGGTTCACGTCTTCCCTCACTCTCAACCGTACGCCGTGCTATAGAACCTTTTGACGGTACATACATTGAGGATGCTCAGGAGGACTTGGTTGCTGGTGCACCTTGGGGTCTTGAACTGGCTCAACGCAGCGCCGTTCCCTATGAAATGATCCAAAATCTTCCTAAAAGTCCCCGTCTCTACAATGCAGAGCTCCAAAGGGCCTATGGAATTACACTTCCTAGAGACCACGTACCCCTGATCCTCGAACGAAGCATCCATCTCTCGGCAGCACTCTCCCAGGACCTTCTCCTCCACCTCTCCCTTGATCTCCCAGTAGATCACGTAGTGGCCGGGCTGCTTGGAGATGTCGGCATGGCTTGTAAAGTCCACCAGCTCCCCCATCGCCTTCCGCAGCAGTCGGGAGCCCCTCTCCACCACCAGCTGGAGGTCCTTCTCGGTGTTCTTGTCGATGTTCAAAGTCAGGATCAGCTTTCTCCGGCATATGAAGTTCAGCTTGGGCGTGCCCTTGTGGAAGCCGGCCACCTCCACTACGTCCCCGAGCCTGTATCTGTAAAGCCCTGCAGGGTAGGCGCGAGCGATGAACTTGTGATGAGAATACATGACTAGGTTGCATAGGATAAAGGCCCCCATTATCTAAAAACTACTGTCTAGACTTGTTCTAATCAATTCAGAAAGACCATCAAAATACAAACCACGAGAATCCGGCATGTGTACTGGACCGTGATTGCGATTGATCTCATGCCACCACTAGTTTCAAATTGGAGTTGCATATTAGAATTATAGCGGCTCACATTTTACCTTTAGGTACTAACTCAATCAAGTTTTTTGCTGAATCTTACATGCACGGCCTAAAAATATATAGACAAATACCTCAAACGAAACGAATGAGGGGGACATCGCACAAGATCCAAAACGACCCACATGTCAAATTAGACACCGTTCCGATTCTATCCATCCACAAATTAGTTCCACCTACTAAAACCTATCTAACTTTCTCTGCTCGGAACTGAACAAGCGCATCGTCAACAACGCTCAGATTTATCCCAAGGTCTGGTAGCTGTACATATATGCCAGGCGATCTTCTTTCCACGAACGTCAAAATCAATAATACTCGGAATATTGTCGGATGAATAAAAATATATAGAGCAATAGATAATGCCCTGTCGCGCAAAGCCATATCTATCCTCCATTTTTACAAGGATCTCGTATCAACTAAGAGAATCTAGGGTTTGGTTTAACGCCACAAAAGATCTAATCGATGCCCAGAAGATATTGGACATGCGGAATGAAATGGGAGAGCTGCGAATTGAGGCCGTATTCTCTCTAAGGAAAAAAGCAAAAGAAAGATGAGCACTACCCTGTTCAGCTAAGAGATCGACGAGCTTTACGATTCCGTAAACGGGCCGGGTGAAAAATGGACGTCACAAGCCCATGGATCTTTATAGTCGGTAAAACAGTCTGTGCATGCTACACCGACTCGAAAGATTAAAATATGCATGCTTTTTGATGGACTATTGCCGCGACCTTCCCGAAGCGAACCACAAAGGGAAAGTTAATAGATTGCTAAGCTTACACTAAGCGCGGACTCTTCTAAGTTCATACCGATCACAACTTTGGGGTTTTAATATAATAAATTAAATATGCAATTTAATTCGATTACGAGTTGCCACTAATCTATTTCGAATTGAATGGGAATCCAAGTAAAATGTAGGAGAACATTTTACTTCTATGAACTAGAGATATTGCCCTTTAAATACATGTTCTCTTTATTTCAAAAAATATTTTGCAAGCAGTCTTGGTTGATTTTAAGCATAAACCACTAATACATGAGAAGTGATTATGCGGATACGCAAGGAAGAATTTAACATTTAATAAATCAAACATTAAATAACTTGCTAGAAATAGGGTAAAAGCCCAATGCGTTAAGCAAAACATGACTTTTTCATGATAATTTTCTCTAAGTGTTCTACAAGATGTTAGTTTAAAAAATACATATGCATGACCTAAGATTTTCATATGCAATGTCCATTAATTAATTCTTTTTGGGTTTTTTTTTTTTTTATAAGAATTAAACTATGTACAATCCATGAGATTCAATTTTAATCTAAGTTATGAATTAATTTAAACTAATGACACGTGGCATGAATTTATTATATGTAAACTAATCTTAACGACAAGCAAAAGAATCATGAACTAATTTAAAATGCTTGAACTATTCAACTAATGATATGAGATTAGATTTTTTAAATGTAATCTAGATTTGACTTAAAGTATGCAACATGTATGAATATCCAATAAAAGCGGAAAATCTGATGAAAGCTCAGACTATTTCATGGAAGCGCAATATTAGCGAATAACTTCAAGAATTATTATTATGCATCAATGCTCGTAAAAATTATGCAATATCATTCAAGGGTCATCAATATCTATAAAAAAATGAAATTATCAATTTATGATACAGAGATAATATATTCTTGATTAATTCTACATGCAAAAATTACTATATGACTCCTGATGTACCTAAGATGTGTAATTTCTAAATTAGGGAATATGTATGATGACAATAAATGCAACGCAACTGTTCTTTTTTTTTGGTATCTTCACAATATGAATGTTTCCTAAACTAATGACATGTAATATGTAAGCCCAACATAGTTAAATATTTACCACATCTAAAATAGGACACAAAGGTCATTGGAAATCTGATCTTAGGTCTTAAAGATTGGAACTCTAAATCTAACGACTTAAACGAGGAAATTTTCTATTTTGGAAATGCTTAAAATCTCAAATCAAGTCGTGTTAGAAGCAAATAACCGCAATGCAGGCAATTATCAGAATTGGATTACTGACTCAAACGACGACGATGGTGATGGGATCGCAAGAAAGATTCATGATGCGGTAATCAACAAGGAACGACAAGAGGCCGCAAACATCAACGTCAGGCACTGTGAACATCATCTTTGATGTCGGATTACTTTGGTGAAGTTGAAGAGCTAGGTGTTGTAGAGGTCTCAAAATTTCAACGCATTTAGACTTAAAACGAACTCATACTCACTGTTTTCGCGCAAATGCACGTTAGACTCTTTAGCCGTCCGACTAGTCCAATTTTATCCTTCAAAGACATACTTTCAAATTTTATTTCACCATCTCCATCGGACAAGCTCAAGACTAATGTCTTACCTCACCATTCACAAAATTTATGCGCAATCCATGCGTATATGTCAATTTCATGAAACTGCGCACTGAAATTTTTCTAGGGTCTTGGGAGAGAGCTCATGTGTATGTGAAGAATTTTAATACATACCGGTAAAAGTGGTGAGCACAATCTCATACTCTTGCCCAACTTTGACCCCAGAGAGAGGCACTGGCTCATCCTCCACAAAGTCATCATCGATGGCTTCACTGTTGTTGCTCCTGTTCCGATTCTTCTGCCGGTGAAGCGGTATGAAC
This sequence comes from Eucalyptus curtisii, assembly GCA_017140595.1. NCBI lineage: Eukaryota > Viridiplantae > Streptophyta > Magnoliopsida > Myrtales > Myrtaceae > Eucalyptus > Eucalyptus curtisii. The sequence continues at coordinate 19,331,670 of CM029494.1, forward strand.
TCGAAGTAAGAGAAGGTCGGCACGACCGCAAAAGTCACCCTGTCCAGAGGTAGACTCGGATCCACGTTCACCCCGATCCAGCTCTCGGTCGACCCGTAGTCGGCGCTCACCAGCGGCAACCCACCGGCGTAGTGCCTCAGCTTCGTCAGGTAATGCTGCATGGAGCCCGTCATTATGGAGTACACGTATTTGGCCTTAGGCCACAGCTTCGGTATTACTCCGCGCCAGTCCTTCCTCTCTAGCTCCTCGCAGACCGACTCGAGCCGCTGTGCGAGGCACGGGTTTGGGGACAGGATCCCCAGCACGGCCTGCCGTGTTTTCTCGACGGTGATCCTTGGGCTGAGCTTGCCGTCCCGGATGTCGCCGCAGATCTCCCGCCACTGGTCCTCGAAGGCCCTGAAAGCCTGGACGATGCTGTAGACGAAGGTGGAGGTGATGAACTCGATGTGGTCGGCGAAGTAGAGCCCCAGCAGGAGGTGGCAGTAGGTGGACTGCTTGTAGTCGCCGCTCGAGACGACCTCCTCGGGGCTGCAGGTGAAGATCTTGGTCTTCTCTTGCTTGATCTTGAACTCCTCGCTCGAGTAATAGTGGGTCGTGGCGGTCCCCGTCGTGAGGCCACCTTCGGTCTTGGACTGCTTGCTGCTGTAGATGAATTCAAGAATCCTCCCTCCTTCACCAAGCGGGTATACTCTATCCAGGCATATAATAAAATCAGGTGAAGAGAGAGTAAAAATCTGCTTAAAAAAAAGAGAGTTTTCGTGAAGGACATGACAGTATATGATTCATGTGTTCGAATAGTAAAACATGCTGATGCTATTTCATGTTGCTACTTTATGTACTTGTCTCTGAAAGATAAAGCATAAAAGAAAGAGGGAGAGAGTTCGAAACCTGGATCGATATGCAGCTGCAATTCTGAAAATCTGGAGAGTGGTCTGCGAGCTATGGCGAGTGAAGGGGACGTATTTTTGCCTCCCGTCAGTAGTTCCAGAACTGCAACGCACCAAAAGAAGAAAAAGAACGAAGAGAAAATCGAGGAAAGAACCAACAGTTAAAACCAATTCATGAAAATGGATCGGCAATGCAAGAAACAGTAGACGGCCATTTCTTTCCTTTTCCTCTTCTGTCGAGTGCGAAATGGAAACAGGAAATTGCGGTTCAGTTGCCTGCTAATCAATGTGAAAAAATTGGAAGATAGTGCACTTCTAGACAAGATCATCAATATCCCGTGGTCCCTTCAATCGGAGACATCATTTGTTGACTTATCTTAATTAGTGCTCCAATACCCTTTGAACTGAGCATTCATTTCATATGTACAGATGAGAAGGGTGTGAAAAGTTCAAGTTCCAATGCATACCTCAGCGAGAGAAGCTGAATGGGTTCTTGAGTGAGCACGGGAGACGTGTCCCCGTCCGCAATCCGCTGGATGAAGGGCTCGAAATCTGCATGGGACGCAAGGGGCACGAGAGACCGGTACAAGGACTCCAATGCCCCGGCGTCCATCCCCTCCACCTCGACGCCCCCCAGCCACCGGCTCAGGTACTCCGTGCCGCGGTTCGCCGCGAGGATCCGCCGGAGCACCTCGGCCTGGACCGCCCCGGCGTGCTCGCACGCTTCCTCGAACCACTCGACGACGTCCGAGTCGCACCCGTCGTGAGCCCTTCTGCCCGCGAGAGCCTGCGCTTCCATTTCGAGGGGGGGGGGGGAGAGAGCGGTGGGATTTTTCGGGCGGTGCAAAGCGACGACGACGGCGGGACGATGTTGGTGTGGGGAATCGCCTTATGAACCTTATGGCGAAGCATGCGTACAAAGCAAAACCCATTTGGACGCTATATATACACACGCGCAAGAGAACAGGGAACGATAAAAATATCTTTTTTGTCACGGCTAGACGCTGCGGGTCCCGGCGGGAGTTAAATCTTTAGAGAGGAGAAGAGAGGAGGGCTTTCCTCCTTATTTGCTGGGGAAAAAAGCTTCAAAGGGAGCAATAAAACCCGCTCCCCACATTATATCTGCAGGACAGGCAGAAGATTCATGGCATAATATGGTACGATGATATGTACACCACATCATATTTTCTTCCTTCCTTCCTTCCTTTCTTTCCAGGGAATTTCTCTACTGGCTATGTAGAGATAACTTTCCCCTCAAAAAAGGTCAAATTATGATGGGGCGGATGGAGAGGATAAAGAGATAAAGAGATAAAGAGAAGCCATGGGGGACCGAGGCCGGAGTGCACCCGCTTCGACAACTTGACACAAGAGAATCGCGCAGGAAAAGAGAAAAATCGTCTCCCCCTCCCTCCCGCCAAAATTTCCCTGGACAGCATTTTTAGGGAAGTTCGAAAACGCGATGAACACCGAAACAATAAGAGATTTGGCGACTTGCATTAAAGTCCCTAGGTTCCCTTCCCTCTGAACCTCTCAATTCAGCCCAATGAGAGAGAGAGAGAGAGAGAGAGAGAGAGAGAGAGGGATATTCTTTTTGGTTTTACGCCTGCCCTTCCTTTTTCACCCACAGCAAGGGACTTTTTCACGTGTGGGATGAGGGAGGACGAGGAGTTTTTCCACAGCTGTAGGATGTCAGAAAGCTTGAACTGCCATGTGGGGGATATGCTAGTGTGGTTTAACTTGTTGGGAATGTGGAGCTTCGCTATTGTTTTCTTAGCACGATACATTAGTAGTTAAATCGGTTTCAACGATGGTGAAGTTGCACCTTAGGACTACGTTTGGTCGTTTGAATTTCTAATTAACATAGGACTGAATAGAATAAGATATGAAATTCAAGGGTTTTACTATATCATATCTATTGTTTGGTGATCACAATAATAAAATCGGATATATTCATATCATATTATGTACATTATTTAGTATAAACAACATATCAATATATATAAACAAAAAATGATACAAATAGCTATGGTAAAAATTTCTCTCGATACTCTTATCTACGTTATTTTTTATTTTATTTTAATTTCCTCTTATTTTAAATTAATTTCCTTTTATTTCTTTCTTCCCCTTCCATCATCCTCTAATAAAAATTTATTAAATAGTAAAACATACTAATATACCTAAAATACTAAAACAACTAAAGTATGAAATAAGTATAAATATATTGATATTGATATTTATATATTGGATTTATATAATAAGATAGAATTAAATTCAAATATATAAAAAATAAGATTAAATTGAAAAAATAAATTATTATTATTATTATATTATGAATTTTCATATTAAAATTCACATATTATTTGTATTAAAATATAATAGTAGATTTGTTAATTTAAAAAGTTTGTTATTTGAGAAAAATAACTTTCTTATTATGGATATTAAAAAATCTATTCACTTTTATTCCACTCCCATGGGATAATTTTATCCGGCTTATATCTCTCCTATATTCAATTTTAACTTATCTTGAGTAAGTACTAAATGCAAGATATGATAAATTTTATCATAATATTAATTTTATCTTAAGCTGTTAAATGCAGCCTAGGTGTGTAAGATTCGATCTCATCTAGGGCTGACATATGGGTGGATCAGGTCGATTTGGATTAAGTCGAAAATGATCCGATCTAAATTAACCCCATTTAATGTCTTTACCCATTTATATGCAATACAAATACAATGACATATGTCCGACTCGACCCACGTTATTAAAACATGTAGATATTTAAAAACAAGAACTTCTATACTATGTGTGTAATGCGTGAATAATAAAATTTTCAATAGTTGTATAAGGTTTCAAATAGGATTTTCGACTTGTTTGAGACTTTTTCTCTATTGCAGATTTTCGAGTTGCACAATAAAGTATCCGACATTTCTTTAAAATCAATATGTCAATAAATATTGACATGTAAAATCACATACTAATTCTAGAAGAGAAGAAGATCATAAACGGAAGATAAAACTAGAAAATAAGTTGCTCCACTCGAAAATCCCTGACTTGAACCTGATAACAAGTGAAGAGATGTTGCCGATGAGTTGAGCTTTAGATCAATAAAAAACTCACATTGTATTGGACTTTATTATTGAAACTTCTATCAACCCATTTAGCAAAAATTTAGCTAACTCTTATATGACCCAACCTATCATATATGGCTTAATAAGTGGATCTTTGACACCTCTACACTCATGTACTGGATAAAATGACTCTCATTAGACATTAAAGGCTTGAAGTAAGGAATATACATTTTCTAGAAAAGGAAGGAAGGAATTAACTTCCTATCAAAGTGTGTCATATTAAATTATGTGTCAAGCTTGCTGTTTCTTTGTTGAGTGAAAAATTATTCCCTTGTTGCAATCGGCTAGAATCTTTCAGAATATCACAAGTGGACGTTTCCTTTGAGGTTTGACCAATTTCGAACTTCGAGGAGCAGGATCCTTAGTTTCTTATTGTTGCAGGCGCAGTACAAGTCAGAAGAGAACTCACGAGTTTGTGGCTTCACTCGTCCATTACAATTGAGTGCTGTTTATTCCATGTGCATGCCGCGACTTCAAGATAAAGTAGCCGCCCGCAAGAACAATTACTTAATCACGTGAGTGATTATAACTCTGTAATTCTTCAATTGATTAATAGTTTATTTACTGAAAGCTCTTCCTATGGAGTCGATAATCGATGTTTGGTTAAATCTTTGGTGTTTTGCAATATTTCTCGTTTATTTTTCTAATGATTTTGCATAAAAATACGGGTTAACATCACAAAAAAATTCAAACTTGTATACTTATGATAAATTTATTTAAAATTAAAATTTTGAGTAAAAAATACTTCAAACGGCCACACCTGTGGTGAATTTGCTCTCCATTAGTTTTCATTAAATTTTATTATCAAATTACTGAATTGGATGATATGTGACAATTGACAAAATTACCAATTTGAGATTTTATCCTATGTTTAGCACAGATTTACTAGTTTGTAATTTTACGTAGTATTATTAATCCAATTTAACAGTAACTAGTGGAGGGTAAATTTGTCATAAATATATCAATTTAAAGTTTTTGGTAGTCAAAAAATTAATCTTGGGTAAACTTGTCACAAGTGTACTAGTTTAGAGTTTTTTTATGGTAAAAAAATTAGTTTAGGGTAAATTTGTCACGTATACTGATTTGAAGTTTTTAATGATATTAACCCTATATATAAGTGCAAGATCCCGCATTGTATTGCAACATTTCAATTAAGAGAAATTTTGCAGGGAAGCTAAGTGCTATCAAATAAGCAAAAAGTAGTGAATGGAAAGGCTAATCACCATACGACACGACAAATCTCGATCAAGAAAAAGATACAATGTAGATTAGGGGAAAAATTCAAGCAAAACGTAATGCATAGAGAGAGCATAATGTTCTCTCTGAATAAAAAAGCTGGAAGAAATCATGCAAGCTGCTAAGCATTTGCCTACGGGAGTCACAGATTCTAGATGATTGTTCAAGTGGAAGTGCTGAAGCTTTCAAGAAACACTGCAGTCCGTCAAGGCTTACTTCAAAACATTAGCAGGAGGACAAGAGCCTTCCCATAATGCAGAATTTCCAAGAATGTATACAGTACTCATTTAACAGCAACCATTCCAACAATTAACATTTATTCTCAAAGAAAGTAAACGGTAGATATCTTTCTTAGTATCCTTCTTTATAACTTCTCCCTATCATTGTCAGAATCAACATATGTTGTCTCAATTATCAGAATTATGAATCAAATCAGAACACACTTGTATCAGCATCGTATGAAAAATTCACATGACTGATAATTTTTTTGGTGTTTGGCCAACATTTAGATGTTCAAGATGTTTTCAGCAGCCAAAATTCAATAGTATCAAGAAAATTATTAACTCTGGGAGCGCGATACCATACCATGTTTAAGATGTCTAATTAAGGTTTCTTAAACAAACTTGAGCATTCACTCATTAAGCAGATTGCAATAGTAGAAACTTCTGACGCGTATGGAGCTTATGATCTTGTTGTGAGTACGAGATTAATCTTTGATGATTTGAAAAGAATGTCCCTTTTCCTGGCCCGTACTGAGAGTTTGCATGTTGAAAGATACTCCTTTTCTCTGTGAGGACCCTAAAGAGAGCTTGGAGCTTATTATCAGTCGTTTTCATGGCTATCCTCAAATCTGTCTGTAAACTAGGTTGCTTTTCAAAAGCTTAAAATCCCACTATGCGGGAATCTGGAATTCACGTGGACAATCAGTGGAGGGAAAAAAATGTTCACAAAGCCCCACCAAACATGGGTACAATTACAAAATGCACATACCCTATGAGGTATTCTTGGTTATGAAGGTTCTCATAAGATAATGAAATTTTCTATCTCTGTCGCGTTTATTTTTGTCAAGCTGTGGTCGCTAAAGAACTCAATGGTTACTAATATCTAAACCCAGTCGAGATCGATCAATAGCCAATTATCAAATCCAACTTCAAATCAACGGTAAATGGATTCTAATATGCATCGGAGCCTTAGGAGTGGGTAAAATTTGACAATGAAAATCGTAAACTTCTTTTATTGACTAAGAAAGGACGTCTTGGATGCCGTGCTTGCTCGATGGCATACTTTGTACATAAATTTCTTGATGGAAAATGTTGAAGTACATAGGGGAAGTAAAATGGACCTGAGCAGGTCCTTAAAAGGCTCAAAGGAGGAAACAAGTGGGAGAACCACCATGGAGTGAGAGATCTCGTGCTATCCTTATATTCCTTCTCGTCGGGAAAACAAAAATAGATAGGGAATTAGGGGCTTCTCGATGGTGAAGGTAGACACTATGTCGGAATTTTGGTTCCGGCTACTACCGAGTAGGCATGATATAGTAGCCTGCCACGCCTGGAGTGAGAGAAGATAGGTTAAATGTCCACAGCTGGATTGACACGCCTTACGGCACTGTCCTCAACTACAGGTTGACTCAGTTCCCCCAGTTGAGAACACGCCGTGCTTGCTCGATGGCGTACTTTATACATAAATTTCTTGATGGAAAATGCTGAAGTACATAGGGGAAGTAAAAACCTTTTTAATCGAGTGGAAGCATTTATACTCAAGGGATAAAAGGTGAACTTAGGAAATCTAATATAAATAGAATTCAAAAGTAGAAACCTAAGTGAAGATTGAATACGAACAATCTTTTTCAAGAGAGAATGGACTTGTTGATTGATGTTGTATGATTCTTATTCAAAATGTTTGAAATTGTCTTTAGAAAAATGTTGGGGCATTTTTATGATGTCCAGAGTCCCCTATTTTTTTTATTCCTCCACTATCTTTAATAGGTGATTCCATTATGCACCCTACTTTTCCTCTCGTTTCTTGATTTGCACGCTACTTCAGGCAAAGAGTTGTAACCGCTCTCGAATCTTTAGCGAAGGCTATCCCTCCTTGGTCAACGGTTCTTTCTTTACTCAGGCTTCATGTCTCAACCCGGTCAGGTATCGCCCCATGCATGATATCCACTCAAACATTATCTATTAGGAACTCACAATTGATAAAATCTTTAGACGTCTCATTTAAAGGCTTTGCGTGTCAAATGCATCACCATAACATTTCTCATCAATACTATTGGCTGCTTTATATTTATGCCTAAATTTTAGGTCTCTTGTCGACAATCTCTAGTAAAATATTTAACCTATGTTGTGCAAAAATTGAAGTAATCACGATGGCCCCTACGATTTTCAATTTTTTGGTCCCTGCTTGCCCCACTGTTTGCTGCTCGAATTTATTGCAGGTCCATAGTGATATTTACTGGCAACTCCCTATTGCCCAGGTTTCCCTCCTGTCTTCTGATCAGTGACTACTTAATGTAGGGGTCCATCGTACGAGTCCAACCATCACCAGAAATAATAAATTGCCCGTACAAGCTTTACAAGCGATGACGTAATAAATCGTGACCCCCAGAAACCGCATGCGGTCCGAAGCCTCTCTCAAGCGGGTTCATAGCATTGGGTAGTATCCCGAACCGCTTGTAAGCAATTTGAAACGAACTTGAATGATATAATTTTCAGGAACAGTCGCCGGGGTAACAGGCTGTGGTTTGAATTCGAGGCTCGAACATTCATCACGATTCATGACAGTGATGGAAATCTCCATCATTCATTCAATCATCGAAGAACCCGAAGTCGTTTGTTGATTACAAAACCAAAAAAAAAAAAAAAAAAAAAAAAAAAAAATTCAGATGTTGATGAGCAGTTGCCGATGTCGGGCTCCTGAAGGCGGACGGATGCTGTTGAGCCAGCAGCACCAATCAATTTTGAACTGTTGAAAGACATTGATTTCGCACCTCACGAAGAGTATAATCCTCTTATGAGAAGTGACAATTGATAAAAGCAAAAGATTTCATGATGTTTCTTGGGCATCACCGGTTCTGGCCTCTCTCTCAAATCTTCCTCTGATCCTTGCCTTTAAACAAAAATGCCCTTTTGATCAGCTGGCACAAATATAGAGAGAGAGAGAGAGAGAGAGAGGGAGAGAGAGGCGCAATCTTCACTGGACCTGTCAATGGTCCTATTTGAAAGAGAAACTTGCGACTGCCCATATAAACGCCAACTTCGTCCAGGGACCACCATGATTGCAAGACAAATCATATCATACATTTCTGGAAACAGTGTTAATCAAAATAATGCGACAGATACTTATGCCAAAAGTAGGTTAGCAGACCCACTCTACCGGCACTCGATCCACTCGGATATTAGAGCTGAGGACGTCTGATTGGTGCAAACGCCACACAACGATGAGCAGTCGCCATTTGATGGTACTATTCACACAACACCAACGGCCCGATGTCAACCGGGTCTGTCCAAAAGATGGCTAATGACCCACATTAAGGACATCTAACCAAAGTCGTGAATCTTTCAGTAGGTCCCCCAACCGGATCACGTCCAACCTAAAGCAAAAAATTATGGTCTTCAATGCGCCAACACAGGCAGGAGTATCTGTTGGATTTGTCTTGTTACTAATCCATGATTGAAGGATGAGGAGACACAGCTGAGATGTCTGAAAGTCAGTTTCTACAGTCTGTTAGAGAATATCATATAACTCGAAAACTAACAAGTTGGGAACTAAAGAAAAGAAGGGAAAAATAAACAAATAAGCAAAAGAAGAGTAAAAACAAAGCACGACATAATATTTAACAAGCCATTGAGGAGACCCGAGTTTCCGGGCTAGTAATCCTTCAAGGTAAAACGATATTACATGGATCTACACTTTTCATACTGTCTTAGTTCGTGTCAATTTACTGATTCTTACAGGAAATTTTTCTCCACATACTCTGACAGCTGGCAATGAAAACAATCCCCTGCGCTTGAAAGACGATTCCACATTGGAACAACCATACTTGTCCCATCATTTCAGGGCAAGACAAGTGAATTCATTAGCATCTACACCAATGCCGCTGCATCAAGACTGATATTTTTTAGACTTGTTAGTCCTAATACAGCAATAGGCCGAAGACATGAACCTGAATGGGCAAAAGCAGACAACAAATTCGACACCCAGCCTTTTGATGCCATAACACCATATCTACCAGGGTAACCCTGTGCAAATCTCTGGTGGTCAATAACAAATGACTCGGCTTAAGAAGAGATAGCCACGTCAATCTCACCTTAACGAGAGATAGGTACTCTTTCTGAGATATGAAAACAACAGCACATGATTGGAGCAGCACATGTCTTGTCCCTTTGCAAGTTTTAGATTTAAGTCATGACAGATCTCCAATAAAGGTCATTTTCATCTGGCCAAGGGCAGGACCATCTCATAATTTCGTTACAAGTTAAGCAATTTTTATCCTAGTGTCAGACAAATAAATTCACCATTCAATAGCTAGTGAAATGTCTCTCTCTATCTCTGTCTTTTCAACGGAACAAACCAAGTTATAAGCATTTATTGGGTGTAATTCAGTTCACTTGAGCTAGACACTCTTCTCTTGCAAGTACCAGCTAGAATGTCCATTTTTGAAGCTATGAGATTTTCATCTTCCACATGTTAGGTAAGTAACCTGGAAACGCAAGTTAAATCATGCAGTTAAACTCCTAAAAGGCAAGCACAAGGAAAACTTGCGAGCAAGAACAACTTTATATTCCATAAACAAGAACTTTCAGGAATGCAATAGATGGCTTTACTGACTAGGAAGAGGGACATAATCAAAAGTGGAAGCTTTCGCCATCAAAAAGTTATAGTAGCAATTACTTCTGGAGAAAACTCAACATCTTCCTTAGATCTCAAAATAATAAAACATGAGCAAATTTCCTGTGGAATCAATTAGCTGGAAAGCATTCTATACTGGAAAATGCCCACAGATTCTAGCAAAGCAGTGCGGAGAAAATTTGAGGGAAATGGCTTGCGCGAGACAGAATGATGCTGCTCGGCCATTGATATTGGTGTCGACTACCAAAACAAAACAGATGTTTTATCTCCTAAAGAAAAACTTTCATTTACCATGAGCGAACTGTTCTCTCATTCCAGCGTTCCTAACTCCAAGGATATCTTGCAATGACTCAAACTACAACAGTTGATGAACACTGACAGACTAGACGCCTTCGATATATGCAAAAGAAACAGAGGGAAAAACGCTTGACGAGGAAATTTAGCCTGATTTATATGCAATGCCAGACGGAGGCTACCCTCATGTTTTTTTTTTTTTGTTATCATGTTACCATTACATAGGGAAACAAATACATTTGATGCGACATTTGACAGCGACGTCCGATACTTTAGTCCCGTACCAAATTAATGGAGGAAGAGAAATTGTACAGCTACTTTCAACATTATCGGCAGGATCAAGGACAATAATTAATATCAACTTATGCAACTTGTTGAAAGTATTTGGCCAATAGGTGTGCTTTTTATTTATTTATTTATTTATTATTTTTTTTTATTATTTTATGTATGGTTGCAATAAATGTAATATTCTAATTTTTGTCTTTTGGTTTTGTTATAAATAGATAGTTCAGGGTCACATCGACCCAAGCATTCAGTTCCGTTTTTGTGTCTCAACATCGTATTAGAGCCAAGGCCGAATTGAAACCCTATCCCCAATATCTCTTCTCTCTTTCTCTCTCTCCCATCTTATGTTATACATATTTCATCATTCTCTACTTATCTCCTTTTGTTTGTAGACTGACTCGAGACTTAAATTTAAAGTAACATTTTTTCCTTCTTATCGCGTTCTCTGAATTTGGTAACAGAGAAGGAGATTGAATATAGTAGATTGGATGGTGGTCTTAATATGCTCGAGGGTAGTGGGTGTCTACACCGACTTTGTTTTCTGCGCCTCATCAAATTAATAAAGTATTGACAGATTTCCACCAATGGCACTACAGATTAATTCATCCCTTTTAAGCACTTTAGAAAAAGCTTTTCTTAGTCTCGTTTCAGCTCGTAGTAAAGATAATTTGTTTATTGGGAACTCTATATTTTGGCTAAACAAACTTGTTCAACATATCCATCTTCAAATAATAAAAATAATTTCCCTATTAATGTGATTCATACTGATGTGTGGGGTTATTCTCAGCATACTTCTATTTTCAATCATAGATGGTTACCGATGTGTGGGGTTATTCTTGGCATGCTTCTATTTTCAATCATAGATGGTTTATTACTTTAATCAATTGTGATTTTCGTACAACTTGGGTTTTTTTTTTTTTTTTGTTAAAACATAAGAGTGATGTTTTTCGTTATTTCCAAAGCTATCATAGAACGGTTCAAACTCAGTTCAATGCTATTGTGAAAATTCTTCACAGTGACAACGGCACTACGTACAATGAGGGTTAGTTTCAATGATATATCTTTGATCATGACATTATTCATCAAACTAGTTGTTTGATATCCTAGCACAAAATGGTGTTGCCGAAAGAAAGAACTAATTTTTGTTAGAGGTGGCTCGATCTATTATATTTACCTTTCATGTCCTAGTTCAGTACTAGAGTGATGCTGCTATATCAACCGTAGCCTATATAATAAATCGAATCAACTAGAATTCTTTATTCCCGTACACCTATTAATTTTTTGCAAGGATCATTGACTTTTATTCTTCCTCCCAAAATTTTTGGCCGTGTTTGTTATGCTCGTAATATCACCTCTAATGTTAAGTTGGAACCCTATGTCTCCGCTACAATTTTCTTGGGTATTCAACTACTCAAAAATATTATAAATGTTATCTTCTTCTTTCTAGGGGCACCATTATATCTATCGATGTGATTTTTCATAATTCTTAATCCTATTATTTTATTCTACTTCTTCAGGAGGAGAGTCCTAATGTAGAGGTGTTGCCCAATTTTAACGTTCCTAATGATACTACTTACCCTCCTCCTCCAATAGTTTTTTATGGTTCTCCTTCTCAAGAGGAGAACAATGTAACATAAGAAGAAGATGGTATAGTACCTCAAGGCAAGATAACAGAACAACCACTTTAAGGGGACAGGTTGAAGACATGTTGTTGTAGGGATCATACTACTAACACTCAGGTTAACACCATTGATACATTTCCCGTTTGATCATTATATCCAAAACCGAACTGGATTCTACAAATCCTTCTAGCGAGGTTTCTCCTTCTAACTTTCCTATTGCACTTTGAAATGGTATTAAAACTTGTACACAACACCCTATATCCCATGTTGGTTTATATGACTATTTGTCTAGCTCTTATAGTACTTTTGTGTCTTCCCCATCTTTTATCTCTATTCCACAGAATTGGCAAGAAGCTTTTGTAGATGAGAAATGGAAGGCATCAATAGTGGAGTAGAAGCATGCTTTGAAGAAAGTGACACGTGAGATCTTATTTGTCTTCCTCTTGGGAAACAACTAGTAGGAAGTAAGTGGGTATTTGTAGTCAAATAGAAGATGGATGGTATTGTGGACAAATATACAGCACGATTGGTGGCAAAGGGATTTACTCAGATTTATGGAATTCACTATCAAGAAACCTCTGCTCCGGTTACCAAGCTGAATATTGTTCGAGTGCTACTTTTGTGTGCCATTAATGGGATTTTCAGCAGTTGGATGTGAAGAATGCCTTTCTTCATGGAGAGCTAGAAGAAGAGGTGTATATTGAGATTCCTCCAGGTTTTTCTTGTGATAAAACTCAAGGTAAAATGGGCATGCGGACCCCTAGAGTGCCATAATTTGACAGAAAGGGACACTTAAGTGCCAAAATCGGAGTAAAATGGATCACTTGAGTGCCAATCCGGCCAAATTGCATACGTGGCATTTTTCCGGCGAAGCGAGTGTAAAACGACACCATTTTGCACGTTGACGTGGCCAAATAATGCAAAAACAACGTCATTTTTGGCTGATGTGATAAAAAAATAATATAAAAATTAATTAAATTAAATTTAGTTAAAATATTAAAAAATAATAATTTTAAAATTAACAAAATTTAAAAAAAAAAAGAAAAGAAAAAGGGGGGGGGTGGTGGGCGAGGGCTCGGCCCGAGCCACCGCCGCCGCCTCCCGCCGTCGCCGGAAGGGCCGTGACGGAGGGGGAGCTAGGGCCCGGTGACCCGGCCGACCGGCGGCGAGGGCTCGCGAGCCCTCGCCCAAATCCAGCGAGGGACAGCAGCCCTCGCTCGGCCGGGCCATGGGTCGCCGGTCGGCCGAGGTCACCAGCTTCTGGCTAGGGCCCGGCAACCCCGGTCGATCCTCCCCCGTTTTTTTTTTTTTTATTTTTTTATTTTTTTTAATATTTTAACTAAATTTAATTTTAAATTTAATTTAATTAATTTTTATATTATTTTTTTACCACGTCAGCCCAAAACGACGCCATTTTTGCATTATTTGGCTACACCCAGCGTGCAAAACGGCGTTGTTTTGCACTCGCTTCGCCGGAAAAATGCCACGTCGGCGTTTTGGCCAGACTTTGGCCGGAGTGGCACTTAAGTGATCCGTTTTTCTTTGAATGTGGCATTTAAGTGTACCTTTCGTAAGTTATGACATTTAAGTGTCCTTTTGTGCTAAGTTATGACACTTGAAAGGTTCTTTTGTCGGTAAAATGTGTAAGCTAAAACGTGCACTTTATGGTTTAAAGCAATCACCTCGAGCCTAATTTGGTAGGTTTCATAAATCTAAGGTCTCCGTAGTATAAACAGAGTAATGTTGATCATACTTTGTGAAGATATCAAGTGCTAAAGTCACTGTTCTCATTATCTATATAGATGATATTGTTATCACGAGGAATGATAATGATCATATCAACTAGTTGAAAAAGTTCCTTGGACAAGAATTTGAGATAAAGGATCTTGGAAATCTCCAATACTTTCTTGGGTTGAAGTTGTCAAATCTTCAAAAGGTATCTTTCTATCCTAAAAGAAGTATGTCCTTGATCTTTTGACAAAAGTTGGATTTGGGATGTCATCCCTCTAATGCACCTATTAAGGCCAATACTCGTCTTTGATAAAAGGATGGTGTCTAGTCCATTGGACAAGGGTCGTTATCAATGGTTAGTGAGCAAGTCGATTTATTTATCTCACACCTGACTTGATATTGCTTTTGTCGTGAGCCTAGTGGTCAATTTATGCATGACCCATACTCTACTCATATGGATGTTGTTCTTCGAATTCTTTGATATTTGACTTCTGCTCTTGGGAAAGGGATTCTTTTATCTTCTCATGATGGCTTGAAAGTTGAAGCCGATACATATACTGATTTGATTGGATCCCTTGACCAGAAGTCTATATATGGGTACTGTGCTTTCTAAGGATAGAATCTTGTGACTTGACACAGCAAAGACTAGAATGTGATTGCTCGTTTAGTGCTAAAGCAGAGTTTCATGCGATAGCACAAAGGTGTGAGTTGTTATGGCTCAAAAGGATAACCTGAAGATCTTGGTGTATCTATTCATGTTCCTATGATGTTATGTTGTGATAATAAGGTTGCTATTAGGGGGGTCAGTCGTTTCATTCTGCTTTAGTCAAGTTGGGCAGGTGTGATATCTACTCTCCAACGTGAAAGGGAGTGTTGAAAGTATTGACCAATATAGGTACATTTGTCTATCCTTAGCTGCAATAAGGGTGATATTATAATTTTGGCCTTTTAGCTTTATTATAAATAGATAGCTTGGAGTCGTATTAACCTAATCAAGTATTCAGTTTAGTTTTTGTCTTTCAACACAACTGCATTAGCCTCATATAACAGATGGAGAAATTTTTGTCTCATATTAAACGTGCCTATTTTGGTATTTCCTTCTACTAGAGCTCTCCAACTGCAATGGAAATATACAGACCTAGCTCAAGCAACAGCTGGAACTTGAAGTAGCCAAAGGAATAGAAATAAAAAATAAAAATGGTTGCGCGTTAGTCATGTCGTAATAGCTCAAAAAACATATTTTGAAACCAGTGCTGTTACTTGACTAGACTCCAATTTCTCCATACCATAAATGGCACAGGTAGCAGCTAAAACTCTGACCGAATGTGGACTAGTATAACTTTAAATATGAAACTCTATCAGAATAATGCCCTACGTAACATGACAGAATAACAGTTCAATCTTTTGCTCTGAAGAAGATCTTAATCTATAATGAAGAAATGCCAAAATCCAAAGTAAGATTGGACCAATCTGATGGAAGGATTCAAGCAATACTAATAGCAACATTTCTAATCTATGTTATGGCAATGCAGAAGCTCTTTTTAGAGTTGCTTTTGTCTACAGTAGACAGCCAAAACACATATAAAACAGAAAGACTCTGATCAGATGCAGACGACCTTAGTGTTGTGTATCTGTTACAGACTTACAACAACTCATCCGCCACCTTAAATGTCAAGTGACAAATGCCTTCAAACTCATCTGCTTCCATCCATAGATGCAATGAGTCCAATAGTAATCATAATTAAGAGAGGAATGGATATAACATAACGCAGAGCAGAGACCTGGGATTGGAGCTTTCGATGCACTCGAAACATCTTTGCAGAATCATGGGCACCAAGGAACTTAAGGTAGTCAATCAAGTTCCTCTACTCCTAGTGCCAGTACAGAATCAGTAGAACCAGTCTTCTGACAGACTCTGATTTCACAACTTCATCAAGTAGGCACAGGTAGAATCTAAGAGCGAAGGTAGGATTTTCCAGCTCTTCCGCAATCTTACCCAGTCTATTGCATATACAAACAGCAGAATCGACAACAAATTACAATGCAACAAGAGATTTTCCTAAGACTCAACTATCAACAAGAGACTGGAATTTCACTCTTTTCTTGATGCTGCCAACTCAGTCATAGCCAACAGCGATCTTACTGTGCATCAACTTCAAGGCCAAATCTGCATTCCCTGCCCTTCTCAAGGCATTAATAACAACAGTCCGTATTTTTCCTGGTATTTCACGACCCCTATCAACAATTCCATCCACCGATTTGCAAGCTTCCTTAATACTGGTGCTTTGCTCGGTACATTGATCATATCTTCGACAGCTGAATCGGGAATGGTATTTGTTTGTGCTAACTCATCCAAGATTGCACAATACATTGATCATATCTTCAACAGCTGAATCGGGAATGGTACCCATGGGTGCTGACTCATCCAAGATTTTACAATCTCTAGACACTTTGTCCGAGAGACAAAGTCCAGCACATAGAACCTGATAGATGCTGCATTTGGACTGATACCTTTGTCAATAATCACATCCCACAATCTCAAAGCCTCCTCATCTCGGTGCTCTGTAAAAGGCGAGCAATGAGTATTGTGAATGTGTAAACTGTTTGATCACAGTCTTCGGCTTCCATTTTCCTGGAGAGAGCCAACGCTTCATTCATTTTACCACACTTCGTAAATGCCATCAGGGCATTATAGCAATAAGAATCCCGTGACCATCAATAATACTAGAATATATTATAGCATTAACCGTCGCCCCACTATTCTGACAGTGCTCAAAATATGCTAGTGCCTCTTACAGCCTCCCATTTTTGCACAGCCCATTAACGATAGCCCCAAACGTCACCTCATCGGGTTGATACCCTTCAATCTTCATTCTGTCAAAGAGCTTCATTGCCTCTTCTATGCTCCCGCATTTTGCATATGAATCAACTAAAGTTGTGTAGATTGCCACATTGGCTTTATAGCCATTTCTATTCATGCTCAGATAAACTGCATATGCTTCCATACATTCCTCCTCCTTGCAAAGCCCACTCATGACTAAACTATACGCGTGAGGTGGGATTTCTAAACCTTTCTCTTCCACCTCACGGTAAAGTCCCAAACAAATAGAAATCCCCTTCACCATAACATGCCTGAATCAAATCTTATCCGGCTCCACGCTCCTCATCTCCGTATCCCTTAGTTTCTCCATCACTTTCTGGGATTCACCCACCTTAAAAAATCCTTTCACCATTATATCATAGCTCACGGAATCAGGTCAAATCCTGCCATTCTCCATCACCTCAAACACCCGCTCCACCGACTCCATAAACATCGAATCTACCAAACCATTCAACAAAAGAAAGTTTTAGGCATACAAACTCGACTCGATCCCATTCTCCTCCATCTTCCTCCACACCCACAGCAACTGCTCTACCATCCCGACAATGCCGAAGCTCTCGATCAATGAATTCGCTGCCGACACCGTCATCAAGAACCCCGAGTGCCTCAACTCCGCAAGGACACTCGTCAACTCCATCCAAATCCCCAGATAACAAGAGACGCCCCCGCAACACTCAATCCTATGCGGGTACCTCCCCCTCCCGAGCAGCCCACCCGAAGAACCTAACGGCCAAGTCCGGCCTTTCCTCAACCCAGCCAGACCGCAACACAAAAAGGCACGAAATTTCGGGGACAACTTGATCAAGAACTCACGACAAAAAGTAACCCGACTTTGATCCCACGGAGAAGGGGTCGTTCCGCGGGGAGTGGAGGCTTCGCCGGAGACGTCGTTGCAGGGCTCGATCCGTTCGGGAGGACATTTGGCGAAGACCCACCTGACGTTCGGACCGCGAGAGAGTCGAGACGGAGGCGAACCTTCGCCGGTTCCATCGGCCGTGACGCTCCGCCGCGCATGGGAAGGCCGGTGTTCTCGGGGCTTCGTTCTCTGGAGATGGCGACGGAGGGAGAGTTTCCGTTACATGGCTTGAGAATATAAAGCAATTCGCGGCGATGTGCTTAGCAAGCAGGTCCCATGGTCTAGTGGTCAGGACATTGGACTCTGAATCCAGTAACCCGAGTTCAAATCTCGGTGGGACCTTTCTTTTCTTCCTTTTTTTTTCCTCCTCGCATCCCCTTCAAATTTCGAAAGTGAAAAATTAAGAAATGTAAGTTAGTCGAAGATTTTGGCAACTCTTTAATTGATCCTTCAAATTGAATATTTAATGGATGATATGAAAAATATGAAATGAAGTAGAAGAGGGGTTTCGATCCCAAAAAAAAAACCAAAACGTTCGGAAGGAAGTTGAGAACTTTTTTTATATTGTAGATGCAAGTTTGGAAAGTTATGTGAATAAATGATGTGGAATAAAGGTCTTCTATATTTTCACCCTCTCGATTGCCTTGTATCGGGATTGTGTACATGTCAATGCTCATTTCACCCTATAAAATCAATTTATGAGGTTTTTCTTTCTTCAAATCATTTTAAATATGTAATATATCAAAAAAGCAAATGACCACAAGGCCCTTTTTCTTTTATAATAGTAACCTAATGATCGTGGTAATATCATAACTACTAATCACAATTATCGAACTTTTTATGCACATGAGCATAGCGCACCTCCAAACACCAATGAAATAAATACAAGCAAAGTTATTAAAGAGAAGGTCATTCAAGAAAACAAGACGATGCTTTATAATTTTCTTATCCAAATAGAATCTTATTTCAAATTTGAATATTATTTCACTCAATAGTTTTATATATATGCAAGCTAACAAGGGTATCATTTCTGTCACTTACATTTCGTCCGTCTAAGTGGCAAATAACGCTTACCCACTTTTTGTTCCCCCTCAAATGGGGCGCATTTTAATCCGTCACCAAATGATTACCAAGCCGGTCAAATCAATTGTCATCTCATCACTCAAAACAAAGCGATAATTCATGCTTTCTCAGCATACTTACCTCTTTCTATCTCCCTGAATTGTTCATCAAAAGTAACACCATCCTACTTTTGGCCCATCCCGTTGCTTTGATTCGACCACACTTTATGCAATTAATATCAAGGGAAGCATCACAATAAACAATCGCCCGTCTCCCAATTTTA
Organism: Eucalyptus curtisii; assembly: GCA_017140595.1. NCBI lineage: Eukaryota > Viridiplantae > Streptophyta > Magnoliopsida > Myrtales > Myrtaceae > Eucalyptus > Eucalyptus curtisii. The sequence goes on from CM029494.1 coordinate 19,350,790, forward strand.
CAAAAATGGTAAGACGATGTCGGTTTCCGTACGGTGGGAAAAGTCAGAAAAAGGAGCTTGTGGCTAGCTTGCAAATGGAGGCGTAAACGGGACCTCCGTGGACGATCGTGCGCGACGAAGCGCGAAGAAGAAGAAGAAGAAGAAGAAGAAGAAGAAGAAGAAGAGTTGCGAGAAACCAGTTCCAGAGCTTCCATCCCTCTTCAAAGCTCGGCTTCCAATGGCGACGCTCGGCACCTTCGCTCCTCGTAACCTCTCCCTCCTCCCTAAACCCGACCGTGACCGTCGCCGTCGCCGTCGCCTTCCCCGACCTTCCGTTGCCCGTCTCGTCCCCGCGGCGGCGAGACCCCGGCCGCCCTCGACGCGTTCGTCCTTCTTCTCCGCCGGGCCGACGCGGAACTGGGCCGCGGGGTCGGTCGCCGAAGACCGGAAGGCAGCCGATGTCCCCGCGGCGAGGGAGGACGACGCGACGGCGGAGACAGATTCCTCGGGACCCGCGGAGCCCGGGGCGGTCGGTTTCGAGGCGAAGGGCGAAAGCGGCGATCTTGAGAGGTTGGTCGGGAGAGGAATCAACGCTGCCCTCGTCCTGGGTTTCGGGACCCTTGCCGTCACCAAGCTTCTCACCGTGGATCACGATTACTGGCAAGTGAGTGGCGAAATCGCGTTGCTTTTTCGCTTATGTTTGTGCTCTTTCGTCCATTTAAAGCGAGGGGCATCATGGCTGATCTTTGTCTTTGTCCTGCGAAAAGGGTATCTGGTGATTGAGCTGATTGTTCTGATGCTAATTGCTCAATGTTACTTTAGATGATGGGGGCGACACGGTCCTTGAATCCTGAATATCATCATGCAGGCTCACGTAGAAGCCTGGCTTGTTTTGATTATTTGCGCACGTTATCTGTTTTAATGATTTCGGATTGTGTCGTGTGAAGCGAAGGGTTCATGCAATGCGTTTCGAGTTAATTTTATTAGGAGCTATGAAGTGGTGGTAGACGGGGATATTCTGAAGTTTGTACATATAGCAGGGATGGACCCTTTATGAGGTTCTGAGATATGCACCGGAACACAATTGGATTGCTTACGAGCAAACCCTCAAAACGAATCCGGTCTTAGCGAAAATGGCGATAAGTGGAGTGGTGTACTCTCTAGGAGATTGGATTGCCCAGGTAAATGCATGCTTTGACTGGCTGTGCTACTGAATTTTCTTGGTTGTGAGTTCTTTTATGCCACCTCTCACCATCGATTGCTTTGTAGTGCTATGAAGGAAAGCCTCTTTTCGAGTTCGATCCATTGCGAATGTTCAGATCAGGTCTTGTTGGATTCACTCTCCACGGTTCACTTTCTCATTATTATTACCAGTTCTGCGAGGTGATAGTTTTGGCTCATCCACAGTCTATTTTTCGCCTTGCTCCTTGTTTCTTTCTTCTTTTCCTTTTCATTGATTGTATCTTTATTAATGCCAATGGCTGAAAGCATGCATGGCCTTCAGGCTCTTTTTCCTTTTGAAGATTGGTGGGTGGTCCCTGCAAAAGTTGCGTTTGATCAAACAGTCTGGGCAGCAGTTTGGAATAGCATCTATTATGTGATGTTGGGGCTTCTGCGACTGGAATCCCCTGCTAATATTCTCAATGAGCTGAAGGCAACATTTTGGCCAATGCTAACGGTAAGAAAATATTCTCATAAGTTAGTGTCAGGTTATCGGGGAAGGTGGACTTGGTTATTATATTAACAGAGAAGATATAATAGAGTGCTTTACTGATGCAACTTTACGCAATTCAAATGGTTTTCATCGTTTGCTTGAGAGAGGGAGGGAGGCAGGGAGGGACGTAGTATTCTAAATTTGTCTTTCACAGTAATCTCTTCATGAATGTGTGTGTGTGCTCTCTTTATTCTTATAGTTTGATTAACAGGCGGGATGGAAGCTCTGGCCATTTGCTCACTTAGTTACGTATGGTGTGATCCCCATTGAACAAAGACTTCTCTGGGTGGATTGTGTAGAGCTTATTTGGGTCACCATTCTCTCCAAGTAAGTATTGAAGATAGGCTTTTCTTCCTTAATTTTCCTTCTCTTAATTTTGGTTGGAAAAAGACGGGTTTAGTACTCCTTAGAATTCGTCTAAAAGAACCTTTCTGACTGCAAGCAAGGATCTTGATGTCGTGTTCCTTTGAGGCTTTAAAACAGTATCTTCTCGATGTAGCAATCTTAATAAGTGGAGAAATTTGTCTGAAGGATTTAAAGTTCTGTATTTGTTCTCTTTAATGGATTTTTAAATCAAAAGGAGAGAGGCTTTTGCACATTTTCTGTGGTTGAACGGACCATCTTACCATGGATAGGCTTGGTTTGGAAGCTTGTGCGCCCAATTTGAGTCTCTGATTTATACCAGGGAGCATTAACTCAATGTCTTATTGATGTTGATGAGTATTTTTCTCTCTATTGTAGGTATCACTTTTGGATTTTCTCTATTGCCTGCTCTAACGATTCTCTCTTTTATGTAGTTACTCAAATGGGAAATCAGAAGCAAGAATATCTGAGACGTCAGAATCAAATTCTGGTTCTCCATGAAGCAGTTAATTTAAGGTGCGAAACACAGCTTTGTTAATCCATAGTCTCGTAAGAAACTTGATTCCTGTGAAACATGGTGTATTTTCCCAATGAGAATTTTGACTTTTGTAGAATTAGATAGTGGGAGAGCTTAATTAACCCGAGCCATCCGATGACTGGTTGTAGTATTCACCATGTTATTCATCTAATGGTCTAAAGAGCAATGTCTTTGCCAAACTGCATTGGTACTTGGGTGACCTTTCTCAGGAATAAATTGGAAGTAGACTGAAGAAACTCAAGAACCTCACAGCACATTTGAACATTCTTATGAGTCAAGGATGAAGTTGAATCCAAGAGCTTCAGCTTACGGGCTGTGGGTATTGTATCTTGCTCACCTGCATACTTCGTAAGCAAAGTACATCAACTATACCATGTGTATATGTGCTTCAAGGTGTCAATGGAATCTGCACGTGCACACCAAAGGCATAGAGAGTTTTCACCTTGTCGGCTAGGTGCAAAAATCTATTGAAAAGGCAACAGAGCAGCCTGTAATTATGTGATTCCAGGAATAACCAATTCTTGCACCTTTGTCCTTTGTATCTTTTATGTGAGTTCATTGGTGGTGGTTCTGTCATGTATTATATGCAGCATTCATCGCATTGATTAAGTTCAGCTGCTGAGGTTTATTCTTGGTGAAACGTGATTCTAGAATGTTTTGTGTCCTGAAATCTGATGAAGAGTTGATTGACCTCTGCATCATACTGCTGTATATGTGGAGTTCTGATGATGTAAACAGAGGCTGTTTGTTCGTATACTCTATTTTCCAAATTCTTTGCTCCCTCTTATGATTGGAAAGTCTTGTCAAAGTTGTTCATAATAGTTTTCTCATGTATGTTGACTGTAAGTTACCAAGTGATATATGAAGTGGACTTACCTCTTTTGCAAACATCTGGGAGGTATTTGTCAAGTGGATGTTTTGATTGTGCCTAAAAGTTTGAATAAGCTGTCGGGATGAGACAAAGATAGGGAGGTCCATCGATGAGACAGTGCAAGGCAATTTATTTCTTGTGCCGTCAGGGCATAGGTACACCCGCTACTTATAGTTTACTTGCACTAGGAAGACCTTCTCCACTAACCATGACCACACTCCATTACATGAACATATTAGGTGACCGCAAAGTAGCTGGTCTTGCTTTGATTTTATTCAACGGTTGCATAAAAAGATGCCTTAATTTACCTCAAGTTACTTTATGAAGCTAGTAAACTTGAGCTTCGATATTTAAACAAACTCAAGGATCTGCGAAATTTCCACCACCAATCGGCACTTCATAACCTGGATTGGGGATGAACGTGTCGTCATTGCCAGGAATGTAACCACGTGGTGTCCCACCGGCTCTCCCAATAGAGGCGTCTTCATATGGCGGTGGTACCATCACTCGGCCGATGCCTGGAATCGTGACGCTTCCATCTGGGCCAAGGTTACAGTCGGGCTTTTTCATATCGACATCCTTGGAGCCTTTGGGGACTTCACGTCCTACGACTGCATGTCCTGATAGGACTGTGATTAGGATGCTTACAACCAGAACCCAAGTGAGGAGAGAATGACAAGCTACGGAAGCCATAAGGACTAGGAAGAGAACTCTTCGATCGATTTCGAAGTTAAGCACAATTGGCGAAAGGGCTTTGGTTGATGAGGAATGTTGGAAGAGGATGGCTCCTTTTATAGTTGATGTTGGTAGACAGAGTTGGCTGGAGTTTCAGCGGTGGATTAATAGAGGATGTCGTGTTCTGTTCTGATTTGGTGCATCCATTCAATGTTATGTTAACTATACTGTCCCCCCATGTTTGAGACTCGAGATATTGCTTCTCGGTCCCATTGTGTAACTTCCCTTTAAGCTGTGCGATTGCTGCTACCAGCTACGTCGGCTAATAAATTGAGTGAATATGTACACTTGGTTTTTACTGCACCTCCATATTCCTTCTTGTAAAATGAGGAGCATCAATATCCGAATTGAGTAGGTCGGGGTTATTTATGAGCACAGAAGCTAGAGAGTAACATAAAGGACAAGGTGTCAAGCGAAGCTTAGGTGGGAAGGACATGATTCTTGGTTTTGGTCTGCATTTACTGTCACGAGTACCCTGCACATGCCCATTTCGCAGCAATCTGTCTTGATAATATTCCTGGAGCTCTCTGACCGTCCGGAGCTGGCAGCCTCAACTGGCGAGTCTACACAGTTGCCACGTTTATGCCATTCCCTAGCGTCCACTGTACCGTGGAACTCCAGGAGACGCAGCTGACCAAAGAGGTCCTCACTCGTCGAGAGTTTCACTTTGTCTCACCAAGCACATTACGTTATCCTTGCTTAAAACCATCGAGGTCTCTCAATGGCAAACGCCATGGACATTCAACAAGGCTTCACTCTCATCGATCCGGTTTCTATCTCATTGTAACGGCAGTAGATATACAAGAGAAGATTCCAATGCTGATCAGGTTATGATCGGTGATCTGGTCAACTGAATGTTCCTGAAGGCATTTCTGGAGCACAGCTACAAGTCTATAGATACCATTTCTTCGGTACGCGAAAGGGATAATTAAAACATGAAAACCATGCAGAAAAGTCGCGTTTTTACATATCTCGAATGAGGTTAGGTACACATAAACATCATCCTCATCCCTGTGATCAGTGGTGATTATTCTTTGCCGGCATGATCAATGGCGAAAATTGTTCACAAAGTAGGTCTTTTCGCCATCCTCCCAACGTTTGTCAACTCTGGCGAAGGCTGTGAGCAAGTCCTTTGTATAGATAAGACCGATGACGAGTATTGTAGTGTTTGACCATGTTTCCATCGATAAGAAGGAGCTCCATCAATGGGAGACTACGAAGGAGTCAGAAGTCCAGAAAAATCTCCCATCTGAGTTTATGAAAACGTCAAATGTTTGATCCACAACGTGTGTTCTGATAAGTAGAGAAAATTGTCTAAAAAGTCTTAAACCTAATTGTATTTTTGTCAATTCAATTCTAAACTTTTTAATTGTACAAATTGAGTCCTAAATAATATTTACATTTTGCCAAATGAGTCAATTCAGTTAATTTTAGTCTAAATTGTTGACGTGAACAATGGCTATTCTACGTGGCACGGTCGGTCTTGCTAACATGTATAATTTTAAATGATATTTTGCTATATTTTTATTTTACTTTTTCTTCTTCTTTTTTTCCCTCCTTTCTTCCTTCGACCGGTCACCAGGCCGTAGAAGTGAGGGCCGGCGAGATTGACTTCATTGGCCTGCTTGCCCTTAGTGTCGCTAGGTGAGGCTTGCCCTCAGTGCCGCTAGGTGAGGTTGGCCTTTGGTCGATCGTCGTCGCTTCGACGACTGTGTAGAGGAAGAAGAGGGGGAAAAAAAGAAAGAGAAAGAAAACAAAATGATAAGAGTATTAAAATATTATTAAATATTATTTATGACAAAATTAGTCGGATGGACTCAATTGATAAAATGTGAAATATTTATGACTCAATTGTCATAATTTTTAACCAAAAAAATTGTCACAATTAAACTATTTGCAACTGAATTAACAAGAGTGAAAAGGTTTTGGGATTTTTTGACAATCCCCCTCTCCCGATAAGAATGGCCGTGATGTCGGGGCTGTTCGGAATGCCGTGTGGTTTTCATTTTGTCATCTCCGGTAATCATGGTGGGATAAGCATTGAAGAAGAAGGAAATGGGAAAATCAAAAAAAGAGAAAATCTATCTGGAGGGAATTAAACATTTCGAAGCCGAGACCAGACCAAACATTGAATCGAGGAGATAACGGCAGTTGACTTCCGTTGCTCCACCGCCCCACCATGTCAACGAATTCTGGTTCAGTCACGTTTGCCTGTCTCTGGATCTTTCCACTTTCCCGTGGGCAAACATTTCTTTATAATAAAAATCAGGCTTTTCATCATAATACATCCTGAGAACAATAATCTCGGTACCAGCAAGCTCAAATTAGTCAACGTTCTAATCACTTATTCGGAATGGTAACTCACGTCTTATCTTTATGACGGGGTACTTTTCTTAAGTGGTACGAAGTCAAATGCTAGAAACTTCATTTTTAATAAAATAATGCTATGGAGACGTTCGAGACAATAGTTCCAATTATTCCTCTGATTGGATCATTGTCTAAAGCGAATTTTTGTGATTATTGTCCATATTTTTTGAAGCTGAGAAGATGAATTTATTAAATTTCAACCCTGGCCCTCTTCTTTGTTTCTTCTTCCTCCCTTCTCCTTGACATTTTCAAGCATTCGTCGTATTCCACACGCCTGTCCAAGTCCCTTCATATGCGGGAACGGAAAGGTAGTGGCCTTTCACGAAGGCTTTAAAGATTCGGAGAACATGGAGAAAAAAGTTAGGTCAACTTTTGGGAATTTATAACCACAGACAACATTGATTACCGGCCATCTCTCTCTTGACTTACTGACCACATCGCGGCCGGGTCTTGACGATGAAGCTATATCAATCGAAGAGTGGCAGACATTGAATTTTTAGTATCTTCCAAAGAAGAGCACTAGGTTTTAGCACAAGGAATTGCTAATGTTGAACTTGAGCCTATGCTATGCATAGTGAGTGGTGGGTGCCTGGCAAGTCAACTCAAAGTTCTGTACCATGTTAAGGGACAATCTCGACTGCTAGTACAAGATAAGACCGCAATCTCGGCTTTTTAGTGCAAGATAAGCCGTGCACATGAGTCCTTGCTCTTTTGGCAAGTCACTTCTCCAAAGTTGAGTTGAATTGGATATGCACAAGATATGAAGAAGGGCGTGATTTCGGTATAGGTTGAAATATGGTATAGATTCTGAAATTGTATTGCTTATGTTAAGTATGATGCAATCGTTGCGATCTATCTTTTATTTGAAACTATGGTATAGATCATAGGGAAAAAGAAAGGATCTATCTTTTATACATATGTGGTGAATGAATCGATGTGAGAGTAAATTTTAATTTTGGTTATTACCATAAAGTAAACATGACTATGGTTACTTTTATGGTGACAAAATCTAAATTAAGAAAATTAAAGTTAAAATATTCAATATATAATATGAAAATTGAAAGATCCTACTGTGTTTGTTTAATCAGTTGTTGCTGCTGTGAAACTTGAGGACATACACATAACTTTTTGATTGAATTCATTTCGGCACAATAGATTGGACAAAAGTTAAAGCGTTTTAAAGTCTTCTTGCTCATCCGGTCGATATTAAATCACAATACTTTTGAAACTCAGATTCTCAAGTATTCCTTGTCTGTTTACAAAATAAATTTTTGCAAGCGAAAATAATCAATTTAGATGTTAAATAAAGGAAGATTAATTATGGAGTAATTAAGCATGACTAAGTTGTGCGTGCAAGGCTTACCTTTGTGTCGGCACTTTGACATTGAAAGGGAAAAGCAAGTCAACATGCTCTCTGATATAAAATTTGTAGGTAGAACAAGGAAAAAAAATACACATCACTACATTTAGAAATACAATTTTTTTGGAAACTTCTATGAAATAACATGCTTTCATATTCATATAAAGATAGATTCAACTATGATTAAATGGACCGACACATGTTATAAAAAAGGAAGAGGTTCGAATGATTTTTGTGCAGCAAAAATTGCCGCGTCCGTCTTTTTTCTTTAACAGAAATAAATACTTTTCCAAAAATAATTTTAATTAATGTGGTGGAAATAACCGTGACTAACCAAAAAAAGAAAAAGGAAAAGAAAAGAAGATGCCAGGATGTGTGGCTCGACGGACCCTCTCGTGGATGAAATATTTTCCAAGAAGGAAAAATAAAAAAAGCACCGACTTCTGTGATTGATGGGCCACCAAATGCTGTCACGTGTTTGTGCTTTCAGTTGGGCCCTTTGAATTGATTTCCCCAAATTCCCCAAAAAGAGAATCACAGGTGGCGAAAAAAAAAAAAAAAAGCAGCAAAGATCAAGAACCGTCCCCACCCTATATACAAAAGGCCTATTTGATAACTAGTCAAATAATACATGATTTTCTTCTTTTATTTTCTGAAATAAAAAAATAAATGAGAATAATTTGAAACATAATTAAGAAATAGAAAAAAAATTACTTCTTTATTTTGAGAATAACATTAGAATCAAGTCCATTTTCTTTTCTTTTTTCATTTTCTTCTTCTCTTTCTTCCTTTGGCCAACGACCTTGTTGAAACATTGTTGGCTTCCGATGAGGTCAAGCCTTGTCAGCCGAGCCTTGTCCATCCGCCGGGAGGCTTGGCCTCACCTTGGCTAGGTGAGCGTCGCCCAAATTTGGCGAGGTTGAGCTCACCTAGCCGTTGGCGCCAGTGAGGCTCGACCTCCCCAATGGGTGGGCAAGCTCAACCTCGCCTTGGCTGGGTGAGCCTTCCCAAATTTGGTGAGGTTGAGCTCGCCCAGCTGCTGGTGAGGCTCACCCTCGTCAGGCCACTGTGAGCTTGGCCTTGCCTTGGTTGGGCGAGCTTAGTCTCGCCAAATTTGGGTGAGGCCTAGCTGCCGAGGAGGCTCCACCTTATTGAGGCCAGTGACACTTCGACGAGGTCGTTGGCCTAGTGGAGACCAGCGACCAACCAAAGGAAGAAGGGGAAGAAGAAAAGGAAAAAAAGAAAAAAGAAAAAAGAAAAAAAAAGAAATAGAATTATTAAAAAACTAAAAGAAATTCTAAATTGCCAAAGAATTTGAGGTCTTACCGAATACATTTCTATCTCGGAAATCAAAATTTTGGATAGTTACCAAATGCTTTAAAACGCTTAGAAACTTGTCTAAGGGACGGAAGAAAAAAATTATTTCTAAGTAGAAATTATTCCCGAAAACAGAATGGTTACCAAACAGGCTCAAAGTGTCAGCAACTCAAGCATGTTAAATTTAAAATCTTTTCTCTAAAAATATCTCTTCAATCACTTGAAATAATTAACCAATAAAAAATATTTTCATTATCGATAATAATTTATGTTTAAATACTTTCGTGAATAATGAAAATATTTTTTGCTCATTCATTTATGTAAGTAACTTAAATGGCCATTATTAGAAAAATATTTTTCAACTTGTTTCCATTAAACAAATAGAACCTAAATGTGGCCTTCTCACTCTGTTCCATTAGCATGAAGTTTTAGTATCTCTAGATCTATAGCTAGTACCATCGGCCTAAGGTGGTTAGTTAACTAACTAAGGTATGCACTAATAGTTAGTGCAATCGGGACTTCTTATTATTTTGCACTAGGTTGATACAGTAAAAGCTCAATACCTTTATATGGGGAGATTGCCGAGGAAGAGCACAAGTCCTAGCCTATCAATATCTCTAATTAGACTTACTTTTTCTAAAAAATTTAAATTAGCGGGTAATAGATCAATTAGGATATATTAACTAATCTACTTTATACTGAATCTTTGATGTTGGACATATTTCACATAAACACTCCCACATGTGCACATCAACAAATTTCCCCCTTTGTGATTCCTCTTAATCTGGATTTTTTTCGCATCAATATTCTCTCAACTCAAATCTCCACATTGGCCCAGCCTAGTTCGGCATGAAGACAACATCTGTCTCGACTCCTCAGTTGCCTTGACTCGGCCAACCCCGGCAATAACGCACTATTTGCCATCATGTTCAAGAGTCACATTTTTCAATTCCTTTCCTTGAGATGTTTCTTAGGCATTGATCACATGTTGTGCCTAATTCATCCAAATTATCAGCTTTGATACAACTTATTTGGTCGATGCAACAATAACCCAACATTTTCACCTGATGGAACTGGCATAATAAGAACCCAATTCCAAGCCTATTACCATATCTAGTTAGATCCATTTTCCCCCAAAAGTTTAAGTCAACAAGTTAGGGATCAATAATGGTATAGTAAGTGCTTCACTTTACACCACATCCCTGATATGAGACTTTGTTTGCATAACACATTCGCATGCGTAACTCAACATTCTGATGTTGAAAGTGAAACTACTAAATTCATGCTGCACATTTCACGTAATGACCAACTACATACCTCTACTTTTGGAAATCACTTTGCACTTTCGCATTAACATTCCCTATGTCTCTATTAATGTCATTTAATTTAAATTGTCCGTTCCCAAATCTTAAATTCGCACACTGATTTGAAACATCATAACTTACCAAAACAGAAACCCCCAGACCCTAATAAGCAAGATGCTAAGATGAATTCGAAAGAACAAAAAAATTAGTGGGTTTTGCTCAAAGATATGTGAATGATATTCGTAAAAATCGAGGTATCGAGGGTATAAAAAGTTGAGGCATGTATTTGATATTCTCCCTATAATAATCAACTAAATTCAAGATTTGTTTTCGGTTAGCGGGCCAAGAGAAAGAGAAATCTTTAGAGTGGAGGTCAAGAAGGGAGACCCGATGAGGTGTGGTTCTGCCAGACAAGTAACGAAAAGTGGGTGAACATCAGAGTCAAGAACGGACTGGTTCTTGAACTTTGCCCTCCGTTGCTTCGTGCTTGGTCAGATCAGATGCCCTCCGCAATACGCGTCCGACTTCATGCTCTACACGAACAAGTAAAACCCCCCAAAAGCTAAAAACCAGAAAGAAAGAGAAGGAAAGGAACATGAAGTTTTGAGGACAAAGAAAGACTGTACACACATTCTTACCGTACGCGGTTGGAGGTTGGACTCCAACAACTATTGTGACTTAACTGCTCAAGCAATCGGATTCGGTCTCTTTTCCTTTTCATCATTTTTCTTTCTTAGGGCAAGAACCACGTGTGGGGTCTTTAGCTTGGGACAATTTTCTGATATATATATATATCAAAGAAAGGATGTTATAGCTTTTCAGTCTTGTAATTAATGTATGACATGATTTTCTTTGCCCAATATAGGTTCAGGTTCGACACGTTATGTCTTTTGCTTAGCATCCGAACCGCCAAGGATTGCTATATAGTGCCCAAAGTCTTCCTTCGAGTAGGGGCTAGCATTAGAAGTCTTCCTCGTTCGTCTTCAAGGAATCCGAAAATTTAGAGAATTGCGAAGTTAAAAGTTGTTTTTTTGGCCCAACGTTAGAAGCATAAAACGGTCTTGATACATCTCTATGTCCCCTCATTGCGGGGAAGTTATCCAACGTACTCCTGTTATTCATTAAAATGAAGAAGGGTCGCTCTAAACTACTCGTCCGTCGAACCACAGTTGATATGCTGCCTCAATGTAGGTAAAGAATCAATCCCATTATTCCATTCAAGAGCGCTCGGAAGAGGTAAAAATGGGACCTGCACTTTAGCGGAACCTGCCAACAGAACACAAACATTATAAACTGGAATGGATTCCTCAAACGCATCCAAAAAAAAGTGAGAAACAGTCATGTTTACCATGTCAACGTAAGTGAAAAAGACGTTAAACCGTTTTCATGAGTATATATTTAGGGCAACAAATTGTGTTCTCGTGACGGGATCAGCTACGACCGTTTGAAAATGCAATTTGATATCTGTGGTCAATCCAAGCTTCGCATTATTCAAACCCACATACATCTTCGTTGTTCGCTTAGTTTATTGGATGAAAGCGCATAGCGCGGATGAGAGTTGGCTCTCCAACCAGAAACAGTTGAACATGCGCGTCAAACTTTGAAGACGCGAGAGGCCATTGTCTGGCTCCTGCCTCTGCTCCACCAACTGCTATCTGTGGGGGAGCCTACTGATAGATTGCGCTTCTTCTTTAAATGCGCAGAATAGAGAGACTTTGCCGCTCGCTCCCCTTTTCCAGCATCTTAGCATCGGTCCCTTTTTTAATCCGTTCCCACTCGTCTAGCACCTAATGTCAGCTCTCTCAGATCCCTCCCCTACGGAACGAGACAGTGATGTCCGAGAAAATCTGCCTTCCAATAAATACGTGAATGACACGATGTGCATGTCTCATTATTCGGGCCAAAAGGCTTGAATGCAGAAGAGTAGAAAATACCCGTCGGTGATGTACGTAGACATTTACGTATACCCTCTTCTACGCTCGATTCGACAAGCACGGTTACGGGATTTTGGAGACCATCTGCTGAGTAATCGCAGTCATGAGGTTGGCGAGTATGCTAATAAGATGAGAGGAATGTGACAATGTTTTAAGTGTAGGTGGATCCTCCTCCATGGATGTGAGGTTTGCTTGGAGGGTTTCCTTGTCTTGCTATAAAACCCTATCATTTTCCTTCTTTTTATCCAATATTTGGATATAATCTTGTGGGTTTTGGAGGACCAAGGATGTGAAATAAAAACCTAGAATAATTAAAATAGGAGGCCACTCAATCGTGGAACACGTACACGACAGGATATGGCATTTCCGCATTCCAGCGTTCAATCCGTCCCTTTCAGCCTCATCCCACCACAAAAAAAAAAAAAAAAAATGTCCCGTGGCTTAACTCGTGCTCAGCGAATCTTGCCTCATCGATGCTACTAAAGATTATAATTACATGCAAATGCGATTTTCAGAAGGGATTAAGAAAGAAAGATGCTTCGTGAGTTAGCCCTGACTGATTTTTTCCCATTTCGTGCTCTGTACTCGATTAGGCAGTGTCTAACAAAACCTTTTTTCTTGGTTGAAGATTTGCAATATATCTGGTTTAGGAAGCCGTGGCTTTTAATTTTTTGTGTATGGGGTTACATCCAGGCACTATATCTAGTAAACTCTCACATGATAGACTGAGTTAGTTACGCCTTTTCTTTTTTCTGCTAAAAAACAAGTCATCCAAGACACGGAATGTCATCTAATTTCTCAAATTATCCCAACTCCGTAGTGTGTTAACCCTAACTTTTTACCTAACATTGTAATCTATATAACTCAGAATAATGATTAGTTTTCAAAACTTTTTCAAGATGCGCATTCAAGGAAGTTACAGAAATAGAATCCACCGATTGATAATTGATATGTGATAGAGCTGTTGCTATATGTATTGTCTCCCCATACAACAATTTGAAATTTTTTTTAGGAAATGCAGTTCTAATAAGCTACATTAACAAGTCAGATTTCCGCTGCACTTTATAACAAATGTCGTCTGAAGTCACGATTAATAGGACGAGCCCCCAACACAAATTCGCATTGTTGCTTGATGTATTCACAGAGGAATCTTGTGGACACGAGTCATCCACATTAGCATCCCCAAAATCAAAATTTTTTTTTTTTTTTAAACCAGAAGCCTCGAGCACAAGGGATCAGAAAATAATTAGCAAGTTGATTAGCGCAAGAAAGCATTTGTTGGGGCGGGTTTTTCTAACCCAAAGTATAATGAAATCCGGGAAAAAGAGTATAATTGGATATGCATATGTGCGGGGGATCTTTGAGTCCCTAGAAACCCAAATGACCGACGCTCAACGTCCACCAATCTCTCAAAAGCCAGTGGCAAAAAGAGCCAGATGGTCAAAGCAACGAAGGCCCCACCCTTTTATACTTCCCCAGTTCCTGTCTCTCTTTCTTCCTTTCTTTTGCCCTTCTTTTTCGAATTTGTGCCCCTCTTTCGTTTCGGAATTCGATTGACTTTATATTCGCTCCGATCGGAGCCAAAATCCAAACATCCCAATCTTTTCCGTGCATCCCTCTCTCTCTCTCTCTCTCTCTCTCCCACTCGCGTTCTGGAATCAGGTGCCATCCCTTCCCTTTGCGTTCTCACGTGTGGCCTCGATCCCACCCTCTGCATGTGTACTGCCGTCGTCATACTGAGGAACCTCTCCATCCCCGAATCGGTCTCGCACGTAGGATTTGGTAAAAACCAGGCCTACGGAAAGAGTCAAGTATTGTCAACTTTGAAGTACTTGCCTTCTTACCGACCAAAAAATAAATAAATATCAGGCTTCTCCTTAAAAAGGTCAATGTGCAACGAGTCTCTGAAAATTGAAGAAACTTTCATAAAAGAATAGCCACGGAGCGCTAAAGTTATTTTTGGTAAATCATTCTATTCTAAAAAAAAAAAAAATTATTTAGAATTTTTTTGAAAATAAAAAAGTAATTTTTTTTACTTCTTATTTTTATTTCTAATATATAACCTGATCACTTATCATTTTTATTCTAAATCTATTCCATGGTTATTCTTCTATTCTAGGGGATAGAAAATTAGCTGTCGTCACCAAATAGATTTATGTTCTATGAGTAAAATAATAGAAATATAGAAAAATATGATAGTTACCAAATATGCCTTAAGTTCTTGGTAAATAAATCATACGCGGCCTTCCTCGTATCTTGTTTAATTTATAATTAATATACTCAAAATCGGAATATTTCCTATTTAATGTGGTTAATAAACGCCTCATGAGTCCTCATTAACAAGACTCTTATTATAACTGAAGAATGATAAAAACCCTTTTTTTTTCAATTTATTTTAGAATTATTTGAGGATTAGATTACAAGATATATATATATATATATATATATATCTATATATAGAGAGCGATAAAAATGGGGAGATGCCCATGGTATATTTGTAATGAGTATTTGAAAATTGAAGAAATTTTGTTAAAATAATAGCCACAGAGCACTAAAAATGCCTTTGCCAAACCTTTTTATTCTTCGAAATAATTTCTATTTAGAATTTTTTTTCCATTTTTCCCAAAAGAAAGAAGTATATATATTTTTTGCCTATTGTTTCTATTTCAAATTTATTTCCTGACCACTTTCCTTTTTCGAAAATATAAAAATTAGCTAATATTAGCAAACGGATTTTTTTTTTTTTTCCTGCTCCAAGGAACAAAAGAATAGAAAAATAGAAAAATATGATGATTTACCAAACAAGGCCCTCTATAACCGTTAAAGAAAATTATACATTGTCTTTCTCGCCTATCTTGGGTGATATGATTGATCAGTGCCTCTTGAATACTCATTAACAAAACTTTTATCATAACCAAAAGAATTATGAAAACATCCATTTTAATTTATTTTAGAATTATGTAAGGATTAGATTAAAAGACAAATATATATACATATTTAGCAATAAAAATGGGGTGGCGTGCCATCGTTGCCCTTCTCAATTCCGTTGCTTCTCGTAAAGGATTTCACTAATTTGAAAGTTTTGCTTTTTCTCAATTTGGTTATTAGCAAAAATTAGTTCCACCATTTTAATTTGATCGATCAAGTGTCGCAAATCTTTTTTTT
The DNA here is from genome assembly GCA_017140595.1 of Eucalyptus curtisii. NCBI lineage: Eukaryota > Viridiplantae > Streptophyta > Magnoliopsida > Myrtales > Myrtaceae > Eucalyptus > Eucalyptus curtisii. The sequence continues at coordinate 19,366,437 of CM029494.1, forward strand.
TTTTTTAACGTAGTTGGTAAATCACGATGAGAATGGGACTGTATGACTCGTCGACATCCATGTTGTCCCCACTCATTTGATGTTTTACTAACATCCTACCGTGTGATTGGACGATTACCCATTCAAGATGTCTCAAAGGGTTAAGGGCACGAAGTCAGTGAAGTTTTCAACCCTCAAACAACGACCGCAAGAGATTCTTACAAATTACAAGGGACGGGATGCACTTTCCGGAATCTCTTTGCTTTTCACCATACGCCATAAAAGATGCTGTCGATCTTTTTAACCTCTCTCTATGTGCTGGGTTGAAAAGCCGATTGACGAACCGGAAAGAAACAAAGGAAAAACGAAGAAGATGGGCAGGGAAATCCGGCTCGCTACGCGGAAATTCGGAATTTTTATTATAGTCATTCGTCATCCTTAATTGCATTACCCGAAGATTCAAACATCGCATGCTCCTTTCCGCGCAAGCGATAGACCGAGTCCCATCAATCTCTCTCTCTCTCTCTCCTCCTTCATTCGCGTATTATTCAAAGGTCGGAGCATTGATAATGATGGGAGTCCTGCGGTGAATAAAAAGGAGATAAATTTGCGGTTTTGATGCCTTGATTTTTGTTGGGTTCGCGACGATCTTTCCGCACTCTGCAATTCTCTCGTCCCAGTTCATTGCGGAACCCGGAAAGGCTCTTGCTTTTTCGCTCGGGGTGGCTTTCGCTGGATATTCTTGCCACCATCTCTCCCTCTCTCCCTCTCTCTTTCGCTTCGGCTCGTCGACGTTTTCTTTCCACAGCGAAAAGGAGAAAAGAGAAAAAGTCGATTCCTTTCCGTTTGCGCCTTTGTCTTCTTCATACGAACGCCATTAAATAACGAACCACCCAACGTTTCCCGCAGAAAACCTGGGTTTCAGTTCAGACAGCGCGGTTTTTCTCGTGCCTCTCGAAACTTTTCTCCGATTTTCCGACCCTTTTTCGTCCTCCGCGTTTCCTCTCCGCGACTGGCGTGAATTTCGGGCCCTCCCGTGTTTTGGGTTTTGATTTAACGTGAAGGCTCTGGCGTCGAATCGTCACGACTGTAGAAACAGGGGGTGGGCTTGTTTTCTTCGAAGTTGATCGAAAGGAGGACGCTTGAGTTTTCTTTAAGGTTAGTGAAAAAGCAGAGAGAGAGAGAGAGAGAGAGAGAGAAGAACAAAGAACAATCCTTGTAACAGTTGCGTTTCGCAATTCCTTGGATCGTTGTTTCGGTTTTTTTTCTCTTCCTTCTTTTTTTCCATTTTTTCTTTTCCGTCGTCGAATTGCCAACGAAGAAGAGAAGAATCTTAGTATCCTAAAAAATAGCTGTCCAAAAGAGTCAAAAAATAGTATTCACTCATCGAACCCATCTTTTTGGTCCGATCGTTCTGTGATCTTAGAGAGGGGAAAATTTAGTACTCCGACAATCTCTCTCTCCCCTTCCCAACCTCGCCCTCTGTTTTTCCTCTGTTTTTCCTCTGTTTCCCTCCTCCATTTTCAGGGTTGGGAGAGAGAAGTTGATTTCAGGAAAAACTCTCTCTCTCTCTCTCTCTCTCTCTCCGTGGAATCATGTTCGTTGACCAGGACTCAATGCAATCAAATCTGGATTGCTTCCTCCGATGCATAACGCCGGTCGTGCAATCCCAATCCCTGCCCAAGGTATGCTTCTACGTTTGCTGCATTTTTCGTTTCATGTTTGATGAGTTTTCTCTTTTTCTTTTGTAATGTTCATATCATCTGGTGATTGATGTGAAACTATTGGTTGTTTGTTAGACTGATATTAGGAACCTTAATCGTTTGTGGCACCCCTGGGAGAGGGAAAAGGTTGAGTATTTCACATTGGGCGATCTCTGGCGTTGTTACGACGAATGGAGCGCCTATGGGGCCGGCGTTCCGATCGTCATGAGCGGCGGAGAGACCTTAGTTCAGTACTATGTGCCCTATCTCTCGGCAATTCAGATCTTCACCAGCAGTTCCTACCTGAATAGGTTCAGGTGATTTCTAACTCTTTTCTTTGTATCCTTTTGTTGCAGCTCAAGTTGTGGCTTTTTTAAGAACCGAAAAGATTTGAGAATTCTGCGGTAGCTTTTGGTTAATTTGGATTTATCGGTGCCTGCCATTTTTGCGGTGGTTGAGATTGATGAAAAAAAAATTTCTTCATTTTTAGTATTGATCACTGTAGAAGAGGAGATTCGGCTCGATTAGCATCTGTTCCTTTTCCTAGATTTTGTAGAAGTAGCTCCCCGAGCACATTTATGTGCTGCTCTAAAACTGCTTCAAGCGTCCATTTGAGATGTTCACCAATCGCGAAAACTTATTGGTTGAATTAATGGGGATTGGTAACTTCAGGGAGGAGGCTGATTCTGGGGATTGTGAGACGAGGGACTCGTTCAGCGACTCCTGCAGCGATGAGAGCGAGAGCGAGAAACTATCGAGGATGGACGGATGTTCGTCTGAAGACAGCGGGTGCGAGCAAGATACTCTGTGGCCTCTGAATGACAGATTGGGCTACCTCTATTTCCAGTACTTTGAAAGATCAGCTCCTTATGCCAGAGTCCCTTTGATGGATAAGGTGAATTTGCCGCCTCATGCCTTTCTCAATCCGGCCTATAGTTTTAGCTTTCGGATGCCCGTACTTAGACCCAAATATGTGTGATGACTTCTCTAATTATTTGGATCATGCAAAGCTTGATATATTTGGATTCAGTAGCATATGATGTGTTCTTTTATTTGGTTTCCAGATAAATGGACTGGCGAAAAAGTATCCTGGTTTGATGTCTTTGAGGAGTGTAGATCTTTCTCCAGCTAGCTGGATGTCAGTGGCTTGGTTAGTCTCTCTCTCTCTCTCTCTCTCTCTCTCTCTCTCTCTCTCTACCACGTACATACACGCCTCAAATACGAAGAACAAATACGAACAAAAAATGAAGTGTGAAAACAGGAAGAGGGTTGGATGCTTAATTTATTTCTTGAAGTCAGTGATGAAGTTTACTTCAGTCCTAGAACATAGTGTTGTTTCCATAAATTTGATCATAATTGGTGACCAAATTAATCAAGCACAGGAAAACGTGCTTATATAGACAACTCTTGAATATGAATGAAACTTTTGAGTGTGGTTATGCAGGTACCCAATATATCATATTCCCATGGGGAGGACCATAAGGGACTTGTCCACTTGCTTCCTCACATACCACACCCTTTCCTCTTCATTCCAAGGTACTCAAGTAGTCCTCTTTTTCCTTCACTTTTTCTCTCGTATTCTCTTTACTTTTAATCCTTTTAGCCATACATATTCTTTTGAATATTTACCGAATGTACTCAACGCGTGTATATGTCAATTTATAAGATATGGACATCGAGGACGACGTCGAGTGTGCTCAGAGGAAGCGGAAGGAAGGGGAAGGCATCAGCCTCCCTCCATTTGGGCTGGCCACTTACAAGATGCAGGGCAACGTGTGGGTCTCGGGCAAGAGTGGCCGGGACCAGGAGAGGCTGATGTCGCTGTTGAGCGTGGCGGATTCGTGGCTAAAGCAGCTCAGGGTCCAGCACCATGACTTCAACTACTTCATGGGGATTCGGCGTGGCTAAAGTGCCAACTTGCGCGAGAAAGTGCTCCGGAGAGATGTAGAAATGACCATGTAAAAGAGGCAGAGATGAAACAGAAGATCCTTTTTGGGGGATCCGAAAATGTTAGGTTAACCGCGATCTCATGACGAGGCATGTTCAAGGAGTCTACGTGAGATATGAACGTGATGTTTGTTGAGTTTGAGGGTTGTGTTTGGTTTTTCGTTTCTAACCACCGTGTAGTGCCCAAGTAGTTTGTAGGCTTTTAATTCCTGCAATATAGAGGGGGTTTGTATTTGAGAAATAGGAAGAAAGTAGGGAAAAAAGAAGAAAAAGAAGAAGGCGGCTTTGGGGTGTTTTGTTTTGTGAGCTCTGTAGCTCTCGTGCACTGTTGTGATGGATCTTGACTCTGACTCTCAGAGGATCATGACCGTAGATAGTTTGTCGCTTTGTGGCATTCATTGTAAAGATCGAAAGTGGGGAAACAATGAAAATTGGAGCATGGTTTGGCGAATTATTCGGTCTCCTTTGCAGCTCTTTCCATTTCCATAAGCCATCATCGGGATTTCTGTGTAACGAGCGTCGTTCTTGTCCATTCGTCGGGCAAAGAAAGATTCAATTTTCAAGGTCTTGGGGTTTTTCTTTTTCCCCTCTTTTGTTGCGATTCACGAGTTAAATGTCTTCAAAACCGATGTGGTGTTAAGTCTTCTAAACAATTTATTAGATCTTGGCAAAACCGAGATGCACTTTTGCGGTTTTGCCTTTCGGGGTGATCCGATGTAACCCTTTGTGTTGGATGGAACGGCTGGCCATAGACAAGGATGCACCATGACTTCGGATCTGTACAAAGATTGAATGCGACCCTTCGGTCAACTTTTGAAATTTTTTAAAAGCAGTTGATTCCGTAGTGGAAGGGAGATTCTCGAAGGATTGGAACGAGAGAACCCTTGATTTCAATCCGTAAGGCCGACTTTTCCAAATTGCGCTTACAAATTTCAAGGAGTCGTCTGCTAGATATGGAGATGCCACATGCCAAAAGGTCAAAAGGTCTGCTGCAACTCTGGTCCACTGGCTAGATCATAGGTTTAAATGCTGAGTTTGGTCGGCCGTGTGTTCAGCTGAAATATCATTTCTTTTTCGATTATTGTGCGCATGGAATAGGGCGACTGAGAAAACCTGGAATAAGAGAAGGAAAAGAAAGGGTAAAGAAAGGAAGCGGGCTGGTCTGGCCAGTGGTCCGACCACGTCGGATGAACACCACGGCGACCATTGCATCGACAGAAAAATTGAGAGAAAGAGAGAGGGAGAGAGAGTTTGTCAGCGGCGACTGGCATCCTAGTGGTTGTCGTTGCCTGAGAATGGCAATTGCCACGACGTTGGCCCTGGGCAGCCATCGTGACGGTCGTGGCGATGACATAACTATGATGTCCCTCTTCTCTCTCTCTCTCTCTAAACCCATCATGCTGTATTACCTTTCATATTTTTTCCTTGATTCGGACATCCTACTCATTATATGTGACTTTATTCCACCACCAATTATTAGATCTGTATTCGGATTAAATCTTGGTGAATTCAATGGGGAGTTTGTTCAAACGACATATAAGATAGGAGGGGAATTATTTTTTTAAGATAAAAGTAGAATAAGTTCGAAACTGATTGGAGAGTAATTGATATAAAAAAGAAAAGCAAGGAATTGGAGATTCCTCCCCCATTACATTAGGTTTGCCACTTATAATCATTACTTGATATAGTGTCGAACGAATTAGACAAGTTTGATCGTAATTGTGGATAAGCACTAGATTGATGTTATACATAAATTATACAAATGGCCAAGAGAAGGAGAGCTTTTCACAGTAAACTAGGGTTACCTAACTTTTGATTAAATTAGTTACCTTTATCTAAATCGGGGCAGACTGAATTGGGTGCTAATAGCTGATTCAAATTGTCGAATCGGGAAAAAGGAAAAAAATTGAAAACAATCCAATGGTCGGAAAAACTTGAACTAAACCATTGGACCAGGGTTAAATCGAATTAGAATTTATCGGGTTGGCCTAATTAAAAGTGGGAAAATCTGTACTTTTTTGGTTTTTTGGGAATAGTATACATCAATATTTAAAGTGGAAGGAGAGAAAAAGGCGGGCGGTGGAACATATCCTATTCATGAGGTCAGTCCCATTACGCTTGGAAAAGACGTTCAACGCCCTGGTCGTTGGTAATAAGTTATTGATCTAGTGCGATTTGATCGAGCAACGAGGGGACCCGACATCAGCATCCATCTTGCCCTCCTGCATTTTTATATTTTGCGGATGGCTTCTAGATCTAATATATAAAATTTGACAATGCACTCTATCAAAAACTTTAGCATGATGATGTCCAATTCATTCGGATTTTTTCTTTTGTTTATGATTCAACAAGAAAATTATCAAAGAAGTCATAAACTTATTACAATTATATCAATTTAATCTTCAATTTTTTTTAGTACCAATTAAGTCAATTTGATTAGTCGACGCGCATGATCGATACCGACATGGATAATTTTTAATAATATTTTAATTTTTAAAATTTTGTAATTATTTTTTTCTCTTCCTTCTTCCTTTGGCTGGTCGTCAAATTAAGGCGATGTCGACCTCACGGGCCATTGGCAAGGGTAAGGCGACCTAGCCTTCGCCATTGGCCTTTTCTCTCGGTCCGACGACTGGTCAGATGAAGGAGGAAGAGGAAAAAAAAAATAAAGAGGAACAAAAGAAAAAAAGGAAAAAGGAAAAGTAATTTAAAAAATTCTAAAAAATATTAAAATATTATTAAAAATTATCCACGTCAGCGTGGTCACAATAGATTTAGGATTTTTTTTATAACTCTCTCACGATTGGACGATGCCGGACTCCATGCCATCTTAAATCTCAACTTAGGCTAGTAGAAGGTGGGAATCTCTAAAGTCTCAATCCTCAAACCTAAACAATTAATTGTTTTCGTGACGAGAAAAATAACGTGCGAGTGGCATTCCATAAATGCACTTGGGAGGAAGCACGAAAGCTATGGACATTAACGTCGATAGCATTTGACTTTGATGCCCTCTTTTGGGGAGTGCAATCGTTCATGTAATCCACTTCGGAGGAGTCCCGACGGTGGAAACCCTCCGAGTCCTCCTCCTCATCTTATCCAGAGCCCTAAATGTTGTATGATGTCATCTCTAAAGTGCAACACCCACTAACTCAAAACAATCATCAAATGGTTCTTTCTTCTATCCGAGCCTTCCATCCCGACCCGCCCGTGCCAATCGAGTGCATACGAGATAGCTTTCGCGTTTTTGTAAGCGTGGACGGGCTTGGGCAATGATTTTTAAATGCGGTGTAGGGTCCACCCTGCCTAGGTATCACTATTCATCACATCTGCTCGGTAATCTTCTCAGGATCCATTCTCTTGACGCCTCAATAACAGTAATATGGTTTAAATTGAATAATCTTTAATGAAATGTGGAAAATTTTCTGCAGGTGCATCGAAACTAGACCGGTCAAATAGATAGGTAGGGTCATGTTAGGATCGGTTCGAAAATAATTTGATCCAAATTGACCCATTTAACACTCATTCTATTGCGGACTTTATCATTCTAAATTCATTTATTAAATATAATTAACTCATATAATAACTCAACCCATTAAATATAGATTATGAAATGGATGTATGATTTATTTCTACAGTTCTAACTGAAATGAATGGCTACGTTCGTGGTCCCTCTTTATTAGCTCTTATCAATGCCAAAGTCGGATAGGCTGGGACCTTGCTACGCTCCGCATGGGAGTGGATCCTAAAGTCAATGAGCGGGGGACGCGGACGGGTTGGCCCATCGCATTGGACCCTTCCTTCTCTTAGGGTGAGATGATCAAAGTATGTCATCCCATGTCTCACTCTTAAATTAGAATACGATGTTAACTTAAATTATATTTCGCGTGCTCTATGTTAGGGTCAAGTATGGAATGGATATGGGTCGTATTGATTATAGGTTATTGGATTTGCATTGCATGGAAATGGGTCAAAATGGATTAAAAGGTCTACTTGAGTTGGACTATTTTTGATCCAATACACTCATTTGATGGGTCTAATTAAAATATGATATTCACCTAAATTCTCTTTTACACGTTCATTTGGTTGCCTAGACACCTTATGAGAAGTTTCTATCTAGTAAACAACAATCAAAGTAGCGAGTTACTTGTTAAAGCATCATTAAATTATCCTTTACTGAATTGTCGGTGACGGTGTGGTTAGCGCTTCATACACATGATGTATGTTCTGTAATGTTTCGAGCATGTCTTCAATTATTGAGGCATGATATATGTCAGGATTTGATTCTTGATAAGATTTAAATACCCTCTAAACTAAGACCAAACCGAGCCATACTAGGTTTGAGGGACAAAAAATTGAAGAAAAGGAAGAAATTTATACATGATATATATGTTTCGAATGGGCTATACTTTGAATAAAGTATCTTTCGAAGTCTCCGTAGAGTGATCTTGTTTGGTGGCAGAAAAAGCGGCTTTGAATGTAACTATGACTAGGATCGAGCGTAGTTCGGTTCCGACTATCCAATGGGACCAATGGCAAGTAATTTTGGAAATCCGGTTTATCAATTGAACCAGACTGAAATTTGACTGTTTGGTTTGGCCTTGGGTTTTCTTTTTTCCAAATCGAACCAAACCTCCAAACGAAATTGTTTATCTACTTTTTTCTAGTTGTAATTTTTGCTTCTCTAGTTTTTATCAAAACGTTGCTTTCAAATTTTTAGCCGGCATGAGACCTTGATCAATTCGGGTTCCAAATCATTATTTAGTTCAGTTTGGTTTTGTATTTCTTTTTCGATTCAGATTGATTTTCCATCCAAATCGGATCGAATTGGACCATGCTTCTAACTGCTATTATTTACGGCGAAACTCTCCACAAAATGTAGACCGGTCCATGGGCGAGACCGAATCACACTCGCATCTGTGCAAAGAGTTTGGGCTCAATGAAAACTGGGCTTGGAGATGGGCTTTGTTAAGGAGGTCCAAGTAGGCCGTCGCAGAAGCTCACTAGCACCCCCATAAGATGAAGGCAAATGAATGTTCTCGTGTTCTCGTTTGGCAAAGAAATCAACAATTTGCGCTCATATGACTTACGAAAATGAGCATTTTCACTGAGCATAGATTCTTGTTCGAAAACATTTTTTGTTGACAATATTTCCTAAACGATGCAAACAAATATTTTTAGAAAAAAATATTTTTCCAATAATTGATTTTCCGCACGGAATAGGCATACAATTGATAAAATAAACTCCCTCTCAAATTTTTCTTATTTCTCAAAGGGTCATGTTTTTCTCTATCTTTTGATGTGTGAGTTTTACATGTGCACATCATCTGCACAGTGACGTTCATAATTTATAATCCAACCAACATGAGCGCTTTATGTCAGTGCACCATTCTAGGGGCGATTGATTCTAGGGTAAGTGATTACTACTCACAAAACGAAAACTGCTAACTAAGGACAGGTCTTGAAAAATTGGAATCGAGAATTGGACCATTGGTCCGGTCCAATTCCTATGTGAGTTGGTCAAAATGTCCCCCCTGCGGAATTAAAGGCAAGTGTGAGAGAGGGATCGAAGAGGCCGGAGGCCACTAAGAGGGAGAACAAGAGAGGGAGGAAAGGTTGTGAGGTAAGTGAGGCGAGAGACGAAGAGAAAATTAGGGTTTTGATTTGAAAAGTTAAAACACAAAATTTTTAAAAAAAGGGTATACATATATCAGTCCGGTCTAGGTGAGTGGTTGGGTGGTTCCACACCTGAAACCGGGAATAGGATCCAGCACTCACTGGTTTTGGTAAATTGCAATCGGGAACTGGATTGATCCTCATGGGAACCACTTGTTCTAGGTCGATCCGATCTAGTCTGGTTTCGAGTAATTCTTGATTCTTTTGCACAACATGAAATCATGATAATTTTTATCATGGAGCCAACCATCACACTACCAAACGATGCAAGAACTCGAAGAACGACGATTTCAAAGGGAAGGTACGTGCATGTGAAAGCGAAATTTAATTATCAGAGCGAGAGAAAGAAAACAATTTTTTTACTGGGGGAATGCCTCGATAATGGAAGGAAGGGCTTGGATCTTGATGATGTTATAGCGAGGGAAGCCGCCCTGTTCCAGCAGCACCTTCCACTCGGCCTCCGTCCTCTCCTTTCCTCCCGACTGGTGAGCCATCATGAGCAGGTCGAACGTCACGCCAATGTCCTCGAACAGGTCGCCGCTGCCGTCCTGGTCGTGGAGGACGACGTCGATGATTATGAGCTTCCCAGGTTTCTGATCCGATGATGCTATGGATTTTCTGCAGTTCTTTAGTATCTTCACGCAGTCTTCGTCTCCCCAGTCGTGTAGAACCCGCTGTGTTTGAGTGCATGGTCACGAGAATGATATATATACTTATAATCATGATTGGCAATCTCTTGTTTAGAGGGATAATTGTTAGAAAATTCTTAAACTTATTGTATGATAGCTTATTCAATTCTAAACTTTTCAATTTTACCAATTTAATCATAATTCTTTTGATGATTTTCTAATAATATTTCTTTCGGCCATTAATTTCTCCCTTGTTAGAAAACATGCAACGTGTGAGGGCACATATATAATTATAGAGTTTATGTATCATTTAAATAAATAGTTTGATATTTTTTAGACTAATGACGCCATAATTACCTAAATTTTCTCTTAAAGTGCAATTTTGTTTTTCTTACTCAACTACGTATGCATATGAATTTTGACAGGTTAAAATATTCAATCGAATGAAAACAATTTAGGTTGGTGCTAAAGGTTCGATCACCCCTAATTTTTTTTTTTAAGCATGGGTTTTTAAAATGTTTTGTTATTGCCAACCCGGGATATAGCCCTAAATATGTGATCAGTTGTTCGGATCATTGATGGGACCATTGCTGTGGTGGTCGTCCTCAATAGGCGATCGCCGCAATGGTGGTTGCCATGCTGATACGGCCACAACGAATGGTGGTCGCCGTTAACATGCAGCCCCCATGATGGCGGTTGCTTGTGTAGGTCAAGATCGAGATTCAGATCTGGATCTTGATATGGTTTTGCCAACTTTATGTTGTGGTTACTAGTATAACTTCGCATTACTTAAATGCGTTATTATACTATGCTTTATTTACCTGCAATATCCCTCCGGTAGACCTAAATTTTTGGATTAAAGATTCAAATGTAGTATCAAAGCATAGGTTCATCGTTCAGAACTTTGGTACTCCTAATTGGCTCGTACAAAAAAGAAGTTGTACTCATTTCATAATAAGTGAGTCGAATCAAACGGGTGTGAGGGAGTGACTTACCCATGAGAGAAATTGTTGATATGATCCCATATCATTTAAACATGTGATTACGATAACAACGTATATTATATACATGCATTTAACCATTACGGGTTGTACTAATGATTGTGGCATGGCCGCATGAGGCAACCATTGGACAAAAGTGACCCCCACCACGGTGGTTGCCACGCCCGGGCGACCATCGCCATCAGGTTAACCATCGCGGCAACGGTCTCGTAATGGTCACCTCGCCGCAATTCTCTTTCTCGATTTTTTAATAATAATAATTATTTTTTTTTGACGTTTGTAAGGAATTTTTTGAGTTATTTAATTTTTTATTTATGTAACTATTTGCGACGTGCGTGCGGCTTTACCTTGAGAAACACAGCATCGGCCGTGGGAATGGCCTCGAACATGGTCCCTCCCACGTGCTCCACCCCGTCGTACGCCGGCGCCGTGGCCACGACGTGCGGCAAGTCGAAGTTGATCCCCCGGATGTGAGGATACGCCCTGACGATCTCGGCGATCATGCCTCCGGTGCCGCCTCCCACGTCCACCACCGACTCCTCGAGGCCGAACCCGTCCCCGTACGCCTCGAGGACGGCCTTCATTACTATCTTGGCCGTGCACGCCATGGCGTCGTTGAACATCTTGTTGAACTGGGGGTTGTCCCTGGCGAACTCCCAGATCTCCACCCCGTGCGCCTTCTGGAACGCGATCCCGCCTTCCCTCACGCACTGGCCGAGGCAGTGCCACGGCGCGAGCTGCAGCGGGTGGTTCTTCATGATGACCATCGGGACGAGGTTCAGCTCGGAGTCCCGGACCAGCCACCGGGACGAGTCGGTGAGGCCGTAGAGCGGGTCCCCGCCGTCGGACGGGCGGTGGACGGAGAAGATGTTGCGGCGGACGAGGAGGCGCATGACGCGGGAGAGGTAGGGGAGGTCGGGGAAGGGGAGCCCTCGATTGACCGGGCTATCTGGGCCAAGGTGACCGGGCGGCCGCCGTGGGAGTGGATGATGTCGGCTATGCGGAGCTCGACTGCGCAGTTGAGGGCCATCGAGTCCGCGAAGCCGAGCATGTAACGCCATATCTCGGCTTGGCCTCGTAGCATTGCAGCTGCATCTCCTTCCTTCGCTCCTTCCATGGTCTCTCTCTCCGTGGACTTTGCCTATCGGGAGAAAGGTCGAAGATGGGATGGAGGCGAGCATTGTTGCGTGGCAGCATTTATAGAGAGAGTCGAGAGGAGTTTCCACGTATAAATCTTATTTCAGGTGGTATCATTGGAAGAAGTGGCAGAAAAGTCTTAAATCTATGTGTTAATTTAATTTTAAATTTTTTAATTGTTATTTAATAATAAATCTTTCAACTGAGTGTTAAGAAAATACTTCCGTCTAATTTTCGACTCATGTGATACCGCTGGCATTAATGTGAATAATTTTTAGTGATTTTAAGAAAAAAATTTCTGATTTTTTTTTTTTTCTCACCTTTTTTCTTTCTTTTGTCGATGATCCTGCCTAGCCATGGCAAGGCCCATCCTCAGCAAGGCTAGGGTAGTCTCGCGTGGCATTGCCTAAGAGAAGGCGAAGCCTAATGAGGTCGTCTTGGCTTGCATGAGGGTGAGCCCTGGTGAGCGAGGGTTAGCTTCGCCTAGGCCAAATCTAGCAAGGCTAACTATCATAAGGGCTTAGCCTTGCCATGGCCAAGCAAGGCTAGCGTGGCCGCCCATCACTTATGGCCGGTCATTGGCAAAAAGAAAAAGAAATGTCAGAAAAAAAAAAAGAACAAAAGAATAAAAAAATAGAAAAATTATGAAAATATTATTAAAATTGTCAACATCTGTACTGGTGATACCATGTGAGCTAACTAGCGTACATGTGAATAATATCCAGTCAAAATTGATTGGAATGATTGAATTAACATCAGGTCAAAAGATTTAGGATTGAATTAGTATCATTAAAATATTTATGATCAAATTGACATCGATACAATGACTTTTTTAACACTTATTTCTTTTTTTTATGATTGGAGATCCATATGGCGTCTCTAGAGGTCCATCAATTGTCTTATGAATAGGAAATTAGTATTAGTCATACAAAATGCATGGCGGATGGTAAATCGAGAATGGAGGACTATAGTCACTAAATGAAGAAACGATCCAGGGTCAAATCGAACGCATAGGTTTATATGTCGTGATAATGGTTCTCTCATATTCTTAGATAACGTATACTCGTTAGGAGGATGATAAAATAGAGGATGACCCTGTCAATCCCCGAAAAAAAAAAGCTTATTAAACAATAGCGGGAAACAATAATTGCAGGAAACGATAAGATTGATGCAGATCTCCTGAGTCACCTAATCAGATCTGACATTTATTTATTTATTTATTTTTGTTGAAGATTCAACATTCATTAACCGATAAAAAAAACAGCAAGAAATTCTCCCGTTATAAAAAAATAAAAACTCACTTGTTATTCTATACATGGAAACTGTTTTCAATTGCAATATTGGCGGATGGAGTGAGATGCTCTAAATTATTTATTTTCTTTGTATTCTTAATTTATTCTATCTTTTCGTACTTAGCGGAAGAACTCGCGAATTGCGTGGGATTTTTATACTATGGAACACTTGGGAGATAGACTTTGAAGACAGATTTGGGAGATATCATGCCGGGTCTAATACGTAGTACCTACTTTCCTAATGCACGATGCCTTCATCCAACGAAGTGAATTTTTAAGATGGTCAACGTTGATCTCATACGATCCTTTATTTTTTGTTTTATTCACATTACCAATTCACACAAAGACACAAATGTTAAGTATAGGTTCAAGGCAAGGCATAATAAAACTTTATTAGTGAAGAAAAACAGAAATTCACACAAAGACACAAATGTTACGAGGTTCGGCAATGTGCCTATGTCCTTGGACAAAGCTTTCGTTCTCTTTTTTTTTTTTTTTTTTTTTTTGTTATTTTTGTTGTGATGAGCATCTGCCATTGTTCAACCATATGTACAAGAAAGGTTGCTACAACTAAGGAAACAAGCAACCAGAATAAAATCAGAAAAAAGGAAGAGATCCCAGAATTATAGGAATACAATATTAATAAATCCCATTTCTTAAGATAGGAGAGAAAATCACGCCAGCACTCCCCCTCAAGTTGGGCCGAAGACCTCGTCGGAAGTCAACTTGCTTATCATTTCTTGAAATACTCCCTTGGGTAACGCTTTGGTAAAAACATTGGCCAATTGACCCTCACTCCGAATGTATGGGGTCTCAATTGTCTTGTCTTGCACCTTTTCTCTCACAAAGTGGCAATCCACCTCTATATGTTTGGTCCTCTCATGAAACACTGGATTTGAAGCTATATGAGTTGCAGCCTAATTATCACAAAACAACTTTGTAGGCTTGGTCATGCAATTGCAACCCAATTTCTGAAGCGTAGTCTCAACCACACAATTTTACTAGTAGCAGTAGCCATGGCTCAATATCCTGCCTCTATGCTTGAACAAGCAACGGCCGTTTGTTTTTTTCTTTTCCAAGTGACAATATTTCCTCCCACAAAAGTACAAAACCCCGTAGTAGATTTCCTGTCTATAGGGTTTCTAGCCCAATACATCAGTGTAGCCAACAAGTTTTGTTTGACCATTATTTTTCATTAAAATTCCCTTCCCAGGTGTGGCCTTCAAATACCATAGCAGATGATTTATTAGCTCCATATGCCCTTGAGTTGGTTTCTGCATAAATTGACTTATGTAACTAACAATATATGCTATGCCAAGTCTAGTGATAGTTAGATAAATACACCATCCAACAAGTCGCTGAAACTGCCAAATATCATGTAATGGAGTGTCATCTGAAATGAACTTACTATTATACTCCATAGGAATATTGGCTGGTCTAACTCCCAACTTCCCAGTCTCTTTTAGCAAATCCATGACATATTTTCTCTGAGATAAAAATAATCCTTTGTGAGATCTCGCCACCTCAATACCCAAAAAATACCTCAATTTGCCAAGGTCTTTGATATCAAATTCCTTGCTCAAATGCCACTTAAGTGCTTCGATTCCAAATTGATTGCTGCCTGTAATCACAATATCATCAACATAAACAAGTACAATAACTATACCTTTGTCGTCAGCCTTGTGAACATTGACGACTTTGATGTCCCTCTTTTGAATCCAACCTTGATGAGTGCAGCACTCAGTTTACCATACCAAAGCTCTAGGTGATTGCTTGAGACCATATATGGCCTTCTTCAACCTACAAACAATTCCATCTTTATTATCCAAGGGGTGACCAGGAGGAAGATCTATATAAACCTCCTCCTCCAAATCTCCATGAAGGAATGCGTTCTTTACATCCATTTGGAACAAGGACCATCCACAATTAACAGCTACTGACATAAGAGCACACACAATGTTCATTTTAACCACAGGTGCAAAGGTCTCTTTGTAGT